>OX123208.2:8577218-9806841 GCA_944739405.2 Euclidia mi
TAACGATAAGGCTAGTGGTTCCAGCTTCGGATGTAATTTGTGATTGTAGTATTAGTAATCATACGCGCATATAAGCTCGTTTTTGTAAGCGCATTAAGGCGCGTATAGGCGAGCCTTTTGGCGCGCTTCTAAGCTCGTATAAGCGCTATACTGACACGATAGCACTACCGTTTCAAGCGATCACGCCGACATATGCCCGTTTACGCGAATCCAGTTTTTTGTAGCGCGCGTGTAAACGCGTATGTTGAAACGACCGTATACGCGCAGAAAAATACGATAATCTGAAACCACCCTCTGTTCAACATTCGATTTGGGCACTGTTATGGAGTCACCTGATACGAACCTGCCAGGAGCAGTGGTACACACGGCAACCCGTCAAGCTGGACAATTTTTTTTCACCGTTCTTACGGCCCGGCCACGGCCTACAGCGGCGGGCGGCAGCGGCGAGCGTTTTCGATGTACATGGCGCGTTTACTGTCACGCGGCGCGCGGCAGCCTCGTAAAGCAGCGGAGTAAACGCGCCATGTACATCGCCCCTGCCGCGCCGCTCGCCGCTTAGACCGATCTCGCGACCAGACCCTTAGGTTGTAGGAAAAAGGATTAAAATCGTACTGCAACTGTATAGCTTCAATTGTCGCCGTGTGTACTTAACATTCGCTGTGTTATCTCGGCACCTAGTCTACCATGATAAAGTATTACACATACCGCTCCTACAATTGCAGTACCTACCTAAACAAAACGCAGAAGAATCTGCCCAGCATACATATTATAATCAAATTGAACAACGTTGAGTGGCGTTTAACGTCGCGATGTAAACGGGCTTTTATTGCACATTGTTTCCGTTAAGCGGTCCCTTCCGAGCTCTTTATACGCTGCTTACGTCATCCGTTCTGTATCGCAGCTCACCCTAGAGGATGGCAATATCATTTCATTACAGGCCACCGACCTGCTGCAAATAAACTGTATTGACAGGAGCTATAAACGTTGAATATATCAAGTACTACCTGCGTAGGATAGACAAATAGAGGGCAGTAAGCCCTAGGGATGAAGAATATTAGCCTCCCACATCAACATGCATATGTATTATATTGTATAATATGTATTATAAAACGAAGTCTCCTGCCCTGTCTACACCTCTGTCTGTTTTCACCAATAGATAGAGCAATTACCGATGCAGATTTATGTGTATAACTCACGCAAGCGAAGTCTTCATTATTATAAAGAAGCTAAAGGCTCTTGATATTTATTTTTACCAGATGCCTATTGCGTATTTATTTAGCTATTTAAATGTCTAACCCATCTAGATTGAGAGTGTTTATCAACCCTAGTGTTTAAAGATTGATCAACTATACTCATCTTTTTTTTATGTAAAATTAGGCGACAGTCGAGCAGACGGATCGCCTGATGGTAAGCAATTACCGCCGCCCATGGACACGAGCAACACCACAGGAGTCACAAGTACGTTGCCGCCCATTGGGGTTGGGAAAAGGGATAGGAGGAGGAATGGGATGAGGAAGAAGGAATAGGGGATGGGCCTCCGGCACTCTCACTCACCGAACGAAACGCAACAGTTTGGATACTGTTACTCTACGTCGATTTTCTGTGAGAGGGTAGTACTTCCCCGGTCGAGCCCGCCCATTCGTGCTGAAATCAGCAAGGCTCTACTACCTGTAAATCTCTCTCGATCTCTTACGAGTCCCACATTCGTTCCCAGCAGTTAAGATAATGTATAGATAAGACATAACTAGATCGTGCTACGCACGAAGCTACGCGGTAATGGCAAGTTCGACACAAACCATTCCGTTTTACATCACTTTAAAACATCTTGCGTCATACTACTTTTTTATATATTAATTATCGATACGCGTCCTTAGATAGAGAGATATCCGGTGAAATAATAAAATTATAATCCGTTCGTTCGGTTCTATCAGTCTGTGAGCAACTTGGACGCATCACTGAATACAAATCGATGTATTTATGTGTTTTTTATTCGAAAAAGGTGCCTCGTGTATGGTCAGTTTATTTTTAGGTTGCTTTTTTGTTCTGTTGCTTTCACAGGATATTTTTATTAAGTGTAGTGGTAGTCCGCGTTTATCTACTGTTTTTGAATAATTGTTTAAAATAAATTGTTAATGATGAAAGCCAAAATAAATCGTGTCATATGGAGAATCACTATGTGCAACCGTTTTATGTTTTAGCACAAGAGTTTCTTGTCACTTTAAACATGTTTGTGTTCTTTACTTTAATACTACATTATGTTACAAAATTTAATTTACCGCGAAATGTGACATAGAATCCAGAACTTACATTCTATTAACTTGTCAGCCGAGGTAGGCAGTAAAACTAAGGCGAGCTTATAGAATAAAATTGCACTGGACAGCCAGTCCAATGTAAGACAAAATAAACACGGTCTCTACAAAATCCCTGGACACAAAGTTATCGGATTGCGATATAATTTTGTTTAGAAGTTGGCGGCACCGGCAATGTCAAGATATTCTACAGGATAACAAAACATCGATGTTATTCCGTAGTCATTTTCAAGAGTATTATATCACAGTTTCACTACAAACGCTTTTAAAATACTCCAAATAACACTTCGCAATTTAATTTCGAAACAGGAGTGGTTGCCCAATTTAATTACATTTCAGCAACAGAAAATATTTAAACAAATTAAAAAGCACCGAAGTGTAATTGAATCCTCGCACCGAGGGTTCCGTACGATTAAATGTTAAATGTATAATACCTACAGTGCGATGAAGCACAAAGGCCCGTGTATTGTGACTCCTGAATTAAAAACATTGTTGTACAGTTCGCATACATTGAGTTTGATTGGAAGTTTACAAGAGGGTGTATGTTGCGATAAAAACATTGAAATCGAGAGATATTTTCTATTGCGTAGCAATTTAAGACAACTTTAGAGAGAGTATAGAGTCCAGGCAACATTAATCCGTAACCTGAAGGAATAAGCTACACATCCACAAATATTATCTATACTTATAATATTATTAAACTGAAGCGTTTGTTTGTTTGAACGCGCTAATCTCAGGATCTACTGTTCCGTAGTCCATTTACCGAGGATGGCTATAAACCCCACACTTATTTTCACAATTTTAGCATAGAATACGTTCGCAAATGTAGCAGCAGTATACATATCCATATACAGTATACACTGCTGCTGTTTATACATAAACTAGAAGATGGCAGCAGCTACGCCCGCACATTTTTTTAAATTTATCTGTTTTGACCGATCCCGTGGGTGTTTCGGGGAATCCCTTCTTAGTGCATCCCTGCGGTCCCCAAGGAACATACATGCCAAATTTCAGCTGCGCCCAATAGTTTGGGCTGTAGCTTGTCTGTCAGTCAGTCAGTAACGCAAGGATTTTATAATGATGATTACATAATATATCCACAGAATACACCGAGTTATGACACTCGTGAAGTCGTGGGACTCTACGAGTGTCTCAGGTTCCAAGACAGTTTATTTTAACCGAGGTAAGTGAGATAAACTGGCTTGGATATCGCAACGAATTTCACCAGAAACAGGTACCTACTTATTATTTTGATAGAGGCGTTTGGAAGTATGCCTAATGCTTCATAATAGCTATCGAAAAGAAGATTCTACGCCATGGAATTCTATCTTATCTTTAGAGTTATAAGTTTTGATGCTAAGTTTCCATATTATGTTTTTACGGCACATTCTGGAAAATATAATATTATAAGCATTTATTCGGCAGTTTAATAATAATGGTTCAAATAAAAACCATTCCTCGGCAACTGCCGCAATGAGTAATGATAACATTACGTAAATAACGGTCTTACAGTATGAAGACGAAACCTGTATTTTTTCTTCATGTAATAAGTTAAACAAAGAGAGGAAAGAAGTCAAATCTCACGTACTATCATTTGGGTCATTTACCTAATTGAATGTAAAAGTTTGGAAACCGACCGTCTAATTAGGCTAATTTCAGTGTTCGAGATTTTAATTACGACTTTGTGTTTATTTTTTGGTTGCTTTACATAATTTGCAAGTGGGTATCATGTTTTATGGTGAAGCAATAGCTAATGGACCATTCAATTTTTAATCTATGCTTTCAAGCCTAACTAGCAAATAGAAATAACTCGGCTTTAGCAGTTTTGAGTGCCGGAGGCCCTATCCCCTATCCCTGATCCCACTCCTCATCCTATCCCTTTTCCCAACCCCAAGGGGCGGCAACGCACTTGTGACTCCTGTGGTGTTGCTTGTGTCCATGGGCGGCGGTAATTGCTTACCATCAGGCAACCAGTCTTCTCGTTTGCCGCCTATTACCATAAAAAAAAAAAAATACTATAACAATTCGGGAAACTGGAGCTGCATGCAAATAATATACTGATTCAGTATTCTATAAATAAACTAGTTATCCCCTAGAGTTCTTACTACACATCTCTAGATACTTTTAGCTTAATAAGTATTTTATCATAACATATTTGGTTGGGCGGACAGCGATATTGTAATGTGAAAATAAAGGTATATCAATAAAACTCATAGACTTAAATATTGTTTCCCCATATCATGTGCCGGTATGTAGGTACGTAACGAAAAATATTATATAAATCATCTATCAACAGCCCCTCGAATAATCCGAGTGATCCCGAAGGGTTAGCTTAGGGTAAAATATGGGATATAAAGAGGCAGGAGGGTGGACTTCGACCGTTCAGAAATTTTGCGACGCACTTATTAAACCCTAACATGTAAGGCCGCTATAATAAATTAACTTAGACCGTGTAGGGAATATAGGTATTGCACGTCAACCTTGAAATGTGAAACACGTTTATAAATAAACAATATTTTGACTATTACATACAGTATGTAATAACGGATTTCCGAAAAATAATTCTAAGGACTGTTCCAGAAGCGACCTCTAGGATTTCATCAACTCCGGAATCTACCTTTGCGTTTTGCGTAACAGATATGACAAATACCATCATGCAAATTTGGTTCTAATGTGTGTATTTATCTGGAAGATAATGCCCGAGAGGCAGTGAAACTGGGCCGCAAAGACAGAAACATTTTCTATTTCTACCCTTATCTTGCTTACTACTAACATGTTTCAAATACAACTCGCAAGCCGTGATATTTCCTTCACATACAGGTTATCACTAGGTACAGCGTAATATAAGGCAACTATAAACGATTAATAGCATAAATTGTTTAAAATTGGAGACGTTTAGCTAATATTTGTTCACGCTATCTGTATACTTACACTCGTAAGGAGTGACGTAGGTGCCGGTTCAATCAAAAGATCTTACTTTCCAAGCCCTGTTGACTACCTACGTTCTACATATTCCTGCCACACATATACCTATGTAATATTCTTATATTTCTTTTAAGAAGACAACGCCTGCACAAGCACAATGCATAACCGCCTACACATGGGAACTTTTTCTTATTTTTCCTTTGATTTTGCGAACGCCCACGCAAGGAATAAATCTCGCATTGTGGGAGACTTATATTCTACTAAAATGTACACAAAGAACACTCAAAATAGAAACAAAAATGTTTAAAGCACAAAGAGTGTTTGGTCTGAGGTTGTTGTTACGATAGTTCAAGGTGGAAGATAGATATAAAGCGTAGAGGTCGAATGCACAACCCCGGCGTTTTTAGGCGAGCCTGCGACTTAAGTTTGGCGGAGCAGAGCTGTGACTAAACTGCTAATAAAAATACGTAAAATCTTCACAGCAGTGCTTTAAACATTTCTATTGGTTGTATGGACAGAATTGTGCTTTTGTCCGATCCGCTGGACAGACAGCCTTGATGAGCACTGATTTTCTTTCAAAGTTTTCTTTACCAAATCCAGAAAATATACCTATATGTTGGCCATGCCATGTTTTCATTAAGCTGTTTCTTCGCATGAAAGTTAATATTGTCACAGTTCATGCGTATTATGAACTCATTAACGTATAAAAGGCAAACGTCGTTCTAGCATTCATTACGGCAGCCCAACGTCGAATGATGTAATTAATCATGATTGTTTAGTACTACGCGTAAGTATATACAGATATACGTAGTTGTGAACAATGCATTTAATATGCTGCTGTAATTATATTCGAGTTTCTGATAGTTTAGTACTGAAAAGTGTTTATTCAACCACCGTTACGATGGATAACCCAGGTCGCCTTCCACCACGCTTCATCCATGTTGTACGTTCTAAGACCTTTTTCTAACCACGAGATATGATATTTTCTTCGTGTAGGCTAGTAATTTAAGGAACATTGACCGGTAAATTTACAACACTCACTATACAAAAAGGTGTGGTTACAATAACCGAAACGAAAAAATCTCTACACGTATACCGTAATACCTGATGTCTATGATAAAATTAGTGGTAAGTATAAATAAACTGCATATTGTGGTATTTAGCTATGCTGATGTCTATATTTTTTTATAATTTGATGATGAAAAATGAACTAGAGGCCACTGGCCAAGGACCTCAAGGTCATAAAATAACAACATAAATAGAAAGTATACATTTTGACAATGGGAAGAACTCGCACTCCCACTTCTGAACGAAAACCTCTTTTACGGAAAAACAACTCTAAGATTACTGCATTTGCATTGAGAGTTGCATGCACAAGCTTCATGGTGTAAAACATACATAGTATGTAGATACGCGCAGGTCAGCTGTTTATCGTGTAGTAGCGACGCGTGAGTCAACGACGTAAATTATCTCCGTTGTGAGCTCATTCAAGCGGCCTTTGGATTAACTTATAAATTGTATTTGTCGACTACAATCATTCCTTTAACTAATAGTTCGTTATCTGATACTCATTTGCTTTATCTGTACGTATCGTACTCGGCACACGAAAACCAATTTTTACTGCAAATCAAATTTGGTGACACCGACTAAGCGCCATTTACCGGATCTAACTGTTTACAAATTATTCAGGAACTCGTTGGATCCACAAATACACAAACTTTCATCCAAATTTGTCCTACAGTTTAGGATGACTTAGATGACAAACACATATACAGGAGAAAGAGGAATGTATAATACTTGGAAAGATAATAGTTTGCTAGCTGAAGTGTTTGTTTAGGCGCTTATGACAGATACAAACAAACATAATATTTAAAAAAATCTGTTTGCCATTGACAGGCAAATTTTTAGGGAGGCTATCCAACATCACGCTTCGACCATTAGGAACCGAGCAAAAGAACAAGAAACCACGACGCCCAATAAGTATGCTTTCAAGAGATTTTACAACAACAACTCTCATAACTGGTATAACTCTGTGGTTGTTTGTTACGCCTTCAAAATAAATAATCAAACCAATTTGGATGTAGTTTTCGAACGGATTAAACTCGATACCCTAAAATAGACATGTATATTGGACACCTTGTTTAATTCAACCGTCGATGTTGTAAACCGAATTCCACGCAATTTCCAATTTCAATACATATATCCATGTATTTAAATATATTTTCATGACATAGGTAGCAGAATAAGAAACTTTTCATCCTATTTTTATGTGTCTTTCTACCTATAATTTATGGATGCTTAGAAATAATATTATGTTAACCTTTTCACCGCCAACAACTTCTATAGAAGTTCAGGATTTTCGTGCCGTCCACGCCACGACTTCTATAGAAGTTCACTATAAAAAAATACATTTACAATACATAAACACTTTTTTTCTTTTGTAATTGTGTAGATGGACACGAATGAAGCCCTATTTATTATTTTCTCAGGCAAAACAGGCCTTTTTCTGTGTTAAAATGGATAAAAACATAAAAGGCCTCAAATATTTTTATGTCCCGCACGCCAACGACTTCATATCAAGTAGGCCAGTGATGTGACGCGAAAGTTGCATTCATTAGAATCTTTTATATTTATTTGTATTTTTCCATTCAATCGTTCTTAAATTCTGTGATTAAAAAGTAATGCCGGTCAGTAAATAACGTATTACATAATACGTTTTAAAATTTATGCACGTATCAAATCACTTTATTAATATTAATTAAATGTACCGAGGGTTTTCGATATTGCTACACCCATCTCTACGTAATGGCAAGATGTCAGTGTCACTAGCGCCGACAACTCCAATAGAAGTAAACCTGTGACGTCGTAAGCCCATAGGTGTCAAGGTCATTGGTGTCATAGTGCCGGGCGACGCGCGCACCTTTATCTTTTTACACGACTGCCCAAAAAAAGGAGTGTAAGTTTTCTGATTTTGATTTGATACTGGCAATAATAATTTTGAATAGCTAAGTTTAATTACTTTGTTATGAATTTACGTATTCGTATATCCTTAATCAAATTAGCCAGTTTTTCATTTGCATTTAATAAAAAATAAGCTGAAAAGATTTAGCACATCAGTATCAAAAGGTCCCTTACCATCCCTTTCCGAAACTACACTTATTTTGCCACTTGTGATCACTTCAAACAATGTTCCTGACTGACTGTTCATGTTAGATTTCAAATATAAATTAAATCATTCAAGCGTTTTTAGTATAGACTAACAATAATCTATACACAAAAAGAAAACAATAGACAACCCTATTTCTTATGAAATGTATCGTGCTACGAACGCCAACGACTTGATATGAAGTAAACGGACTACGTTTTGAAATGAATAGTGTTGTGCCTATTATATTATTATCTCTAGCAAGTCTATGCATGTATCTTTGTCTCCGAGAATAGATACCCATTTTTCTTACTATAAATGCTCATGAAATAAAACAAATTACCATTATAATGTAACAGTGTGTATTTTTAATTGTAAATTTGAGTAACAATTTAAATTTACACATTGTTTTTTTCATTATCGATATGACGTTACCGCCATCCCTGCTTTCGTACTATATAATTGTTTTACATTTATACGTTGGCGTACAGCGACACATCGCGTTTAGTATGGATGGGCGGTGAAAAGGTTAAAGTGACGGCAGTGGCAAATTTATTGTCAGTAAGTCCAGACAACAATGTTTTAAGAATAGCAGATCCGCCTCAATAACGTCAATTTTCAAACTATGAGATGATCAATGCAACTACTACTTAGTTCACATTTAAATCTGTCGCTTATTCATAAACCAGTTAAAACGGACGTAGCTATTTGCATAAACAAAATTATACTATGACCACAGAATAGATAGAACTAACGTACTATGACTAACTCAATATTGCAAGGTTAGCATCCGTGGTTTGTTCCGTCAAGTTCGATATTGGTAAAAGTGGTTATTATACTTACGTATTTTGATACAGACTTCAGTGGTGTCTCGATTTCAAACTGTGCAGTAAGGCTAGAAATAAGGTGGTGTCCCCGAACAGACCATGAGTCACCTGCTGGAGTGTCCTAAGTGTCCGCACAGATGTTCGGGGCCGATCTATGTCAAGCCACTGACAATGCCGTTGCTGTGGCCACATACTGGGCTGGTGCCATTTAAATTCCGTACCAACGACTCCAGAAGAAGAAGAAGGCTAGAAATGTTTCCGATGGAGAAAAGTAGACTGGTATTATATTAGGTACATGTTTAAATATACTAGTGTCTAATATAATAATACAAAGTGTCACTACCCCCTAGCATTCCGAGGGTATCGTAAGAGTCGACTAAGGAAAATACACGTAACGGAAAGTATCTTCGGGAAGGGTCGGAAACTTGGAAATCAGACCCTATAGGAACCCGTCTGTCCAGCGTGGTATAGTAGTAATTATAGAAGGGCAACTCCTCTTATTGAACAGCAATGCAATAGGCAAAGCAAATTAGGAGACGCCTGTGTCCAGTAATGAACTGCGAAAGGCTTTATTATGAAATTAGCTTATTATATTTCGTAATGCTGGTGTTTCGAAAACAATAAAATATTATGATGGTCATTAGAATGTTACTCATCACCTTTCGCCGACAACAAATTAAGTCATCAATTTAAACTAATCACCGACGATAAAACATTGGGCGAGTCCCATTAAAAACCGTTAAACAAAATTTGAATGACGTTTGTGTAAGCAAATACAGATTGGAACCACGTTTATTTATTTTTCTAATAGACATCATCTCATCATAGTGTGGTGGCTCAAGGGTAACTTTTTATAAATACAATACTTACCAACAATTTAACACTCTCTTTGTACACTAATAGTTTTGTCACACTACTTTACTGTATATTACTGGCAATTTCACTACAATACTTTAGCATCGTAGCAATTACATATTTTATCGTAAAAAAACTATTCAATACCAGGTAGAGAGATAAAGTGCCCTTGGCTAGTTTCCTAACTGATGAATGTTTTGCTTCCCCTACAGACCATAACCATATTTACACAAGGCACTCAAGAAGAAAACTAAAATATAAGAAACAGCTGGTACAGTTTCAATACACATTCCTACCGTTGTGTATTCATTGAACAATAGTAGCTATAGAACATACGTGAGTCACAGAGACAATCACCGGAGTGTGCATATCTCGTTTCGCCGTCTGAAAAAGTCCGGTCATAAGGTAATAAAAGTAAGTATAGGTGATATATTTTAGAGAAGTAAGCCACAATGTGGCTGTTAGATACATATTACGTAGAGAATATCAGAACACTTCAAATTACTTATTTGAAATTTACATTAGAAAATATCATAACACATAGTGTCCCTGGCCGATATAGAAGCTATCTTATTAAAAAGGGGCCTTGCCCTTTATTTAAAAAAAAATATAGTAAATATCTAAAAAGTGAAACAGACGACGATGTTTTACACACAGCTAGCGCAAAGATTTTGGATCAGATAGATACTAGGCCTTGTCATAGTGATCTAGCAAATAACTGACGAATAGATAACGGCGAGATTCTGTGAAGCAATTTGGTAACAGAAAAGCTAAAGAGACAACAGTTAGACTAATTACGTCTGACGATAAGTCTAAACATTAACTGTCACAGAATAGCTCTCTTAAACTTTAGTTACGAATAATGTAACTATCCCCTATATTGATTGCTTACATTTTGAAATTAAACAAGTTAGGCCAGTCAAAAACAATCGTCCGATAATTATCAGTTATAACTTGATTAAAAAGAAACAACTTTCTAAAAACGAGTTCTTGATTGACACATTAATGATCAATCTATTTTGAGACTATTAAATTGTCTAACGTACAGCATACTACCTACTTTCAAGAGGTGATTTCAGCCCACCACTTTGCCTATGTAATGTTCTTATCCAACCTAATGGCTTCCCATCTTCGATCATTTTCTTACGCGATCACAAATCCTACTACGATTGTAACAGCAAACGTTAGTGAGGATGGATAGATGGAATACACTTCTGAATGAATTTCGATGAAGCAGTTTGTTTGCAGTAACATATGTAGTTTATACATTGGAATAACATAATTATAGGCTACTATTTGTTGCGATCACCGATAAGGACGGAGCCACGAGCAGCTAGTCTTTCATGGATATGTTTGTGATCGTAATGTCGATGTTCTTAGTCTGAAACCAAGTACGAAACTATGATTATATTATTAAAATTATGCAAAGATCCCAAGTCATCCCACTATCGCTAGTGAATACAGCTTATACTTTTAAAACATTGGGCTATTCACTTATCTTTAGACCAAAGCTAATGCCTTGGCTGCATTTTGCAATCTCTGAGCTCTATCTTTGGCTTTGTATATAACATCTACGAGCCTTTATTCCTATTCTTCAGTCCAGTTAATACTGAATACAAATGCGCTCATACATGCTGGACGCAAACCGAGAACTCCACGATCAAGTTGACTCTTAGAAAAGAGTATAGATTACGTAAGTTTGACGCTGAAAGCGAAGCTTAACATCTGAGTTCGGCGGTGCTCGACAAATAGCTAGCGCCAAACTATTCCGGCAATACTAGCCGCATTGGACCATGCTATTTCTCTTAGCTAAAGCATAGATTTTACGGTCATATTCTAATGCATTTTCTAGGATCTTATAAGCCATTATCATAATTTAACAATATAAAATTGGTCTAGTCTAAATTATGATTATAAGAGGCAATGTTGAAAATCTAGAATAAAAATAAACAATATTAATATCAATAATTCACGACTGACTGGAACTCAGGTTCTATAATAAAATAAAAAATAAAAAAAAATAAAATAAAAAATAATCTGGAACTCATAAACTCTTACGAAATTTCTCAGCATTATAGTTGCAACCGAATGAACCCTTTCTAGCCGCAGCCTTCCAGGTAGACAAGATAAGAGTGTAGGCTACCAAGAGAAAGAGAAAGGTATTTAGACTTCTGACGGTACTACTCATCAAACGAAGCTCTATAGTCAGTATGAAAACTCGTAACTTTAATACCCAGTGAGTTCGTTATCTAAAATGTTAAAATAAAAGAAGTGCCTATTTTAAATTGCCAGACTATCCACTTTAGGGACACGCTATTAGCAAAAACCATTAGCTAAAAGTGGATAACTGGTAACTACCCACGCATAGCTAATGGTTAATTTAACAAAGTCAGTACCTATGCAACCTCTAATAATAGCAAGTTTAATATAATACAATAAAAATGGTTAAACTTCGTCCGAAACTTCTACCTAAGCATATTCTGTGTTCCTTCGAACCTCCGTTGGCTGTCGAAATTGTAGGTAGATTGCAAAAAAAGGTCAACTTCATCCGGAAAGGCTTTACATAAGGCTGAGTCATTTTTTAACGTTTTTATGCCTGAGTCTCTGAGTTATGTACTACCTGTAATGAGTATAACAAAAAAATACCGTTGCTGGTATGTATTCCTTTGCGCAAAAAATTAGCAAACGCAATTGTTACTGATCGGATCGAAGCGAAATGGATTCACAATAAACGCAGCTATCTGTTCTGGTACATAGAATGCTACTGAGAATGACTGAGAATCGAAAAGGATACCATTACCGCGTATACCGCTGCGAGGCATTATTTAAATCGGGATAAACATGGGTTTATTTATTATACCGATAATTAATTACAATACAGGCAAAGGATAAAGCGGCGGTAGCCCAGTGGTGTACGTAACGGACTGCCGAGACGATGGTCTCGGGTTCGATCCCCAGTCACCCCGAGAGCACACACCTCTGACTTTTCGAAGTTATGTGTGTATTAAAAATGCTTATTATCGCTCGCTTAATAATGTGCTCGGTAGATGGCAATAGGCTCGCCTCCGATTACATTGGGACAGAAACATAACTGGTGAAGTGTGCGTGTGTAATATACCTCTGCCTTATACCTCTGCCTACCTTAGGGGATAAAGGCGTGAAGTTATCTTTATGTGTAGGCAAAGGATATCTACCTTGTAGGTACATGTTTACATGGCTAAAGGCCCATCCACATTTCACAATTTTACCACTGATCAAATTTCCAATCGAATTGGCTTTGCCCGTCTACACGACACAATCAAATCATTGATTTTCATTCCGTCCACCTGATTGGTAAAAATCTGGTGGTACCGCCCACCCGATGTACTTGAGTTGGACCACTGGCGTCTACACGTCACGATTTTATCAAGTGACTAGAGGACGCCAGCAGCCACGCCTGCATTTTTTTTAATTTACCCGTTTTGGCCGATCCCGTGGGAATTTCGGGAAATCCCTTCTTAGTAGCACCCCTACGGTCCCCAAGGAACATACATGCCAAATTTCAGCTTCCTGCGCCCAATAGTATCGGCTGTAGCGTGTCTGTCAGTCAGTCAGTAACGCAAGGATTTTATATATTAAGATAGTCAAGTTGGACGTAAAATCGTGTCGTGTGGATAGGCCTTTAAACATTTACGACTAAATTGCCTGTTTTTTCAGAAAAGGCGTTATTAGGTATCTTTTTCCCTAAAGTACATTAATTACTAAGTAGAATTTAAGTGTCTTCTAGAACGCTTTATATCAATACGCTCTTACGCTACTTGAAGATATACATGGCTTCTTGATGAATAGCCAGCTAAAGTGGACGTAATGTCAATAAATTCTGTTCTGTCTACTTCTTCATAATTCTAGCGTTATCGCAGTTGCATCCAAGCTATTCGCTTTTTATAGCCTGGAGTCCGCCCACTAGTCTAACCAGATTTGACAGAATAGTAGCTTGCTCCATCTACTTCCTTTGGAATAACGGCAGCAGCTTACCCAAGACGAAATAGTTTATCGTCACAAAGGCCGGTAAGAATGGATATCAACTCCTTCATAATTCGCTTCTTATATTTATTGTACGAGAAAAGGCGTATCATAATACGCGCAACACATATTCAAGACATTCCGCAGAACTAGTCAGCAAAAACACGAAATAATATGGTCCCGAAATAAAATCGACTTCAGGGGCTGGCAATCTATGATTAAATGCACATTTTTAACATTATCAATGTAAAGCAACCATGCTCTTTAGTCGCTACTTATCAAAACTGATTACCTTGAATAATAATTCAAAATTTTTTTTATCGAGTGGTACATGGAGATTAAATTCTATACACGAAATTCGATTCGATTTTTTATGAGTGAGGCGTTTGTTGAAAGGGCCAATGCATAATTTGACATTATTAAATGATGACGCGGTTAACGATGATGAGTTGGTATAGGTAGAGTTCAGGAACCAAAATGTTATTAGAATACAAATACTTTGTAGAAGGTAAGAAACACAATGATGTGCTAACTAGCCGAGTTCATCATGACATAACGGTATAATAAATGACCTTTATCATAAATACCTACTGATATGACTCTAGCAGAAAACACTTGATTCTATTGCTATATGACGCACTAGAGTTGATTAGAGGATGCCTGCAGGGATACCTGCACATTTCATCTGAAAATAACTATTCCTTCCAGTTCCAAATATTGGATGATTCCTTTTTAAGTAGTGCACCCCTTCAGTCCCCCAGGAACATTCATGCCAAATTTCAGATCCTTGCGCCCGATAGTTCTGTGCATTGTCTGTCAGTCAGTCAAGTGAGAATTTTATATATACTGATATTGCTTTTATTATATACAGAATATCTTCTGTAAGTAATCTAAGAACTAGAGCATTTGGTATTCAATAGTATCTGCCTACCTACCTCAACGGGAGACTGGCGGAGATGGTAAGTAAGGGAATAAGTTAGGTTAGGAGGAGGAGTAAAGATAGTGTCAATTGATAAGTACAAATCCTGTATTGCCCGTAAGAGAGTCTAAAGTCTATTTTCCAGTCTAACCAAATGTCACAGACAGGATTTGCTTAACGATATCCTGTACTATAGTATTAACGGATCTGTTTCTAAAATCTTTCTATGCTTATCACAGTTTCTTATCAGTAAAATTCATGGTCATCAGAATTTATCTGGTTACTCATAAATCAATTTGTGAGCATTGTGTATTAAGGTTTTATTTATGTACTAGCAGTTGCCTGCTGCTTCGTCTGCCCTAAACTTTCAGCCTTTATTTTACCCCCTCAGGGAGGAAGGCATATTAAAATAGGATTCCTTAGTGTATCTCTTTGTCATAAAAGGAACACATTGTCCAAATTTCATGTTTCTGGCAGAAGTAGTTTGTTTACTCTCTAGGATTATAATATGTTAGTCAGTACGAGAATTTAAGTGTCTTCTAGAACGCTTTATATCAATACGCTCTTACGCTACTTGAAGATATACATGGCTTCTTGATGAATAGCCAGCTAAAGTGGACGTAATGTCAATAAATTCTGTTCTGTCTACTTCTTCATAATTCTAGCGTTATCGCAGTTGCATCCAAGCTATTCGCTTTTTATAGCCTGGAGTCCGCCCACTAGTCTAACCAGATTTGACAGAATAGTAGCTTGCTCCATCTACTTCCTTTGGAATAACGGCAGCAGCTTACCCAAGACGAAATAGTTTATCGTCACAAAGGCCGGTAAGAATGGATATCAACTCCTTCATAATTCGCTTCTTATATTTATTGTACGAGGAAAAGCGTATCATAATACGCGCAACACATATTCAAGACATTCCACAGAACTATTCAGCAAAAACACGAAATATTATGGTCCCGAAATAAAATCGACTTCAGGGGCTGGCAATCTGTGATTAAATGCACATTTTTAACATTATCAATGTAAATCAACCATGCTCTTTAGTCGCTACTTATCAAAACTGATTACCTTGAATAATAATTCAAAATTTTTTTTATCGAGTGGTAGGTACATGCAGATTAAATTCACGAAATATCTATACACGAAATTCGAATCGATTTTTTACGAGTGAGGCGTTTGTTAAAAGGGCCAATGCATAATTTGACATTATTAAATGATGACGCGGTTAACGATGATGAGTTGGTACAGGTAGAGTTCAGGAACCAAAAAGTTATTAGAATACAAATACTTTGTAGAAGGTAAGAAACACAATGATGTGCTAACTAGCCGACTTCATCATGACATAACAGATATAATGAATGACCTTTATCATAAATACCTACTGATATGACTATAGCAAAAAACACTTGATTCTATTGCTATATGAGGCACTAGAGTTGATTAGAGGATGCCTGCAGGGATATCCGCACATTTCATCTGAAAATAACTATTCCTTCCAGTTCCAAATATTGGGTGATTTCTTTTTAGTGCACCCCTTCAGTCCCCCAGGAACATTCATGCCAAATTTCAGATCCTTGCGCCCAATAGTTCTGTGCATTGTCTGTCAGTCAGTCAAGTGAGAATTTATATATACTGATATTGCTTTTATTATATACAGAATATCTTCTGTAAGTAATCTAAGAACTAGAGCATTTGGTATTCAATAGTATCTGCCCACCTCAATGGGAGATTGGCGGAGATGGTAAGTAAGGGAATAAGTTAGGTTAGGTTAGGTTAGGAGGAGGAGTAAATATAGTGTCAATTGATAAGTACAAATCCTGTAGTGCCCGTAAGAGAGTCCATAATCTATTTTCCAGTCTAACCAAATGTCACACACAGGATTTGCTTAACCCTTTGGTGCATGATTTTTTATTTTGGATTGAAAAAAATATATGTGATAAAAAATAAGCTAAATTATCATGGAAAAATGTTTAAAAAAATCCTATGATATTTATAGGTATTATTTTTCATTATAAAACCTAATTATCATTTTTGATAATCTATGCATTAGAGGCATATATTTTTTATGAAATCAGATAAACATGTTTTTTGATGAAATACTAATTTATTATGTAAATATTAAAATAAAATTAATAGAAAGAGCTCTCAACTTTTCCACATATATATTTTACAAGTTAAAAAGTTGGAAACAATTATTCTTTCTGCTGTCGTAAAAAGAAATATTACATTTTGTAGACATTACTGAAGTCCGTTTTTTACATGTTGAATAGAAGCACTGATTCCTTTTTTCGTGGTACTTTTATCGTGACCAACACCTTCCTGGCGTACATCCTGAGGGGATAATACTTGAGCACCAACTCTCTGCTTCTTGTGGGTAACTATCAGGTGGTCTATTGAGACTCAGTTGGCCTCTTTTGTTTTCAGACACGCCACCATACCTGCACGTTGTGTCCGACAATTCTATTAAAAAATTGACCAATTTTTAGTAGTTCCTTCTCGTCTGGCAACTTACATGCTTTCCATAATCTTTTTCGCTGCACTGTTCCTAAACAATGAATTTCTTCCTTGTGCAGATAATGAAATAGTGACAGGTTGGTGTAATCGTTGACAAAATAACTATATGGTTCCCCTGCCTTGGTACAGGGTGAAGTAAGCGTACCTACTACTGTATAGGATACTGCTCCCAAATCTGGTTCATTAGGTCTCCTTTCAAAATACTAATTTATTTGCGAAGAGCTAGCAGGGTAATTGGGTCGACAACATTGGGCTTTCTCTGAGTGCCATATTTTTTGCTCTCAACAACGACGACTTCTAGAAAGCTTTCTTCAAAAAATATGTAAAATACTGGTAAGTTGAAGACAAATTCGAAATATTTTTAGGGTAATCTGTCACACCTTCAAAATCAAAAGCTCTGTCTACCAAATCCATATGCTTTTATTTTTCAAACTTAATTACGAGGGGCCGAATAGTTGCTTGATGGATTTTCAGGCACAGAGTCAGGCAGAACTGGAACCCCAGATTCTAAATCAATTTCATTTGATACTGGCCTACCTTCCTCTACTATTTCCTCAATATCTTCAAGGTCTGCAACCAACCCACTCACGTCATCGTAGTAACCAATACAGTCCTCATCAATATCAGCTGCATCCTCTGAAAAATCTCTATTTTCCAAATGCCATAAAAGTTGCTCAATGCGATTTTCTTCCATGATCAGGCCTGGTAATATATAAACAACAAAAAGCCATGCAAAACCATCATCAAAGCATAAAAACCCATGCAAATTTCGTTCAAAACCAAACCGCGCCATAATAACCGTCAATACACAAAATATAACTTTTCTATAGCTGGAATGCATGAATTATCATTTTTGATAACTAACTTCAAAAGTAACATTTGTACTAGCTATCAAAGATTAGTAGCAAGATTTGTATTTTTTATTATAGGAATGAACCTTACCTTACGAAATATATTTTTTTTGTTGAAAAAAATACGCACTTATACAAAGATTTATTGAGATGTAACTTTTGAAAAGGGTCACTTCATGAACTCTGTGGCGCAATGTCATAAATGACAAATTTCAACCAATTACGTGCAAGCTACCTTTTTTTTTTATTTGACGTATTGAAGTATGACAGGATGAGATACGTTCAGAAACCTTTTTCTGTTACAAACATGGTGCAATAACAAGTTGTGGTCAAGTAAACGTTTGTTATCAATTTTGATAATCTATGCACTTAAGGGTTAAAGATATCCTGTACTATATAGTATTAACGGAACTGTTTCTAAAATCTTTCTATGCTTATCACAGTTTCTTATCAGTAAAATTCATGGTCATCAGAATTTAACTGGTGACTCATAAATCAATTTGTGAGCATTGTGTATTTAGGTTTTATTTATGAACTAGCAGTTGCCTGCTGCTTCGTCTGCCCTAAACTTTCAGCCTTTATTTTACCCCCTCAGGGAGGAAGGCATATTAAAATAGGATTCCTTAGTGTATCTCTTTGTCATAAAAGGAACACATTGTCCAAATTTCATGTTTCTGGCAGAAGTAGTTTGTTTACTCTCTAAGATTATAATATGTTAGTCAGTACCAGGACAAGTGATTTTATAGACATCATTTTGTACCATTTTGATCATTGTGATAAATTAAAAAATTTATTAACACTGAAGATATTCAGCCTTTTAAGTATTAAAGTTGAATGATTCCATATTTTAGACATAGTACCCATATTATATTAAGTTAGCCAAGCTAGATTTCTTAATGTAAGTTTAAATTACTAAGACAAATGTAATTACAATTATTACAAAAACATTTTCCATTTATGTCTTTAATTTTGTTCTGATTTATTATACTATGTTTATATTCCATACTTCAAAATGTTCCTAGTTAATATTTAGTTTAATACCTATTATTTTAGTAAAAACATAAAAAAATATAAAATATCAATCGCTTCAATGCAAGGCTTACATAATGCATGGGCAATAATTAAATTGTATTAGTATATTTTTATAATTTGATTAAGCATAATTAGCTACTCTGGTTAAATATAAATATACTAAGAAAGTAGGTAACAATCATTATAACATTGATGGCAATTAAGTTATAGTATAAATATACAAGTAACTTGACCGCATGTAATTTTTTTTATCAGTTAATCTATTAAAATATTGCTTTTTCTAGCAAAATACAACAAGTGTTGGAAATAATTTTGTAACTAAAACCTAAGTATCATTATTTTAAAGTATGTAAGTAACAAAATATATTGTTAAATACGAATTTATAACCGACGAATACTAGCAAATTAATTAATGTATGCATGTAAAAGTGTCGATGATAATTTAATAACTGGTGCTACGCTTGCCGGCATTCATTGTTTGTAAACAAATAACATATGACCCGGCATTCGACGCACTCTCATCCTAATTCTACTAAATCTACATATATCCGTCAACGACTTATAAAAATTGCAGCCAAATCCATCAACACATAGCTGAGAAAACAAGAAATAAGTGTAACGGTGTCGCAGCATGTTAAAATCACCATGTGCTCGATTGTCGCGCCAAAATTTGACAATAACTTTCGCATCCAAGTTTCCGTCAATTATATCAACCATTAGTTTTTATATATACCGGAACAAGAAATAAGGCAGGTCTTTCATGGAAATAAACGCAAAATTAAAAATATTATTCGAAAATATTTAATTTCATGAGAAATAATAACGCCTCTAGCGGTGAGAATAAGAAACATAACGTAATGGCCGACACACAGTAGTTTCCGATGACTAACATCTAAATGCGCAAAATACTTACGCTTTCCTCCTCTTTTTCCATCCCAGAGGGCATCTGAGGTACTGCACGGTTGATCGCCGAGTAGTCCGGTAAATCCGGAAGCTCCTCGGCGAGATATATAGGCATTGGTTTCGACGCATCCAGGGCCCTCGCCCTAAACGAGAGCTTCGACATTTTGTTGACAGAACAAAACACGCTAGCGTCGACACAAAAATGCACTTATAAAACACTTTATAGCTCCACTAGGAGGTCCCAAGGGACCGTAAACTGAACTTTGCACACTCTAGTTCGTTCCCATGATTAATTTTTGCACGCACTCAGTCACAATTAATGAAAAACAATAACGAAACTTTACATATTGAGCGTACTTTACAGAAAGCCATCATGGCGGCTTTCCGTTTGGCGGACGACCATGACCAACTTCCACCTAGTACGACGTGCGCGGGAAGGAAACACGCGGACCAAATTCCGTCAGTTTTTATACCTTTAATATAATATACATTAATATGCAAAAAATTCAATTAAAAATGGTTTATTATTTTGTTTTTAATTTTTTATAAGAAATAAACTAATGTTGTTTATCAGTTTTGGACATTAAACTTTAAAAGTATAAAAATGATGCTGGAAATTACTTGTCACACCCATAGACTATTGCTCCTTGCTATAAACTTTTAAATTGACGTTTCATTTCACGTAGGTAGTTTTCACAGACCAGCACAGACTATGTTTTTAACTTACTGCGTGAGTAGGCTTCAGTTACAAAAAATCATGAAAATAATTATTTAATTACTACAATACTAATGATAAATATCGATCCTGGTAAATTGATACTGTAAAGAATTCAATACAGCCTGATCAGTAATATTCAGTGATACCAGTCGTCAACGCAACTTTGTGAGTTTTTTGAC
Organism: Euclidia mi; assembly: GCA_944739405.2. NCBI lineage: Eukaryota > Metazoa > Arthropoda > Insecta > Lepidoptera > Erebidae > Euclidia > Euclidia mi. The sequence goes on from OX123208.2 coordinate 8,598,401, forward strand.
CAAGAAAGTAATTATTTAAGGCGCGAACCAATTTTACTTATTTGTGATTATCGGTGGTGATTTACGATAACATTGTCATTGAAGTCAAATATGTATGTAATAGGTAATTTCTAGCTACTTACCTTATTTGTATGTTATCAATATAAGCTTCAACTTTAATCAGTATTTTGGGTATTTCCCTCGGGAAATACTCGTGAGGAAATACCTCACAACCTCGCTTAACTTCATCTGAAAATATTTCATAGAAAGACTTGAATTAAGTACCGTAAAACCGGCCATCATTGCCCACATTTTTACTTATTTTTGAGATTATGAAAAAAAAAACACTAGAACACGTAATCAAGTATACCATGGTAACAATTACTATTAAAGGCTTTAAATCACGAAATGTGGAGCTTCTAGCTTTAACAGAATCCTAGAAAAAGGTAATTAAAGAGCCGGGCAAAATTATACGCACCACCGTCCAACATTGCTCAACCTTATTTACTCTAAAACTATCAGTTCTGAAGCTTTAAAAATAAGGTATGTTTTAGTGAATTATGCAAAGTTGCCATCCTTCGTGATCAATATATCAAAAACGTTATTTTTTTAATTTTTGAGGTGGGCAATGTTACACTACACACCAGCTGCTTTTTCAAACAAACTAAAACGGTGGGCTAGGGTTGCCACACACTAATGTAATAAATAATAATCTGTTTGTTTATTTATTTATTAAAGCTAAAATATTTACTTAAAAAGCTTTAAATTATTTATTAAAGATCATAAGATAAGAAAGGATAGACAAAAGGACATCATGACTGACTGTATTAAACGCGTTGGAGAAGTCATTTAACACTAAAATGGTAACTTTATTGTCTTCATTCCACGCCTAATATCGTCAGTCACTTTAAGGAGAGCTGTCACTGTACTGTGCCTAGGCCTAAAGCCAGATTGAAAAGGGCTGATAAGGGAGTTGCGGTAAATATAATTGGTGAACTGTTTATGAACACAGGCCTCGAGTACTTTGGACAGATATTTCTTTCTTCTTTCCCTACTCTTATAGCCATCCACATTTGTACTCATGCCTACTCAGAACTTCCCCGTACCTAACATGTTTCTCATTCCTCTGCATCACATGCCCACAGCGTGACAACCGATTTCCAATACCTAGGTACATAATTTAAATTAAAAAATACTAGATATAATGGGTGCCAACCCTAACACGATTTTTGCATTGGGCAATGTTGTCACTCCTATGTTCACGCAAGTTCGGGAATCATTGCCTACTGCATTATCTAGAACATTTTATGTTTTAAAGGTCTCAAACTAGCATAGAAATGAAGCTTGATACTTATTATTACTCGAATATTGAAATAACTTACCTGAGAGATGTGGTACGCCGTCAGTGTGTAAAAACGTAAAACAAGATTTTGTCACCACCTCACACTAGTCCTACTTTTAACATGTCTCGCCGACAACTGAGTGAACTTAGCAAAGTAACTAATATTTAGTGCGGTCAGGGAAATATTCAAATTAACCCTAAAGATTAAATAATGTTATCAGCTATTTAGATTTATTTACAATTCAAGATTTTAGTTATTTTTCGTGTTCGGGCAAAGATATCCGCCAAGGGCAATGTTGGCCGGTTTTACGGTAGGTACTTTACTATCTACCGACATAAGAGTTGGTATACTTATTTGATATTTGAAATAGGAATCAAAGAGTATACAAATACCACAGATTTAACAAACAAGGACCAGATGGAACGTATTCGTCCAACTAAGTGAGGCACGTTGACAGCTATGTGTGCGTGACATTTGGCGACTGGCACTGTACGGACACGCGCGTCTATGTGTGTGTAAAGTTGCCAGATTATGTATAATCTCCCACTATTTTACATATAGTTTTTGCAAACGAATATAAAAATATTACATAAGTAGGTAATATTTTATATTCGTTTACGGTTTTGAAGAATTTACCATGGATTTAATTAATGCTTTTAATATGTAGGTAATGCTGTTGTGAAAATTATTCAAATAAAACATATAATTAAAGTATGCTTTTATAAATTCATTTCTTAAATGTAGGTACCGAGTTAAGTTTGAACTAATTTTATTCGTAAATTGAGAAATAAATAGATTATGTTTTGTAATTCATAGCCTCGATCCAGAAGAAATACTTATATAATACCAACTACATATATTTACGAATACCAATCATGAGGTTCAGATCTTAGATCGGCGAATATGTTGTTTATTTTTTGTTTAGAAATTCTCAGTATAGTATCTGGAAATGTTTGGTTAATTGCAATAGGCTTGCGTCCTAAATATTAATTAGCTTAAAACATTTTGTCATGCACACAACAAATTATGAATATTATGATTAATAAATCATAACCAAAAAAAAAATGCAACTAAAAATAAATAATGGCTGCAATCAATAATTTCTGTTTCTGTACATAATGTACACGCGGCGCCAAGTCAAGCTAACAGTTGCAGTACGATTTTGATACTTATTCCCTACGCCATAAAAACGCTACAAAGATTTATTCTGTGACAAAGTGTATAGTATATGGGGATCGAACTCAAAACAATGTATATACTAATGGAAATTCTATTACTATATTTATAAGAAAAAAGATAATCTACAATATACTTTTACAATACGTTAATGTATTTTTCATTAACATGACAATAATTATTACCTACATAATCAATTGACAAGTGCATTTTCCCTAATTCAGGGCAAACGGTGTCGACGTAAACTGGCAACACTTACATATTTTCTGCAGAAATACGAATTTTATCGAAATAATATTATAAAACAGTCAAATAATCCATAGTTATCTGTAAAAATATATTCCATCTGCCCGTTTTTGCTTTTGGAAACAACTTTTACAATGTTTAAAAACTCAAGACGGCATTTTATGAATTTAAAAGCTGGATTGATCGTGGCGTGTGAACTGTGCGATGCTTCGCAGTTTCCATATTAGCAGTGGCGGATTTGCAGTCTTGACCGCCCTAGGCCCCAGGCCATGTGCCGCCCCTATCTCAACTGTATAGACTACATAATGAATACATACAAAATAATAATTATTTTACAAAACTCGTCTGCACTTAAGCGCAGCAAAATCATTAATGATATGTTCGCAATCCAATTTTCTTAAAAAATCTGCTTCTATGTTAAGCAAAGCAAGATCGTTTAACCTTTGCTCCGTCATTGTTGTGCGTAAATATTTTTTGACTCGTCGCAAACAAGAGAATGATCGTTCTCCAGAACAGTTACTGGCGGGAGTACCTACACAGTACACACACACACACACACACACACACACAGACACGGAGAGCAATATCCACGTTTGGGTAAATGGTTTGAAGATCTTCAGTTCGTAACCCTTTCAACAAACTGACAGCACTGTTCTTCTCCTTATTTTTGAAACTGCAGTGAGCACGAAAATGGAGACATTCTTCAAAAAAAATATTTTCCAAGTCAGCAGAATAAACCATTTGCAATGCTTTGGCCTTTTCTTCGACTTCTGACGCGCTTAGACTCGTCAGGTTTGTCATAAAATTAAATTTATTGTGAATTATTTTATAAGCATCCTGTCGTTTCTTGAGTTCTACTGACAATATATCAATTATAACTAAAAATGTACTAATTCTGAAATGTTCGCGACCATTCTTTGGTTGCATCTCATCATCTGCATTAGTCTCGCCCGTGCCAGGAAGTAGCTTACGCTTTCGATTGCGTCGAAAATCTCTTTCATATACCTGTACAAAAGATAGTTCTTTGGTTATTGGTTTTCTTTTGTTTTCGAAATCATCAAAGTTATCTCGTGTTTTGAAAATAAAGTGTATTAGGACTTCATAGAGTTCTATGACAATGGTAATATCAATTTCCACTCTTTGAAGTTTTTTACTTGTGTCGTTAATGCGGTCCAGTAAACATCCCCAAAAAACAGTCGTAACGGCCCAAAGAAATTGGATGTAACGGCCGTTTCAAAACGTTCCGGTTTCAAACGAATACCTCTTGCTTCGCATATAACGGCTCTCTTCTGTTGTGTGTCATTTTCGATGGAGACTAACGCTTTATGGATTTCATGCCACGATTCGCGTAAACTTTTGCATGCGTCTGCACGAGCTGACCAACGAGTCGTTGATAGACTTTTGACGGTGAAATGGGCTTGAAGGATTTCCCAACGCTGAGTTGACGCTGCAAAGAAATTGTGCAACTCTTGGAGTAGAGAAAAGAACGAACTAGCCTCTTGGCTGCTTTTAGCTGCACATTCACCTACTGAATTGAGCGAGTGTGCTGAAAAGGGAACATACTCGGCAAGAGGAGAATTTTCCTTAATTTTAGCTTGTAGGCCGTTGTATATATTAGCCTATACCTGACATATTAGCTGCGTTGTCATAAGATTGCCCGCAGCTGTTTGAAATGTCTATTCCCAATTTAGTTAAAGTTGAGGTAACCGCAGTTGTCATTTGCTTTGCTTTATGGCCCGTGTTTGGAATGAACTTGAGGAAACGTTCTACAGCCGACCCATTAGGCAGCACATATCTGATTACATAAGTGAGCTGGTCTACGTGAGATATATCCGGCGTCGAGTCAATGATCAGAGAAAAATATTTCGCTGGTAATATTTCCGTTACAATTGTCTTCAAAACTTTGTTTCCCATAAACCGAATGAATCCTTCGCATGTTGCTGAAGGGAGATAACTCATATGTCCTGAGCCTGGATTACCATAACATGTAATGTGTTTGGCTAAGAAAAGATCGAACTCAGCTATAAGCTCTAAGGACATCAAATAATTTCCATTGTGAAATGAACCAAATTTCTCGTCGTGTCCTCTGAAAGGCAAACCACGTGAAGCAAGCGCTTTCACACATGCAACAGCTCTTTTTAGAATGTTTTTACAGTAATTTATTTCTTCATCTAAATGCATTGTTAACGCGTGATCAATGCGACACAACGCGTTGCTTTTTTTGGTCATATGCAGGACAGATAAGTAATTTATGAGTAGGCGAATTCTCGTGAGTTGAAACTCGATAATATGAGTTTTCCGATCATTGAATCCATCTTTTTTGTCGAACTGACTCACCCCACCATTAAAAATAAGACAAGGTCCACAAAAAACACATCCAGTACTTTCGGAATAAATTAGCCATTTTCGCGAAACTTTTTCTCCGTTTAGAAGCTGACGTTCGAATAAATGTTTTGACAACTGTCGTGCCTTATCTTTGTAAATTTGCTCACTCTTAGGAAAATCATTTTGGATGTTTTGATTGGCTCCGTTCTTACAAATGTAATCACGCGTGAACTCGTCGATTGTCCATTTGGCTGGATCGTCGCTGATTTTGCACAACTCCTGGTCTGGATTTGGCTGCACACCTGGTATCTACTAGTGAGACACCTTCGACTTTTTCCTTTGATCTACTTGCCACAACGACCAAAGTATCTGCACTTGAAGACACTGAACAAACATCAATTGACGTAGCGCCACTACCACTTGGAACGTCGCGCGTTGGATCAATGATAATCTTTAATATCTGTACATATTTTTCCTAAGAAATTGTCTAATCTTCGCGTTCTTTTTATCACATCATTTTGTTTATCTTTTTTTCTTTAGTTCGCTTGCGATCCTCTGCCCTACTTAATTTTTATTTACGAAATAATTACTTTACTTTTTTCAATAATAAATTACATTAAGTATACTATAATTAATTATTTTATAATATATAAAATATACGAAGGTGATAAAAAGCTTATTGTTAAACGATGCGGTGCAGTGCAGTTCGCCATGTGCATGTGCCAGAATATTTAGGTACTATGAGTTATTTCTTGTTACCATCAGTGGATTTTTTGACACGATTGGCCGCCCCTAATATCTGGCCGCCCTAGGCCCGGGCCTACTGGGCCTTAGGGCAAATCCGCCACTGCATATTAGTATATTATCTATGCTTCGCAGCCCACTGGGCCGAGTTTGTATTCGCTTTTCAATTTTGTATTTGCTTTAGTGGCCTCAGGCAAGTGTTCCGCGCTCTGTCTGCCTTTTGTTCTGTAGTCTTAGACAAATACTACGTAAGAATATTATTTTTTCACAACAATTCATTATTCAGTTACTATCCGTGCACGACAAGTTGAAAAACTTGAAATCTGCGCTAACGTCACAGACGCATAATAGTAGAAAAGGAAAATCCGAGACTAAGATGTTCCTTAAAAAATGCTTTGTTTGCAGACCAACGCGGGGTCTAGAATTCTAGATGGGAAGTGGGAGGGGTAGCCGGCGGAGAGTTGTATTCCAAGTGGGTCTCAACCTATACTAGTACCTAGTAACGTGGTAGTAACTACCTACAACACAAAAAATAATGTTGTAATGCTTACCTTGAACTTTTACCTATTATTAAAACGTTGACGGACACGACTGCTGAGGACGTCATTAGTTGAATACTATGATATGGCGGGCGGCTGTACACGTCGTTTTTTTAGGTACATTTGTTCTATTTTTATTCCAATACAAATACGAGTCCTAAGTCGTAAGAAATCATCTTGTGTCACATCGTAAGGCATTTTTTTCGTCTAAATGTCATATTGCATCAACTTCCATCCCTTTCAATGTGAGGGTGTCACATAATGTAGACATAGACCTGCGTGAGAGCACACCATGGCCACAGTATAAAAACATACAGTAGTTTGACGCCTTTGATCTCGTAGAAAAAGCCGACAACGTCTAGACAAGGGTAAGTAGGCTAGGGCTGCCACATGTAAACAATACCTACTTATTCAAACATCGTCTATTTATTTTAAAAAAAATATTACTATTGCTACGCTACATGAATAATATAGTGTAAATCACTTATTATTATACACGTGATAAAATTGGAGTGTCTGTTTGTAATATTAAAATAACCGCTTTTTACTAAATGCATATGGATGTATACACGGTACATACACCGAAATGACATTTTTTACAATTTTTGTCTCTCTGTCTGTTTGTTCTCGCTAATCTCTGGAACGGCTGGACCTATTTTGACGGGACCCTCACTGGCCTGATGTACCAAGTAGTAACTTAGGCTAAAAATTAATCGGGTACGCGAAGAAGTTCCCTCAGGACGCGGGTGAAACCGTGGGAAACAGCTAGTTTATTATATAACAATAATTAACGATTAATAATTATGATAAAACACGTTGCATTTTTCGTGCGGTGACAGATTTGCATACAAAATGTCACTCAACACCTATTTCATCCCGCAGGTGACGTGGGAGGCGATTAAGAATATAAAGCATTTTTCGTACAAACCAAGTTAAAATAAAGCAATTGACATAGCGGTGGTTTAATGGATGGGTAACCTTGGGATCAGCTTGCAGAGCCTATGTTATCGATATGAAGTATTATGCAGATTTTTTTCGTGCAAACTACGTTTTAGGTAAAGCAATAGTCATCACGGTCATTTTATGGATGGGTGACCGGGCTATGAGATTACGGAGAACATGTGTGGGGTTTATAAAAGGCGGCCAAAAATATGGTTATTTTTGAGCTAGGATGCGCCGTTACCAAGATACATAATAATATGTGATAGGTACTTACCTAATGCGAAGGTACTAGGTACTTATTGAATGAAATTAAAATCACACCAGAATCGAATATTACCTTACAACACATATTTTCTTACGTCTGCCATGTTTACGTACAATAATTGCTACTTAATTCTGTGTTTTGGCCAGACATGAGATATTGTAAAAAGTTAGTAGATTAGTAGGAATGTGCATATTATTTTAAGTGGTTATACCTATAACCACATATGTACCTACATACATTTCAAAATAATATAAATAATTATAATTAATGAAATTTTCCTTTTTGGTATAAGTAAATTGATGAAAAGCATTTATTTAAATCTTTAAACAGCATAAATAATTTCAATGTCTCACAGCACAATTCGTATGCACCATCTTAATTAATATTCATAAGCAAATAAATAAGTAACGAACAAAAAACAAGCACATGCCAGCCCCCAAAAACATGTACCTAGTTAGGAACTAAGGCGATATACGTAACTAGGTACCGCTCTTCCCGCGTCTCACCTCTTGGCCCCCGCACGATTGACCCGTCTAGACGCGTTCGTCGAACGACTGTATGGATTATTTGACTGTGCCATGGCTATGAACGTCGCATTTGTTTGCGTTGGTCGGGTGCTGTCACCACAGAGGATACGTACACGCGGGACCCCTGGAATTACTTTTTTTTTTTTTTTTTTTTTAAATGACAACTCCCGCACTAGGACTAAATCCTGTGTTGCGGGGGACTTTACAAACATACAACTAACGGACACAATGTACACCCAGACTCGAAACAACAATTTATGAATCACACAAGGTGTTGTCTCGTGTGGGGATCGAACCCACAACACACGGCGCAATGTGAAGCGGCGAGGCGACCGCTTAAACCACTACGCCAACCGTGCAGTCTACTTCTCTTACTATATTCGTTCTTTTATTTCAAATAATGTTAGGTACCTATATAGACTTCACTAGTATTTTATCTATTAGATTCGAGACCAAAGAAGATCAACGTCCCGGTAGTAATCTGCAGTGGCCCATAAGGAGATCCCTGAATCGTTTACGAAGCCAGGTTGGCCATTGCAGATACAACCAAGCGAAATGGTGTATGATTGACTCGGCCTACGCGCAGTGCGGCTGAGGTGCTCCAGAACAGAGCATGAGTCACCTACTAGAGTGCCCTAAACGTCCGCACAGATGTTCGAAGCCCAATCTATGCCGAAGCACCGACAGTGCGATTGCTGTGGCGACATACGGGGCTGGTGCCATTTGATGTATGTACCATCATTTAGAGAAGAAGAAGAAGTAGAAGATTATTATGTAGTAGGTAGGGGAGAGTGGGTAACAGTGGATCACTTTTTTTTTCAAACAGTGCAACTGGAAAGTTTATGCCTGAATTATTAATCTCTGAAATTAAATCATAGTATTAGTAATTAATCTTTAAAGAAAGAGCCATTTTAATTTTAAGGCTTTCAGTACATAAAGTTACAAGATACAACGACTTGATTAAAAAATGAGAAATGATCCAGTGCGTCCCGGGAATGGGTCACTTCGGATCATTGCATGGGTGACAGTGAAGCGACTAAAGAGCCCAGTACACAATGGTCCATGATGGGCCACTGCAGGCCATCGCCCGCCATTGTGTGAACATGCATCGCCATTACCGTACGCAATGGCGATGGCCGGCCATCGCCACGATCACTTGGTGTTCACACAACGGCACATGGCTCATTGCTGCCTGGCGAATCAGTTGCGATGGACGTGGAAGTAATTGCGGTCACGGCTATCTAATCTTGCGATGAATCTCAAAAAAATATTTCTCTATTAGATAGCCCATTTATCGAGGGCGGCTATCTAATAGTATATATACTATATAACATCACGCTATGAGCCACGAGAGCGGACAAAGACTTAAATAACGCGGGTGTAACCGCGGGCTCATCTAGTATATTTATACATATTATACACTGCCTCCGTGATCCAGCGCATAGCGTATGTGACTACTGATCGGAGGTCCCGGGTTCGATTCCTGGATGGGGCAAAAGCGTTACTGGGTTTTTCCAAATACTCAGTAGCAGCCCGGAGTCTGGTGATGTGCCCGGTAACGGCAATAGGCTCGCCCTCTATTACGTAGGACCTAAAAATTCATAACGAAATGTGGGTGTAATATTTACACCTCTGCCTACCCCTTCGGGGATACAGGCGTGAGACAATAAATAAATATATATATATATTAGCTGTCGCCCGTGGCTCCGCCCGCGTGGATGTAAGTTATCGCGATAAAAACTATCCTGTGTACCTACTTCCTCGGGTCTTTGATTGATCGAATAATTAGTTATAAATATTGATCTTTCAACAGAAAATCCTTGTCATACTGGACAACTACTGCTAAGCCTTCAAGTCTGTATGGAATAGTGCAGATGGATTTATATAGTTCATCATCAGATGTTTCAGATCTTCGATAAGTCAACAAATAATGCTCATCAGACTGAATAAGTTTTACTAAAAAGGCAAGCCTGTATGTTATAGTGTAGCTGGGCTCTTTAAAATCCACATCAGATGTTCGAGATCTTCAAATTTTAATCGCTTATCAAAAATGCTCATTATGTGTAATGTTTTTTGCCACACCGCAATTTTTATGTCTTATAGTTACGCTGGGCTGTTGTGGTTCTGCATCATAATTATGTTCCACTTTCCAAAATCAATTTTAGCCTATATGTCGTCTGACCTAATAGCAATATAATAAAAAAAGTTTCATTCAAATCAGTCCAGTAACTTCCGAGATTAGCGTGTACAAACAGACAGAATTATTTTTTTAGATTTTTGCTCCATTACTGATTCATAGCATAACTGTATAATTATTTTGTAAATATATTCAATATACTGTTTCTTTTACTGCCTTCTATATACATAAAACAAAAAGTGCACTATCCCGGTCTGCGGTCGGTGACGAACTAAACAATGGGCCATTGTGTGAACACCACAGGCCGCGCTACGCCACGATTCCTTTGAAGTGTGCCCAAAAAACCGACAACATCCCGATTGCGCGCCACGATTGACAATTGCCCGCCACTGTATACCATCACCCCGTGTACACAATGGTCCATGATGGGCCACTGCAGGCCATCGCCGTACCCCGTGTACACACGGCTACACATCAAGTTAAACAAAACCAGTTTATCATGGTCTCGCTTTGTGTTATCTTTCCGCACATTAAACGATCAGTTTATACTGGTTTAGCATAGTTTGGTGTGTAGGCGTGTGTATACAACGGCGATGGCCTGCAGTGGCCCATCATGGACCATTGTGTACTGGAGCCTTAAGAGTGCGCAAAGATAATCCATTATATTTTTTTTTCTAAGGTTACACAGATACTCAATACCTTACTTCCATGCCATTTATCTGTTACTTTTATTTTATTCGTCATCGGTACTTCATAAATTAGCCGTCGAACGTTTGCAATAGTCAGTTCATAGAACATTTGACTCCACTTAAGAATATAATCGATTATATTATTTTCTTGGTCATCGGTAAATATTTTATGAACTGCACCATGATTAAAATGCATATTCTAACCCAATTGCAGTGCATTTTCCCTAAAAATAAATTACGAATGAATTTCAGTTCCGCGAGTCACAGCGGATAATTAGTTCACCCAAAACGAAATGATTCATTGTGACCCAATGGCGTTTATGGAATAAAAATATCATTGAAAAAAACTACCTATCGGAGAGAAAAAATACGCAGTTTGCATAAGACTTAGGACGACAATCTCTCTTTTATTTTCTAGTTCTTTAAGAATGGAAACGTTTGTGCGGCGTGCGGTCCAGGGTATTTTAAGCAGCCGTCTCCAGCACCACATTTCGAGGGCGTCAATTTTTCGGCGTTCCTGAAATCGGATTGTCCAAGTTTCGGAAGCATAAAGGAGGACTGGAAACACTAGGCTTTTCATGAGACGGACTTTTGTTTTTTTCGTGATTTTATGGTTGCTCCAGACTTTATCAAGTTTGCTTACGGCAGATCTTGTTATAGCACATCTCCTCCGAATCTCGCTTTCACATCCACCATCGTTGGATATAGTTGAGCCGAGGTATACGTAGCTCTGAACCACTTCACAGTTAGCTACTGACGTGATATCAGGATGATTCAGTTCAGCTCGATCAACTATCATCATTTTGGTTTTCTCCCTGTTAATTGCTAATCCGAAGGAGAGGCTCGCTGTTTCGAGTGACGTCAATAAAGCTTCCATATCTTCTTTTGACTGCGTGAGAAGGGTAGTGTCATCAGCATATCTCAAATTGCAAATTTTACGGCCTCCGACTGTAAATCCACTTGTCCATTCCTCCAGAACTATGCGCATGATGTGTTCGGTGTATATGTTAAACAGAAGTGGAGATAATATACACCCCTGTCTGACTCCTGCTTGCGTCTGAAAAGTTTCAGATTGAACCCCATCTATTCGGACTGTTGCAGTACCTTTCTGGTATAGATTGCGGATAAGGCTCACTAGATGCTGGGGGACACCCATTTGCACAAGCACATCCCAAAGTTTATGCCACTTTACTGTGTCGAAGGCTTTGCGGAAATCGACGAAGCAGATATACACTGGGTTGTCTGCATTGTGCAACTACGAATCCTCAAATATTTCGGGCACATCATCCGCAACGAAAACTCTATCGAGCGTCTTGTCGTCCAGGGCCGCGCCGAGGGGAAACGGTCCCGAGGAAGGTCACCCACTCGTTGGACTGACCTAATAAAAACAGTGATGCATAAATCGGTGGTAGAGTGCTCCCGGGATGCACGGAATAGAAGCCGATGGAGACATTTAGCGAAGTCTGCCTGTAAACAAAATCAAGAGACCACGACCACTCTGTCAAGAGTGAACGACTGAAGAAGAATAAGACTTAGGATACCTATAACAAACCTACGACACAATAAAAACATTAAGATTTCTTATTCACACGGATATAAAACAAATTTCAAAACCATGTGAAAAATACTTTTGTTACCTACTCATCTACTGAGTGGACTATAGCAGCGCGACTTCTAGCTTTGACACTGCGTTGACGATTAGTAACTTAGGGAGGGGGATGGACAAGCGGCAAGAACACGTTTGATTGTGTTCCTAAGCGTAACACATACTGAGTTATAGTGAATTATCCACTGTACCCCGTGATCCACTAGTACCCAATCTCCCCTACTTACTACGTATTTTTGTGACTGCTAGAGTTGTATTATCACTCTAGTGGCCCAAGGGCCACCCCTGCCATATTTCCGTGACGGGACTCTCTGAACCACCTGACGGCTAGGAACGTCCTCTGTCACAAGCAATAACATTATTATCATTTAGGTACCTATAAGATAACAGGACGTCCACCACCGTCTAATTTTTTTGTATGAATTTTGACTGTCATATCACTACCTATTTATCTATGTAAGCCGAGTGTCCCTCAATGTCTGGATTAGTGATGAAAAAACTTCAGACGTCTGCGTTGCTTTTTCAGTGAGATATCGGCGAAAACGTGTTTGTCACAGTTTCAATGGCGCGGCCATATGGCGTATTAGTCTTATAGCTCCAGAAATATAAACCTAGGATTTTTTGTTTTATTTTTACTAGTTTTGACAAATTCAAATATAGGTTTTATAAAAAATTTCAGACGTCTGCGTTGCTTTTTCAGCGAGATATCGGCGAAAATGTGTTTTTCACCGTTTCAATGGCGCGGCCATGGCGTATTAGTCTTACAGCTCCTAAAGTATAAGCTCAGGATTTTTTTCTATATTTTACAAATTCAATCTGTTACTTACCAAAATTTCAGGTCTCTGCAATGCTTAGTTTTAAAGATCTCCGTGGCCACGCGGTTCGGAGCGTTTCAATGGCGCGGCCACGTTCAAACCCCTATAACTTTTTAACCATAGCTTTGACAAATTTATGGTTTTGGGAGTCTACTTTTACAAATTGTTACAAAATCTTGTCATCATTTTTTTTTTAAATAACATCATCATGGCCGTGCCATCGAAATGCACACGAAAAAAGTAGATAGGACACCCCAAAGTACATGCATTTGATATGCACACACTCTCACTGTAAGTGAAGTCACTTTTTTTACTCTTGTAAGTGGAAATCTTTTATTGGTTACTAGTCGACCAAGCCAACTAGACGAATGTCAACGTGACAAAATTAAACATAATTCAATAATTATAATCCAGAAATTCCTAGTACCGATTGCAGGCGCATTGTACGTTCACACGCCGCGTTCGCACGTTACGATAAATAATTTCTGGATTTTATTTGTTGAATTATGTTGAATTTTGTCATGTTGACATTCGTCTAGTTGGCTTGGTCGACTAGTAGGTATACATTTTTAGACTTCACTCGCTGTACAAGATGTGCTGATCATAAGCTCTACTTTTTTACTTGATCTGAGCTACTTGCTTAGAACATACTGTTACGCCATCTATCGGTGAATGGGGGATACTAGAAGAGATTGAATGTATCGGTGGTTTAAAGGTAATTCAGCTACTCTGTACTAGATGGCGTTGCTGTATCGAGTAATCGACGGTTCGAGATTATTTCGACAGTTTTGTAGAAGCATCTAGAATGCTCTAGTGATGTTATCCGGCCAGTGTAAATGGAGCGCAAGCGAACGGACCGGACAGTAACAAGTGAATAGCGGAGCGACAAACGAGAGCGAAGGAAATAAGTCGGAAGTGTTCTAGTGGTGTGAATAGTGAGTTTTATTAGTGTTGAAAAATTAAGTGTGTGTATCTAGTGTTATTGTGTTAGTAAATAAAGTACAGTTTTTTTCTGGCATAGTGTTATAATTTATCGTCGAACCCCAGCTCGTAACAAATTGGTGTCAGAAGTCGGATAAATTATGCCGGTAATGCCGAAGGAAGAAACTGACGGAGTGCGTACCAGGAACCAGCGCCAGCAAGACCTGGACCAGAGACGCTTCGGAGACGTTCCTTCTCCATCGTCTGGTGGATCAGGCGACTCCGCGGCTGCAGTGGAGCCTGCAAGCGCACACTCCATGGCGGTGCCCGACATCGCGGCTCTGATGGCGTTCATGCAGGAGCACGCGCGCCGCATGGAAGAACAGCGACAGCGCGACAAGGAGGAGCAGGCCCGCCGTCAAGAGGAGCAGGACCGCCGTATAAAGGAGCAGGCTCGCCGTCAAGAGGAGCACGCGCGCCGCATGGAAGAACAGCGACAGCGCGACAAGGAGGAGCAGGCCCGCCGTCAAGAGGAGCAGGACCGCCGTATAAAGGAGCAGGCTCGCCGTCAAGAGGAGCACGCGCGCCGCCTAGAGGAACAGCTGCAGCGCGACAAGGAGGAGCACGCCCGCCGTCAAGAGGAGCAGGACCGCCGTCAAGAGGAGCAGGCTCGCCGTCAAGAGGAGCACGCGCGCTGCCTAGAGGAACAGCTGCAGCGCGACAAGGAGGAGCAGGCCCGCCGTCAAGCGGAGCAGGACCGCCGTCAAGAGGAGCAGGCTCGCCGTCAAGAGGAGCACGCGCGTCGCCTAGAGGAACAGCTGCAGCGCGACAAGGAGGAGCACGCCCGCCGTCTGGAGGAACAGCTGGTGCTCATGAAAGACCTCAGCGCCGCAGTGGGGAAGGACTTGAAGGCGGTCAAGGAGGAACTTCAGCAGCACGAGGCCCGTATCAGCGACGTAGAGATGCTCGTGCACGACAAGCTTGAGACTCGCGTCGCCTCTATAGAGAAGCGTGTACATGACCACCACGAGACCTGTGTTGCTGAAGTGGAGAAGAAATTGCGTGGGCTCGAAGTAACACCAGCGGCTGTAGCGCCCTCACCTCGTGGATTTAAGGTTCCACCATTTGATGACTCGTCATCATGGTCTGCATACAAGATCCAGTTCGATGCTGTGATGCGATCGAATGGGTGGACCAAAGAACAGGCCTTAACCGCCCTAACCTTGGGCCTTCGCAACCGGGCCTTGACAGTGTTGGAGGCACTCGGGCAAGACGTCACCTACGAAAAGCTCCTGGAGGCGCTGGAGGCGAGATACGGTGACGCGCACCTTGAACACGATTATCGTGCTCAGCTGAAGGACAGGACACAACGCACCGGAGAAACTCTGCAGCAGTGGGCTCTAGAGGTGGAAAAGCTGGTCAGGAAGGCATACCAGTCGTCGCCTGCGCTTATTGACGGGAACCTCGTACAGGCGTTTACGGATGGGATCTGGGACCTGGAGGTAAGAGCAGCAGTGAGGCTTGGGCACTTCAAGGACCTCAAGGACGCTTTAGCCCACGCTCTGGAGGTGGAAGCAGTGCGACGCGACGATCGAGGTCACCGCGTCAGGGAAGTTATGTCGTCACCTCGGTGCTACAACTGCGGAGAAAGAGGCCATATCCGCTTGAGCTGCCCACAGCGTAGGCAACCTGGTGACACCCTGTCTCCACCTAAGGGGTCGCCTGATGTGCCTGCCAGGCAGCGAGAGCAGGGAAACGAGTAGAAGCCAGGACTGCGGGGCGAGTGCTGGCTGGTAATGGAAGAGCCCCAAGTATCTCGATCTCGCAATCATGTGGCGGGAACAGCCTGATCATCGAAGGCGAAATTAACAGAACACCATGCAAGCTGACATTGAACACGGGTGCTTCTCGGACAGTTATCGGTTTCCATCTGGCAAGACGGGTTCTTCGGGGCTGCTTCAGGAACAATGAAAGTGTGAATCTGAGAACAGCTACCGGTCAGCACATAACCGTCCGAGGTGAAATGGAGGTGGATCTGAAGCTAAGCAACAAAGTTTACCGTCACAAAGTCATCGTAGCCGATATAGTGGACGACTGCATCCTGGGCCTAGACTTCATGCGGAAGTATCGCTGCGAGATCGATGTTAACCAGGGAGTGTTGAAGTGTGGCTTGGAAGAAGTCTTCATGGAAGGTGCAACTTCAGGAAAAGTGTACTGCCTGAAGAATGTCATTCTTCACCCGCGGTCGGAAACTGTTGTACCAGTTTGTTTACCAGGGAATTCTGGTCGAGGGAACCGCTGCGTACTAATCGAAGGTCTAGAAAAAGAGGCCTCCTGGAAGATTGCACGAACCTTGGTAAGGGGTACTAAAGTTTCATCAGTACGCGCACTGAATGCAAGTGACAAGGAAGTGTCGCTCAAGAAAGGGACGGAATTAGGCACCTATGAAGGAGCGGCTTGGATGCGTATATGACAAGAGCAACCTACCAGCGCCAAGGTTCAGGGTGCACGATTCGACGTGTCTACTCTTTTAGAGGACTGCGAAAGTACCCTGTCGGAGGAAGAGAAGACCGAGGCTCAGAAGATGTTGAACCGGTTCGCGGATATTTTCTCGACCAGTGATGCCGACATAGGGAAGACAGCACTAGTCCAGCACAAAATAAACACGGGAAGTGAAGCACCGATTCGCCAGCGACCAAGACGTGTGCCAGTGGCACGGGAACGTGAAGTGGAAGCTATGATCGACGGTATAGTGAAAAAAGGCGTAATCGAGCCTTCGTCCAGCCCGTGGTGCTCTCCGGTGGTGTTAGTTAAGAAGAAGGATGGCAGCATGCGCTTCTGTGTAGACTACCGCCGATTGAATGATATCACGAGGAAGGACAGCTACCCACTGCCAAGGATCGATGACACACTGGATACGCTGACGGGGATAAAAGTGGTTTTCTACGTTAGACCTAAAAAGTGGCTACTGGTAGGTGGAAATAGATCCTCGAGACAAAGAGAAGACGGCATTCTCCACAGGCAAAGGATTGTGGCAATTTAACGTCATGCCCTTTGGATTGTGCAACGCTCCGGCTACTTTTGAGAGACTGATGGAGCGAGTGCTTATGGGACTGATTGGAGACGCTTGCCTGGTCTACTTGGATGACATCATCATCGTGGGGCGCACCTTCCAGGATCACCTTCGAAACTTGGAGCAAGTGCTGTCAAAGATGCGAGGAGCTAATTTGAAGCTGAGTCCGAAGAAATGCGCGTTATTCAGACGGCAAGTGAACTTTCTAGGACATGTGGTCTCGGAGAACGGTATTCAAACTGACCCGGATAAGATCATTGCCGTGAAGGAATGGCCAGTTCCAGAGAACAAAACGCAGGTCAGAGCATTCCTCGGATTATGCTCCTACTATCGACGGTTTGTGAAGAACTTTGCTGACATTGCTCGACCTCTTCATAAGCTCACCGAAGACAGAGTGCAGTTCTGTTGGAATGAGAGCTGTGACGTTGCATTCCAGAAGCTTAAGGAACATCTGTGTACTGCACCTATTCTAGGCTACCCTGACAATGAGCATGAATTCATAGTTAACACAGATGCCAGTAACACTGGAATTGGAGGCGTGCTGTCACAGAGGAAGGGTGATCAAGAAGTTGTTATAGCCTACTTCAGCAAGGCCTTATCCAAACCCGAAAGAAATTACTGCGTCACCAGGCGGGAACTCTTGGCTGTAGTAAAGACATTACAGCATTTCAACAAATATTTGTTGGGGCGTAAATTCCACCTGCGAACCGACCACGCTGCGCTGAAATGGCTACTTCAATTTAAGGACCCAGAAGGACAAGTAGCCAGATGGATTGAACTACTGCAAGAGTTTGATTTTGTAATACAACATCGCAGCGGTAAGTCCCAGGGTAACGTAGATGCCCTATCGCGTAGGCCGTGTCCCGACCAGTGCAAGCACTGTACCCGACAGGAAGCAAAGCAGGCAGCATTAGTGAGGATGTTGAAGACAGATCTGAGCGACAAATGGAAAGAAGCTTTGCAGAGTGCTCAGCAAGACTACAAGGACATACAGCCGATTCTCGAATGGAAGAAATCAGACGCTCCTAGGCCCAAATGGAGTGATATCGCAGCAATGAGCCCTATCACCAAGAGTTATTGGGCACAGTGGGAAAGCTTGGTCGTCCAGGATGGAGTTCTGTGCCGCAAATGGGAAAACGCTCGCGGTAACCAGTGCCATTTGCAAATGGTAGTGCCTAAAACTAAGGTGCCGGAAGTCTTGCAGCTCTATCACAATGGTGCTTAGGGAGGTCACATGGGAGTTAAGAAGACCCTTACTAAGATCCGGGAGCGGTTTTATTGGCTCCACTGTCGGGATGACGTCGAGGATTGGTGCCGCAAATGCACAAGTTGTGCGGCTGTCAAGAGGCCACATACTCGAAGCAGAGGTGCATTAAACGTGTACAATGTGGGAGCCCCATGGGAGCGCATAGCCTTGGATGTCGCTGGGCCGTTTCCCGAGAGCCAGGATGGAAACAAATACTTCTTGGTTGTGATGGATTACTTCACGAAGTGGCCTGAAGTGTTTGCAATCCCAAATCAAGAAGCTACCACAGTGGCCGACAAGCTGGTGCATGAAGTCTTTTGTCGATTCGGGGTACGATTGGAAATCCACAGCGATCAAGGCCGGAACTTCGAATCCGAGGTGTTCAAGGAGACTTGTCGCGTGATGGGTGCACATAAAACCAGGACCACGGCTTATCACCCGCAATCAGATGGCATGGTTGAACGATTTAACCAATCACTGGAAAGGTACCTGGCGAAGGTCGTGGAGAGCAAACAAAGAGATTGGGACAAGCACATCCAACCATTCCTTCTGTCATATCGCAGTGTGGTCCACGAAACCACAGGAGTAACACCAGCTTTTGCCAATTTCGGCAGAGAATTACGTTTACCAGCAGACTTAATCACCGGTATTCCGCCAGAATCTCCACGCAATATAACGGATTACGCGACCGAGCTACGCAACAAGATGAACGACGTATACGAGCACATCAGGGAGTCAAACAAGGAAGGCAAACAACAAAGGCTTCGATGAGGGATCATTGGTGTGGCTTCATAACCCAGTACGAAGCAAAGGCAAATCGCCTAAGTTACAAGCCAGATGGGACGGGCCATATCGCATAATTACCAGGATGAACGACGTCACCTATCGAATCCAGAAGGGGTCGCGAGGTGCACCGAAGATAGTTCATGTGGACCGGTTGGCTCGTTACCATGGGTCCAACGATGTTCGAGACGAACACGTTTAAGAGGGGGGCAGTGTTACGCCATCTATCGGTGAATGGGGGTACTAGAAGAGATTGAATGTATCGGTGGTTTAAAGGTAATTCAGCTACTCTGAACTAGATGGCGTTGCTGTATCGAGTAATCGACTGTTCGATATTATTTCGACAGTTTTGTAGAAGCATCTAGAATGCTCTAGTGATGTTATCCGGCCAGTATAAATGGAGCGCAAGCGAACGGACCGGACAGTAACAAGTGAATAGCGGAGCGACAAACGAGAGCGAAGGAAATAAGTCGGAAGTGTTCTAGTGGTGTGAATGGTGAGTTTTATTAGTGTTGAAAAATTAAGTGTGTGTATCTAGTGTTATTGTGTTAGTAAATAAAGTACAGTTTTTTTCTGGCATAGTGTTATAATTTATCGTCGAACCCCAGCTCGTAACAATACCTATCTAATAAACAGGCAAAGGATAGGTACCTTCTATTTTCTAAGAATACCTGCTCGATACTTTTTACCATACATAAAATTATGTCTGTTTATATAGATTGATACTTGTCTGCGTAGCGTAGTCCACAAATTTGCGGAAGGCACATTCAATTAGGAAGTAAACAAGAGCTAAGGCTGATACTAGTCGACCAAGCCAACTAGACGAATGTCAACGTGACAAAATTCAACAATTATAGGTAATCCAGAAATTCCTAGTACCGATTGCAGGCGCATTGTGCGTTCACACGCCGCGTTCGCACGTTACGATAAATTATTTCTGGATTATAATTGTTGAATTATGTTGAATTTTGTCACGTTGACATTCGTCTAGTTGGCTTGGTTGACTAGTACAGCTTTTTGGTTATGGGTAATTTTATTTTTGGCTTACAAAATATGGTGTGAGGCAGAGATCAGCCAAACTTCATTTGTGAATAACTCAATAAAGTTACGGTGTTTGGTCGAGTTGAGAGTCGTTTAGCGATGGGTTTATTTTCTGAATGTGCACCCTAGCGATCTGTACCAACAGTTTATCCGCTAGGGGCATTTTTCGAAAATGTATGGATATTGGTCCCGTCGAGAAACGACTCGTCTCGGACAAGACTCCCTGGAATGCTAGAGTTCAGTTATATTTTCTAATTCTCTACTCTATTTATAAATACTTACCAAATGTTGCCAGCTTGAATGATGACAAAGGAGCTTAATTTATGTTGGTTGTTCGGCTAGGACGAGCATTTCGGCCTTTAAGAGGCAGTTTTCTATACGCTCCTTCTTTTTATAACTGTTTTAATCAACCAGGATTAGTAGGTAACGAAGTGGTTAATACCTAAACAGGTATTCTAAATAGGACAGGTGTCTTATGGCCGGCGCCGACTGACGGCACGGCATGCCGCGGCGCGTCGCGGCATACTTCGCGACGCCGCGGCATGCCGCGACGTGCCGCGTCATACCGAGGCGTCCAATTGACTGGAATTTAATATCAGTAGCACTTCTTGCTGAAGATGAAGAACGACAAATACAAACTGATATGTCGAAAAGAAAACAATTCTGGATACATTATTTATGAGAACAAGATTTACTAAAAGTGAATTCAGGAACTTATTTACCTCCTGATTACGTCGTGGCACACTGCGGGACGCCGTGGCATGCCGCGGCGTCCCGAAGTATGCCGCGGCGGGCTGCGGTAAGATTGTAACGAAACAAAGTAATATGAATCCTAAACTTATTGAAATAAGAATGAAAATGACTTGACCAGTAATAAAATCCTTTGCCATGCCGCGACATCAGTGCGCGCCGGCCTTTAGTCATGAAGTTAGAAACCATTCTTGTAAGTTAACATTTATTGGTGGAAATGTCGTTAAACAGAGACTCGTTTGACTCTCTTATATAGTAATTCGTAAGTGCTGGGAAACCTGAAACTACACATTTCAAGCTATGTTGCTGTAGCTAAAATCTTTCATGTCAGCAAATTTTATAATAGAATATTGTTTGATGGATGACTATATAATGCAAATTCTCTGGTTGCGAGTTTCGTGGGTAAGCATTTAATTTTTAAAAACTGAGAACCTACTTTTGTTTGAAGTCGGTTAAAAATAAAACCACAATTTACAGAAAGAATGCTTTTATTTTGCATTACAAACTATATATACAACATTATTGGCAGCATTCCTCCCGACGTTTTTCTAAAAAAATAAATCCAGAGCATACATCTTTGGAAAACTAAATAATCGCGGTATTAATTAAAAAGATGGTAGTCTGTGTCGCCACAGACCGTTTATTTAAAAATTAAAAATCATGCCTAAAGGTTCGATGAACCTGTTATTAAAAAAAAACGCTAAGTTACGCTAACATTTGATGTGAAATGCATTCTATAATAAATCTTCGTAATTAAGAAATAATAAACGAAAGTAATAGTTTGATTACTGCTATGCGAAGCAATCAATTGGGTCCAGGTTTTGTACATTTACGCATTAAACTTGTCAAGTGCATGCAAGCCCTTATATACTAGCAAAAAGGAAAAATCATAAACTACCATCATCATTCTATGCTTTCGAAAAACTTTGATCGAAATGAGACGTTTAGTTTAGGAGTTATTTCTATAAGTATCTAGGTACTTGTATATAAGAGCTGCCGCGCACTAGGGCACATTTTGTCAAATTGAAAAATAAAGTACCTAGATGACGCCCTCTCAAAACGGTACGCTAGCAAATCCAGTGACGGCCCGTTACTACCAGCAGCAGCGAGCGGCAACGATTTCGATGTCTATGGCGCATTTTACTCCGCCACAACTGTTGTCGCGTCATAGTAAACGCTCCATGGACATTGTTAGATATTTGGATTACATTACAAACAGGTCTTGTTTTTTTTTAAGTCTTAAACACGTATGTGTTATCCGGTATAAAGAGAGCATCTCTTTTTCGCCGGTTCAATAATAACCATACTATACAAAAACTGCGATGAGCTAGTTTTTGCGTTAACATTGATCCGATTACATGATTTTGGTTTAACGAGGGCTTTAGTAGTAGAAAAATTAAATGGCTACCTACATTTTTATATCAACGTATTTAAAACAAAACATTTATTTGCATTTATACCTAGTGTTAATCAACAAACTTTGAACTAGTCACTGTAACTATTAAAGATATTTGGTAAATTAATTTCAATTTGAAAATTGTATGAAGTAAATCAAAGTAAGTATAATGAATTTTGGGAGGTGTATATTAAATTACGAAATATTTAATGTATGAATCATCATAAAAGTAATTAATCAAAATATTCGTGCTAGTAGAAAAGCTATAAAATTAGAAATATTTCTATATTGGACTATAAGCACCACTGACCATAGTGAGGGTAGTTTCATTTTACTTGATCGGTGAACGTTGCTTTTAGAGTAACAGCTAAGGGCCACAAAACTAACTGTTTTTGCTATGGACAATCAGCAGTTTTTACTTTTGGTAGCTTGAGGCCCGAATTGAAAGACCTAGTGGCATCTATCAATCCTATCAAATTATCGATTTCGATAACATTTGGCGTCAGGCAAGAAGTTTTAAAAGGAATATACAGTTGGTATACTTAAGTTAGTTACCTGAGATATGTACGTCAGTACAAAATTTTATCTGCTTAACTCAGTTGCTTTGGACCTAACCGCGACCCATAACATAAGACAACCTTAGGCGTTTTATACACGGAGCAACTTCAATTCAGATAACTGTCAACTTTGATATGCCATTGAAGTATTGTTTGTAACGTTTAGTTAAACGGTCTTCTAAGACGTTTGAACAGCTAGTGGTGAGTTGTTGTCTGCGACAATAAGTTGCTACATGTGTAAAGCGCCTTAGTGAACTTATCAGATGAAAGAAATGCCGACGTTCATTGTATCAAGTGCATACTATCACACCTACTAAAGTCAGTGGTCATGTAAATCAGCTTATTGAATTGCGCATCGCTGTTCCATTCATATAATAATAAAAAATAGAATAGAACTTCGTATGCTACTAAGTATGATTCTCAGAAATCAAAGATAATTGCTGCGATTTTTTTAATCAAGATACGGCGAATATTTTAACTTTTATATTGCTATTGGCTGTGCTAAAATTTAATTGCACTTAATCATTAGATAAATTAGACAGTTTAAATCATCCTTCATCATAGTTATTTTCTGAACGTGCAGCAACATATTATCTTTTTGAGAACTTTATCAAACCGGATTAATTAACGCTATAAATTAAGAAACGATAGGATTGCCACTACATAAACTTTCACAAACATCTAAACGCATTTGTATGAACCTTTACAAAAATCGTAGCCCAAACTTTAAAATAAAAATAACAAGATTTTGCCGCAACTTCGCATACTCTAAAGAACTAGAGCCCGTAGTAAAGTCTCTCATAAGATGATTGTTGAAGTAGCTTCACTACAAACCCTCATGATATGCGTAATTTTGCCTTTGAGACCTAATGAATCATCGACAGTCAGGTGAAGCGCAAGGGGCATGCACTTGCACCCCAAAAGTATGGAAACTTCAAATGGTCATGTTTTCCCTCGCAAAATGAATTTCTACCTACGACCATGTGTGAAAATACCATCCTCTGAAAATACTTAGTTGTTTGTTAGCTTCCAAAGTATGTGGGATGAAGTTGTAACAATGATATTAGCGAATATGAACTGAAACATGGCATTGGTGTACTACGGACGTCGTTAGTATTGAGAACAACCGCTGAAGGTCTCAGAGTTTTAATTTTTTTATCGAATCTAGAATATCAAATTTTATCCTATTTTTATTGGGCAAGTAGGAGGACTTAGAAGTTACGACAAAGATCTTGTATTCAAATATTATACTACGAGTCGAAATCGCTATAATTTTCCCTTAATATTGTTTCATAATTAATTTTAGTATTTTTATTTGAAATATCTTTAAAATTCGAAGTCTTAAGTTTGCTTATTATAATACATATATTTAAAAAGGGACTTATCTTGAGTTTGGGTGAACTCATGGAATGAAATCTGCTTATAGCGATTTGAAAGTTTTTAAACCAAATTGTTATTTACTGGTAATTTCTAAATAATAAAGTAGCTTCAGGATTAAATGAAATAGCTAACTTATTTTCTAGTGTGTTAAAGAGGGATGTCAAACAGATGAAACAAGATATATGGACGCGAAATAATTTATTAAAATAAATAGCATTCGCGCAATATTTATCAGAAGACATATTTTGTTTATCACAATTAAAATTTTTCGACATTTCTGACAATCTCTTAATATATCACGCTCAATTCATCTTCTACGTCGGTAAGTGCATCGAGAATCGTGTGTCGAAGTTTCCGAGTACATTTTCGGTAACATAATCATGTTAAAGCCACATATTACCATATTTACCAACCACAAAGTGCGTCCGCACGCCTTCAAGCCACAGTTATGTTGTACCAAGTGCATCCGGTGCAGTGTGTAGTCACCTTTACATGCATTGAAGTGCGTCGCCACAATGTTCAACAATTTTATTTTAGTGCGTCAACACATTTCAAGCAACTTGAGTTCACCCAATACTCTCGCTAATAAAAATTGTCATCTATACGACCAGCATTTATAAAGAAACTTCGCTTGAGTATTGCCAAATATATTGTATAAATATTATATAGAAAGCTGGTTTTTGTGTAGCATATGTCAATTAAACCTTTTGATCAACACAGTGCTACTTATTGACGCAAAATTGAAAAGAAATTCAACTACATAATTCTCTCTCTTTCTCCTTCGTTATAAAGGAGGTATTATATCAATTATAAAACATTGCGACCAATAAGCACCAGAGTGATTAAAAATTTAAAAAAACTTGTTCTAAAGAGTGGAAGGTATTGTCTGCAAAAATATTTTTACTTTTGGGTAAAGGGATAATGTACGTTTATATTTCTGAGGCTAAATTGACACAGCTACAGTAGTAAGTATAAAAAAGCTGGCTATCTCAATGTATCGGGTAAGTCTTGCGTCAAACAAACATTAGTCCAGTTTTAGCCTGTAAGCCGTGAAAATACGCCCACTATGAAAGCAGTAAAATGATGGTCATATTTTTGGATAGTCAGGCTAGTAGAAGTAATAAATTGACACATTGTCGATATCAACAGTATGATTAACAACAAATAATATTTTGAATTTCTACATTCCTACGTCTTTTGTCTCTTTCTATCGCGAATATTAACCGAAGTGTTTAAACTACCTACATAATTTATTTAATTCAATCAATCAATTAAATAATCAACTTTATGTAGTTGTGAGTAGATCGAATTTACAACTGTCAGTCATTTCCAAACTTTTACATTTGTCTGCTTTGTGTCAAGAAGTATTTGATATAGTTGCCGCTTACAGGGTTAACAGAACAAGCTACATTTTGGAGGTACATTCGTTGTCACTACGGAAATTCTAAAAACATGGGTAGACAAAATATTTACTTTAGCTACATATTCATTTGCTAATTAGAGACGGAAGAACGGATTGACAAATATTTATTTATAATAAAAATCAATAGCTATTCAAATCTAAAACTGGACTAAATATGATCATTTCCGTAATAAAATCAACTTACGTATAGACAATACAACAATATATAAGTTTACAACCATTATTTACCTGAATCGAAACATTAATATATCACATTTTTCAAATATTAAGAAACCTGGCCGATTCTTTGCTAATATGTTTTTTTATCTTTATACAAAAATTAACTTTTTCTCATAAATACATTGACTAAAGGAGCGTGTTCAGACAGTGGACCAACTGTTAGCTAACAGTTGAGCAACTGTTGACGAACAGTTGATCTACTGTTAAGCAACTGTCGGCAGATTGCTGGGCAACTATAGCGTTAGCTTTCGTACAAAAATGGCGACCGTGGAGCAAAAGTGGCGCAACTATCTTATATTATATCCCTTAATTCCTCGTCTTACTAACTCATATTATAAATCCTTCTTGACAGGAAGTGTGACATAAATATATTTTTCATAGTGCTCATATCCCATACACATATTTAGCATAACCCAATTGCACATTACAGCCTAAAATATAGCCCATGCAACCACTAGCCGTTCTGAACACACTCTATTTTGTTCGTGGCGGTAGTTTTGAAACTAGCAATTTTAGTTTCAAAACGATCTAGGTGCGAAGGCTAGCACATTTCAACTAATTTCAAGTTACACAAAATAATTATGTACACTTACTACATCTAGCCTTATGAAACAAAATTAACAATCTTTTTAACAAATCGCTAACGTCTAAATAAAATAAAAAAGATATGAGTTGTTGCACTTATGACCAATATTCCCCGCGGCTGTCTAATCGGTTAGACTTAAATAGGTATTACAATGAGTAAGCATTTCTAAATCTTCTTTATCACAAGTCCTGTACTAGTTAGGAAAGCTTTCGAAACATTATATACATGAACTCTTCATCACCTACGTTTTCTATAGACGTCACTCAAGGCAAGTATTAAACACAATTTACATGGGGAATGATATAGACATTCTTGTACAAAATGTATGCTCTGCAGTAAATGCGATACAACACAAAACTTATTACTATTCGTTGAATCGTTCACCTCACGGTACGTTGCAGACGCGAGAGAAAGTGGCAACAAATAATCGCTTGTGTGCAACATCAACAACCCTAAATGATACTATTTTAAATTTTCACAATTGTCTACCTAACGACACCTTAAACTAACTTTCCATACCTATACATCGTTTTTTGCTTTTTAATATTTTTTTTGCAATTCATACGTCCAATCACTCATCGCTACGTCATAATATTTTTTGTTTTGTGTTTTTTAATTTAATATTAACACCTAATCAGAATTATTCATAAGAATCGTCATATACATAAAGTAAGATTGTATCGTAGTGCATCGATATCGGTAATATTTTATCGACACTCGATAAAACAGCGGTGACATTGGCTTGCCTCGGAGCTATGACGTCACTTTACATGTGACATTAATACTTCAAAAAAAATCGGTAATACGAGGCGAACTGATGCCACTCCTGCAAAACCGTACGATATATCTTGGGCCAGCCAGAAATGGGAAAATACTATAACATCTAGACAGGCCCTAATACCTATAAAATATACACTTACATATAAATTATAAAGAAAAATCTCACCATTTTACATAAACAACAGTCAATGTCGCCAACCAACCGAAACTTGAGGTTTTTGTCACATTTATTTAGGGTTTTTAAGTGCAACTTTCGGTTCGCTGTCGACAAAAGTATAACATCAATGACGTATATCGGTTTTTAGTAAACAAAAACTATTATTTCAGGTTATTATAATTTAAACACAATCTGGATTAGGTAGAATGTTTGATATCCAGCACTTACTTTGTAACAAATAATTTAAGCTACTAGTAAATTAGGCTAAATCCTTCGAACGTAAAAAATAATCTAAATTAAGTTAACCTTATCACAAACAAACTAATATTAAAGTGTAATATACGACATTGATGTGTACTTTTATATCCAAGCCCATTCGTCCCTGTGGGTGCCGGCGTCTATGGCCGTTTTATTAGTAGCTAGCATCCCCGCACCTAAGTCCCGCCATTTTTAAATCCACGGCACGATTTTGGCTCACGGAAATGAATCAGTCTGTATGCCAATCTATGGCGTCACAACCACATTAAAATATTTACAGAGAACGTGCGAGTAATTATTTAATGATATTTTACATTATAGTGATAATCTTGTAATAATGTGTCGCTGTGACGCCAAGGATCACGAGAAATGTCTCTTCTAAATTTGAATGACACTCCGTTCGGAAGTCGGGTAAAAAAAATGTAGAGCCAAAATCGGTCCCGAGAAAGAGAAGAAAAAATTAAAAACAGTTAAACAGTGAAAAAAAAATGTTTTAAACCGTAGTTACACTACACTATTGAGGTCCGAAAGTTGTTGCTTGAGGAACGTCGACACACGCAGCGCTACCGCGGGACGGGCTGTGTCGTCACTTGGCCACGTGACCGTTCCCCAACGCCTGCTCGACGACCTGCAAACCGTACGACGTGGTGAGCGCACAGCCGTGTGTCGTCGTTCCTAATGAGGCTGCAAGGGTCACGCACAGCAATGGGACTACACTAACATTATTCAAATACAACACTCTCCGATGCTCATGGAAGTATCCATCAGAAATATACGTGGCAGCTGAACACTGTACGCGAAAAGTTGCACCAATAGCATCATAAAGTAATTTTATTGGTGGTCGTTTCGTTCACACTGATCGACTGCCATCCCACTTCTGATGCACACGCAACCAAACACGGTTGACATTGAGCTTTAGAAGTAGCAAAATAAAACTAAAACTTGCATGCCCAGTTCAACTGCTATCAACACCGGGAGAGTGAAGCAAAACAAAAAATTTTAAAGTCCCACCGCTGTGTGTTTTTCATACACATATACAGATCGGATTACACGATGAGATTGTACAAACTATGCAATCCGATGTGCAATGTGCCTCCCGCCACCAGGGTTTTAAAAAGCGAGGGTACCCAGCGAATAATGTGCGTTTACCCACAGACTGTTTCAAATCGTAGACAATTTGAAATAGCCGAGCCCCAGAAGGTCACGATATACACAGCTGCGCGCAAAGCTATCATTCAGCTGTTACATTTAAACATCGACCAATTGGACTGACATTTTGTATTGTGTAAATGATGAAAAGTGACTCCACTTCGACTGTCATTTCATTCAAGACAAAGATATGTAATGATTTTGTGTGACGTCATCAAGGTAGTAATAAAAAATATCGTCCAGGAAGATCAATAGTGCCAGACATTATGGAAATTATTTGTCTTGTGGCTGAGAATGCATCGATATTTTCATAACATTTTTATACATTGTATTAATGTATACAAAAATGTCATTATACAAGTCTCTAATTTCATACAAAAATGATCATAAAATGCTGAAAACACAAAGATGATTTAAAATAATAAAGAGTCATACTAGAGCACAAGAATCGAACACTATTTCTAAACAGAAATATTTAAAATAAAATATTAGAGACGCTTTTCTTTTAAAAATAAAGCAGATACGTACAACATTTTTATACATAAAAATCATTCAAAGCAAAACTTAAATATAACAGCTAAATAATAGTGAAAATAGTGCTAATATACAGACCAAGTGTAATTATCGTGTATAAGCGACATAGTCGATAGTCATAGACATGCAACTATTCTTTATTTTTTTAAGAAACAACCTTATAATATACATAGATATAATATTTAATATGTAATGTTTGAAAAGCTTTAGTAAACATTAATATTTAGATTATTTTGATGTAAATAAAGTTAAATGAAGTAAATATATTGTGTTGTATATTTATAAATGCTTACGAAAGCTTTGTTTTTTATAACTATAGTTAATTATAATCTTATACTTCTTGAGTATGAATTTAAGTAAATAAAATACAAAACTCTTCAAATTATGAAATCAGTGTTTAATTGAAAAATCCTTCTCAAAACATAATAAATTCGATAGATTCAACATAAAACAATTTATGCTAAAATTTACAAAAAGAAAATGAAATTCGTTATGGTAATCTCAAGTTTTGAGGTTTAGGCATAATTCGATAGTATTTTTTTAAGGACGTTATAAAGAAAGATGTTCAAAAGGTACGTCATACAAATATGACATTATTAAAAACACAATTTATCAGCAATGATTGCTCTGACTTTATTTCTGTAACAAAATTTTACAAAAAGTAAACTGTAAGTATCGAATTATGTTTAAACATACAACCTATGCATACAAATAATACTAAAATTTTACAACCAGTTATAATTATCATTATGTACTGTCAGCTGAAGTTGACTATACGAAACAAATAACACCAAACAGTAATAAAGATCTGCCATTTTAAAAAGTGATGTCACTTTCAATATTTATTTTTATTTATATATGCATACGCAGCAAGGCGTACGGCAGTCACTTAGAATGAGCAGTCGGTGGCATTAAGCTGTATTTAGAATTACGATGTTATTAGATTCGCATGTCAATTCAATTAAAAAGACAATTATATATTTCAAGTGCCGAGGAATGTCTTAAGAAAACCTAATAATAATCACTCTTTTATTTGTCAGAAAATAATTGTTATGAATATAAAAAAATATAGTACCCTAAACTGTATTAGCCTCTTGCATCTTAAATATTACGGGACGATAATGAGAAACTGCACTTGATTCGTAACGGCAAATCAGTTTAAAAAAAAGTATTTCTTCTAAACAAAGATTTATATAAAATATACAACTAACTTTAATAAACACCTAAAGGCATGATAAAATATTTATCATTAAAACAGTCACTATAAACAAACATTTAAGTACTTTTTCAGGAAAATATGTCAAAAAATAACTTTATTTATTACTTCTATACACAATAAAATGGTAACATCGATGGCACCACTATTTAGATGTCTCTTTTTAATATTTACAAAATTTACAAAAAGAATATTACACAATATACAGAAAATCTGATATAATTTAAAGAATTAAAATATGCTAAGCCTAATATATTTTTTAACAAAATCGCTGAAACAGCTGCCTTGCCGGTTGTATATATTTCCAAGAAACGTACAGTAATTGACGCTAAAAATACTGCATTTATTAAATATTATTTTTGTTGTGTAAAATTCTACGAAAATACTTTTATAAAAACAACAACTCTGCGCTAAATTTAACAATGCGTTAGACGCGCAAGCTTAGAAGGAACATTAGCTAGAACCCCTGTATTTTTTTTAGTTTTTGATCTTTTTGAGCAAGCATTTTTATTTACACATTTTTACAACTTAACCATGAAAAATATTAACGAGTCAACTTTGTAGCTATAAAGAAAATAAACTTATTATTTTTTAAATTAAAAATATAATTAAAGCTGAAATGGTAATGTGTTCAGATAGTTGCCGAAGATTAAATTGGTAAATCAGCAACAAACTAAATGAAATATTCTATCAACTATTTACCCATATAACGACTTTCTAAACGAAAGAGTGGTAATAAATAAATAAACATTTCAAAAATGTTATAAAATTGTAATGTATGGGTAACCGTGTTGGAATGCCACAAAAATATTAAAAATTAATGATAAATAACATTTGTCAGACCTTAATATTAGTTAAAATATCACATAGATAATATGCAGACATTGATAATATAATGTGATGTACAACAGTGTAAATATATTTTATATGTATATCAATATTATGTATATAGGCGACAAGCGACATAGCAACAAGCCAACATCGATATTATACATACTTTAAAATATTTTAAAATTTTAGAAACATATTTTGAGGAATTCGTTTTTGATAGTCGTTTTCGTATACCGCGTTAGTGAATGAATGTAATAGTTTCCACACAGTTGTAAGATAACAGTGAAATTCTTTTCAATATTATTGCTGAAATTAAACTTAAATTTTGGCTGACATGAAAAAAACGAATCATCTTGAAAATATTTCTTTAGTAATCTGGTAATTGAAAATTAGAGAAGAAAGAAAGAAATAAATCAATAAAGAAATT
This sequence comes from Euclidia mi, assembly GCA_944739405.2. Classification (NCBI taxonomy): domain Eukaryota; kingdom Metazoa; phylum Arthropoda; class Insecta; order Lepidoptera; family Erebidae; genus Euclidia; species Euclidia mi. The sequence continues at coordinate 8,630,461 of OX123208.2, forward strand.
AAAGTTTTGAAAATAATAGTATAATAATAATATAAATAATTTTTATTTAATTATATAAAATAAGATCAATGAGAATGAAAATAAATAAAGAGGAATATAAATAAACATATTTTTAAAAGAGAAAAATGTAAAATAAGAAAATAATGCAGCAAACTTCTATGAATAACTTGGCAACGCCTGGCGTAATTAAAAAATATTTTTTACTAGATTAGTCTAAAACAAGAAAGAAATTCTCCTAAACCAGAAGTCAACAGTCAAACACAATGAAGAAGATTTTCATAAAAAAAAAATGTTTTTGTACATGAAGAATCACGGTAAGTCGTAGTATGTCTGAACTCTGGAGTTGGCGTTCACTATGTAGTACAAAGTAAACGCCGGACGCACACCGTACGGACTACGAGTGAACCAATGAGAGGGAGGCCTAGACTTCAATCTGATCAAGCTATATTTTACGGGCTTTACTTGTTAAGGCCCATTTAGACGGAGAGAGTTTCTCGACTCGAAGATGCGATTATCGAAAGAATATAAAAAATTTTCTTCGTTTAAACATACACACTTCTCGCTCCTTCATTTTGGCAACAATTGCCTCGCAAGGAATATTGATTGTGTCCGTGTAAACAAAATTTCAAAGCAATAATCATATTCGAGATTTTGCGGCAGTTGCTAACATGAGTGCAGTGATTTTTGTGTCATTTTTTACAACAAATACTCTCTAAACTCGAATGACAAATCTCGCACTGAAAACGGTTTAAACCGATTCGTACGATACTCGTATGAACTTGAAAAAATGTCATACGAGATTGTGTCTATACAAGTCGAGCTTCTCGTAAGCCAGAATCTTCTTACTATAATTTCGCTGTGTAAACAGACGCAGGTAATTATCGCCTAGCGATAAGTCATATGCGAATCTCGTATGATATAATCGTAGGCGAGAATTTAGTTCTTGCCTGAATGTTAACATTTAGATACGATAATATTTGGGCGATTATTGCTTGTGATAGTAGTATACGATTTCTCGTACGAAACGTGCGAGAAACTCTCTCCGTCTAAATGGCGCTTTAGCGTACCCATTAATTGATTTGTGTGTAGCTAAAGTTGGCTGAGGGTAAACCCACATCAAATGAAGGTAAAACCGGGTATCACAGACTTCCGTAAACTTGTTTAATTTCTTTTTATGTAAAATTTTCACAACGTCAGCATTCGTTTAAGTCAAGAACCGATAGAAAAATATTATTTCTTTCCTCTAAATATATTTATAAAATAAATATATGAATAATGCCCCTGTAAATGTAACGTTATATATTACATCATTTGTACACAGTTAAACATTTATAAATACACAAGTATAGTTCTATACTTATTTTCATCTAATAAAGTAGTATTTTAATATAAATATGTGAAGTATAAAATGAGATAGGCAAAGAGGACGCCTAAGTAAAAATATCACTAAGAAATGTACAAGTTAGCGACCGTGGCACTTTATCATTAGCACTACGTCAATTGAAATATACTAAAATGACTCACAAAATATGTACGAAATTCGTAATCGGCTAAGCTCATTTTTGACACACGAGTACTATCCCTGTTTCGATATATCTTAAAAATTATATTTATTTACTATATACAGTAAGTTTCGTACGAGTGATAATCGAAACGACTACACTCGCCGATCGTGATTACGATAAAACGTCGAACTCTATCAACTAGCGAGCTAACCGAACACAAGTATAATATAGTACAAGCTACTCGGGGGGCGGCGGCGGGACGGGCGGCGGCGGCATGGCGGGCAGGGGCGGCGGCGGCGGGCGCGGCGCGGGGCGCGGGGGCGGCGGGCGCGGGGGGCGCGGCGCGTACATGTAGCCCTCCATGCCGTAGTAGTACGTGTCCATGGGCACGCCGTAGTACAGCGGCGGCGGCGGCTGCACCATGAAGTAGGGCAGCGGCGCGGCCGGCCTAAAGGGGGGGCGGGGGACCTGCCAGGGGCGTACCTTGTGGTGGGGCGGCGCTCCGTTGTGGCGCGCCAGCTTGGCGGGCGGCTCCAGGCCGGCGGGCGCGGGCGCGGGCGCGCGCTTGCGCGACGCGTCGAGCACGTCGCGCGAGATCTTGATCTTGAGGCTGGACGTGTGCGGCGGCGGCGGCGGCGCCGCCAGCCGCTCCTTGGGGATCTTGATCTTGAGGCCGGGGCTGGTGGCGAGCTTCTCCTTGGGGATGGTGATGCGCAGCGCGCCGTCGCCCGCCGGCTCGGCGGCCGGCGCCGGCGGCGGGCTCTCCCGCCGCTTGTCCTTGTCCTTTTTGTGCTTTTTCCTCTCCTCCTTGGACTTGTCGCGGTCCTTGTGTTTGTGTTTGTCCTTCTTTTTCTTCTCCTTCTTGTGCCTGCTGTGCTCGGCCGTCTCGTCGGCGGGCTGCGGCGCCGGCTCCGCGGGCTGCGGCGGCGGCTGCACGGCGGGCGGCGGCGCGGGGGGTTCCGCGGGCGGCTCCCGCTTCACCTCGGGCGACTTGCGCTCCGTCACCACCGTGATGGGGGCCGGCTTCGCGAGGCTCTCCTTCAGGAGATTGGACACCTGTGCCGGGTCGGTCTCTATGCCGTTCAGTGGCCTCGTAGGGGGTGGTTCCGGTTTACGCTCGGGGCCGCGCGTCTTGATAGAACTGCCCCGCTGGGAGTCCCGGATAACATTCTCGTAGCCGGGCGTCTCGTCCAACTTTTTGACGACGGGAACGAGCTCGGGCTCCGAGTTCGACATGACCCGCTGCCGCTGCTTCGGCTGCTCCTTCGAGGGTGGGGAGGAGAAGGGCGACAGGATGGCGGGCGGCTGCATCTCCCGGATGGCGGCGGTGGGGTCGGGCCGCCTGCGGTGCGGGCTCGGCGGGCGCTGGTCGGGGCGCGGCGCCTCCTGCGGGACGGGCGGCGGGGCGGCGGGCGCGGGGGCGGGGTTAGGCGGGCGCGAGGACACCTCGGGCTTCGGCCGGTGCGAGGGCTGCGGCGGGGGCTGGGCGGGCTGCGCCGGCGGCGGGGGCTGCGGCGGGCGGCGCGGCGCGGCGGCGGCGGCCGCGGTGGGGTTGATGGCGCTCTCGGGCGAGAACAGGGAGGGGGGGCGCGTGCGCTGCGGCACGAGCTCGGGCTGCGGCGGCGGCGGGTGGGGGGCGGCTTGGGGCGCGCTGGTGGGGGGCGCCTGGGGCGCGGGCGGCGCGGCGGGGGGCGGCGGGCGGTGGTGGCGGTGCTCGTGCGGCTTCTGGTGGTGCTGCTTGTGCGGCGGCCAGGGGTGGTGCGCCTTGTGGTGGTGCGCGCCCGCCACGCGCGCGTGGTGCGGCGCCGGCTGCGTGCCACTGGGCGGCCGGCTACTGCTGCCCGGCCGCTGCTGCGCCGCCATCGCCTGCTGCCGTCTCTCCCTCTCCTCCCGTCTTTCTCTCTCCTCTCGCTCCCGCTTCTCTCTGTACAGGTTGTAGTCTATTTTCTGTGGTGGAGGTTGGGTCGGTTGTGCGGTGGTCGCGGGCACGTAGCCGCCCGGCACGGGCTGACGACGCCGTTCGCGTTCATATTCTGTGAAACAATGAAGAAAGATACGGGTAAGAGCTGCACGACTGAGCTAGAGCAAAGGCAGTTTTGCCTGCTTTCTTCAACAAAAAGTTATTCAGTAGGAACTTGGGTTAGATTAAAATTGGATTAAACTAGTAAATGGACACCAGACTCCAAGGGGTGTAAGTCTTGGATGCAACCGGGATAGCTGGAATTTTCTTTCATATATTATGTAAAATCTTTATGTATCATCTTCTCAGCGAATAAATATTTCTATTTGTATAACCTAGGACTAATGCTGATGACTTTTTATTTTTCAATTTCAGAAGTTTGCTCTTGTCGGTGGAGTGTACGCCATGCATTTCGATTTTAGGCCAGTACCTTAACCTCCTCATACGACATGGTCTTTGACTTTTCTTTCATTTGCTCTGTGTATGGCTCCTAAATCGACCTCTTCCTCCCTTCCCTTCTATTTTATCTTCCAGTATGTTTTTCATAAAGTCATCATGTCGTATAAAGTGGCGTTGATAACTTACCTTTGTCAAACGATTTGTCAATTTCGTCGGCGCTAGAGGGCGGGTGTTTCTTGTCGAAAGGCGAGTTGGCGACGCCAGAGCCCGACGCATTCGGTAACGAGTGAGGAGAACTGCCGTCTGCTGTGTAACATAAATATAAACATTAGCAATAGAAACATTAGTTTCGAAGGTGGCAGGTTCGATTCCCTCTCAAGTCAAAGATTTGTGTGCGTGAAGATGGATGATTGTGTTAGTCTGGATGTTTCTAAGTATAATATGTATGCATTTACAAAAAGATAGTATATATGTATGTTTATCCATTATCTAGTACCCTCGGTACAATCTCTGCATAGTTTGAGACTAGATGGTCTTATATTAAACTAATGTCGGAAATAGCTACCAGATAGCTCAATCGGTTTCACCTTTTGGGGTATCGGCTATCTCGACAAGAGGTAACCAATGTGGAATTAGTTCTAGTGCCTCTTCAGAGAGCACGTCAAGCCGTCGGTCTCGGCTATCATGAAGATCTTTGACATTCATTACAGGGAATCAGTACCTCTGAACATTGGGTTGCAGAGATCAGATGGCAGTCGCTCCATGGGAAAGCTAATATTGATATAAATCCGGTTAGACTACGAGGCGGACTCCGGATTGCAATAGAGATAACGCTAGGAGAATGAAAATCACCGTACATTCAATCTTTAGGTAGTTTAGGTCTCCAAATAAAGACTGCTTGACTCAATTCTCACCGATTTTAAACACTGCTCAGTCCGGCAACTAAAGTCAAAGTCAAATCATTTAGGCCACAAAGTGGCACCTATGGACGTGAATGAGCGACAGCTGAAAGCTACAGTGTGCTTGCCGAATTCGAACCGTAATATATACCTGCCTCGGAGAAACTTAACACCGCGATTCGAAGGCACAACGCCATCTATCGAGCTTTGTGGTAAACCTTGCACGATCGAACAGACGTCAAAATTGAAGATAACGACTTAATGATTGTACGTTTCCATTTACTGCCACGTTCGCAACGTAATAGGTAGAACCACGAGAAAGAGTATGCAAGTGTACTCACCAGCTTTAACATTCATCATTTTCCTCTTGAGCCGCGACGGGCACTTCTCGAATATGAGCAGGAACTCCGCCGTCAGTCGCTCTAACAGCTCGGTGGTTACGGAGCGGTCCACGTACGAGAACCAGTGCCGGCCCTCGTTCGACTGTGGGATCTGAGGATATACATCAACATTATATACCAATTTATTGTAGTTTAGAATTCTTGCCAGTTACTACTAATAATTCTACTGTAGAATTTTTTGAAATTTATTATAAATCAGTACTGGAAACTGGATTTTTGCTGAAGGAGCTTATATTAGTTTGGGAGGAGGACGGGGGAGGTAATATTGTTTTTCTTTATTATGGAGGAGCGCTTTTCATATATGAGTAACATCTTTGAATGACGAATTTTTGGACAATCATATTGTAAAAACCAGTGGCGGGTTCAGAATTTTGATCTCAGGGATGGGTTATTTGTTTGTGAATTACTTCACACTACTGAGGGTAAGTCTTATCAAAGAAAACACAAAAAAAACATTTGTCATGAGCTGTTGCTTGAGCCCCTTACTCGCAATTGGTATAAAATATTTATATGTGTATGACTACTTACTTCCTGATGGTATAGTAAATACTACCTCTATTATTTTACAAACGTATTATTATTAAGACAGATATCTTTACCGTAACATTTATGAATGTAGCATGGCCTCTTTTCCTGAACCCTTTTAAAATGCATACCTATACAATTAAATTTTTTTGGCACCTAGGTACACTTTATTTACCCGGCGGCAATTGGCGGTCGCCAGGAAAAATTGTATTTTGGCAAAATCTAGCCTAATTCTTTAACTTGGCTAGATTTTTCCAAACGAATTTATGGATCACAAGTATCTCGTGTGACGGGTCTAAATTGTTGCTTTCTAAAATCTAAGCAACTCCCTAAGTTGAGCAAGTCATTTATAGGTTTGCTTTAAGAAAATTTTCAGTAGCAGTTTTAGGCTTAGTCAGTTAGTCGGGGCAGTTGTCTTGGAATGAGAGGTGGAGGGGCTTATGTTGCTTTGGTGGGACTTAACCCTGAGCGTAAATTTTACTCTGGCAACATATGTACATGCCTAAAGTCCATTACTAAGACTTTTTAGTAGTGATTAATTTTAGGACAGTGATTTTCTTTTGGGAGGGTAATATTTGGCTTTGATCCTGTTGAGAGAAACTTGCCCTAGACTGGGGTCAGGGTGAAGTCCAACGGTCAAATTATCAAGGAAGAACACAAAAAGGTTTTAGTCATGGGATTAGTCAGATGCATTCGGGGGGATGTGGGGCTTGAAAATATATATTATTTAGAGTAATACAGATGAAGCTAAATTAAAGTAGCGTCGCGTCCATAGCGCAACGGACGCAGTCGCATCTGAACCGCAGCGCCAAGCACAAGTCACCCGACTTCCTTTTCCTTCCTTCTCCCTCTCAGTATCCCAGAGCGAGACAAGAATATATAAGCCAGTGCACAATATAGAACAGAAGTTTTATATAAAACTCACCGCCCAATTGCTCCATTTGGAGGCTAAATGTATACAGAAGCAAGCTACAACCGTCGGTCTGTATTGTAAGCACATTGTCGTCAAGTGAAGGCTATTTGATGCCATGAAGTACGACGTCTGTGCCAGATCCTTCGGCGCTGTGGAGAAAAAAAAAACTTACGATAAAAAAAGAAAATATTTTTTGGATGGAATGGAATTAGTGTGGAATGAGTTTAGGTTTTAAGCTGTTTGAAAAAGGATGTGTCTATTATGTTGCATGGATTTATGGGCTAGGATTAATTAAAGGCTTCTGGCCATACTAGCATGGTCTTAGGTCAGGAATTAGACCTTAGCCTTTGAACGCCACTGTCATGTTCAAACAAATGCTATATTCATACCACAGCTACAAATTGTCTTCTGTATATACAGTGGCGTTCAAAAAGTAATGACTTCTAACCGAATTCAAAATCAAAAGTGTATTCAGAGTGGAACAATAAATGTACGGATTTCTCAGATTTTCTTTATAGACACAGGTAGACCTATCTGTAGAAAGCTAAACATCTAATAAATTAGCAAAACCCTATACCTAATGGTGCTGATACTCTTGAGCATTAATTTGTAACAGTACAATGATTATTCGCCGATTTTAATTTGGTCTAACTGAACAATGAACAGAGCCAAGCATAGTCACACATTGCTACGAACATTTACATGATCTTTCTAACGAAGTCTAATCGGCAAAAAGCTTCAAGTACATTTACTGTAATTTGGATAGAATGTTCGCCAGTACGCTCGATAAAACGCTACATAAAACGCACTTGTTTGTTATTCTATAATGTAACATTCGCCAGAATGCTCTTTACATGTGAATGTTCAGGTCTATCAGCACCATCAAGTGCTGGATAATAACTTTATTTCTTTTAGGCCTGAAACTGCGCCACGCACCCGCGCACTGGTGCCCGCCTCCGTGCTGCGGGGGTTAACAGCGTTGCCAACTCTACCTCTTTTTAAGTAGATCTACGTATTTCGGACCCTTCCCGCGAACCTACGGTACCTACTTCAGGCACAGTATCTACGTATTTTCAAACAAATTAACAAGCTAGCAAAATTACGAAAATTGACTGAGGGAGCAATATTGAACACAAACCACATGTAAAAAAAATGGAAGTGTATATTTTTTTGATCCTTATGTAGTCCTTATTTAGTTTTACGAGTACAAAAAATAACTATTTTCACAAATTTTAGGTCCATAATATTATTTATTTTCATTTAGGCCTTAATTTACTGAACTTCTATCGCTTCTCTTTTCCTAGTCGTCGTCGTTTTGTATCGTAATTATTAATTCCATCGATAGGTACCACTGAAGCATGTTCAGTGGTACCTATCCGTTAAAGTTGAACTAGCAACACTGCGTAATAATTTGATCTCCGCGATGGGCACCGTTGCGGTCTCACGGTAACCGTCCGCGTGCACATACGCGGGTGCACGTATGTGTTCACGCAAGGGGTTGCGGGCGACCCGCCCGTTTAACGCAGTTTCAGGCCTTTAGTACGTCACAAATTACTGTCTAGAATTATTATACTCGTTTTCTTTTAGATCAACAAATCGTGTACTATCTTTTTCCATATGTACTTAACATATGGAAAAAGATAGTACACTTTTTTTTCTGAATTCTGTTAAGTAATGATGATGCCCTTAGGCATAATGTTATCAGTCATTTATTTTTAGTGCAATTATGAGTGTTGGTATAAGTAAATAATAAAATTATGATACCCTGCATTCCTTCTAATAGAAAATTTATTCGTTTTTCATAATGAATGATTGATAACACTTTATATTTTCTTTTATTATATTTCCTCATTTCAATTTTCATAAGCTTAAAAGCAAGGTGTGTGGATCACTAATAGCGCGGGACACATGTCATGAAGTAGGGTAACCAAGATGCAGCGGAAACATGAACGTAATTAGGTGACACACAAATTACAAGTTTCCTTTAAATATAAACATACCTTTTGAACATTTTCGTATGTAGTATGGAGGTATACATTGCCTGTAGATTTTGCCGTAATATTTTTTTATTAGCAAACGGTTGAGTCCGGTACGGTATTCGGCAACGGTCTCGGTTTTGTCCCACATTTATTACAACGTGTGGCTTCCATACTTCGTGAAGTAATAAAGATTTTTGAGAAAATGGACCTTTTAAAAAAATCATTGATTGTCTTTTGATAGTCAATTACTGAATTGGAAGGTGATGCTGCATTTTGATGGCTATGCTTTTCTGTAGATTTTTGTTGATAAAAAGCATTAGCATCTGCATATCTAAGGAATAGTGACAAAAAGCAAGGGGTAAATTAATAATAATAATATAATTTTATTTTAAAAATATTTTTTTATTTTCTTTTTCATTTACAACAAAGTCATGGAAGTCAAACGTTGGTAGACAATTAAAATGATCGAATATCTCGCGATAAATTTACGCAGCAATAACATCAATAAATATTATACACACATAAAGATAATAAAACTGGCACCAAATAAGTTATACAATATTTTCATCACAAAATTGCAAACATTTCAATTACAGAGCATATATGGCGTAACTACAAAGCTATGTACTTCGAACACGCAGTCAGACACGCGATACGAATCCTAATAATGGCACAAAACCAGACCGTGTCGACACAACCACCGCGGAATAAAACCCGGAACTCGCAACGTTTCTCGCTAGTGTGCCGCGTTCTCGCAAAGCTGTCAAGTTGTCGCGTGCGCATAGCACGGCGTGACGTCACCGGGCCCGACACAATGTTAGGACGCTTGCCTCACCTTTGACAAGGTGACACGTCCGTACAACGTGCGTGTGAGGGTGGTCGATCGCGACATCGAACCCTAAAGTCTGTAGGAGTACGTTCTCGTTGAATACCAGGTCCTGCGCCTGAAACAACACAATACATACACATTAGATTATAATGAAAGCTAATGGTGGCGTATGTGGCAGAGGTCCATTTGATGGCACGAGGTAAATCTTGCTAAACAAAAGCTATGCTGCCTGCCTCGAGGAAGGCATGTGAAATAAAGCCCAGGCGATGATGAAATGAAGGGGTTATTATGCGTGCGCCTCTCCTCAATAACCGGTCCTTGGACCTTGGACCCTTGGGGTCGGACCGATATCGACCCCAAGGGGTCGATGTCGACCACTTTGGGAATCCCTGGTCTAGGCTCCTGTGAAAACTTGTGTTAATTTAATAGGGATCGATTTTTAGACCTCGTCGACTCCCGACGAAAGTGGTCGCACCGATATCGACCCCAAGGGGTCGATGTCGACCACTTTGGGAATCCCTGGTCTAAATACTACAACTTCATGTTAATATTCTGTGTGAGGCTCCAGGCATACAGTTTTAAATTAAACAGACATTCGCATACATAAAGCGTTGTTTTGATACACTTTGACGACCGGTTGGCGCAGCGGGAGTGTAAGCGACTGCTACGCCGATGGTCGCGGGTTCGATTCCCGCTCAAGTCAAACATTTGTGTGTATGAACATGGATGTTTGTCTTGGTCTGGGTGTTTCTATGTATAATATGTATGTATTTACAAAAAAAAAGTATATATGTATGTTTATCCATTATCTAGTACCCATAACACAAGCTCTGCTTAGCTTGGGACTAGATGGTGATGTGTGTATGTGGTAGAATATTATTATTATTATTATTATACTTTCATGAAAGCTCTTGCAGATGAAACTTTACGACGGGATAAAAATAGCTTTGCCGTCCCTTTTCCCAGTAACTGGGACAAAGCATACGTCAAAAATTCTGCTAATTTATAAATACGGGCAACGCGCTCGCGAGTAGCAGCACATGTCATGTGGTTTTTTTCTCTAAAAATAAACCACCCTTCATGTCCTGTCTGGTTTGACGTACGTATCCACCTGGTTGGGTTCAACGTACCGCAAGACTCGCCAGTTGTGATTGGGGTCTATGAACTTGTACAATGGAAACATGTGGACCACCTGTGTTCAAACCCCAAAACTAGTGGTACTAACCAGTCCCACCAGTTGTACAATTCGCAAAGCTTTTAAGACATAATTATGGTCACATATGAAGATTTGACAAACTGAAATGGACTCTTTTAATTCAAGACATGCCATGGAGACATTCTATTATTATAGTAATTGAATTTTTCATTCTGCTGTTTGTGTACATACTTTAAAAACTAAACTGAAGGACTGTTGAAAGTTAAAACCACTTTTGACTGTCATGATGACTCATGACTGACATGACAGTGATATTATTATATTTGGTGATATTTCAGAGACTGCCTCATGAAATTGAGGTTTTCGAAGAAAAAGATAAAATTGATTTATTCTACAATCCATAAATTCATTATTTTGGTTGTACATTTCCTATTAACATTTTATCGAGTTAATAAATAACAAAGAAAACAGTCATCAAACCCAGAAACGTTTTTGGCACTGGCGTATTATAAATAATTTAAGAAGCAACAACGCTTTAGTAATTTTTCCCGACCGACGATGTAGCAAACGAGAAAGTCCTGTTAAAGACTGTTATAAAACAAGTAAAGTCTGACCTGTTCTTGGTACTGTTCCGCCGTAAGAGCGTTGACGCTCTCACCTCTGTGCAGGCACACGTGTGCCACTTTTATAACATACTCCAATTTCCTCGGCTGTTCCTCCACCTGTTGAGAAACAGACATGTGTTAGATAAATAAAATATAGTCAGGGTAATTTGGTTATATTTACATTTTAAAAATTTTAAGGTCTATCCACACATGTCAGTGCCGTGCCCGAGGCGTGGACCCAGGACCGAACTGTCCCTATGTGCAATGTGCGCGGTGCACACAGGCGCCAGGGTGACATGGGCGCCGCGCGCCGAGATATGCGTTAATTATAACAGTTATTTTCGAAAAAGGATGGCAAAAAAGGCGCTTCACAGATTTCACACACAGGCGCCGCAGTGCGAGAGTTGAGAGTTAGCCCGGAGTTGTCGACTTAAAAAAAAAAGGTCATCCGTCAACTTCCGGGTGCCACCCAAGCTATCCTATGCCACTGCACAGGCGCTTCATAGATTTCGCACACAGGCGCTGGATTGGGTCAGAACGGCCCTGCGTGGACCTATGGTGGCCCTGTAGGGTTCCAAGTCGTCACAAAAGAATGGACACAAGTGTATCAAGTTGGTGCAATTTCAAATTAATATCAGATATTTTTATACATCTGGACACCCCGTTAGGGGCTGGCTCGTTTACATATTATGTCCATGTCCGGGCCGACTACGTGACACGGCGGCTAAGTACATGAGTTAGTAGAGGGACACGGCCCGGTTGTGTAGATAGACCTTGATTGCTTGTACTCCAATATCATCCAAAATATACGCTTTTTGAGATAAAGGTATCCCTAAAAGCATTTTGTTCCCAACAACTTTTTGATGAATATATTAATGATAGACAGGAAGTTATAGGTGAGCAAGAGATCGTATGCTTACGCTGATTTCAACATGAATGGACCTGGATCAACCCAAGGAATATCTTTGTAAAGTGTTCCTAAGAAATTCATTTCGAAAGATCCGTAATGTATAAGTTATTTCTAACTAAGAGTCACTAAAAAACCCACGTGTCATAAGATTTGCACGGATATATTGAGACGCACTAGATGCTAGCTCTATCAAAACATTATCGCCGCGGTATGTGAATGCCACACGTGTTGGGAGCATTTTTGGCATCGCAGTGATTTTATACATGAATAGCCAATGCTAAAATATTGCTAGACGACGTCTTGTTTTTTTTTCTTCGATGTGGAAATGCATTTACGCACGTATGTGGGACTCGACGGCTGGAGTGCAAGGCCGTAATACCCACTAAAAGCACAGCGCATACTTCAACGCCGTTTTGGGGGCGCCAGGGGGTCGCGTTAGAATTCTACCCTGACACCCCGGCGGATAGCCCGAAAGCCACAACCTCCTTGGCGGCGGATGAAGGTGTTCGGCTCCGCCGCCAAAACACCCAGCGGCCGCAGAGGATAGGGAGGACGGCAACCTGACAACATCGCATCTCCTCTTCCTCTGCGGCCCCACCGCGATGCAACAATCGTGCGCCCCCATTTGGTTGCTGGAGATAGGGCGCGCGGCAACGCAACACCGACACGCCACGTATTGGATTGCCCATTTATCTAAAAGCTATAATAGGCTGTATAGCACTTCGCTTTTAACTATACGTGCGGTGCAGTAGCCCTTAATAACGCGAGTGTAACCGCAGGTTTAACTAGTAATAGATACTCAGTGTATAGTCTAGTTGACCGTTAAACGCCAATATCTCCAGGTAGATATTCAAACATCTTCCAAACCTCACCTAGGTGCTATTTCCAAAAGCGAGTAAGTGTGCCAAACTGCCAACACACATCGCGTATGCCGACCGTATGACGCCGAGTTTACGCCGCTAATAGATCATATCACACTGTACAGTGTCTCGAGAGGCGCCACAAGGATTCTTTCGACGGAAGCTGTTGATCTTTGAACTATCTACCTATACATTGTTGTAGATATATTTTAAAATAATCTTTCCTATAGGCCGCAGTTTATGGATGTATGGATTTTTGCGGTCTTTTATTGCCGGAGCTATTGAACGGATTTTAATGAAACTTTGTAACATACCTTATACCCACATCGGAATAACAAGTGTGCTACCTTCTGATAATTGACCCCGCCGGGGGCAAAGCCCCGGACAGAAAGAAGCTTGTCTTTCATACGCTAAACTAGTTTTTTATTACATACAAAAGTGTTAGTTTGTTTCGGCCAGAGCGTAGTTTACTTTTTGTATAGCTGTAGTTTATGTTTATATAATAACATTAATAACACATGTTGGTCACGATTTTGTGCAAAAACACGTCTAGACAAGTGACACTTCAGAGATTAAAATTATGCCAAATTAAATTTATAAAACTGTATTAAATAGTCTCTTGGTTGTTTGTTTGTAGTGCGATGCTATACAGGACTTAATACAAATGCGGAAGAAATAGCAAAATTATCAACACGTGGAATAAATTTTTTGCCATCAAGGATTCGACATAGATATTAATAAGTTGCGATGGCAAGGACTTTTATTATAGATCGAGTCTGCGCATTGTGCCTTGAGTCACGAAAAGGATGACAATGTCACTTTCAGCAGGTATCCATGCAAAAATTAAATCATGCTCTGGCGCCATCAAAGAAATTAAGAACCGACTAAAACTCTTATAATTGCTTGAATCTAAAAATCATTATACATCAAAGTATGTACATTTTAACCGAACACAAAGTGGCCGTTCATAACAGCGATTAGTTACGTTCCATTGTATTGTAGGCAGCGGCGAGCCGATCGGCGATAACAAAGCGCCATATTAAAACACGCGTCAAATAATTGACTCGTTATCAACTTGTTACACGACTCATTTGCATCTTAGAGGATTATCTTGATTCTAAGCTGCCTGTGCAATACATACAGGAAACAATCTTATGGCTAGTCTAACCGGATTTGACTGAATTAGCTTTCCCACAGAGCGACTGCCTGTCGGACTTCCGCAACCTAAAGGGATAGCTATACTATATTTATTCAGAAATACTGACTCCCTCTAATGACTGTCAAAGATCTTCATGACAGCTGGAACCGACGGCTTAGCCTGCTCTCAAAGAGACGGGGCGAGCGATAATTAACGATGATTAATTGACGAAAGGGCTGAAATATTTGCCAGTAATTTGAGTAAAGACGCAAAGATTTTATTAAATAGGAAGGCATTGCATGTTGCTTCGCCTAAGTCAATGCAGTCTAAGGTCAATGCAATGAAGTATGAATAGAAAATTCATACTTCTTCATCATCGCCTAGCTGCTTCGTCCGACCGTGGATATCCCGTGCGTGTCTCATGTTTTTCACCCCGGGTTCTCATACCAGCCTAACCAGATTTGACAGAATATTTAGTTTTTCCACAGAGCGACTGCCGTCTGACCTCTAGAACCTAGTCCACTCATATTCAAACCAGCAAAATTACCTTCAGGCCGCCCTCACATCGGGCGTGCGTGTTTCCCGAGCGAGCGTCCGACGGGCGTTCGGCGTTCACTTTGTAATGCAGAATTAACGCCGGACGCACGCTGGGCACACGCTAAGCACCCGCTCGAGGAACGCGCATCCTCAATGTAAAGGAGGCCTCAAAGTTGGTGATAAAATATATAGTGATGCTTACCTTTGCGGCGAGGAACAGCGCCGCGGCAGCGATGGCATTCCGGTGGAACTGCGTGAACGAGTGGAACGCGAAGAACCTGTGCATGTATACTATCGCCGTGTTGATGCATAGTTGAGAGCTGTTGCAAACTGGTTAAGGAAATACTTTTTGGTACACAATACAATAAAAATTCAATCACAATATAAAAAGATCTTCTCAAGTTTGAAAAGCGTCATTTGGTTTTTAGGTAATGTGCTATATCGAGTCAGTGGTGTGCTTTGATAAACCCCTACGTCGTTTCTCGTCCGATCTCGGTCTGGTAATTCATAGATTACCATTGTATTATAATGTTCACATTATTCAGATTATTAGTCAAATTTTCTTCAGTAAAATGGTGGTGAGTTCAATTTGACCAGAAGTGACTGGGTGGGATAATATAATCACACTGCGAATAGACCTGAAATTAACTAAGATCGGCATTATAGTATCGACTTTCTGCAAATGGATCATCTGTAATATTTCCAGTCAATAAATGGTTCAATTGATCAAAAATCAGTCACCGCTCAAGTTCGCTAGGGTACGGTCGCGTCCACTCTGAATATATATACAAAGCTGCTAAAACCTCTAGTAACACTATCCATTCTTAGAGGCATTTACTCGGTGATTAAGCGCCAACGTTGTATCAACAACTCTAAGTAGATACGATACGGCAGTACACAACAAACCAGTTCCGCGAGTTCACACACACATCGACCGCTCCATACGTTTCTCAAACTTTTTCGCTCGGAACAAAAATTAACTATGTTTATCTGCAAGAGCTGCGAGAACGAGGCTACGGACGGAGTCACGTGCACCCAATGTGGAGGTCAGCTCGACTTCCAATGCGCGGGTATAACCGAAGCTAGATGGAGAAGACTTGGTTCAGCCAATAAAGCCATTTGGAAGTGTAGTACCTGCAAATCTCTTACTCCAACAAGTTCACACGTTGGTACAAACAAGACTACTTCTCTGGACTCGGATGCCATCATTTCCGAGCTCAAACGTCTATCGACACAAATGGACGCATTACCAACACTGATAGACAGCGTGGAAGCCATTAAAGCGGAGTTGGCAGAATTGAAAACCATGAGGTCCGAGTTTGCTGAAATGAAGACGTCTCTGGAGTTTGTGCACGAGGCAGTCCAAACTTTGACCAACAAGGTATCATCTCTGGACCAGGAAATTGAGGCCATGAAGGCCACAAGAGCAGAAGTCACACTCCTTCAAGATCGTGTCGTCAAACTGGAAAATCTGCATCGTGAAAACGAGCAAAGAACTCGCATGAACAATGTAGAGATAAAAGGTGTGCCAATGTCAGACAGCGAGAACTTATTCGCTATAATAGCAAAAATTGGCAACGTAATAGGATGCGAAATCCCTAAGGAAGGCATAAACTATATAGCGAGGGTACCAATGCGAAATAACAGTCAAAGCAAGAATATAATCTGCTCAGTACATAGCAGTTACATGAAGAACAACTTTGTGGCTGCCGCGAAGAAGCACAAGACCCTTAAGCCTAGTGACATAGGACTACAAGGGACATCTAGGATTTTCGTAAACGACCACCTGACATTCGATAACAAAGTCCTATTGAACAAAACCAAAGCCAGAGCCAAAGAACGGGGTTTTGAATACGTCTGGGTCCAAGGATGCAAGATTATGCTAAGGAAAAACCACACCTCGCCAAAACTACACGTCAAATCAGAACAAGACTTACGCAAATATTTAAACTAACTATGTTTATTCATCACTCGGGCATGTCGTGTAGTGACTGCGGCTCGCTCATGTTGAGAACCACAGGTAACGATTTTTTGTATTCATTTAAAACTCACCGGCCTTTTGTTTGCTTGACACTTGCTAATGACCCGTCTTCACATTTTTGCTGTATTAACTTTAATCTTTGCATACATACAAATAGAGACCTATTTTGTTTGCACTCGCATAAGATATTGGCTAAATTTGAATTATATTTTTATTTAAATACCCCACAGTGCTCTATACATAATATGCTTTATTCACACAATGCTAAAGCTCATAATTGCTTATTTGTTAGTAAGCAACAGTTATTTAGTAATTTTATTGTTTGCTTCGATTTGAATGTATCTCACAAATGTTTTTCTATTATAATTCTACTAGTTGTATACAAATTGATTTATGATGCCGCCTATTAGTATCTACTACCAGAACGTACGGGGATTGCGAACGAAAGCAGGTGTGTTTTATAGAAACGTATGTATTAATAACTTTGACATTATATGTTTGACGGAATCCTGGCTAATAGATAGTATATCTGACGCTGAGCTGTTCGATGACAGGTATATTGTGTGGAGGCGTGATAGGAACTACGCTAGCACTAATCAAGCACTAGGCGGGGGCGTCTTAATAGCAGTTAGACGGGAACTTTTCGCGGACGTTCGCAGTGAATGGTGTTCCTCAGCTGAGGACCTATGGGTCACTCTGACTTTGCAGTGCAAAAAACCGAAAGTAACATACAAAATGCATATCTGCGTTGTTTACATTTGTACACAGAGGTCAGGTTATTCACTACCCACACAACTGACGAATTTTTCGAACAACTTAACGGACGTATTTCTAAGACATCCTGCTGACAAATTTATAGTTTTGGGTGACTTTAATCAGCCTAATATAGCTTGGCTTCCTAATGAAGACGGACGCTCGCAACGTCCCGTTTATGTACAGAACGATATACTCGCGAATCTTATTGACAATTTCGACACCTGCAATCTGCTGCAGTACAACTGCTACCCTAACAAAAACAACAGGATTCTGGACTTAGTATTGTCGAACCATGATGTTGTTGTCACATGCTGCGATTCCCCCTTGGTAACAGAGGATCCCCATCACAAAGCTTTATGTGTCTCTGCGGAGTTCTTTGAACTGCACAGTTTACCGACTCGACCTTATACTAAGTTTTTATATGCTTCTGCCAACTACGACGCTATCAATGAGGCGATTACTCAGATTAACTGGGAGCATGAGCTGCACTGTAGACCACTGGAAGAAGCTGTATCATTCTTTTACGATACCTTACACAGATTATGTAACCAGTATGTCCCAGCAAAAGTTGTAAAAAGCACTGCCAAACATCCACCGTGGTATAAAAGCCCCCTGATAAAGGTGATAAAAGAAAAACATAAATTTCACAAAAAATACAAAAAATATAAGAACCTCTCCGACTATCACGCCTTTGTTACGTTGCGTCAAAGGGCAAAAGTTCTAGAAAAAGACATGTTTGATGAGTACATAGCTAAAATTGAAACCGACATAGTAAATAACCCTCGCGCCTTTTGGAGCTACGTGAAATCAAAACGGAGATCGAACTCTTACCCTTCAGTATTAAAGCGCGGGCAGCATTCATCTAGTGACGGCGAAGAAATTTGTGGCATGTTTAGCGACTACTTTTACTCAAATTTCCTTCAACGCAGTGACACTGAAGACACCTCAGCGTCATATCACGACCTAAATCACTCTGAATATTTGTCTGGGGACGTTAACTGCGTACATATTTGTACGGAGAATATAAAAACACTACTTTCTAAAGTAGACATTAACAAATCTCCGGGGCCTGACAATGTGTCACCTATCTTTATTAAGAATTGTGCGGAATGTCTTACAATTCCACTCGCCATCTTGTTTCGGTTATCCATCAGTTCCGGTGTCATGCCCTTAGTCTGGAAGTCGGCATATATAACGCCCATACACAAAAAAGGACCTAATAACGAGATCGAGAATTACAGACCTATCTCTAAACTATGCGTTTTCGCAAAGATACTTGAGAAAATCGTATATGCACAAGTATATTCAGCTTTAAAGCGAGTGTTTGTTGAACAACAACACGGTTTTCTAAAAGGTAGATCCACTACAACTAATCTGATCATTTGCAGCGATTTTATCTCAAACTGTATGTCACAACGGTCACAAGTGGACGTTATATATACCGACTACAGCAAATGTTTCGATCGGATTGATCATGACACCCTAATTAGGAAGCTGTTTGCCATCGGTATCAGGGGTAACCTATTTCGATGGTTCAAGTCTTACGTTGACAACCGATGCCAGACTGTGGTGTTGAATGGGTACTCCTCTAGACCCATTTTTATTAAATCTGGTGTTCCCCAGGGATCCTTGTTAGGTCCTCTTTTATTTAATATTTTTATTAATGACATTAATTCCTGTTTTCGACATTCCAAAATATTATTGTACGCAGATGACATGAAAATAATGAAACAAATAAATACTTATGACGACGCTATGCTTTTGCAAGAAGACCTTCAGAGATTTGAATCATACTGTTTTAGAAATAAGCTTGACCTTAACCCTGTTAAATGTAATGTTTGCACATTTACCCGCAAACCCATTCCTATTGTACACTCCTATAAGCTTTTAGACGCTACATTGACTAGAGTGAATACAATAAGGGACCTCGGAGTGATATTTGACTCTAAACTTTTATTTGATGTGCATATTGAGAACATCATAAAAAAGGCATCCCGATCGCTGGGTTTTATCTTTAGAATCTCTGTTGACTTCAACAATATAAAGACTATAAAATCTCTATACTGTTCTTTCGTTCGCAGTCATCTCGAATACGCCTCCCAAGTCTGGAATCCTAGCTACAACATTTACAAATGTCGCTTGGAGGCCATACAGAGAAAATTTCTGAGATACATTCAATTTCGATCAAATTGCTATCTGCCAAATTATTATCTTAGGTGCAAGAAATTCCATCTTCTACCTCTAGAGGAAAGAAGAAAAGTTGCAGACATTTCACTGCTGTTAAATATCGCGAATGGGTCGCTAGACGTTATCGAACTGGCAAGCAAAATAGGGCTGCGTGTGCCATCTGCACTCCTACGTAAATCGCAGTTGCTGTCTACACCCACAGTTAATACCAACTACAGACAAAACTCGTATATAATTCGAGCGAGTCGCATGTTCAATGCGGCATGCCGGAGTGTTGATATAGACTTGTTTACAAGTACCAGTACCCAACTTAAAAAAAGGCTGTGTAATTCCTTCTTTGGTGTTTAGTTATAGGATTTATTTGTGTATATTTCTTGCGTGTATATTGTCTTTGTCACCTTATACATATTAATTATTATCATTTATTTTATCTGCTATCTGTGAAAACTTTTAATTGGCCTTCTTTTTTTGTATTCGATTCTGTTTAAATTAAAATGTAGCTGTAAGTTTTCCTAAAACTGTAAAATAAAATAAAATAAAATAAAAAATACAAAACAATATGATGTATTTAATATTTATCACATTATTCATTATCATTGTGCTTTTAAATAAAGTGGTAAATACCTAAAGCATGTGTTCGTAGAAATATATTGTTATTGAGGCAGTGTGGAATTCCCCGCGTCTGATAACCCTCCAGAATTAGCTGCCACACGCATTCGGCAGGCGATCCGGACTATTACTTTATGAATTGAGTACATGTGTGTTGTATTTTATTTCATAATATTCTTTTTTACATAAAATAGAATTATTAAAAACCGATCGCCTAGTGAAGAGACTACTTTCATAGTAAAAAGAAGTCGGTGCCCAGCAATGGAACAGTTATATTTTTAATTATCACTTCCTAAACTTATTCAGTGTTGCTATTATGTATACTGTACAGTGTACACCTTAACAAAAAAAAAAAACGACACACTTCTCATGACCTACTTATACAATTGCGAGGCTTGCATTTGACCTCAAAAGCAAGAGCAGCTGCACAAGTGAGGTAGCTAGTGGCTCGCCTTTTAAGTGAAAGTAAGGACTTGATTATACTGAGGCCTAGCAGTAGTCCAGTTTAAAAATAGGACGTATTTTTGACAGTCGAAAGATTCCCAAAAATTTTTATAGTTTGGATATAATTCCTACAATCCTACATTTTATAAACAGTTACTAAGTTCAGCTGTAGTGTTTGGGCTAGCGCATACATACAACTTTTAGTTGAACCACTGTTTTTTGTGTATCACTATCGAGTTGACAGTATGCGCGCTTTAATATATTCTTTTAAACATATTATGTTTAAAAGAATTATATTAAAGCGCGCATACTGTCAACTCGATAGTTGATCGACAAAAAGTCAAAAAGCTTATCTATTTGCTTTTGATTTCAAAGTTGGATAACTATCGATCAAGTTCTCAATTTGTATTGCATTGTATTGATGTGCGCAGACCATCGACTAACTAAACAGTCGATCCCCGACTGACAACGACTGCCAATCTCGTATAAGCAATTTGAACTTTGAAGCTGCGCGACCGACATCTCATCTTCTTTTTTAGGGTTCCGTTTTTTACCTTTAAGGTACGGAACCCTATTACTAAGCCTCCGCTGTCTGTCTGTCTGTCCGTCTGTCTGTCACCAGGCTGTATCTCATTAACCGTGATAGCTAGAAAGCTGAAATTTTCACAAATTATGTATTTCGGTTGCCGCTATAACAACAAATACTAAAAATAAAAAAAATAAAAAATATTAAGGGGGGTCCCATACAAAAAACGTGTTTTTTTCTTATTTTTTGCTCAAAATTACTAACTGTAACAGGTAGACGCTTTAAATTTTCACAGAATATGTATTTGTATATTACCTTTCAAAATAAATAATTAAATTAAAAAAAAGTTAATAATAAAGGGGGGGTCCCATACAACAAACATGATTTTTAGGCAATTCGTTACTCGATCATAATAAACGGGTAGAAACTTAAAAAGTATTTAAGTATACATACAACGAACGTGATTTTCTTTTAAAGGTGATGGTACAGAACCCATCGTGCGCGAGTCCAACTCGCACTTGCCCAATTTTTTAGTTCTCTTAAAATTTCTATAAAGCAAAGCACAAACTAAAACTTTCTTGTTAATTGACATTATTTGTAAACACCTTGACTCGAGCGTTGCTGAATAAAGACTGGTCGATTTGAGGAGATAAAAAAATTGATTATATGCGAACTTCCATCAAAATACCAAAATTCCAACATAAACTGTTTGGTTGAGTAGAAATCACGAAAAGTACAAAACTCGACGAAAAAGCTTAGTCGATGCAACAGTTGTATGTATGCGATCAGCCTTTAAGCGCAGGCCACACCGCCAACTGACGGACGGAGCGGGCGAAGCGGAC
The DNA here is from genome assembly GCA_944739405.2 of Euclidia mi. Lineage (NCBI taxonomy): Eukaryota > Metazoa > Arthropoda > Insecta > Lepidoptera > Erebidae > Euclidia > Euclidia mi. The sequence goes on from OX123208.2 coordinate 8,652,422, forward strand.
GACATCGTTTCACCTCTTTTCATACTTGGGTTCACACCGCCAACTAACACCCAAGTATGAAAAGAGGTGAAACGATGTCGTCCGCTTCGCCCGCTCCGTCCGTCAGTTGGCGGTGTGGCCTGCGCTTTATTGAAGTCACCGAGATATTATATAGCATTTGTTACTGCCTTACTGCTGGAGCAAGACAAAAGTTTTGGGCTTTGGATATGGAACATACATTTTCTGAAGTACCTAATTATAAAACAGTTTTCTTTCGTAGTAACCATTTTCTTAGTAACTAGCTTTTGCCCGCGGCTTCGCGCGCGTTAAATTCGGGGTAACACATATTTACTTTCAGTCTCAAGTTGTGTGAAGACACTCCTGATTATTCTAAAGAGTCAGAAGCTCTATAGGGTACAAATTAACTCGGTCAGTATCCATGACAAATGTCAAAGCCATCTTTCAATACATGTCCAATATATATCTAAAAACACTTTCGCAATTATAATTTTAGTAGGTAGAGAAAATCGTTTCAGCCGTTTGAGAATAGTATATAATTATTAGTTTAGATATGCGAACAATGTAACCACCAAGGGTAACCACCGTGCACAATATGACAATATGTATGATGTGACAGTACTGACAGATAGCACATGCGCAGCACTCAATTATTCGCGCATGCGTTCTTACTTCCAAGAGGAAAATTTCTGCCGTACAAACTTCTATCCTCCCTATAATCCCTCCCAGTTTAATTTTTGCAACTTATGGTAGCCTATGTCCGTCGAAATGGTCCAATATATCTCTATATTAAATTTCAACAAAATCGGTTCAGCCGTTTTCGCGTGAAAACGGAACATACATACATACACACTTTCGAATTTGTAATATTTTCGAATTTATTATATTAGTAGGGATTTATCTATACACATAAATAAAATTGGAGTGTCTGTTTGTAAGATTAAAATAACCGCTTTTTACTAAATGCATATGGATGTATACACGTACCGTGTATACATCCATATATATACCGAAATGATTTTTTTTTTTCAATTTTTGTCTGTCTGTCTGTTTGTTCTCGCTAATCTCAGGAACGGCTGGACCGATTTTGACGGGACTTTCACTGGCGGATAGCCGATGTATCAAGGAGTAACTTAGGCTATAAATTAACCGGGTACTGGAAGTAGTTGCCTCAGGACGCGGGTGAAACCGCGGGAAACAGCTAGTCTATACATATAATAAGACATAGAAAAAAAACCTCTTGACTGCTTAGTAGTACTTGACCAGTATGATGAGATTTTTCTGTTGAGAGATCAATATTTAACCCGGTAACGGCAATAAGCTCGCCCCCTATTACGTGGGATTTAAAATTTCATGGCGAAATGTGGGTGTAATATTTACACCTCTGCCTACCCCTTCGGGGATACAGGCGTGAGACTATAAGATCAATATTTATTATTGCAAAGACCCGATGAAGGACATTTTATCGCGATAACCGACATCCACGCGGGCGGAGCCGCGGGCGACAGCTAGTTACACAATATACAACTTGTTAATCTTTTAAATTTATTAACCTGAGTAATATAGGGTTGTTTCCAACTAGTCAAATCAAGCACTTTTAATGAAATGTCAAAAACGACATTTGCCAAGGGTTTTGTATGAAATAAGACGTAGTGACGTCATAATGTTTTGCTGTCAAGTAGAATACTTTTAATCGATAAATTGACGATAAAAAATGTTAAATAAAGTTTTAACATTAATTGATGAATGAAATTACTATTATTTTGACATGTTTCACTAGATAAAAATACTTGTATAATTTATTTCACTTGCAGGAAACTTCCCAATTAACTTGAAAATAAATACACCACTCTCAGTAGAATCGTCTAGCCCTGTATTAGTAAATTATGAGTGTAGTGTATTAAAGCCGTGTGACTGACGGCATAGAATACAAGTGTCACCACCCCCTATCTTCCCGTGGGTGTCGTAAGAGGCGACTAAGGGATAACACCATGCAAATACCATCTTTGCGTAGAGACGGAAAACTCGACATCAAACCCTATACGACTGCCTCGTTGGTCTCGCGGCATAAATGTGCACGTGGGATCGGGAGGTCCCGGGTTCGATTCCTGGGTCGGGCAGTGTTATTGGGTTTTTCTGTCACGAAATTCTCAGTAGCAGCACGGAGTCTGGAAATGTGCCCGGTACGGCAATAAGCTCGCCCCTTATTACGTGGGACTAAAGTATATCTGGCGAAAAGTGGGTGTAGAAATACACCTCTGCCTACCCCTTCGGGGATTAAAGGCGTGACGATATGTATGTATGTATGTATGTATGTATGTATTAAACCTCTCGAACGCAGATAATAAATAGTTGAGACTACAAGCGATCGGTGCTCGAGTCAATGACCCGAGCACGAACCATTGACTGTTGTAGACAGGTGACTTTGAATAATTATATTGGCATCGCGAAAATATTACGAAACTAGAAAGAAAAAGAAACAAAAATTCCTCCTTTCAAAGGAAAGGCCAAGTCAAGCAGTGGACTGTTAAAGGCTGATGATGAGAAAGAAAAAGAAAATTTACATTAACTAAGTAATATTGTCATATTCTAATTTTCATATTTTCGCGCTTTAGGGGCGGAACATATCTGACCGAAGATGCGTCGAACGTATCTTCGGTTGCGTCTATTCCGCCAAATGAATCGGTACACATCTGACGGAAAATGCGTCGAGCGTATCTGCACACATTCGCTGAAAGCGTGGCTATTATGCACACATATAAGTTTGTTCGTGCAGGGCCGTACTCAGGGCAGCTCAATATTTTACTGTCATATTCTTTTACCTAATCATTTTTCGTGTTCCCTGATGTTATGTAGTCACTGAAGTTCTGTAGTTATTTATATTGCAATTCGAGTTTGACTATTAAAAATATGTCGGACTTCGAAGATTTTTTATAGTAGCCAACAAGTGTTATTTGAATATATATCCTATTTAGGTATGGAGGTTCAAAAATAAAAGACGATAATACGATTTGGTTACGGTTTTTCACAAAACTTATACAAATGATATAGAAGGGGTTACAGACTACAGTTGCAGAGCAAGACACAAAATGTTTTCTCTATAGGTATGTATGGAAATTGTTCCCGTGGACCTTTAGCACCTCATACCCAAAAATTGGCCCTCGATCCAAGCTAGCAAATATGCGTACACTCATAGCACATACTAACACTACATTATTCTACACATTTCGTTTCTGAAAAAATAAGTAAGGTCTGGCGGCCCTGGAATCTTACGATCTTAAAATCACCGATCTGGGAATGACATGGATATGGTATGTCCAATACCTACGAATTTAGCGTGCACACCTACGAAATTAGCGTGCACACCTACGAAATTAGCGTGCACACCTACGAAACGTTGGGCAGATAAAATGGCTGCCATTTGGGTTGTTCTCCAGAATGTAATCGATATCGATATGGAGCCGGTTAGAGGAGAATAATACATTTTTGTAGTAAGTTACCTTTGTTAGTTTAAATCTTTTGCCAGATTAGTTTATTCCATAATGCAAATGTGGGCGAACATGGCAAAGCGAAAGACGACCCTTGTATAAAACATGTAACAAAATATTCTCTGAGAGGCAATATCAGATTTTAGACATATTTATGCACAAAAACAAAATTATTATGTTCGATAGACAACGATTTCACGGCAGATGTACCACAAACCTTGGCGAAAAATATAGCGATAGTGGCACGAATGACATTTCTAATAAAATATCGTCATGATTAATTTACGCAGTAAACTATGGCTATCTCTTTTTTCTGACAGAGATATCTGTAAGACAAAAACGAGACAACACTATGTTTGGTGGCTTTATGTCGATTTCGTATATATGTGTAAAAAAAAATCATGGCGAAATGTGGGTGTAATATTACACCTCTGGGAATACAGCCGTGAGTCTATAAAAATATAAAATAAAATAATATATGTGAATAATGTTATTATTCTATATGTACCTACTATTTGCCCTCTCCATTTATATTCCTTACTCAAAGGTCAAAATTCACGTGGTGCGTGGTGCGCGCGACGTCGACGGATAATCCGTTAGTACGCTCGACGTACTAACGGATTATCGGTCAGGTGTGAATGGTTGAACGTTTTTCTATACATTTGTATGTATTGGCGTTACGCGACCGATAAAACGCGACGGATCTTCCGTCAGATATGTTTCGGCCCTTAACATGGACTCAAAGAGAAGGGTGTATAAGATTGACGTTGTATGTGGATCTGTTTGGCTGTCGGCTTTGTAGCTCCTTAACGAATGGACCGATATTGATGCGGTTTCTGTTTTGTTTGAAAGCTGATGTGATCAAGACGGTTCTAAGCTACGATTTATAAAGGGTTATTTAAGGGTTATTTTAAAAATGTTATCATTGAAAACGTCTTGGATCACATGGCATAACGTTGAGCACTTTTTTCTGTTTGGTTGGATCTCAATCAGTAATATACTTTCTTCCGACTTCGCAACGAAAAATGTAAAAAAATCTTTACAGGTATTTTACTCTAACAAAACATTTCCAGACATATCCCCAAAATACAAAATAAAGAAAACTACCTTTCACAATATTGGTACTGAAATTTAAAACAGAAGTCATAACAAACGATTTTTCACGACTTTACGTCACTGTATCTTAGATCCGCTGTCAAATTATGCAAAATATTACAGAGTAAAAGTATATTATGTTTATCAACAAGCTCTATAAATTTTTGAACAAAAATATCCGCATCTAAGATAATACTTGTAAACGTATTGCGTAGATGTACGTGCGTGACACAAACTTGATAAGTTTATCTGTATGTGTGCTGTTATCGAGACCCCAAGATGAGCACGTTTTATTTACTAGTAGTGGATATGAATAGTTGTGAGAAAGGATTGATTACTGTTTTAAGAAGTGAATAAAATGAAGTTATTTGTATTATTATGGCAATTTGAATGAATGACGACGACCGCACTTTTTTTTTTATTTATCCGTTTGTGAACAGTTTCTGTGAGAATTTCAGCTTTTTGCACCTAGTAGTGTAGTTTCGGCAGTCCGTAGTCTGTGAGTCAATAACGGGACATATACAGAATAGACAAGCTGGATTTGGAAATGGACACCGTTTGGTGACAAATTGGCAATGCATATTATAAGCTAAGATATTATGAATGGTGAATATATGTTTAAAATTTGAACAAAGAATGGCAAGCAATCAATGAAAATAGTCAGCGACTTAACGTAAAGTAAAAGAATTCAAGTAAGTTTTGCAGCTGCAGGCTCTGAATCAGCGTTGAATAGAAAGATTGTTTTAATAACAAGATTGCTTGCCGTAGATTTGATGAAAATTTATTTTCATTGCATTTATGATAGGAACAGCAAAGAATGGCACACTTTGAGGTCTGTCAGGCCATGACTCATTTTGGATCACTGACTCCACTGAGGCAGCGTAAGTGAGTAAATATGAAATTAAAAGTAAACAATAAATATACGGAAAAATAAATATCGAAGTAAATTTACGGAAAATTAAATATTGCTGCAGATCTGTCAATCCTTAAACACCATCTAAATTTTAAAGGAATCCATGACAGGACAGAATTATACGTAAAGACATTGATAAATAAATAATGCTACCACGTAATGTTTTGCTCCATTTACGTTCAATGTTTACTACGATAACATATGCGTTTGACATTGAAACAAACGTTCGTCCTTGGCCTCCGATCGACACACAGAAACACTACATTATTGAGTCGATGTGCAGACGTATATTTTAAACGTAGCCGTACCAAGGACGGCGGCTCGCGCTGCTCGATAAACTTGTACCTAGAACATGAAGCCAATGAATATCAATTTGCCGAGCATTTTAGTGAGCACACTCAATGCGGCCGGTTTCAATATACGATGTATCCTTGAAGTCTTGAACGTAGTGATTTGAGATACTTAGTTGACACAAGCTTCATACAAAATATGTCAAACATGTATCTCATATCGCACACCCAGATCAATACTGCACTATTTCAAAATAGCTCTTTTTTCACTATTGACGAAAAACCGTTATCTCAAACTACTACACAGCTATCACTAATGTCTTAAGCATTACGTATGAAAAATACCATCCGTAACTCCAATTTATGCTTTAGTCGATTCTAAATCCCTTAGTTAAGCATAATTATGCATGTTTTGACTTAATCCCCTGTTGAGCCAAAAAAAAAAATGGAAAACGAAAGTATTATTTTGAGTTATGTGCCTTTTGCTGATGAATTCTGAAATAATGCACTATTATTTTACTGTTTTTTCATTCAGATTCATCAGACAACAACGATTTATTAAATATATGATCAAGAATAGGACAATTAATAATGAAATAAAACTCATAATGTTACGGAAATCAGTAGTTACATATATTTTAAATAAAGAAAGTATTGAAAATCACTCAAAATTATCTTAAACATACAACATAAGAAAATGGCTTCGTTATGGCTTTGTACTCGTTACATAAGAACAATAAAAAACAAATAAAACTCTTATTTAAAACAAAAATTGTTCAAAATCCAATAAACAAAACAGTAATAAAAAAATTTAAAAGCTTAGGTAGTACAATTAAATAGGTAGACTGTATTTATGGCACTTATGGCATATCGCATAACATCACAAAACTTTAGGTGCATCAGATTCCATAAAACCATCGCCTGTTTTCTTTGAATGCGCAGTCTTAATATACCTATCACAAATGCTCAGCGTTGCCTTAAAAAACTCTTTACAAACCCTAATTCTATTGTTATTTATTTCAAAATAATAAGCCGAGTTCAAAGCCCTTAATTTTTGAGAAGTAATGTACCTATATTTTGGTTTGATTTCCTGTGTATGTCTTACTATTCATTCTCTTTGCTTTTCCAAATCACCTAATTGCCAAAACTGTTTGAAAATGTCTTGTCTTATTGTTTCGTTTATTTTAGTTTTACAGTTCAACTTGCATTTGTCACCATATGGTGGACGTATTTGTCGCTCACTGATCAATTTAGTAGGGTTTGTCAAAGAAACATAAGGTAGGGTATGCCGCAATGTCTTGGCAATCTTGGATTTCCAGTTAGCAGGGTTACGTTGTCTTTTTCGACTTAACTTGTGTTCATTTTCTGACGAAGTAGTGTCGATGGTAAAAGAAGTAGAGGGTGTGTTTGTCGGGGTGGTAGCTTCTTGAGAAGAAGGACTTGATCTATCTGATTCATTCAGATGAACTATCTAAGCTGCTGGAGCTTGATGATGAAGTGGAGCTTGACGAGGAATTAGAAGATGATCTTCTAGGGATTACAGAAGGCCGAGATCTTTGCTTAACAGGCACAGAAAAAGTAGGATCTCTGCAATCTTCTTCAGCAATATTTTCAGATGAAATAAGACCTGTTTATCTGATACTTGATCGGACGCTGCTATTACCGCTGAGCCCTCATCAGTCGTAGCTGCCAAACATGTATTTTCTACATGCTTTTCTGATGTTGTCAACACCGTCGCCGCATCTGTTGATACTGCCATAGATGTATTTTCTGCCTGCCTATTTAATGCTTGATCCGCTGATGCTAAAATTGCTGACATCTCAGCGGTTGATACTGTTTCCATCGCCTTTTGGAGCAACTGGAGACCACGACCTTTCATCATCTGCCAAAAACCGATAACAAATATAATTAATTCAACAATACTGCATTATTTCAAAAAAGTATATCAATCTTTTTGTATATAAAGAACTAATTAAAGTGTAAATGTTTATTTTAATTTAACGTGTAAGTTACAATCTGGAGTATAAAAAAATGTTTATTATGATTATATTTAACAACATTAGGACATAATTTATATCTACCAACAATAGTGCATCATTTCACAGATATTTAACTTTTAGGAACAACACGGAATCATTTTAGAATAATACAAAAAATCAAACATACCTTCGCCAAAAACAGGGTGCTATTACGAAATAGTGTCAAATAAGTCGTTTAATCACAGCCAGTAATACCACCAACACTGTATTAAAAGTAAATAATTCACGTTTAATTTTATTACTACATTAACAACACCGCAATAACACGAAATAATGCACTTTTGCGTAAAGAATTCGCAGGTTGTTCAGGCGGCCGACAAGTTGCAACTGGAAATAGATTCGTGTTCGCGGTGTGACTCTAGCAGTGCGGCGCAAACAATAGAGTGTTAGCATGCCATCTATTGGCCATTTTTGTACCTATAAATACGCCTGTATTAGTGGTACGCGCGGGAAATTTTTGGCTGTTCAAATTTATGAAAAAGTCGATTTTGAGATTTTTCGAGATAATGCAGTGTTTTTCTGGGCGTGCGATATGTCGAATTCCATGGATAGATCTGATATTGAATTCAGCGGTAAGTCTAGAGCAGACGGTTTTGGACCGCCGCTTGCGCAAGCAAATACAGCAGGGTTTCTCAGCCTTTTTATACCATCTTAAGGAACACTCACATTCTCAAAGTGCGCAGCTTTAATTTCTTTTTATTTATTTTTTATATTATAATACAACACAAAGACAAGTGCGTCGTCTCAGAGCAAGCAAGATATTTGATTTATTTTATTTTGCTGAAGCAGTTTATTAACGCGCAGTACTAACTTATCCTCGTACCCCTTCGGGGTCCCTTCGGTTGAGAAACCCTGCATTAGTATGTTCATTTGAATTTAGAATGCTACATGACAATTTAAATTTTACCAAAAGGTTTTAATCTAAATTCAAATCCTTAGTTTACGGAAGTCAAGCAATAGATGGCGATACTAGTTATAGAATACGACAGTTTGAATATAATATTATAATTTTTAGTATAAGAAACTTAGCCATGGAATGTTATATTATAATAAATTAAATCTCAAGGTTAACTCGTGTTAATATTTCCTTGAGTAATTTCATATTTTATCGATAACACGCGAAACTTAACAAGAACCTACCAATTACAGGTTATAATGATTAATACTCGTACGATATGGGGATTTTACTACTAGAGAAGCGTTACAAGCTTGAATTCGATAACAAACTAGATGAAGTCCGCAGCTACGCTCGCACATATATCCATTATCCTATATAATAAATATCTCTACGGCTCTACGGCTCCCAACTAACATACATGCCAAATTTCAGCTTCCTGCGTCGAATAGTTTTCGCTCTAGCTTGTCTGTCATGCCGTCAGTAACGCAAGAATTTTATATATACAGAGCATCACGCGATATCATTATAGTAATGCAAAGGCACAGAAAGCTCATACATGTTATACAATACAGGCCCACTAAAGGAATGCTGACCCTATTGTCGTTTTCCTGTCAGCCATAAATTACGATCAAGCTTAACAAAACAAAAAGCATTTTGCGACTTTAGAAAAAAACGTGTCTGGCAAATAAGCATTCGAAAACTCCCTGAACTACGTCACAATAGCGAAATTTACCAACAGAAAGGTTATAAAAAATAAGGTCAAATAACGATCTCACAAAAACTATAAGGCAGGTAGACGTCGCGGCTACTTTTTTAATTGAATGAGCGAAACCGACTAGTAAGAAGCGACACATAACACTAATTAAATGTTACATAACGCATCGTAATACGCCGCGAAGCGTTTGTCCTACGTCCTATTGTGGTCAGGTATAGCAAGTGATTAATTATAATCGTGTGTTTATATCACACAACAACGGTTGGTAATTATTAGACCCGTTTTTTTATATAGTTGTGGCAGACTAAGGCCTCCCTCACATTGTTCACTTTGTACTACAGAGTGAACGCCGAGCGCACGACGACGGGCGTACGCTCGAGTAACGCTGTCGCCCAATGTGAGGGAGGCCTACTAGATTAAGGCAGGTAAGGATGGTACTGCAAAATTAGAGAAAGCTACGTAAAGCCAAGTTATTTCAATGGAGTACATAGCATACTCCATTGAAATAGTAACCAATTTTAATACAGGTAGAAGCAATCACCTGTAGATAAAGAAGTTTCTAGATGAACTATACGGTCTATATCATAAACACATGAGTTTTGCACTATTTTGGTAAAAAAGACCTATTAAGAAGAGAGGAGACATAGGTGAATCTGGCAAGAAGTCTTCTAGTTCTGTTCAGAATTCTTGGAAGAGATAACAGCACCGTCTTATATCTGTACCTCGTTTGCACGTTTTGGTGATAATTATCAGGAAGCATTCAAAGGAGTGTTCAGTCAGTGGGAGAGTCATAACTCAACGTCTAAGGTTTCCTCTGGCCTAAACAATAGCAATAATTACAGTTTATCATAAATTTCTGTCACGCCTTTTCGCGTCTACCGTGAAGGTTATCAATACTTAAGGCGCTGTGCTAAGCGACTGTTTTGGTAAATGAGGGGGTGAAGCAGGGGAGGTGAAGGGAGCTTAGCTCCGTCTACTGCGGGGCGCCCCCCTTCATTCTCGTCGTGTGCGGCCGTATTCTGGCGACATCCGTATTCCAATATTTCAAAATCGCAAGCAAAACGTTTTAGCATATTGAATTGAGATACTGATATTAAAATTTATATTACATACATCAATCTGTTTGTACAATATAGGCATAGCGCAATTTTTGTTCTCAGTGCAGCCATGAGCAAAACTGGTATACATTAGACGTTATAGGTATTAATAGTTGACGAAAGTAGGTAAATACCTACGTGCCGTAAGATGTTCAAAATAATTAAGTCAGTTCCATGTATGGAGAGGCCATTATTATGTTTGTTTTGTTTTTGTATAAAAATAGTGAAGCAGTTCATAGAATACCTACATCTAATTCCATTCCTGTCAGTTTTCAAATCTGTTTTGCAATAAATTGGCTGTGACATACAGACAAACAGACATTGCGAATCTATAAGGGTTCCGTTTTTACAATTTTTGGCTACGGTACCCTAAAAAACACAATACTGCTCTACTAAGCGCAAAAGCCGTATCTCAACTAAAGCGAGTTACGAGATAATTGAAGTTTAGTAAAAGTTGATTTCTTTTATTTATTTATGGATGTTTATTGTTATTATAGGTATAATTATTATGGTAAAGGTTTCGAAATACGTCGCCGTTTTTAGGGGTTGTGAGTGATTGGAGAGAGAGGAGGGGAGGTCTTGAAACCCCCCTCACCATTTTCACTTGCCGGAAATACTTGGTTTCCTCTGAAAAAAAAAATCTCCAAACATCGGTGTCATGGCACTGCTAACTTCCACATTCATCAATCTAGTTTAATAAACTAAGGTTGACGGAGCCCTGCGAAGGGCTCCTATTTTCGGATTAAGGGTCAAAAGAGAACCTAACATAACCTATTTAGTTACTTATTACAGTCGCACCTAACACTAGGCACTCGAAAGCAATGACGCACAAATTTGACATTAGCTGTCAATATGATCATTCCAAGATGGCAGTTTTGCGTTTCGTTTCACGTTTTTCACATAAGTAAAACATAAAATATACATTTGTAAAACTGTACTAAAGTATTAAAACTACGTTCCGTTTTGCATAATTGCCGAAATATTAATGAAATTTTGGAAATTGTTTAAAAATATTTAGACGCAACTCCGGCAGCCAAAATTACTATTAGGTGATTAAAACGAACTCCCTTAAGGACGCGTTTACAAAATTAGTAGGTACAAAATCGCGTCACTACAGCGACACGGCGGCAACAGTACGTACTACGTACGGTAATTTGCGGAAATGTAGTTCAACTAAATAACTTTGCGACTTAGAATTTTTTGTGATATGGTTCTATGTGTTATAGGCCTGGCTGTGCAAATTACGTACAAATAAGTTTCTTATTTTTATATACCTAAATGGACATTATTACTTTATTTTTTCCATTATGTTGATTCAGGATATATTACGGTATTTAGATATTATTTTGTTTCTTGCGTTGAAATCTGGTAAGATTATGTGGACTGATGGTATACCATCCCATTCAAGTGTTGCGACTGGAACTCATAAAAGAGTAGACCTAGTTATGCCAGGTTGGGGCTCATTTTATTTGTTTTAGTGAGACCCTACCACTGGTACTAGTGAAGTAACCTTCCAAGGTTATTCGATGAGTCTTACTGGTACTCTTATGTGAGTAGAGCTAGGCATGCCGAGTTTGGGCTCATTTTGTTTGTACATAAAAGACCCTACCACTGGAACTTATGAAGTAACCTTCCAGGGTTATTCGATGTCTCTTGCTGGTTCTTATATGTGAGTAGAGCTAGGCATGCCGAGTTTGGGCTCATTTTGTTTGTACATGAGATACCCTACCACTGAAACTTATGATGTAACCTTCCAGGGTTATTCGATGACTTTTGCTGGTTCTTATATGTGAGTAGAGGCTAGGCATGCCGAGTTTGGGCTCATTTTGTTTGTACATAAGAGACCCAACCACTGAAACTTATGAAGTAACCTTCCAGGGTTATTCGATGACTATTGCTGGTTCTTATATGTGAGTAGAGCTCGGCATGCCGAGTTTGGGCTCATTTTGTTTGTACATAAAAGACCCTACCACTGGAACTTATGAAGTAACCTTCCAGGGTTATTAGATGACACTTGCTGGTACTCATATGTGAGTAGAGCTAGGCATGCCGAGTTTGGGCTCATTTTGTTTGTACATGAGATACCCTACCACTGAAACTTATGAAGTAACCTTCCAGGGTTATTCGATGACTTTTGCTGGTTCTTATATGTGAGTAGAGCTAGGCATGCCGAGTTTGGGCTCATTTTGTTTGTACATAAGAGACCCAACCACTGAAACTTATGAAGTAACCTTCCAGGGTTATTCGATGACTTTTGCTGGTTCTTATATGTGAGTAGAGCTAGGCATGCCGAGTTTGGGCTCATTTTGTTTGTACATAAGAGACCCAACCACTGAAACTTATGAAGTAACCTTCCAGGGTTATTCGATGACTATTGCTGGTTCTTATATGTGAGTAGAGCTCGGCATGCCGAGTTTGGGCTCATTTTGTTTGTACATAAGAGACCCAACCACTGAAACTTATGAAATAACCTTCCAGGGTTATTCGATGACTCTTGCTGGTTCTCATATGTGAGTAGAGCTAGGCATGCCGAGTTTGGGCTCATTTTGTTTGTACATAAGTGACCCTACCACTGGAACTTATGAAGTAACCTTTCAGGGTTATTCGATGACTCTTGCTGGTACTCATATGGAAGTAAAGCTAGGCATGCCGAGTTTGGGCTCATTTTGTTTGTACATAAGAGACCCTACCACTGGAACTTATGAAGTAACCTTCCAGGGTTATTCGATCACTCTTGCTGGTACTCATATGTGAGTAGAGCTAGGCATACCGAGTTTGGGCTCATTTTGTATGAACATCAGAGACCCTACCACTGGAACATACCTAGCTCTACTCACATATGAGTACCACTAAGAGTCTTCGAATAAACCTGACAAACCTGAAAGGTTACTTCATAAGTTCCAGTGGTAAGGTCTCTTATGTACAAACAAAATGAGCCCAAACTCGGCATGCCTAGCTCTACTCACATATGAGTACCAGCAAGAGTCATCGAATAACCCTGGAAGGTTACTTCATAAGTTCCAGTGGTAGGGTCACTTATGTACAAACAAAATGAACCCAAACTCGGCATGCCTAGCTCTACTGACATATGAGTACCAGTAAGAGTCATTGAATAACCCTGGAAGGTTACATCATAAAATGCAGTGGTAGGGTCTCTTATGTACAAACAAAATGAGCCCAAACTCGGTATGCCTAGCTCTACTCACACATGAGTACCAGCAAGAGTCATTGAATGACCATGGAAGGTTACTTCATAAGTTCCAGTGGTAGGGTCTCTTATGTACAAACAAAATGAGCCCAAACTCGGCATGCCTAGCTCTACTCACACATGAGTACCAGCAAGAGTCATTGAATAACCCTGGCAGGTTACCTCATAAGTTCCAGTGGTAGGGTCTCTTATGTACAAACAAAATGAGCCCAAACTCGGCATGCCTAGCTCTACTCACACATGAGTACCAGCAAGAGTCATTGAATAACCCTGGAAGGTTACTTCATAAGTTCCAGTGGTAGGGTTTCTTATGTACAAACAAAATGAGCCCAAACTCGGCATGCCTAGCTCTACTCACACATGAGTACCAGCAAGAGTCATTGAATAACCCTGGAAGGTTACCTCATAAGTTCCAGTGGTAGGGTCTCTTATGTACAAACAAAATGAGCCCAAACTCGGCATGCCTAGCTCTACTCACACATGAGTACCAGCAAGAGTCATTGAATAACCCTGGAAGGTTACTTCATAAGTTCCAGTGGTAGGGTCTCTTATGTACAAACAAAATGAGCCCAAACTCGGCATGCCGAGCTCTACTCACATATGAGTACCAGCAAGTGCCATCTAATAACCCTGGAAGGTTACTTCATAAGTTCCAGTGGTAGGGTCACTTATGTACAAACAAAATGAACCCAAACTCGGCATGCCTAGCTGTACTGACATATGAGTACCAGTAAGAGTCATTGAATAACCCTGGAAGGTTACTTCATAAGTTCCAGTGGTAGGGTCTCTTATGTACAAACAAAATAAGCCCAAACTCGGCATGCCTAGCTCTATTCACATATGAGTACCAGCACGACTCATCGAATAACCTTGGAAGGTTACTTCACTAGTACCAGTGATAGGGTCTCACCAAAACAAATAAAATGAGCCCCAACCTGGCATAACTAGGTCTACTCTTTTATGAGTTCCAGTCCCAACACTTCAACGGGATGGTATACCATCAGTCCAGATAATCTTACCAGATTTCAACGCAAGAAACAAAATAATATCTAAATACCGAAATATATCCTGACTCAACATAACGGAGAAAATAAAGTAATAATGTCCATTTATACAAAAGAAATTTACTTGTACGTAATTTGCACAGAATACGAGAAGTATCAAATTGATTTTAGCGAATATTTTGTATTCGTATATTGCTTTTTCGTCTTCGGGCTGCAGCGACAAGCGACATAGAATCCACTCCCGACGGCGCTCAAGCGCAGACTGAGATCTCATTGCAGAATTTGGATATATAAATCAAGAAAGTGGCTAAATAAAACGAACCTTATTGCCACATATTAAGACACACGTATGCGAGCAAAATAGAAGAAAATTGTAAGATGATTTTTTGCTTTTTTTGAGTCAATTTACAATATTTTGAAAAAAAATAATCAAATTGTTTTTGAGTTGACTATATATACTACCCTATTCTATCTTTGAAAATCTAAATAAATGTAAAAATAGAGAGAAAATTGTACCCAAAAATAGCAGTATATGCCTATTTTTGATTTAAGAGGCCGTTTCGAATCGATTTTACATTAATATTAATTAAATATTTTTTATTTATTTTCAAATTGATTTATAGATAAATAAAAATTATTTTTAAATAAAAACAAACCAACTTCAAAAAACACTAAGGAACTAAAAAAACAAAAAATAATTGGTTTTGGAGCAAACATTTTTGGAGTCGGTGCCAAGCAAAGTATTTCTGATCTGACTATACAACATCTACACATTTTTATATAACTTTCGTTGTTGATAGAATAGGTAGTTTGTAATTAGTAACTTTTGCGTAAGGGCTTGGCACCGAATTCAAAAATGTTTGCTCCAAAACCAATTATTTTTTGTTTTTTTAGTTCCTTAGTGTTTTTTGAAGTTGGTTTGTTTTTATTTAAAAATAATTTTTATTTTTTGCTTTTTAGTGGTATACTAATAAAAAATAGTAATAGGTGGTACATAAGATAGTGTAGGTGGTACATGATGGGGAGGCCTTCCTTACGTGCCTCAATTCTGAAATGTAGACCTGTAACTTTCTGGCAATTTCAAGTATTTTTTGTTTTCAACTAAATAGTCTAAACACGTTCGTTTCAGTTCCATCATCAGATCTCGGAAATCATCCAATACCAAAGACAAAACAAACGAGCCTAAACACAATGATATTGCGTTATTGTATTACAAAGATCCCATGGCCACCTTCCTGCTCCATCATCAGAGTTTGGTAAACATTCAGCACTATAGTCCATGTAAAGACGAATTCAAAGAGCCCAAACTCAATGGCATTGCGTCTTTGTATTACAAAGATGCCATGGCCACCTTCCTGCTCCATCGTCAGACCCTGGAAAACATCCAGTACCAAAGTTCATGTAAAGACCAACAAACGACCCTAAACTCGATGATATTGGGTTACCTTCCAGCTCTATCATTAGACCATGGAAATCATCCAGCATCAAAGTCTATGTAAAGACGACTCAAACGAGCCCAAATTCGATGGGATTGCGTATTTGTATTACAAATATCCCATGGCTACCTTCCTGCTCCATCATCAGAGTTTGGTGAACATTCAGCACTAAAGTCCATGTAAAGACGAATCAAACGAGCCCAAGCTCAATGGGATTGCGTCTTTGTATTACAAACATCCCATGGCAACCTTCCTGCTCCATCATCAGACCCTGCAAAACATCCAGTACCAAAGTCCAGTGTAAAGACGAATCAAACGACCTTAACCTCGATGAGATTGGGTTATTGTATCATAAAGATCTCTTGGTTACCTTCCAACTCTATCATCAGACCATGGAAATCATCTAGCATCAAAGTCCATGTAAAAGACGACTCAAACGAGCCCAAACTCGACGGCATTGGGTTGTTAGGGTCAAATCGCTTCAAGTGTGCTTATAAAATTTGAAGAGTTCCTTCGATTTCTCAGGATTCCATGATCAGATCCTGACCTGTTGATCATGGGACCAACTAGGAGGTATACTCTTTCAATCAAAACAAGAATTTTCGAAATCGGTCCAGGCGTCTTAGAGAAATCGGGGAACATACATAAAAAAAAAAAGATTCCGACGAATTGTAAACCTCCTCCTTTTTTTGAAGTCGGTTAAAAAGTAATCAATTTATCGTAATCATTGGTTTTATTAGTTATTATCTAAAATTGTCGTAAAATGTACCGGAAATATGTGGTTTTTTGATACAAGCGTAAACGCGTCCTTAAGCCCCCTACACTACCAATACCCTCAAATTCAGGCGACTTGTTTCGAAACCCAACCCATTATTATTTATCAAAATAGATGAAACATCAAAAATATATGTGGATATACCTTATTCATAAGATACTGTTATGTCACTTAGAAAATTATAGAATTAGAATTTGAGTAACTGCTTTTTCGTTAGCTGTCGTCATACATGTTTGTATGGAAAAATATAAAAAATTTCTTTCGCTTCAAATATGTGTTGTTTCAAAGAAAATTAATATTAAAAGATATTAATTTATATTCATTTATAATTTATTAACGAAATATAGAGTTTACAGCTCATCAAAAGTTAGCTGTCTGCTACAACCCGGCAGGTTTTCTTTATTCTCATCGAATGTTAAAGGCAGTGTGTGAGGTGATAAGACTTATTATTTGCTGTTGCTCACGAGGCACAGTTTCATTTACTTTCCTTTTACGGCTTGGTATTGTAGAAAGGAGAAATACCAAATACGGCCTGTAGCGGCCAGAAAGTTGTGAATCGTTGAAATTAAACATATAATTTTTAAAATGTTTACATCGTTTTCGTTTCTTGATAGAGTATCGGTGAAAGAATTTAGTTTTTAAAGATTAATTATTTTGAATAGGCTATGGTAATAGCGGATGAATGTCTTATGTTGCCAGCATTAAAAATAAAATGAAGTATGGTAGGCAGAAATTGTTTTAAGGAAATAATATTTTTATTATTATATTAGAAAACAATATATTTTATTTACTTTATAAGTAAGTATATTTGTAAAAAGAATCAAGCAATATATAATTTGTTATATATTCCATAATTATTAATCGGTAAAAATCGTTTTGTTTTTTAATCGATAGTAGAAATATTTTTTCAAACCATTTGCAACATTTTTTTTATCTGTTATGTCATTCGTGTTGCTACTGTGCATCGTAAATATTTTGCTCTGATTTATTGGTGTTTTCGTACGGTTTTAATGTAATGTAATTGAATATAAATTCAATAATAATGATCAGTACCTTCTACTCATGCTAAGAATATGCAGCGGTGTTTGTGATTGTGGTTAGCTTTTTGGACGAGTATACATAGTACGAGGTTCCCTAGTACACAGGTGATTATTCATTATTATTGGCCACTCTTTATGTAGTTTTTGTTCTTTAAGACGCAAAGACATACCTTTATTTACATCTAGGTATTATATTTATGTTAAAATTCAATTTTGAGGTATATTTAGTTGCGGAATAATTTCCATTTCAAATATTTCGTATCTTATTTCCACCAAAAGTTATTTAAAAAGAAATTATACAGGTTAATAGAGTAGTCATTTATCTTCAAAACACACATGGTATCGTGTTTGGCCGTGCCAGGCCCATAATGTATGGCCAAATGGTACATCTCCTTTCAAGCACTGATGAAACATTTTCCTCTCCGTGATCTCGCAATGCCATGCCTTGAGCTTGACGAGAATCAACAATTTCAGGCAACTGCCAATTCATATAAAACGCCACAAGCTTCTCCCAGAAAACATCATCTCTTTCTATAATTTCTATTTTTAGTGGTTTTGTTTGCGTGTAACGTGGCGTTGCCCCTGAATTTGGTAATAACAATTACAATATTTGTTTAGACTAGTCAGTTCACTTTTTTATCATGTTTCCATATTTGTATTTTATTTGCTCTTATACTATTCTCCAGGCCATTCTTATATGCAACTTTAGAACATTAAATTTCCACAATCGTGTTTGGACCTATTAATCCATCTGGCGTGGCACCAATAATCGAATAATCCACAAGGCTCGATTGTTACATTTTCTTGCTTCGCCAGATGTTGCAAAGCCAGTTGTTCATTTTAGATTCCATGCGCAACTGATTTTACATTGCAAATATTTTATTTGTACAAAATATTTTTTACTAAGTTGGCTTTACTGCTGTTATCTCTTCTTTTTACCACTATACAAAAATGTCTATCTGCCAACATATTCTTACGCAATTCGAACCAGTCACTGCTATCCCTCTTGTAATGTTTGCTTATCACTACGCAATTTGAGTCAAATTTGTTAAAAAAATTGTTTGGCATTTCTTGGCTAGCTCTTGAACAGATCGTGTTAGGAATGACTGAAGTCAAATGTGTGTAAGACGTTGCAGAACTGTTATCTTTAACTTCACTGTAATTACAATAATGATAATTAGTTACGTACTTTATTATTAAAAAATACTATATCTTGTGTTATAGCAAACAGAGAAGTCACCTTCTTACTTATAAATGATTGATTTAAGAAATTAAAAATATATTAGATGTACTGAAACATACCTAATAGTTTATGAATAATCAAAGTTTTACCCGATGTACCTAAAAAGGTTTATGTTCAAAACACAATAATACAACATTCGTTACCGCTTGTGTGCGGATTGCGGAGCGCCATTTTAGCGCTGTCATCATTATTGTTCGCCGTGGCGGCATCTTAGCGCTCCAGGCGCTCTGACAAGCTAATGAATTTGAAATATACAATAGGTACATAAAATGATTCGATTTTATGCTATTACTCTTTCAAAAATTGAAAACTGTGGCAGCTATGTATTGTGAGAATAATTTATATAATTATATTATGCATAATCGATAATATATAAGTAACATAGTTAGTCATAAAATACTCTTATGAAAATAATTTGTGTAAAAATGTTACATATTTCATAATCACTTGGCCATGAATTTCTATTTTATTACGACGCTTTCTTGTACAAATCCTTCGTAGAACTTCATTTCTCTAATTGTTCATATTTTATTCTTCTAATTATATATTTATAAGCACAGAAACAATAACACATTAAACGCAACAAGAGTATAAACTTAGGTCCTAATTATATGTGCCCATAGTTACATGAAAAGCCTATTTGATTCAAAGTATTCAGTCTATAACATAAAACATGAAATTACGAACTCAAATCGGCGTATTATAATAACAAACAGGTTTACGTAAAATTTCGTGCAGCGGAGACGCGAGCGACATGACCTGTCTCTCACAGGGCTCATAGCCGAATGATGAGGTCTGGGCGGGGCGTAAACTAGCAACTGACACTCAGTACACCGCTTATGCTAATAAGGTTTAAATTGCTGAAGCGTTTGATATTGATGGGATCTACGGGGCGTCAAAATCATAGACGTTTGGCAGTTTTTATTTAATTTTACAAAATATACAGGTATAATATGAAAATAAATAGGGTAATTCTTTAGTTCATTAAATTTCCTACAATATTATCAAAAAAAATACGACAGCTTACGATCAAAATATTGCAAACAGTGAGACGAAAGATTATTTTCTGCCTCGATTTTGTGATTTTTTTACCGTGATTCTATTTGACGTACATGAAAAATTCTTTCAAAAGTCTTTTGTTCAGACTTTTGACTTTAAGCTCTAATTTTTGCTAGTTTGTAATATGTACCGTTATGGCTAGATGCGCGACGAAAAATTAGGAGTTTCACGGCTTCTGAGGTATAACAGCGCCTTAAACAAATTCGTTTGTGGTCTAGACGACGGCACATTCGTATTATATGAATGACTAACGAATGTCAAGGAGATACGCAGTTGCATTTAAAAGACAATGACCCTATTACCATAAGGTGAGGTGACGACAAAAAGCGTTATTTTCCTACAAGAAAAAAACACCGCGATTATTTTTGTGTGCGAAAGTCGAATGAGGTGAACCGGCTACTGTTAAGCTATAGTTAGCATTCATGTCGTATACTGTTGGATAGGCTGTTACTGCACATCAATACCTACTATAAATATATTCCCGCGCTTTCGAATTGTGACATTTGTGACTATGAAAACTACAGTAGGTTGCCGTTTTACGATTGGCGTGTATCCATTAGGTATTAGAATCTAGATGAAAAGTTGATTAGCGTAAAAGGATTATAAAATAAAACTTGTTTAAGCCTCTTCTAAACTACTGCTACTTAATGTGACTTTGATGACGATCATATGGATAAAAAAACACGGTCATATTATTTTTCAGTTTTATTACTAAACTACTCCAACCTTTCTGTGAAGAGCTAAAATATATTATGCCTGACAGACAAAACGTGTCATTGTTAGCCGTTTCCTGGCCAAATGGTTGTTTATTTATTATGTTTTACAATGCGATGATATTTTATTAAGAACATTTAACAAACAAAGGACCGACCTAACTGCAAAAGCCGTTCGAAAAGCACGTGGGTAACCTGCGAATGAGCCCGCAGTGTGTCGAAAGTGAACGGTTGTAGAAAGTGACCACGCTGCACGCTGTAATATTCTACAGTTACAGATTAAACTGAATCTCGTTTGCAAAGCGTCTTACAACATAGGCGCGTGGATTAAAATTAAAGTTTACAGGTCAATTCCGAATATTTTTTACATTGGGCACATCATTTTGCTGCTTAGAAGTGGGTCACCACGATTAAAAGTAAAATATTGCCATTTGTTAATCCATAATTACATATGACATAATATTAGGACATTTGAATAGGATTCTGTTGAAAATATGATGAAATTGTTATGAAAGTAGATCAGATGACAACCCGGAATAAACAGACGAACGCGTAAACGGGACAAATATGTCATGTTTGGTTTTGTAGGCTATAAGTATCGTTAGTCGTCATATTGTTATATGTACTTGATTTAGGTTTTTTCTTGAATAGGGAGACAAACGACCAAGCGGGTCACCTGATGGTAAGTGATCACCGCCGCCCATAGACACCTGCAATTTCCGAAGGCTCACAAGTTTAGTGCGTTGCCGACCTTTTAAACATAATAATAATATTTGAAATTACGAGACACTTAAATTTCATTTACTCGTATACTTTACAAGTAACTAAGGCCTAGTATAGCCTGAGGGTTTGGCAAGGCGCTTACAAAAAGATACACATACATGCGGGAGGCGGCGCGTGTCCTCGCCGCCTCCCAAGTAGCTTTGTGAGGTGATGGATGCCAGAAGTTTGATGTATGCAAGAAGTTTGATGGATAATTGCGAGATCATAACGAGACGGGGCCCGCCAACACCAACGGCGGGCCAATCCCGGGCGGGGTCGCGAGAAAGTATGCAAATCGCGAATCGCGTGACCCCGCCAACACACGGGACCCGTAGGGACACCGCGGTGGTTTTTAGTGGGTATGCCCCGAACGCCTTTAGGGGAGAGCCTCCACATACCTCCTCCGCCAGTCCCAAGCCTAGCCGTTCTAATGGCTGGGTTGGCGGAGTTGAGATGACTCATAAGGAGAGTTTTACCACCGTAGTGAACAAAAAAAAAAAAAATACACATACATACATACATATCGTCACGCCTTTTATCCCCGAAGGGGTAGGCAGAGCTGTATTTCTACACCCACTTTTCGCCAGATAGGTATACTTTAGTCCCACGTAATAAGGGGCGAGCCTATTGCCGTACCGGGCACATTTCCAGACTCCGTGCTGCTACTGAGAATTTCGTGACAGAAAAACCCAATAACACTGCCCGACCCAGGAATCGAACCCGGGACCTCCCGATCCCACGCGCACATTTATGCCGCGAGACCAACGAGGCAGTCGCATAGGGTTTGATGTCGAGTTTTCCGTCTCTACGCAAAGATGGTATTTGCATCGTGTAAAGGCCTATTCAAACCTGAGCGATATTCGCTGCCGCTGTGGGTAGAGGAATATATAATCGGACCATTGTTGACTTCATGAATGAAAACTGTTACAAAATCTAAATAAACAGAGATATTACAGCATTTATAGTTTTCTGGTATAGGTATAGGTGATATGTTGATAACATTAATAATTTTATCTTTCTTTAAACTGTACCACTACTGAAATACAGTAAACAAAAAGCTCATAAGTATTTTAGTCTAAAAAAATTATGCGGGTCTACTGTAATTAAGTATTTAATGTTCATAATATCAATGAGTCACATTAAATCTTGCCTACATAACTTCTGGTCAGCCTAACAGGAAAACTATAACTAAAACTTGTTGCTGTCTCACTGTATTAAAATAAATTAGGAATAAATGCATGTTGGAGTTCTTGGAAAGGGCAATGTTTTTCTCAACCGTAAACCGTTGAGGACTAATGTTATTATAGTAAGGTATATTTTTCATATAATTATCTACACGTGTTTGAGAATAATAACTGTATGAAACTACAAGCGATATATATGTTTGCGTCGTAAGACTACCGAGAAAATATGATAAGGTGAAGATCACGAACGTTTTACGTAGAAATACGCGCGTCGCGCGTGTTCATCATAAAAATCATTTATATCGAGTAAAATTAGCTCGGGCATGCAGGTCGATCACTCGCAGGTCCTACGTCACGCGCGCAGGCGTCCCGTCGATACACAGCTGTAAGATCAGTGACCTCGAGAAAAAACCACGCTATCACGCGTGACCCTAACCTAAATACAAACATACTAGATCCTTTTCAGCACTTTCTTGTATACTTTGTTCATCTTACCTCTAGAAAACGGGGCGTTACTCACTGACAGGCGGGAAATCCCACACGACCGAGCGAAAGTGGCCGCGATGACGCCTCGGGCCACAGTCGAAGTTTCGTCATCATTTCACTATTTTACACCATCACAACACACTTTATATATTTCTTTTTGCGTTTCAATGCATCATAACTATGATTTCATAAATAAAAACACGTTTCTATACCGTGATATGCGCACTGTTACCACATGACTCGACAAAAACATTGAACTGAAAACACCACATTTTGAAAAAGGATACACTTGAAGCCTCTGTCCCATGTCCTGTATTAAATTCGCGGCTTGTTGCCGATATGCTAATTCTTTATCTGCATCTAAACCGCATTTTCTGCTTGGAGAATTCACCAATTGATCTTTTGTAAAATACCATTTTTCTTGCCCTCCAGCCATTGAACGGATGTTCCGACTGCGCGCGAGAAAGCACGACGGAGAGCAGAGCTCCGTCTAAGTGCGTGAGTGGAAAAGGGATAGCGCTATGACAGCGGCAACCGGACGTAGACCACGTTAACATTTGAGAGATTTAAAACTAATAATTTTACATTTTGAATGTATAGCACTGTTTCTTATCACTATTTAAAAACTAAAAAAGAATTATGGTTTTTGAAAGTAATTAATCAATACTAAATCGCTTGACAAAATTTTGTCTGAACTTATATTCTTGATAGGTATTCTCAATCGGACGCCATTGTAAAACTTGGTGGTTAACGTAGTAAGGTCTCCGGTGACAGAATGCGGATCTGGAACAATCACAGGTATTTTTCACTTTATCACTATGTAGTAATGTGTAGTGTAGACATTTCTTTATCATTTACGCATGTTTTTGTAGAGTTTCCTTATGTTTTTAACGAAAATACAGGACTTTAAAAATACGGACCTAAAGACTCTGTCACACCGTGCAAATGGCTGACCCACCACTGTTTACAATACACTTTACTATTTCTTTTGTGGAAATACATTAGTATACAAAGTAAATAGCAAATAATTAGTCGATAATTATTCCTTAATTTTTGGTAATGATGTGATGGATTAGTTTTGAGTAAAAGGTTGTGTTTCAATAATGAGACAGATTGCTGACTGCTCTAGTGAAGTGAACATTTTCGCGGCTACGTGGATTTGCACTACCGTGACGAAAACAACAGAAAAAAAAAGGATTCGGGATTTTGTTGTGTAATTACTACGCAATAGAAAGTGAAGTGGTGATTATTTATTAGTGCATTTTTGAAATAGTAAATATTGGGTATGGTGTGAATTATTTGCTAAAAGATTCAATCAAAAATATGTTTTCGTTCAATCAAAGTGAAAATGTTAATCAGCTGCATGCTCATAATATAAGAATAACCGAACGTAAGTTCAAGTTCTTCAGATGTTTATAAAAAAAATAATTTACCTACCTAATTACTTGCCTATTTTTTTTGCTTTTGAATTTTCCATTTTATTTAATAATTTAGAAATACAAAATTGAGATTATTACAGATTGCCTGTCTATAGCTAGGTATTTAATAATAAAATAATCGAGTTAATTTTACTTAAATATTGTACGGATTTATAAATAAGTACTTATCAATATTTTAAACTTGATTACAAAGTAGTCAGAATTCGATCATCGACGATGGCAAGTTGGAACTATTGCTCCAAAATCAAAATTGGCGCGCTAGAAATTACGTCGCAGCGAGGCAATGGAATCGACATTCATCCTGGTATGCGTTCTCATTTCAGTTAACCCATCATCGTCAAGCATGTCGCAGCCACCGCGCCAAGTCATCCACCTGCCTAAGGTCAGGATGCTGAGTCGCGGAGGCCGAGTCGCCTCGGGGCTTCGCATCACTAACGTCAAGTCCATCAAGCCACCAGACCCGGACGTAGCCAAGAAGCAGGAGGAAGATAGACTTAGGGCTCAGGTATTGCACCTAATATTTTGAGAAGAGCATTTGATAAGTAGTGTACTTAAGCATGTAATTTGATAATTGCCATTTTATGAGAATAAGTAATTATTGTTCATACCTACTTCATACATTGCGCTTTGCTAATGAAGCTATTTCATTTAAATGCATCAAAACAGAACGAATAAGTTTGGGATAGGGTTGCCATATCATAAAATACAAACACCGGATTTGAAGCTGTCTTTGGCCCAGATAACTAAAGGTTTTAGGAAAAAAATTTAATCCCTTTTTAGCTATGGCAAATATAAGAAAAATCAAGTGCCTAACAATGCAGCAATGATCACAAAACGTTTAGCCATCATCATCCAAATATAGCAAAGGAATGATGTACCGAAGTTTAGCTGTACAGTCTACACTTACGTTCAGACAGTGTCTAACTTATGTTCAGACAGTGTCTAATAAACGACCAGCTAAAACACCTTGTTTATGCTTTATCCCCATTGCTTAATATCTCCCTCACTGTATGCGCGGAGTAATACAGAATAACGGCTAAAAGAAGTACCTAGTTGTCAATAAATCGCACCATACCACATTCTAGTAAGCAAGTGCATTTTGGCGTTAGGCTAAAGGCCCATCCATCCACATAGCTCGATTTTAATTTTGATCAAATTTTCAATCGAATTGGCTTTATCTGTCCACACGACACAATCAAATCACCGATTTTCTTTCCGTCCACCCGATTGGATCAAATCTGGCGGTACCGCCCACCTAATGATCTTGAATTGGACAACTGGCGTCTACATGTCACGATTTTATCAAGTGATTTAGTCAAGTTGGACGTAAAATCGTCTCGTGTGGATGGGTCTTAACGCTAAAACGGTTAACCAGAGATCTTCCACAACGCTCGAATGAAACGTTCTATCAACCAACCTCCGTGGTCCTATCAACTTCACGGTAATAAGTTAATAACGGACACGGACTGCATCCCGAGAAATGAACGGCAAGTACCATAGATAATTTATTTATTTATTTATAGTCTCACGCCTGCATCCCCGAAGGGGTAGCCAGAGGTGTAAATATTACACCCACATTTCGCCATGAATTATTAGGTCCCACGTAATAGGGGGCGAGCTTGAGGTGCCGTTACCGGGCACATCACCAAACTCCGGGCTGCTACTGAGTATTCGGAAAAACCCAGTAACATTGTTGTCCGACACGGGAATCGAACCCGGGACCTCCGATCAGCAGTCGCATACGCTATCCACTGGACTATGGAGGCAGACCATAGATAATAATATAATATGAATTCTTTTTTCTATGGCATGTACGGTACTTGCGTGGGCTCTAACGAACAACAAAAAATAGTCTTCACAGAGCTATTGCCGAATAGCTTCAAAATAACACCACGTAAAATCCAACTAACTGAACCTATCAAGGGTGGACTGAGAGCTGGACAAGTTACATTCGCTCCTAATTTCTAAAATCGCTATCGTTTAGTTGGTATGGTAACATGAGCAATTTTTCTTAGTAGTCTACGTTCACATATTTTAGGCATACGCTATGCAATTTTCGCTTTCACTTAGCGAATAGCCATATCGCTTATTGAATGCTACGCGATTAGCCCTTATTTACGTTACGTTACCTACTAGTAACAGCATATTTGTTTGGTAATATGACATAATTTACTACATTTGTTTGATATCTGGCTAGATTAGTAAGCGCCCCAGGTTCCAAAGCGAAAACTTTTGAATGCAATCTGGATAACGCTAAAACAATGATGATTTGATTTTGTACCAAATCATGAAGATATAGAATTCAATTCAAATTTTATTATGTGTGTATTACTTTTTTATTTTATCCCTGCACAACGTGCCTACTATCTTAAGAGTTTTATATATTACCGAAAGTTTCGAAAATTACATCCATTTTAATTTCATTCGGAATCTTGAATTTTAAAAGTGTTATCTGCATGTTTTTATTATCAGGGTTCCCCTAATCATCATCAAACGTATTGGAAACGAAAAACTGAAATTCATTTGAACTACCATAACGTTTTACATAATCCCGTACGCTTGATTTTAATTATACAAAGAAAAATTATGTCCAACAAAAATAGGTATGTCAATACTTTAATAAAGAACTAAATCAAATAGATAAGTAAAAAGACAGATAATATAATTCAGTCACTAATTTTTAGTAAATAATTAAAAACACTTACACAAAACTGCAATATTGTTTATCGAAAACCAATTTTAATTTGGTTTACTTGCCCAAGAATTCAGGCGTTAGCCATACACCGCAAAACAACACATCAATCAAACGCGTCACTCACTAGAAACTAACAGGACGTAATAAAAGACACAGAACTTCACAGAAAAAACGTAACGCGAGCACACTACACCACCTGTGACACAACTGCTACTGTAACAACTGTCTGAGTGTTCGGTCGGTACTACCCCGCGCCTCATACTGCAAGAGATACAGCCCCTTCCGCGCCCGCCCTAACCCCTGCTACGTCCGTATCTCTTTTGGGTGTCCTTTCGTGCTCGTTCGGACCCCGTCCGGGCCTCGTTGCGCCTGTGTGTTTTAAGGTGGACGCACACCTATCCGAGCCGAACGCGTCGAACGAATCGAAGTCAAGGAGGCCTCGCACATTAGCAAGAATCGACCGCGCCGAAAGAATCGAGCGCATCGAACAAATGGTTTCAATTTCCTTTACGCCTGTCGCACTGTTATTACATGTGAATTGTGATGGATCTTGACGAGGTTTTTATTTGTCAGTGCTTTATTAATGGAAGATGAAGAAACAATGCGGAAATGCTTAGTACTCGCGCGTTGCTCTGTCATACCCATGCGAGCGCATCGGTCGAATCGAACCGCACAAACCGCGCCGAATCTGATGACGTCATTCGAATCCGTCCTGGATTTCGGGGTTCTTCCAGATTCGGACGATTCGACGCGGGCAAGTGTGCGAGGTGTCATGAGATTTCATATAAAGAATTCTAAAATTCTTTTCGTTCGACTCCTTCGACGTGTTCGGCTCGGATAAGTGTGCGTTCACCATTAGAATATGACATGCTGCAAAGATGTCGCGTCGCCGACATACTCTATATTTATTACATTGCCCGCCTTCCATTCATTTTTATGACTAATGACCTATCAGATCTAGCTATACTTGCAAGCGTACCTTAGGTTTCAAGGCAGACTTCTTGGACAGTAACTGATATATTGCTGAGGTGATGATGATTACCCTACTTACCTTACATTAAATATACGTCTTTCTCTCAGCCCTCCCGATAAGAGCCGATTGAATTACTTCTTCTACAAATCTATACATTTTGTATTTTTCTAATTATCTGGATGATACAGTCAGAGTATAAAATAAGACTGGGATAAAACCGAAGTAGATGCTTATGGCGCTTATGCTTAATTATCTTGGAGAAATAGTGAGGATTGGTGAATAGAATATTTTCATATCTATATATTATATTTATTTAATATAATTTGTACTTTAATATGTGCGTATAAATATGTAGTAAGTATACACTTCGTACACCTGTGTATAGCATCATAGTACCTAAAGCAAAAGCTAAAATGTCATTCGAGGTTTATTATCTAGTACCTATGCGTTATTTGCCGATACTAATCTGTTAGCTAAAATAATAATCTTACGCATTCTAATATACAATGTTGGTAAACAACGAACATTATAAACACTCACCAGCCACGAAAAAAAACACGTGCAAAACAAAATGTCATAAATACCACGAGACAGGGTGTAACTGTACATCATACTTTCGCCCGTCCGCTCGGTGTGAAAGAGACAAAGAGATACATTGGATTTGGGCGACAGTGACAGACCATGAACCGTTGTTACTGTTATATTACACGGTTGCAAAAATGTACACGCATTACAACGCGCATCCGGCAAGGTAGACGCGTAACACACGTGAACTACGTGCGTGGTACACGTTTGTTATTATGAAACGATGTGTCGGACTACGGCTAAGACGGCCGTAACGTAGGAATATCTATATAAATTTAGATAGTTAAATTTACGCGATTGAGATTATTTAACGGGTTAATCTATTTTTTACATGCTTCACCTTTACTTTGTCATATTTGTCGTTTTAATTTGTTTTCGAAAGATAAAAAAGGAAGCAAACATTCTACTTATATTTTACTATTAATTTCATAGAGCCTGGGTTAGATTAGCACAAGATAGAGGGAAATTGCATCAACAAAGAAAGGCCTATGTTCAGCAGTGGACAAAGTCGGGCTGTGGGTGATGATGATGATGATGATTCATATCATAGACTTATTTAAATGTAGATCCAGTACAAAAGTATAAAAATCTTTATTCACAATTAGAATGCTACATCGTTTCTCAGTAACATCTTCTGCATATCTTCTTTATATATAAAAGTAGAAGACTACGCAGCTACCCTCGGGAATTACGGGAAACCCCTTTTTAGTGAACCCCTACAGTCCCACGGAACATACATTAAAACTTTCAGCTTGTGACCAACAATTTTGGCTGTGCGTTGCCTGTCAGTCAGCTAGGCAAGAATTTTCTATTTATTGCTAATTGCCGTACTCTTGTCTTCTAATCACTTATTCATGCCCTTATTTTCTTCCACAGCTGCAACAAGAAATCGTCTCCCGTTCCCGCAACTGCGCATACAAAAGCTATGAATGCACACTCCCAGTGCTCTCCGGCCGACAGTACTGCTACAGACACATACTGCGTGACCCCAGCGCGCCGTACAGGCAGTGCACCCATACGTACAGTAATGGGGAGAGGTGTAATATGCCTGCGCCCGATGAGCAGAGAGACCCTAGAGATCCTGGGTGAGTGGTCATTTTATTCCCACAGAATTTAATCTAGATCAATTTCTGTGACAGGACTCTTAAATGCTGTAATACCAGATACAACAAAAAAGCTATTATATCTCGCACTGATCAGTGCATCGACAGTCGAGATAAATTACTTAGAAAAAGCCTCTGTATCCGCGCCTTTACTTAGCTACTGTAATAACTTTACATACATACACACATAGACTCACGCCTGTTTCCCCGAAGGGGTAGGCAGAGGCATATTAAACGCCCACTTTTCGCCAGTGTTATGATCCCACGTAATAGGTGGCGAGCCTATTGCCGCTTATCGGGATATTTTGTTTGCCAGAGTCTCGTCCGTTGATCGGTAGGTGCACCACTTGCAGGTGAGGTTGGCTCGGGACCCTAAGTTCCTGGTGGGAACCCTATGCACCCCATTTATTGTAATAACTTTAGTCGGTGTTATACATATCCACAAGAAAACAATGTAACAAACAATAACATTTGCGATAAAATACATTTCTTTGCCACCTAGTCCTGTACAAAAATAAGCTCTTTAAGTAAAATACTACTCATAAGTCACTATGCTTTGTTCATTTTACTCAGGTAAAAAAACTACCGTCGCGGTAGATAGCTACGCATATTCATACAATTAAAATAGCTTTAAGTGCCATTTCTCTGTAAACCTTTGTTAATGAATACAATAGAATCATTAACGACTAATAGTAAAACTCGCCCTTATTATTGGCACTTAATCCTTTTTAAATGAGATCTTCTAATGGTTTATTAGTACTCATTTCAAAAGGATTATTTAGTAACAAAAAGAAAATGATTATAAAAGGACATTTCTGTGAATCTAGAAACACTCAAAAATTTTGATCTTAGTCTAGTAAAATTGTCGGCTTTAATTTACATTGGCGACTTCAAAACAGAGCGCCGGTAGAATATTTTATTATTCTTGTGCACAATAGGTCGCGGGCAATTCATTGGGAGTGAAAGATGATTCGTCGTATAGGTACAAGTGTACGTAGACGTACACCACTCCTGGATCCCAAGGTTGAATCAAATGTCGAATTGCAATAAATGATGACCATCGTTCATGGCCTGTATGTAGGGTATGGGTGGTCAAAAATACTCTTTATTAAGATTTTCCAACCACAGGAGAGTGGAGATAATAGGTATATGTAAAGTGGGATATTTTTATAATGTTTGTCTTTTCTCAAGAAACAGAACATAACCACCTAACGCACAAAAACATCACTATACCATCTTTTTTGAGTTCATATAGAAAATACTTATTGTACACCAGCAATACAGAATTACAATAACTTAAATGACTTCTTAAATACCTAGTGATACACAGGCACGATATATATATCTGTAAAGGGATTAAGGAATATTATATAATTAAGTAATGGGGGCTTCCTTGAAACTTACCATTACTTATTAGTCCAGTCCACCAAGCCCACGTAGCCCTATAAATATACAGGGTGTAAAAAGACCCTTAACGAAAACTGAAATCCCATGTTGTACCAATCACTACGAACATTTTTTGATTCAGCACCATACCTGAGAAATTACTAGTTCAGGAGATATTGAGGCTCAAAGTTACTATAGAATTTTTCTTATTAGGTACAAAATCAATACAATTACCCCGCCGATATGTTCAATAGATGTCCTTTGATCCCATGGATAAGTAGATATTTCGAGCATTGCACGCGCGTGGTGTTAATTGCGGTTTGGAAAATATGTCTACTTAAAAAAAAATTGTTTCCCAAGTAATATTTTTGCTAAGTATGACTTGGCATGATGTCCATAACGAGTAGACGTCGGCTTGGTGATGGGTCTTGTGACCCCTTGTATAAAGCTACGATTAGGCTAATGTCATATTTAGTGTTTTTCCCTTAAAGAATGTGTGTATGGTTGCAGGTTATGTTTCGAGCACGCGCGCGCGGCGTTGTACGCTCGCCAGCGCAGTGCCGCGCCGCCGCCGCCCGTCGCCAGCACCGAGACACTGCTCAACCAGCTACAGCATTACGTCAAGTTAGTATACATACAGTTTTGGGACCAAGGGCTTTGGACGCAACTGGTATACAGATACCGGCATGGATTTTGAGCGCTCGGCGGTCGAGTGGGGATCGCTTTGCGCATCGTACACTTATGACAAAATAAATCGCGCACCCATTTGTTGCCGATTAGAGCGAAGAACGAATCGCGACTAATGTGCGACTACCCGAGTGGCGGCCATGACGCGACGCGCGACTGATGATGACGTGATTGACCCATCACTAAATGATGGTATATTTACCCCGCTCCCGCGCCTCACTTCATACCACCAAAGGGACCAAGGAAGGGAATAACTCACTTTTGCGCAGGTGAAGGTAAGCGCTCAAGATCCCTGCCGATTATTAAAGCACTCCATGTCCCAAAATTATCCATGGATTTGAATTGAAGATACTTATTTGACATTTTTTTTGTATGGAGATATTGAATCCGACCGTAAGATGATTCTTTTTTCTTTCTTTTTCGTGAGTGTGTGGCCAGATCTGGTGGGGGAATTTTCAGACTGCCCAAGGACCTAAAGATTCTTGTCTAAAGACAAGAACCGGGACCGACGTCTTACCCTCATGTACCCTCCGAAGCACGGTGGCGCTCTGATGTAAATACCACACTGAGTGGATGGGTGACCACCCATCCAAGTGGCGACCTTTGCAAGCATGGGTTACTACCTAATTTTTTTTATTATTACTCAAATCAAATTATAATTGCAGAATTGTTTTACTCGACTTAGAACACTGACGTTCGAAGTTGGTCGAGTATAACGTCCAAAGGCCGAGTTGTCTGTTAATGCCTGTACATGGTCGCTTCCAGGCCGGAGCGTCCCCGCACGACGTCATGCGCGTCGTCAGTGTCGGTGGTGAGCGACCCCGCCGAACAAGAGCTGATCACGCCGCAAGCCGTCGACCCCTTCAGTAAGTCATTTATTTACAAACTAGTTGAGCCCGCGGCTTTGCCCCCGGTGGAAAGTTTTACCCCCTTAGGAAAGGAATTTCTTAAAATTCTCGCTTAGTGCTCCCCTATACTCCCCAAGGAACATACATGCCAAATTTCAGCTTCATACGACCACTAGTTTCGGGTGTGCTTTGTCTGTAAGTGAGTCAGTAAGGCAAGAATTTTATATATTTCACCATCTGTATAATTATTATCACTCTGTATAAACTGTCTCTCTGTTGGGCAGACTACGGGCCACTAAGACGTTTTGTTTATTTTTTGATAGACTGTAAAGGTTATTTTCTTTCTTTCACATTTGTTTAGCAATAAAAACTCAATAATAAAAATGTTTTTTTTTTTTTATGCTAAAAATTATTTTAGTCGTTCGACAGTTACCAGTACATGCATTACTGCAATTAATTTTTATTTATAGACATTATATTTATTTTCCAGAACAAATCGACGCGACAGCGGTGAACACGGCGTACTCGTCTAGCATCATGGAACACGCGAGTTGCAGTGACAGCGACGGCGACAGCGTGACGCTGGGCGCGGGCGGCTCGTGTCGCGCCGCCGACCACGAGCAGCTGTCCGACGCGGAGGAAGCGCCCACAGAGGAACTGCCGCTGTGGTCCGTACTCACTATACACTCTACACTGTACACTGTACACAGCGACGGCGACAGCGTGACGCTGGGCGCGGGCGGCTCGTGTCGCGCCGCCGACCACGAGCAGCTGTCCGACGCGGAGGAAGCGCCCACAGAGGAACTGCCGCTGTGGTCCGTACTCACTATACACTCTACACTGTACACTGTACACAGCGACGGCGACAGCGTGACGCTGGGCGCGGGCGGCTCGTGTCGCGCCGCCGACCACGAGCAGCTGTCCGACGCGGAGGAAGCGCCCACAGAGGAACTGCCGCTGTGGTCCGTACTCACTATACACTCTACACTGTACACTGTACACAGCGACGGCGACAGCGTGACGCTGGGCGCGGGCGGCTCGTGTCGCGCCGCCGACCACGAGCAGCTGTCCGACGCGGAGGAAGCGCCCACAGAGGAACTGCCGCTGTGGTCCGTACTCACTATACACTCTACACTGTATACTGTACACAGCGACGGCGACAGCGTGACGCTGGGCGCGGGCGGCTCGTGTCGCGCCGCCGACCACGAGCAGCTGTCCGACGCGGAGGAAGCGCCCACAGAGGAACTGCCGCTGTGGTCCGTACTCACTATACACTCTACACTGTATACTGTACACAGCGACGGCGACAGCGTGACGCTGGGCGCGGGCGGCTCGTGTCGCGCCGCCGACCACGAGCAGCTGTCCGACGCGGAGGACGCGCCCACAGAGGAACTGCCGCTGTGGTCCGTACTCACTATACACTCTACACTGTACACTGTACACAGCGACGGCGACAGCGTGACGCTGGGCGCGGGCGGCTCGTGTCGCGCCGCCGACCACGAGCAGCTGTCCGACGCGGAGGACGCGCCCACAGAGGAACTGCCGCTGTGGTCCGTACTCACTATACACTCTACACTGTACACTGTACACAGCGACGGCGACAGCGTGACGCTGGGCGCGGGCGGCTCGTGTCGCGCCGCCGACCACGAGCAGCTGTCCGACGCGGAGGACGCGCCCACAGAGGAACTGCCGCTGTGGTCCGTACTCACTATACACTCTACACTGTACACAGCGACGGTGACAGCGTGACGCTGGGCGCGGGCGGCTCGTGTCGCGCCGCCGACCACGAGCAGCTGTCCGACGCGGAGGACGCGCCCACAGAGGAACTGCCGCTGTGGTCCGTACTCACTATACACACTACACTCTACACTGTACACAGCGACGGCGACAGCGTGACGCTGGGCGCGGGCGGCTCGTGTCGCGCCGCCGACCACGAGCAGCTGTCCGACGCGGAGGACGCGCCCACAGAGGAACTGCCGCTGTGGTCCGTACTCACTATACACTCTACACTGTACACAGCGACGGCGACAGCGTGACGCTGGGCGCGGGCGGCTCGTGTCGCGCCGCCGACCACGAGCAGCTGTCCGACGCGGAGGACGCGCCCACAGAGGAACTGCCGCTGTGGTCCGTACTCACTATACACTCTACACTGTACACAGCGACGGCGACAGCGTGACGCTGGGCGCGGGCGGCTCGTGTCGCGCCGCCGACCACGAGCAGCTGTCCGACGCGGAGGACGCGCCCACAGAGGAACTGCCGCTGTGGTCCGTACTCACTCTACACTCTACACTGTACACAGCGACGGCGACAGCGTGACGCTGGGCGCGGGCGGCTCGTGTCGCGCCGCCGACCACGAGCAGCTGTCCGACGCGGAGGACGCGCCCACAGAGGAACTGCCGCTGTGGTCCGTACTCACTATACACTCTACACTCTACACTGTACACAGCGACGGCGACAGCGTGACGCTGGGCGCGGGCGGCTCGTGTCGCGCCGCCGACCACGAGCAGCTGTCCGACGCGGAGGACGCGCCCACAGAGGAACTGCCGCTGTGGTCCGTACTCACTATACACTCTACACTGTACACTGTACACAGCGACGGCGACAGCGTGACGCTGGGCGCGGGCGGCTCGTGTCGCGCCGCCGACCACGAGCAGCTGTCCGACGCGGAGGACGCGCCCACAGAGGAACTGCCGCTGTGGTCCGTACTCACTATACACTCTACACTGTACACAGCGACGGCGACAGCGTGACGCTGGGCGCGGGCGGCTCGTGTCGCGCCGCCGACCACGAGCAGCTGTCCGACGCGGAGGACGCGCCCACAGAGGAACTGCCGCTGTGGTCCGTACTCACTATACACTCTACACTCTACACTGTACACAGCGACGGCGACAGCGTGACGCTGGGCGCGGGCGGCTCGTGTCGCGCCGCCGACCACGAGCAGCTGTCCGACGCGGAGGACGCGCCCACAGAGGAACTGCCGCTGTGGTCCGTACTCACTATACACTCTACACTGTACACTGTACACAGCGACGGCGACAGCGTGACGCTGGGCGCGGGCGGCTCGTGTCGCGCCGCCGACCACGAGCAGCTGTCCGACGCGGAGGACGCGCCCACAGAGGAACTGCCGCTGTGGTCCGTACTCACTATACACTCTACACTCTACACTGTACACAGCGACGGCGACAGCGTGACGCTGGGCGCGGGCGGCTCGTGTCGCGCCGCCGACCACGAGCAGCTGTCCGACGCGGAGGACGCGCCCACAGAGGAAGTGCCGCTGTGGTCCGTACTCACTATACACTCTACACTCTACACTGTACACAGCGACGGCGACAGCGTGACGCTGGGCGCGGGCGGCTCGTGTCGCGCCGCCGACCACGAGCAGCTGTCCG
Organism: Euclidia mi; assembly: GCA_944739405.2. Taxonomy (NCBI): domain Eukaryota; kingdom Metazoa; phylum Arthropoda; class Insecta; order Lepidoptera; family Erebidae; genus Euclidia; species Euclidia mi. Next base: position 8,688,969 of record OX123208.2, read on the forward strand.
ACGCGGAGGACGCGCCCACAGAGGAACTGCCGCTGTGGTCCGTACTCACTATACACTCTACACTCTACACTGTACACAGCGACGGCGACAGCGTGACGCTGGGCGCGGGCGGCTCGTGTCGCGCCGCCGACCACGAGCAGCTGTCCGACGCGGAGGACGCGCCCACAGAGGAAATGCCGCTGTGGTCCGTACTCACTATACACTCTACACTGTACACAGCGACGGCGACAGCGTGACGCTGGGCGCGGGCGGCTCGTGTCGCGCCGCCGACCACGAGCAGCTGTCCGACGCGGAGGACGCGCCCACAGAGGAACTGCCGCTGTGGTCCGTACTCACTATACACTCTACACTGTACACAGCGACGGCGACAGCGTGACGCTGGGCGCGGGCGGCTCGTGTCGCGCCGCCGACCACGAGCAGCTGTCCGACGCGGAGGACGCGCCCACAGAGGAACTGCCGCTGTGGTCCGTACTCACTATACACTCTACACTCTACACTGTACACAGCGACGGCGACAGCGTGACGCTGGGCGCGGGCGGCTCGTGTCGCGCCGCCGACCACGAGCAGCTGTCCGACGCGGAGGACGCGCCCACAGAGGAACTGCCGCTGTGGTCCGTACTCACTATACACTCTACACTCTACACTGTACACAGCGACGGCGACAGCGTGACGCTGGGCGCGGGCGGCTCGTGTCGCGCCGCCGACCACGAGCAGCTGTCCGACGCGGAGGACGCGCCCACAGAGGAACTGCCGCTGTGGTCCGTACTCACTATACACTCTACACTGTACACAGCGACGGCGACAGCGTGACGCTGGGCGCGGGCGGCTCGTGTCGCGCCGCCGACCACGAGCAGCTGTCCGACGCGGAGGACGCGCCCACAGAGGAACTGCCGCTGTGGTCCGTACTCACTATACACTCTACACTGTACACAGCGACGGCGACAGCGTGACGCTGGGCGCGGGCGGCTCGTGTCGCGCCGCCGACCACGAGCAGCTGTCCGACGCGGAGGACGCGCCCACAGAGGAACTGCCGCTGTGGTCCGTACTCACTATACACTCTACACTCTACACTGTACACAGCGACGGCGACAGCGTGACGCTGGGCGCGGGCGGCTCGTGTCGCGCCGCCGACCACGAGCAGCTGTCCGACGCGGAGGACGCGCCCACAGAGGAACTGCCGCTGTGGTCCGTACTCACTATACACTCTACACTGTACACTGTACACAGCGACGGCGACAGCGTGACGCTGGGCGCGGGCGGCTCGTGTCGCGCCGCCGACCACGAGCAGCTGTCCGACGCGGAGGACGCGCCCACAGAGGAAATGCCGCTGTGGTCCGTACTCACTATACACTCTACACTGTACACAGCGACGGCGACAGCGTGACGCTGGGCGCGGGCGGCTCGTGTCGCGCCGCCGACCACGAGCAGCTGTCCGACGCGGAGGACGCGCCCACAGAGGAACTGCCGCTGTGGTCCGTACTCACTATACACTCTACACTGTACACAGCGACGGCGACAGCGTGACGCTGGGCGCGGGCGGCTCGTGTCGCGCCGCCGACCACGAGCAGCTGTCCGACGCGGAGGACGCGCCCACAGAGGAACTGCCGCTGTGGTCCGTACTCACTATACACTCTACACTCTACACTGTACACAGCGACGGCGACAGCGTGACGCTGGGCGCGGGCGGCTCGTGTCGCGCCGCCGACCACGAGCAGCTGTCCGACGCGGAGGACGCGCCCACAGAGGAACTGCCGCTGTGGTCCGTACTCACTATACACTCTACACTGTACACAGCGACGGCGACAGCGTGACGCTGGGCGCGGGCGGCTCGTGTCGCGCGGGCGGCTCGTGTCGCGCCGCCGACTACGAGCAGCTGTCCGACGCGGAGGACGCGCCCACAGAGGAACTGCCGCTGTGGTCCGTACTCACTATACACTGTACACAGCGACGGCGACAGCGTGACGCTGGGCGCGGGCGGCTCGTGTCGCGCCGCCGACCACGAGCAGCTGTCCGACGCGGAGGACGCGCCCACAGAGGAACTGCCGCTGTGGTCCGTACTCACTATACACTCTACACTCTACACTGTACACAGCGACGGCGACAGCGTGACGCTGGGCGCGGGCGGCTCGTGTCGCGCCGCCGACCACGAGCAGCTGTCCGACGCGGAGGAAGCGCCCACAGAGGAACTGCCGCTGTGGTCCGTACTCACTATACACTCTACACTCTACACTGTACACAGCGACGGCGACAGCGTGACGCTGGGCGCGGGCGGCTCGTGTCGCGCCGCCGACCACGAGCAGCTGTCCGACGCGGAGGACGCGCCCACAGAGGAACTGCCGCTGTGGTCCGTACTCACTATACACTCTACACTGTACACAGCGACGGCGACAGCGTGACGCTGGGCGCGGGCGGCTCGTGTCGCGCCGCCGACCACGAGCAGCTGTCCGACGCGGAGGACGCGCCCACAGAGGAACTGCCGCTGTGGTCCGTACTCACTATACACTCTACACTGTACACTGTACACAGCGACGGCGACAGCGTGACGCTGGGCGCGGGCGGCTCGTGTCGCGCCGCCGACCACGAGCAGCTGTCCGACGCGGAGGACGCGCCCACAGAGGAACTGCCGCTGTGGTCCGTACTCACTATACACTCTACACTGTACACAGCGACGGCGACAGCGTGACGCTGGGCGCGGGCGGCTCGTGTCGCGCCGCCGACCACGAGCAGCTGTCCGACGCGGAGGACGCGCCCACAGAGGAACTGCCGCTGTGGTCCGTACTCACTATACACTCTACACTCTACACTGTACACAGCGACGGCGACAGCGTGACGCTGGGCGCGGGCGGCTCGTGTCGCGCCGCCGACCACGAGCAGCTGTCCGACGCGGAGGACGCGCCCACAGAGGAACTGCCGCTGTGGTCCGTACTCACTATACACTCTACACTCTACACTGTACACAGCGACGGCGACAGCGTGACGCTGGGCGCGGGCGGCTCGTGTCGCGCCGCCGACCACGAGCAGCTGTCCGACGCGGAGGACGCGCCCACAGAGGAACTGCCGCTGTGGTCCGTACTCACTATACACTCTACACTGTACACAGCGACGGCGACAGCGTGACGCTGGGCGCGGGCGGCTCGTGTCGCGCCGCCGACCACGAGCAGCTGTCCGACGCGGAGGACGCGCCCACAGAGGAACTGCCGCTGTGGTCCGTACTCACTATACACTCTACACTCTACACTGTACACAGCGACGGCGACAGCGTGACGCTGGGCGCGGGCGGCTCGTGTCGCGCCGCCGACCACGAGCAGCTGTCCGACGCGGAGGACGCGCCCACAGAGGAACTGCCGCTGTGGTCCGTACTCACTATACACTCTACACTGTACACTGTACACAGCGACGGCGACAGCGTGACGCTGGGCGCGGGCGGCTCGTGTCGCGCCGCCGACCACGAGCAGCTGTCCGACGCGGAGGACGCGCCCACAGAGGAACTGCCGCTGTGGTCCGTACTCACTATACACTCTACACTGTACACTGTACACAGCGACGGCGACAGCGTGACGCTGGGCGCGGGCGGCTCGTGTCGCGCCGCCGACCACGAGCAGCTGTCCGACGCGGAGGACGCGCCCACAGAGGAACTGCCGCTGTGGTCCGTACTCACTATACACTCTACACTGTACACAGCGACGGCGACAGCGTGACGCTGGGCGCGGGCGGCTCGTGTCGCGCCGCCGACCACGAGCAGCTGTCCGACGCGGAGGACGCGCCCACAGAGGAACTGCCGCTGTGGTCCGTACTCACTATACACTCTACACTGTACACAGCGACGGCGACAGCGTGACGCTGGGCGCGGGCGGCTCGTGTCGCGCCGCCGACCACGAGCAGCTGTCCGACGCGGAGGACGCGCCCACAGAGGAACTGCCGCTGTGGTCCGTACTCACTATACACTCTACACTCTACACTGTACACAGCGACGGCGACAGCGTGACGCTGGGCGCGGGCGGCTCGTGTCGCGCCGCCGACCACGAGCAGCTGTCCGACGCGGAGGACGCGCCCACAGAGGAACTGCCGCTGTGGTCCGTACTCACTATACACTCTACACTGTACACTGTACACAGCGACGGCGACAGCGTGACGCTGGGCGCGGGCGGCTCGTGTCGCGCCGCCGACCACGAGCAGCTGTCCGACGCGGAGGACGCGCCCACAGAGGAACTGCCGCTGTGGTCCGTACTCACTATACACTCTACACTGTACACAGCGACGGCGACAGCGTGACGCTGGGCGCGGGCGGCTCGTGTCGCGCCGCCGACCACGAGCAGCTGTCCGACGCGGAGGACGCGCCCACAGAGGAACTGCCGCTGTGGTCCGTACTCACTATACACTCTACACTGTACACAGCGACGGCGACAGCGTGACGCTGGGCGCGGGCGGCTCGTGTCGCGCCGCCGACCACGAGCAGCTGTCCGACGCGGAGGACGCGCCCACAGAGGAACTGCCGCTGTGGTCCGTACTCACTATACACTCTACACTGTACACAGCGACGGCGACAGCGTGACGCTGGGCGCGGGCGGCTCGTGTCGCGCCGCCGACCACGAGCAGCTGTCCGACGCGGAGGACGCGCCCACAGAGGAACTGCCGCTGTGGTCCGTACTCACTATACACTCTACACTCTACACTGTACACAGCGACGGCGACAGCGTGACGCTGGGCGCGGGCGGCTCGTGTCGCGCCGCCGACCACGAGCAGCTGTCCGACGCGGAGGACGCGCCCACAGAGGAACTGCCGCTGTGGTCCGTACTCACTATACACTCTACACTGTACACTGTACACAGCGACGGCGACAGCGTGACGCTGGGCGCGGGCGGCTCGTGTCGCGCCGCCGACCACGAGCAGCTGTCCGACGCGGAGGACGCGCCCACAGAGGAACTGCCGCTGTGGTCCGTACTCACTATACACTCTACACTGTACACTGTACACAGCGACGGCGACAGCGTGACGCTGGGCGCGGGCGGCTCGTGTCGCGCCGCCGACCACGAGCAGCTGTCCGACGCGGAGGACGCGCCCACAGAGGAACTGCCGCTGTGGTCCGTACTCACTATACACTCTACACTGTACACAGCGACGGCGACAGCGTGACGCTGGGCGCGGGCGGCTCGTGTCGCGCCGCCGACCACGAGCAGCTGTCCGACGCGGAGGACGCGCCCACAGAGGAACTGCCGCTGTGGTCCGTACTCACTATACACTCTACACTGTACACTGTACACAGCGACGGCGACAGCGTGACGCTGGGCGCGGGCGGCTCGTGTCGCGCCGCCGACCACGAGCAGCTGTCCGACGCGGAGGACGCGCCCACAGAGGAACTGCCGCTGTGGTCCGTACTCACTATACACTCTACACTGTACACTGTACACAGCGACGGCGACAGCGTGACGCTGGGCGCGGGCGGCTCGTGTCGCGCCGCCGACCACGAGCAGCTGTCCGACGCGGAGGACGCGCCCACAGAGGAACTGCCGCTGTGGTCCGTACTCACTATACACTCTACACTGTACACTGTACACAGCGACGGCGACAGCGTGACGCTGGGCGCGGGCGGCTCGTGTCGCGCCGCCGACCACGAGCAGCTGTCCGACGCGGAGGACGCGCCCACAGAGGAACTGCCGCTGTGGTCCGTACTCACTATACACTCTACACTGTACACTGTACACAGCGACGGCGACAGCGTGACGCTGGGCGCGGGCGGCTCGTGTCGCGCCGCCGACCACGAGCAGCTGTCCGACGCGGAGGACGCGCCCACAGAGGAACTGCCGCTGTGGTCCGTACTCACTATACACTCTACACTGTACACTGTACACAGCGACGGCGACAGCGTGACGCTGGGCGCGGGCGGCTCGTGTCGCGCCGCCGACCACGAGTAGCTGTAATACTAAGGTGCGGTTGGGCGACACATTCTTCATTCAGTGTCTCGCTTCGTCGACCCTAGCCCTCTTATGTTTGTCACATAATTTATGGATGACCCCTTACTTCGAAGTCTTCGGATTTGAATCAGTGACTATCTGAAAAAAATTATACCTATATGTATGTTGATTCATTGTCTAGTACCCATAGTAGGTACAATCTCTGCTCAGTTTTAGACTAGATGTGGTTTTGAATGGAATATAATATTATAAGGTCACAACCCATTACAGGCGAGATTGATTCGCGGAAAGCGCGTAGTCCACATTCCTAGATAAATATGCACCATGGGCCGTAGTAGCGGCCTATTTCTCATTACTATGTCACCTGTGTAGCCACTTTCAGTAGCAGTAACCATTGATGAGAATTACCATCTGTAGCAGTCTGCTAGACTATCATTATACTTAAATAACTTGGTATCGTTATCGATGACTAAAGGATACCCGTAGGTACGCCCGCTCTTTTCTTGCCTTTTGACCATTGCTGCACGAACGTGAGAATTGCGGGTAATCCATTCTAAGTGCAGCTTTACGGTTCCCAAGGAACATACATACCAAATTTTTGCTTCTTGCGCCCAATTGTTTTGGCTGTGCTTTGTCTGTTACTGACAGACAAAGCACAGCCAAAACGCATGAATGTTATATAAACAGACAGAAGTATTTAAAGTACATTTTGATCTTCTTACAGGCGAGCGGGTGTCTACACAGCTGAGGAAGCGATAAGTGAGGCTAAGAACGCGCTGAGAATGTTACAATCTGCGTATCTGCGGCAGATGGACTATCTACGCGTGAGGCTCAAGGCGGACAGGCTGCAGTACCTCAGGAGCTTGAAGGTTGAGAAGGAACAGTACTGTAAGTATTGCTATGCTTACTTACGGCCCGTCGACGAACAGCTTGACCAGGGAAGTATTACCCTCTCACAGAATATCGACGGAAAGTAACAGTATCTATACTGTTGCGTTTCGTCCGGTGAGTGAGAGTGTCGGGAGCCCCATTCCCGATGCCTTCTCCCTGATCCCACTCCTCCGTCCATTCTTCTTCCCAACCCTAGGCCGGCAACGCACTTGACTTCTCTAGATTTGCGGCGGTATTAGCTTACCATCAGGCGATTTGTCCGAGCGTTTGCCTTCTGTAACTTACATAAAAAAAATGTGTAAGTTACACTATTTTTTATGTAAGTAACAGTCGAAGATATAGGTCTATAAATCACACTGGAGGAGCCCCAGGCGTGGCCTGGTTAAATATAATAAATGACTCATCTCGTACAATAACTTACCAACAGGCAGTATAAACACGCAGTCCCGCAACGGTCCGCTGTCAGCCCGCGAGCGGCGACAGCTGCGCAAGCTGAAGGCGTACGCGAGCTACCACAGGAAACATGGCGTCGACGCCGTGCTCGCCAGGAAATTGCACCACAAGCGCGCCAAGGTGACTACTGCACTAGCAATCGTACGCGAGCTACCACAGGAAACATGGCGTCGACGCCGTGCTCGCCAGGAAACTGCACCACAAGCGCGCCAAGGTGACTACTGCACTAGCAATCGTACGCGAGCTACCACAGGAAACATGGCGTCGACGCCGTGCTCTCCAGGAAACTGCACCACAAGCGCGCCAAGGTGACTACTGCACTAGCAATCGTACGCGAGCTACCACAGGAAACATGGCGTCGACGCCGTGCTCGCCAGGAAACTGCACCACAAGCGCGCCAAGGTGACTACTGCACTAGCAATCGTACGCGAGCTACCACAGGAAACATGGCGTCGACGCCGTGCTCGCCAGGAAACTGCACCACAAGCGCGCCAAGGTGACTACTGCACTAGCAATCGTACGCGAGCTACCACAGGAAACATGGCGTCGACGCCGTGCTCGCCAGGAAACTGCACCACAAGCGCGCCAAGGTGAGTACTGCACTAGCAATCGTACGCGAGCTACCACAGGAAACATGGCGTCGACGCCGTGCTCGCCAGGAAACTGCACCACAAGCGCGCCAAGGTGAGTACTGCACTAGCAATCGTACGCGAGCTACCACAGGAAACATGGCGTCGACGCCGTGCTCGCCAGGAAACTGCACCACAAGCGCGCCAAGGTGAGTACTGCACTAGCAATCGTACGCGAGCTACCACAGGAAACATGGCGTCGACGCCGTGCTCGCCAGGAAACTGCACCACAAGCGCGCCAAGGTGACTACTGCACTAGCAATCGTACGCGAGCTACCACAGGAAACATGGCGTCGACGCCGTACTCGCCAGGAAACTGCACCACAAGCGCGCCAAGGTGACTACTGCACTAGCAATCGTACGCGAGCTACCACAGGAAACATGGCGTCGACGCCGTGCTCGCCAGGAAACTGCACCACAAGCGCGCCAAGGTGAGTACTGCACTAGCAATCGTACGCGAGCTACCACAGGAAACATGGCGTCGACGCCGTGCTCGCCAGGAAACTGCACCACAAGCGCGCCAAGGTGAGTACTGCACTAGCAATCGTACGCGAGCTACCACAGGAAACATGGCGTCGACGCCGTGCTCGCCAGGAAACTGCACCACAAGCGCGCCAAGGTGAGTACTGCACTAGCAATCGTACGCGAGCTACCACAGGAAACATGGCGTCGACGCCGTGCTCGCCAGGAAACTGCACCACAAGCGCGCCAAGGTGAGTACTGCACTAGCAATCGTACGCGAGCTACCACAGGAAACATGGCGTCGACGCCGTGCTCGCCAGGAAACTGCACCACAAGCGCGCCAAGGTGAGTACTGCACTAGCAATCGTACGCGAGCTACCACAGGAAACATGGCGTCGACGCCGTGCTCGCCAGGAAACTGCACCACAAGCGCGCCAAGGTGAGTACTGCACTAGCAATCGTACGCGAGCTACCACAGGAAACATGGCGTCGACGCCGTGCTCGCCAGGAAACTGCACCACAAGCGCGCCAAGGTGAGTACTGCACTAGCAATCGTACGCGAGCTACCACAGGAAACATGGCGTCGACGCCGTGCTCGCCAGGAAACTGCACCACAAGCGCGCCAAGGTGAGTACTGCACTAGCAATCGTACGCGAGCTACCACAGGAAACATGGCGTCGACGCCGTGCTCGCCAGGAAACTGCACCACAAGCGCGCCAAGGTGAGTACTGCACTAGCAATCGTACGCGAGCTACCACAGGAAACATGGCGTCGACGCCGTGCTCGCCAGGAAACTGCACCACAAGCGCGCCAAGGTGAGTACTGCACTAGCAATCGTACGCGAGCTACCACAGGAAACATGGCGTCGACGCCGTGCTCGCCAGGAAACTGCACCACAAGCGCGCCAAGGTGACTACTGCACTAGCAATCGTACGCGAGCTACCACAGGAAACATGGCGTCGACGCCGTGCTCGCCAGGAAACTGCACCACAAGCGCGCCAAGGTGACTACTGCACTAGCAATCGTACGCGAGCTACCACAGGAAACATGGCGTCGACGCCGTGCTCGCCAGGAAACTGCACCACAAGCGCGCCAAGGTGACTACTGCACTAGCAATCGTACGCGAGCTACCACAGGAAACATGGCGTCGACGCCGTGCTCGCCAGGAAACTGCACCACAAGCGCGCCAAGGTGAGTACTGCACTAGCAATCGTACGCTAGCTACCACAGGAAACATGGCGTCGACGCCGTGCTCGCCAGGAAACTGCACCACAAGCGCGCCAAGGTGTGTACTGCACTAGCAATCGTACGCGAGCTACCACAGGAAACATGGCGTCGACGCCGTGCTCGCCAGGAAACTGCACCACAAGCGCGCCAAGGTGAGTACTGCACTAGCAATCGTACGCGAGCTACCACAGGAAACATGGCGTCGACGCCGTGCTCGCCAGGAAACTGCACCACAAGCGCGCCAAGGTGTGTACTGCACTAGCAATCGTACGCGAGCTACCACAGGAAACATGGCGTCGACGCCGTGCTCGCCAGGAAACTGCACCACAAGCGCGCCAAGGTGAGTACTGCACTAGCAATCGTACGCGAGCTACCACAGGAAACATGGCGTCGACGCCGTGCTCGCCAGGAAACTGCACCACAAGCGCGCCAAGGTGAGTACTGCACTAGCAATCGTACGCGAGCTACCACAGGAAACATGGCGTCGACGCCGTGCTCGCCAGGAAACTGCACCACAAGCGCGCCAAGGTGAGTACTGCACTAGCAATCGTACGCGAGCTACCACAGGAAACATGGCGTCGACGCCGTGCTCGCCAGGAAACTGCACCACAAGCGCGCCAAGGTGTGTACTGCACTAGCAATCGTACGCGAGCTACCACAGGAAACATGGCGTCGACGCCATGCTCGCCAGGAAACTGCACCACAAGCGCGCCAAGGTGAGTACTGCACTAGCAATCGTACGCGAGCTACCACAGGAAACATGGCGTCGACGCCGTGCTCGCCAGGAAACTGCACCACAAGCGCGCCAAGGTGAGTACTGCACTAGCAATCGTACGCGAGCTACCACAGGAAACATGGCGTCGACGCCGTGCTCGCCAGGAAACTGCACCACAAGCGCGCCAAGGTGTGTACTGCACTAGCAATCGTACGCGAGCTACCACAGGAAACATGGCGTCGACGCCGTGCTCGCCAGGAAACTGCACCACAAGCGCGCCAAGGTGAGTACTGCACTAGCAATCGTACGCGAGCTACCACAGGAAACATGGCGTCGACGCCGTGCTCGCCAGGAAACTGCACCACAAGCGCGCCAAGGTGAGTACTGCACTAGCAATCGTACGCGAGCTACCACAGGAAACATGGCGTCGACGCCGTGCTCTCCAGGAAACTGCACCACAAGCGCGCCAAGGTGAGTACTGCACTAGCAATCGTACGCGAGCTACCACAGGAAACATGGCGTCGACGCCGTGCTCGCCAGGAAACTGCACCACAAGCGCGCCAAGGTGAGTACTGCACTAGCAATCGTACGCGAGCTACCACAGGAAACATGGCGTCGACGCCGTGCTCGCCAGGAAACTGCACCACAAGCGCTCCAAGGTGACTACAGCACTAGCAATCGTACCAACAGCATGTTAGTATCTCCACTAGGCTATCGCTGCTCTGCACTATACTAACGACAACCTTGTGTAAATCAATATGAGTAGACGCATTATCACAGAATAAAGAATAGTACTAACGTACAGAAAATTCACTTGTCAAACCAATTTATTGAATTTGCGACTCTTGCTACTAAGCAACAAAGTGCAATTCAACTCGCATAAGCACTCAGTGCCTAATGCGATATTAACCTAACCGTTCCCTTTCTTTTCTAACACATAACGCTGTCACTGTCTGGCGCGGAGTGGCGCGCTAGGGTTGTTGACTTGCCGCTGCAACTATAATATTTATTCATCGTCTATCTACCTACTTGACCACGTACCTAATAATAAATAATTATCATATAAGTATCCTATCCCACTATTTGAGCTCGTAGAACAAATACCACAAAAATTCTGGTTGTTTACATTTTTACTATACTGATTCTTAGTTATTTCCTAAACGCGTGGACCGATTTACATGATTCAAACAGATAAAATGGTTTTTGAACTAGATCTTTAATTTGACACCATAATCGTTAAGATATCTCAACAAACAAAAAATCAAATTTTCAAGTTGCTCTCGTAATATAAATAAAATAAAATCAAATTTTCAAGTCGTTTTCGACACACAGTTAATTGAGCAATACTTTGCATTAGACTTGTGATGATACATTTTCGTTGTCAAAGGCGTTTAGGTATATAATTTGAACAGTGTATGAACACGGCGCGTGAGAATACGGAGCGGTCGCACTCGTTGCGTTACGTGACGTCTGATATGAGCAGCGCGCGGCAACCCACTAAATCCAACCACGTCGACGTGGTCGGCCGAGGTACTTGTAAGTTTGTACCTAAAATGCGAAGTGCGCCAGGCCTGGCATTATTCAGGTCTCCAATTAGTAGTCACAGGTTAAATTGTCAATTATCACTTGCCCCGTGCCTCGGAGATGTTATGAAGATCTTTGATGATATTCTGTCAAATCTGCAGGGCGATTCAGAATGTCACGACAAGTAATCGTACGATATGTCAAATTATTGTCCTCGTCTTTCAGCCGCCTATCAGAGATATTTTGAACAAATATTCATTGAATTCGGTTTATTTATTTATTTACTTCATACTGAATGCATAAAATTGATAGGAAATGCGATAGTTTTGACAAAAAATGAGGTAGCCCGTTCGACAATTAACGGAATCGAATGTCAAATGAGATATCGAACGATTCTGAATCGCGCCCCTGGTTAGACTAGTAAGCGGACATCAGGCTCTAAGGCGTGTAAGTCTTGGATGCAATCGGGATAACGCTAGGGCGATGATGATGAATCTTTAGGCGCCAGCAAGTGCCTCTAATAAATAAGACTATATTTAATATATAAGTATTCTTTGTAATCTGAAGATAGTTTTAACATTGTAATATTTTTGTCCTAACGCTCATCCCAAAGCAAATTGACGAGAAAGAGAAAAAACAGGTGCGTACTAAAGTACCATGATAATATTTTTTTTTTAATTATCTCGAACTGATATTTCCTCTTGTATTGCACGCTAACTTGCTGTCGAATATATACTCATAAGGTATGTTTAATGTAAAATAATACTACTTGAGAACATGGTTATAAAGGTTTTTTGAAATAGGCTAGGGGAGATGGCAGCACTGTAGCGTCAGATTCAAAGATCCAATCTACCGTCAAAATATATACACGATTTGCTGTCTCGATATTTATTTGCCCTATTAAGGCCCAGTTTCACCACTACCAGATAGGCCTAATCTATAAATTATAAAACAGTGGTAAAACCGGACTTTATTCTTATAAACATAAAATAATACTGTATTCTATAAAGATATATGACTGACTGCCTCTGTGGTCGACTGCCTCCGTGGTCCACTGGATAGCGTATCCGACTGCTGATCGGAGGTCCTGGGTTCGATTCCCGGGTCGGGCAAAAGTGTTACTGAGTTTTTCAGAATTCTCAGTAGCAGTACGGAGTCTGGGTGATGTGCCCGGTAACGACAATAGGCTCGCCCCCTATAACGTGGGACCTAAAAATTCATGGCGAAATGTGGGTGTGATATTTCACCTCTGACTACCCCTTCGGGGATACAGTCGTGAGACTATAAAACAAAAATCTATAAACACAGTGCTGTGTAATCTCTAGGTATATGTGAAAATAAAACAGTAGGATGAGGTGCATAACAGAATCAATAGAACTGACAAATACAATATAATTTCACTTAAAATGTTTTTTGTTGGATACATGTCTATCTGAAATCGTTTTGGACATAACGCGTCAAACGTACGAAGTGCCGTCGTATGTCGGTGGCTAACTTTCGACTCAATGCTTATTACATTTCCAAGGAGTTCTTTTACATCTTCATTTAGAGGAAGATGTAGTGTCAAGAATCGAGAAGGTATGCTAAGATTGTTTGGGCTGTAAGGAAATGTGAGCTAAGGCACGCAAGTGAAACTCAAGACGTCTGACGATACACTTTTTATTTAATTACGAATCCACAATATATAAGGGAAGATGTCACTAAACTACACGTGGGTAGGATGGATGACGAAAGACTGACCAAGAAGATATATAAGGCAAGTGTGAATGGGACGGGAAGGGGAAGACGTAGGCGGACGTTCTCTGACTAGATTGGCGAAATCCTAAAAAAAGGGCATGTGAGGAGTACCATCCAAAACAGAAGAGCATGCTTAGGATATTTGATAGGAGTAAATAAAGCAAGAGAGATATGTCATGATGGTTGCAAATGAAGGTTCGTGGTCTCTGCCTGTCCCTTGAGTAAACAGGCGTGAGTCTAAGTATAGGTACAGGGTGTAAAAAGACCCTTAACGAAAACTGAAATTCCATGTTGTACCAATCACTACAAACATTTTTTGCTTCGGCACCATACCTGGGAAATTACTGGTTCAGAAGATATTGAGGCTCAAAGTTAGTATGGAATTTTTCTAATTAGGTACAAATTCGATGCATTTACCCCGCCAATATATTCTTTAGATATGACCCCATGGATAAGTAGGTATTTCGAACATTGCACGCGCGCGCTTTTAATTGCGTTTTAAAAATGTGAAAACTTAAAAAAGTTCGTTTCCCAGGTATTATTTTTGGTTAGTATGACTTGGCATGATGTCCACAACGAGTAGACTTCGGCTTGGTGATGGGTCTTGCTTGTGACACCCTGTATATGTATGTAGGAGTTAATATAATGGTGTGTATGGTTGTTAGCAGGCGCTCACGTCATGTCCGCAGCGCGCTGTGCCGGCGCCGGGTCGCTGCACGTTCGCGGAGGGCGGAGTGCGCTGTCCGCAGGCCGTGCTGCCGGCCGCCAAGCACTGCCTCAAGCACGTACTGCATGACACGCACCAGGTAACCAATACACCAAGGAATTGGATCTTTACGAGGAGACGGAACATTTCATATCTAACCCTGTAAGCATTCTTCTAGTCAGACTGCCTCGTTGGTCTCGTGGCATAAATATGCGCGTGGGATTGGGAGGTCTCGGGTTCGATTCCTGGGTCGGGCAGTGTTATTGGGTTTTTCTGTTAGGAAATTCTCAGTAACAGCACGGAGTCTGGTAATGTGCCCGGTACGGCAATAGGGTCGCCCCCTATTACGTGGGACCTAAAAATTAATCGCGATATGTGGGTGTAATATTACACCTCTGCCTACATACATGAGTCAGACGTGACGTGATACAGACGTGAGTCTATAAAAAAATAATAAAAAATAATAATTCTTCTAGTCAGCATGTGAAGGGGCAGTTCTAAGGGATTATTTTACTTTGTTCAACGTTCATGGGCATATATTTCAAGGAAAAATATTTAACTACATATGGGTACATTCGTTATAATTAAACATTTTACGTTAAAACTAAACCTAAAACTGACCTACGAATGCAAAAAAAAAGAACAAAAGAGAAAAAAGAAATGTATTCATATGCTGTACTGTGTCTAAGAATTTCTTCGCAACGCTGTCAACTGGTGGCGTGTCCACAAACTTGATAGCATTGCCACATTAGATAGCAATACTTTGTTCAACCGGGTGAAGAAAGTAAACTTCTTGGTGTCTTCATCTCATTACACCTCCACGACGCATTCACGAGAGGCCTATGTCCAGCAGTTGACTGCGAAAAGCGGTTATGATAACGATATACAAGGTTATATAGCGGGTCTTACTCGCGATAAATAATATATTTAAGACATAAATATCTCGGTTTTTGCCAACGTTTCGACTGACTTGCTTCAGCCGTGGTCGCGGCGGGACTCGTGAGCTCAGCGCCGTCCTTGTGTTGTGCGGGTTTTGGCACCTACCCTCATTTAATTTTTATGTTTGTTTTTAACCACACTGATACAAGAATGAGATACACCGTCTAAAGAGGAGGGACCGTAAACCTGGGGCCCAATTCTGCTAAATGAATATAGTCTCGATATCATGTCAGTGTCATACTTACGTCACAAAAAGCGTATTCTTCTAAATTATCTGATAATTGAACGAAGTTGTAACGAGATCGTATGTGTCAACGACGAACTGTTTATTTTAAATATGACATTAGATTATCAGAATACCGCTTTTAAGTCCATTCAAAATATAATATCAATGTCATATAAAAATAGCAGAATTGGCCTCCTGAGGTAAGCAGGGTGCCGGCTAACATGCTTTACCTAAAAGGAGTAACGGACAAAGTTGGAACAGTACTCAAGAAATACTCCATTAAGACTGTATATAGTCCGCTTTCCAAGATAGCACACAATCTGCTCAGCCCAAAGGATGTCATTCCTAGTAAGACCCGCTATGTAACCTTGTATAATGTATACTAATCGAAAAATTTTTAAATCGTTTACGATAACGATGATGCTAAATGAAATATTTGTACATTGCAGGTGCTGTTCTCAGCGTGCGGCGACACGCGCGGCGTGTGTATGTGCCAGGAGCCCGTCGCCAAGCTGCCGCTGCCGTCCGCCGCGTGCCGCTACCATACCAACCCACCCGCTTACACCGTGTTTACGCTCAAGGTATTTTATAACACTGAATGAATGTTAGGAAGAATTAAATCGCACTACCCGCTTTCTTACTTATTTATACAACACTATTTGCACTGTCACTTTGGACTCAATCTTGATTATTCTCTATTATTGAGTTTTTTTTAAAGCTAGTTCCGTGTGGTTGACGGCATAGAATACAAGTGTCACCAACCCCTATCTTCCCGTGGGTGTTGTAAGAGGCGACTAAGGGATAACACGATGCAAATACCATCTTTGCGTAGAGACGGAAAACTCGACATCAAACCCTATACGACTGCCTCGTTAGTCTCACGGCATGGGTGTGCTCGTGGGATCGGGAGGTCCCGGGTTCGATTCCTGGGCCGGGCAGTGTTATTGGGTCTTTCTGTCACGAAATTCTTAGTAGCAGCACGGAGTCTGGAAATGTGCCCGGTACGGCAATAGGCTCGCCCCTTAATACGTGGGACTAAAGTATATCTGGCGAAAAGTGGGTGTAGAAATACACCTCTGCCTACCCCTTCGGGGATAAAAGGCATGACGATATGTATGTATGTTTTAAAGCTTCTGTTCTTTGCCAGTTGTGATTTCCTTCTATTGATTTCACTATCTTACAACATACACTTAATCGCCCAATATCACTCAATTACAGAAAGACGAGTCCTCCAGCGATTCCGAATCGCAGTCTTCAGACGAAGATTCTCCACACATAGAGATGACATCAGGGATGTCTGTCACTGAACTCACTGAACCTCCACGCGACACCGCCTGACACGCGCGCGGTGTCGCGCGAGGCAAGCGCCGACACACGCGACACGCCAAGCGACAGAACAAACGTTACGTACAACCAGTGTCAGACACAGAGCTCACTGAGAGATATGTCTCGCTGCACAGCTTGGAGCAGCAGTTCCCGGACTTTTAAAAGCTTGTGATCTATCCAGACATAATTATAAAAAAAATATTGTGTCTCCGTATAATCAGGCTGTAGTGGCAATGGGCAGGGCACATAGCTCGATCGATCGACGATCTGGTTAAGATCTAGGGAAGTGATTGGATGCGGGCGCTCAAGATCGGTCTGTGTGGGGTCCTCGGGGGCGGCCTACGTTCAGAAAAGGATGTCCTTAGGCTGACATGATGATGTGTCTCGCGTAGTTGCTCTTCAGCAAACGACGGGTTAATACAGTGGAATACTAGCGACATCTAACGGACACCGACGAAACTGCGAAGACACGAAGATGTTAAATCGCGCTATGAAAAGTTTCACTCATAAGCCTATGGCCCATCAGTAATAAGGATACCTAACCTGGTCAGAAGATCGTCCCTGTAGTAGGAGGAACACCATACCTTAATCAAATGATTGTGCAAAAACCTCTCCTCAGGAGATTTCGGCAACTGTTTATAAGTGTCGTCTTGGTGTGTTTAAAAATTCAGTGTGGACGCCTTAAAGTGCATATACTAACATGAGAATTGAAGTTATTATAGAAGATATTAAAGTTTAGCTGTGCTGCATAGTGATTTATAATCTGTGAAATGAACATAATAGACAGTGTGCATATAAAACTGTGCAAGTTCTTCAAAGTTATGATGGTATGTAATTATATTTTATAAGTATTAAGTAATTGTGGACTGTGACACGGTGGCTACTCTATGAATTGATTAAAGCGAGAGCCAACACTGGGAGGACACGGGGTATTCTGGGATTCTGAGATGAGCCATATTTCACAAACATCACAACACCAAATACAAGGCTACGCTAGCGATTAAATTATGTGAACGAAATATCTGGAGCATTTGTTTTAATAACATAATACTTTGTTCGCCAAAGATTCAATTAGCTCGTCTCGTTTGTCGCTAGTTTAGCCCGCTAGCCTAGAAACTAAACCTTGCTTAGATTGTTTCGTTTCTCGCTAAGTCGCTAGCTTAACCCGGCAGCCTATAAAACTATGACCGTCGCTAAAATGCCGTTTTAAAGGTCTTAGCCCTCTTACACGACTGCTCCCACCCAACAAAATTAAGATCATCCAAATATGGGCTGAAATGTCTAATGCACCTCATAGGTGCATAACGTGATGGCTATCATTTATCGTTGATAGTAAGCGGTTTGCGATTCGATTTAATGATAACCGCTTGATTAATTTTAAAACTGAAAACGCACGTTTGGGCAAACGGCTTTGAGCACCCGGGAGGATAAGACGTATTGCTCTTTAGGTATTCTTTACATTGGTAACATTTAGCACACAGCAAGCTGTCTGCTTATTTATGTGCTGAAGAATACCTAAAGAGCAATACTGAAAGCCTATATTTGAATGATATTTTTTTTATTATTGGGTGGGAGCAGTTGTGTAAATGGGCTAAGACCTTAACGGTCCGTTCACGAACTGCGGCGGCCCTTTTTAGGGTGCCACCCATCCAAAAAAGGGGTGACACCCAAAAGTCCAGTCAGTCAAATAATGTACAAAAATATAAAACAACATAGGCGCTAGCTCAGCACTAGGAGAGTTAGCCCGAAATTCTTACGGTAAAGACAAAAAAAAAATCCGCCAACTTCCGCCCCGGGTGCCACCCAGGCTAGCTACGCCACTGGCTATGACAATGTCCAGTAAAGTTATGTTAGTCTTCACTTTACTTATTTCTAGCTCGGTGATAGGCTGATAGCACAACAAAACTTTGATCATAGACCTTGTAAAATATAAATAAGACTGTTTAAGATTTAAGTTTAAATTTAAAAGGATAAGATATTTTTTTTTGAGTGATCAAATCATAGTATTGTAAGATTGTCGCGTCAGATCGCTCTGTTAATCTGATATTTGTAAAAATATTTGTATGGATTTCTTAATTACTTTGGGATGTGACGTTCGTGTCTTAGAGCCCCTTTACACTTTGTGTATGCGCGGTGCAGAGGTCGTGATATTTTGGCGTAAGCGTCGCTTTGCCGCGGGGTTTTCTCTGCTGTTTATACGCCTACGGACGCCTTCGCTCGACAAACGCTAGTGTGAAGAGGCTCTCACGAAATACTGACATCCATTTGTTTTGTTGACTCAAAAGGTATTTAAAGTTTAATACCAAAGGCAGTTAAGATGTGACTGTGAGTAATCAGAACTGGGTGAAAGGATTTCACTTCGTTTAGTGCATAATAAGAAATGTCCTAAATAATAATATTGGTATATTTTGTCATTCTGTTAAAATCAGTGACAATCTGATGTGTTAAATAAAGTAAGGGCCGGCGTACAAACGAAGAGCGCATAGAGCGCTTACTTGTGCATATAGTCAAGTAGTTGCTTCTATTAGCTCAGAAATGTTGTTGTGTTAATTGATTTTGGACATTATTTAAATGAGGAAAATGTTGATAATAGTCTGACAGTGGAAAAAGCTTTGCGATGAGTGCATAAGGAGCTAAGGAGGTATTAGTTGTAAGAAATAGTGTTATTTTTTCATTTGTAGATACTTAAGCTCTACAGCATTAAAACATACTGTCTAGTGATCTAACCTTCATTACAATAAATAAGTATATTCCAAGGCATATCTGTAACAAGTTTGCAAAAGTACTCTTCTTCAATGTTTAGCTAAGTAAATCGTTAGTGGGTACCTACTTCACTAGTAGGACCCATAAGCAGGCTCTATCGTAGGACAGAGCATTAATATGTAAATGATATCTAGTTTATCTGCGCGTTTAATTGTATAATAATGTAATTCAATAAAATACCCATAAGTTACAGGTGTTAGTCTATTTATGTACAGTCAACTACATAAGTCCATATTCATTTCCATGTCCCAACTGAATATGATTCTCAATGTGTTTTAAGATTTTTAGACACAGACTACCTTAATCATAATCTATAAATTGAGAATAATAAATCGATTAATTTTAATTAATAAAAGTCTACAAACATTTTGAGGTGTGTTGGAACTATTGTAGTTGACTGTACCTTATTCGAAAATGCTGTAGCCACAAACATGTCAATCACTATCTCATTTACCTATATCTATACATATAATAAGACAGTTAAAAAAATATTCCTGTACATTAATATATTTCCAAAATAGAAACTTGGGGAGGCTGAAAATCCGTAATAGAGCAATAATCTAAAAAAAAAATTCTGTTTGTCTGTTTGTACACGCTAATCTCCGAAGTTACTGGACGGATTTGAATAAAACATTTTTTGTTATATTGCTATTAGGTCTGGGCAACATATGGGCTAAAATAAATTGATTTTGGATAGTGGAATACCTGGTGCAGGACCACAATAGCCCAGCGAAACGATAAGACATAAAAAAATGCGGTTTAGCTAAAAACATTACGACAGGTGAACATTTTCTGATGAGAGATTAAAATTTGAACATCTCGAACATCTGATGTGGAACTCCAAGAGCCTAGCTTCACTACAACATATACAGACTTGACGTCTTTGCATAAGTTGTTCAGTCTAATGAGCATTTTCAGTTGACTTATAAAAATCGAAGATTTGAAATTCTGATGAGGAACTAACTATAAGAGCCCATCTGCACTATAATATATACAGACTTGACGGCTTAGCAGTAGTTGTCCAGTATGATGAGGATTTTTTGTTGAGAGATCAATATTTATAATTCTTCGATCAATTAAAGACCCGAGGAAGGACACAGGATAGTTTTTATAGCGATAACCGACATGGCAGGCGGAGCCGCGGGCAACAGCTAGTACTTTATAAATTAATCTGTAACTTTCTCTGTCTGTAACCTTTGTAAAGTTTTGATAAGGTATGAATGGTATGATCTAAGTATTACCAGATGAGTAGATAAACGGAACAGAGACACAGCTTCATACAACAGCGCGAATCGGTTGCACTACTACAAGCACGCGGCTCATGTGTGCCTGACCACTGGCCGCTTGTCGTGTACGCAGCGAGACTGGAAAAAACCGGTTTACGTAGGCACAGGCAGTTGACAATCTCAGGGTTATTACGACGCACGTAGTTTGTTTTGTACGTTGTAAGTTTTAATATTTTAATGTAAAAACGTGGTATTTTATTATTAATAATGGTTGTTTATTAGACTGTGTGTATGAATAATATTAGATGAAATAATTCAGTCATATATAAAGATTTTAACGATGGTAACGTACAATTGGGTTTTTTAACCTTTTCACCGCCAACAACTTCTATAGAAGTTCAGGATTTTCGTGCCGTCCACGCCGCGACTTCTATAGAAGTTCACTATAAAAAAAATACATTTACGATTCATAAACACTTTTGTTTCTTTTGTAATTGTGTAGATGTACACGAATGAAGTCCTATTTATTATTTTCTCAGGCAAAACAGGCTTTTTTCTGTGTTAAAATGGATAAAAACATAAAAGGCCCAAATATTTTTATGTCTCGCACGCCAACGTCATCATATCAAGTAGGCTAGTGATGTGACGCGAAAGTTGCATTCATTAGAATCTTTTAGATTTATTTGTCTTTTTCCTTCCATTCGTTCTTAGATTCTGTGATTAAAAAGTAATTCCGGTCAGTAAATAACGTATTACATAATACGTTTTAAAATTGATGTACGTATCAAATCACTTCATTAAAATTAATTAAATGTACCGAGGGTTTTCGATATTGCTACACCCATCTCTACGTAATGGCAAGATGTCAGTGTCACTAGCGCCGACAACTTCAATAGAAGTAAACCTGTGACGTCGTAAGCGCATAGGTGTCAAGGTCATTGTGTCATAGTGCCGGGCGACGCGCACATCTTTTGACACGACTGCCCAAAAAAAGGAGAGTAATGTTTTTGATTTTGATTTGATACTGGCAATAATTAAATACAGAATAGCATATTATAATAATTTTGAATAGCTAAGTTTAATTATTTTTTTTATGAATTTAGGTATTCGAATATCCTTAATCAAACTAGCCAGTTTTTCATTTGCATTAAATAAAAAATAAGCTGAAAAGGTTTAGCACATCAGTATTAAAAAGTCACTTACTATCCCTTTCCGAAACTACACTTACTTTGCCACTTCAAACAATGTTCCTGAGTTTCTTGACTGACCGTTCATGTTAGATTTTAAATAGGTATAAACTAAAAACATTCAAGCGTTTTAGTATAGACTAACAAAAATCTATACACAGAAAGAAAACAATAGACAACCCTATTTCTTATGAAATTTATCGTGCTACGAACGCCAACGACTTGATATGAAGTAAACGGGCTACGTTTTGAAATGAATAGTGATGTGCCTATTATATTATTATCTCTAGCAAGTCTATGCATGTATCTTTGTCTCCGATAATGGATACCCATTTTTCTTACTATAAATGCTTATAAAATAAAACAAATTACCATTATAATTTAACAGTGTGTATTTTTAATTGTAAATTTGAGTAACAATTTAAATTTACACATTGTTTTTTTTCATTATCGATATGACGTTACCGCCATCCCTGCTTTCGTACTATATAATTGTTATACATTTATACGTTGGCGTACAGCGACACATCGCGTTTAGTATAGCTGGGCGGTGAAAAGGTTAATTAGTTTTTTCCTCCAGATAATTTTATCGCATTTGTTGAATTGCTCCTCAGATGAATTGTTTCGTCTATGAATTGCTCGAGCAAAATTTTCGCGAATATTTCGATCTTGAACTAAATATTGTCAATGTTGGCAACGAAATACTTAACATGTTTGCAGGTTGTCCAACAGGATCTCCTAGTCGATCCCCCAGAGGATCCTCGTGAACTCATTAGTTGTGAAATTGTATAAAAGCAATTAACGTTTACAAAACCAATGACTATCAGAAAGTTATCAGCCATCGATAGGGATTACAAAAAACAGGTGCATGCGATTTTCGACCTTATTGACGTAACTCAGAATTTATAATTTTACTAACGTATCAATGTCAGAAAGCAAGAAAATACCAAAAAAAGTCTGTCATGCACCTGTTTTTGTAAGCCCTATCGATGGTTGATCATATTATAGTCATTTGTTTTGTAGACGTTAATTTGTCTTACACAATTTATTTTTAAACTTATTTTAGGTACACTATCCCCGTGGTAAAACTAGTGGCACATAATAGCTAAAGGACATAGGAATGTCCTCCTTTAGTTAAACATAGGAATGTTTATTAGCAATTTAGATCATAAATATTACCAGATAAATATTCAACACTATTAGTGGTATCGTTGGGAATGTCCAATAAATCACGTATCACGTCGTGTCCTTGGTAACAAATGTATATTTTAATTCCGTGCTTTTAAAAGTTTCGGGTGCATGCCTTTTTTGGTTCCACTCGCTATTTTATCCAAGAATCTGCCCAATCCACGAATCTGTCGAGTTGGGAATCTGCCGAATCACGAATCTGTCCAATCCAGAGTCCGTCGTATACCGAACGAGCGATTTGTCTTAACCTATTGTGACAACCCTACCAAAATAGGTAACGAGCTCTTAAGAAGTTGTTTCTCTGTTCGGTTTATTTACTCATGTGGTATTATTCGACTATTATGTTGTTGAAGCAAAACTGGTTTAAACCTGATTTTACAATGTATACTCATAAGCCGATTTCTGTCAGCAGAGAAACTTAATTATTATTTTTCTTTATAATGTATGCTTGATCATTAAAATGAAGATATTTCATTTTTAATTCGCTGAAAGTTGTGATAGTTTTGAACCAAAGGCTTTTTGTTATTACAGTTATTACACTTTAGTAAGTTGACCGATACATTATGCTCATAAGTCTAACAATACTACAGGTCAAAAATTTTCAGTATAATTTTCAAACCAAATTGCTTTAATTTGTGTTAAGATTTAAGTTCGTCAGATCTGTATGCTGTATAATAAAAAAGATTATTACTATGTAATAAAATCGTATTATTATCATAACCGGTTGATTTTATTTTATACTGTGATTTATAAAAGTGGTATGGCCTGCCTGCCCTGGCCCCTAAGGAAGCAATTTAATAGCAACTATTGATTAAAAAATTGTGGAAACAGATATTCTGACATCAGAAAGGCCGGCCACCTTAAACAGTAGGTACCTACTTAGTTTGCTTTAAAACACAGTGGAAGCAATTATTTGACGATTGGTAGCAACTGCCTAAAGTTATTTCGATATAAAATATGGATAGTGACCGGCCATTCTGGTGGCGTGGTCGCTATCGCCATCTCTTTGGGTTGCGGAAATCAGGCGGCAGGCACTGCGGCAACCAACTAAGCTAAAAATTCGGTCAAATAAAATAAATCTGATAAGTTACTCCTCCGACCCTGATCTCTTATGCAACCAGGATAACTTTAGGACTAGGACGATGGTGTTTCTATCATTAAGCAAGGTTTTTTACAGTTTTGTTGGCGGTCCAGAAGTCTGAGATAAACCGCCGACTCACATGTCAACACTGTACCTAAAAATGTTACGGGAGCAGGATAATCTGTATAGGTACATACAATTCTTGCTTTATTGACTGACAGACAACCCACAGCCGAAACTATTGGGCGCAAGAAGGAAGGGCGCAATGTTTCTTGGAGAGCGGGAGGGTGCACAAGAAAGGATTTCCCGAAATTCTCACGGAATCGGGAGGAAACGGTTACAAAAAAACTGTGTGGGCGTAGCTGCGCGCATCCTCGGTACAACGATTAATATACTTTGGCCCTAAATGTTATTATTGACTTTGAATGCGCTACGTAATACGTAACTAGCGTAGCTCTTTAGATAAGCTAAGAAATACCGAATATTGAGTAATTAACAATTTTCTATTCGGCTTTTGAGGGCCTCAATGAGTTACGTAAAAAAATTAGGCACAATATTATCCTGATTACCCAGGACAAACAGACATACAGGAAAAAAGTTAAGACAAACTTTTTTCTTAGTTAATTGTAAATAACTAACTATAGTCCCTAAGACTAGTCCGTTCACAGTTATTTTACCTCTAGCTGTTAGATTGACCAACCTGGGCGCTGTGTTGCTATATTTGGTATATAATACTCCCATTTTAAATATACATAATTGCTAAAAATGTACTTATTTTTTCATTGCTTAAGCGATTGTATTAAATATTTGGAAGTAATGTTTGTAACAAAACCTCTTGATATTGGCATGGCTATATTCATGTACATTTATTTTCTTACGAAATAATGAATTTCCTATGAAGATAAGTAGTTATAATAAAAATGTTGTCTATTTAATATACAAAGGTAAACGCATCATTATTACGCCAACGTGAGGTTCTAATTATCAAATACAAAAACTGCAAATTTAATTTTCATATTTATTTTGAATAAGAATGATGTGGGTGTAATTTTACACCTCTGCCTATCCCTGCATGGAAACAGGCGTGAGTCTATAAGAATGATCCATGTGGACTGCCGATGTTATGATGATTCGTAACTGCTGTCAGATTCTGTATCAGACTCAGAATTTAATTCTATTATGAACCTGTCCATTTCAGCATCCGTAGACCCATCTGTTTCACGAAGCTTGTCTTCAATGTGGCGCTCATGTTTGCATTGTTTTTGTCAGTCTTCTGCAGTGACAGGTTGAAAAGCTTCTTCATCTAAATTCACAATGTTGGTTGCCTCTTGTCCTAAATTTTTGCTTGTGACTCGCCTTTTAATGAGCCTCCACATAACTTCAATTGCGTTTAGCTCGCAGTGGTATGGCGGTAATCTAACCACTTTGCGGCCATGAGCTTCAAGCATTTGAATTTTTGAAGCATTTCCACTAATATTGGGTAAAATGATATGCACGGATAACCCTATTTTACATTCCTGTCATCACAGAGTACAATTCCAACATAAAGAAAATAAACACCGACATCTGTCAGAGGTAAAATAACTGTGAACGGACTATATATGTGCTCAAGAAATCATACTCTTCTATATATATGAGAGTATGATTTAAAGAGATACGCTAGTTACGTAATACGTAGCGCATTTAAAGTCAAACATTTAGGGCCAAAGTAACCAAACGTCAAAAAAATGAAAGATGTCAATAATATGTTGATTAGGCGGGTGTTCAAAGAAAAAAAATATAATTAAAATTGGTAACTTGTTGTCGTTTGCGTCTCTCGGAATTTCATAGGAGTGCAAAATTAGTTGAATTTTCTAATTAAAGTAGATTGCACTTGATAACAATGGTGTTTTGCATATTCTGAATTAGTGAACGTACGATTCTATTACGGTAACATCTCAGTATTATCGAAAAATGGTGGATCTTAGCGGTGGAACTGAAGGCCCGATCGAACATGGATTTTCTAACAGTGTATTTATTATTCCCGGGATTGTGGTCATTAGTTTATCAGGTAATGTATTTTATCTATTATTTATTTATTGTTTTAGGGACAACATGATCAATATGAATAATATATAGTCATATTTTGTGCATAAAATGTGGTTTAGGACAAGCGCATTTATCGAAGAAATTAAATAAATTACTTAATTTCTTACCTAGTTAAAAAAGATACATGAATTTTAACGATGTTACAATCTTAAAGCCTTACGCTGTTCAATATTAAGTATCTACTCATAATACGATAATCAAGACGACACGTAATATCCGTAGTCCTACAGCTGTTGTTTTTCTATTTCAAAATTATTTTTTATCGTCGTATCTTATCACCTGAAAATCAATATCAATGGTGTGGGAGGCGCTCTGGATGGGGTTAAACAATATGGTGTAGTAAAATGCCACTCAGCATCAAACTACAACTTAAATATGAACATCATCATGAATATAATATCAAAGGCTGTTTATTTCCCTTATGATTGATGATTTCACTAAAAATTATGACTGTTTATAAATATTAATAATAAATTTCCTGAAAAATAAACAGTAGATATCCACCTGTAGCTTCCATAAGGCCCTAGCACTTTCTGGGGTGTGTTATCATCCACTTTTGGCATGACTGCCCTACAACAAATACAAGCTCCTATAATCTAAATCCACACAACCATGTGTCATTGATGTCTTTTACTCTGTCTGTCTGTTTCCTGTTAAAGAAGCTACATTATAGTATCTAGTATACCAGCGATATGGGGTTAGGTGACAATGGGCAGATCCTGTAGATGTCTTGTTAGTAATATCAGTTGTCCTTCCTGTACTAAATATAAGCAAAAAATATTCAATATTAGCCACTAAATAAATTATTAGTAGTAGTACATCGATCTTCCTTTCTCACTCTCTCTATCTTTTGTTCTCAAACAAATTTCCAAATATGACTCACCATGTTTTAGGTGTGCTTGTAAGAATGCTCTTTAAGTAAAAGAACATTAACAAACTTGTTAAAAAAAATATTGGTCAATAATAATTGTCTGTTTCCTTGGTAGACCTTGAATTTAAAACAAATTATATCTTGTGATGGTATGGTTTCACTTAATAATAAAGGAAGCTAAAGGAGTAAAACCAGGCTGTGTATAATACTGTATATGTTATGCGTAATGCTTGAATTTGGAGTAAACTCAGTTTACCTAGCACACCACTTAGTATTATCAACATTGTAGCAAAAGTCCAAATAATATGTGAAATGTTATACAGAACATTTTAAAAGTAACTACCATCAATGAGAAATAATACAATGTTTCAATACTTTTATACACTGACTACCTACTACTAGTTAGTAGATTCACATTATAAAATCTTTATAGAATGCATCATAATTTGCTCATGGGTTTGGTCTTTCTAAAGTGCCTTAAAAAGTCTATTAATTACTCTTATATTGTGGATAATGCTACCTGAATTGTATTACTAGAAGTATACTTATACAATGGACTACATGACTGGACTAGTGTAAACGGGCCCTGATATTGTATATGCTAAGGCCCATTTGTGTTGCCCGTGTCCCCGAGTCTCACATGAGACAACTCTGGGTTATATAAACTGTTCCTTTTTATAGACAGCACGTTATTATTTTAAAATAATTATTTGTAACTCTGTGACAATAGACTTAAGAGCGAGAATTGTTCTAAATCATTAAAGATTTTACTGAATTATCACTTCAATTGAATTTTTGAGTATCAATCGTTTTGAGGCATATTCATTTGAAAACTAGAGGCAATGATTGTCTAGTGGATATACTAATGCACTGCCATGCGTAGGGTCATCATCCCAGGGCTGTAGCTAGAGTCGAATTTGTGGTAGGGCAGCACTGGTTATAGGTAGGGCGGAAGTTAAAAAATGTATCATAATGGATCTGCTCCGAAGCACGGACCTCTAGGTCAGTGATGTTCATTGAATAGCTATTCATAGACTAATAATTACTGTGACAGAACATGAGCATGGATCTAAGAACTATTAGATCCTCAGTGATGAAGAACAAGCGAACGAAATGGTTTAACTTCCACACTTGGTTGTAAGGATCCATGTCTGAGTGAGAGTCAGGTAATAATAAATTTTAGGTGAGGTGATAAGAGTAAATAGATATGACCAAAAATATCATTTAGATCATATTGTTTCTGCAAACTTATTATAATAATAATTTAAATAATAATACTCAATTCTTTATTGCATTTCACAATGTTTGCTTAGGTGATAGTCTTTAAATTATATGAGTCATTGTGAACCCTGTCGGGCACAGCAAAGTAGGAGAGAGGATGTGATACTTATTATATGCCTATTACATAATTTATTTTTGTACTAGGGCGTGACTCTACTGTAATCATTTTAATTGTACCTACAAAATGAATATGTACCTGTGTTTTTTAAGTATTTAGTTGTTTATCGTTTAGGTCTTCGTTGATTGTGTAGTAGCACTTTTCTATCAAAAGACTTTTTAATTTATTTATAAACACGGATTCACTTTCTATTTTTTTAATTGTATTTGGGACCTTATTATAAATTTTTACTGACATCACGTAAGGACTGTTTGAGTGCATGTGCAAGTTAGACATAGGCAGGTTGAGTAAATTTCGAGGGCGTAACGTGTACCTGTGTTGATTTTCATCTCTATTTGAATAGAACTCCTGATATTTACGAGCGAATTTGCCTGTTTCTAGTATATACATGCAGGGAAGGGTCAACAATTTTAATTCTTTAAAGTGGGGTTTGCAGCTTTCAGTTACTTCAATATTAGTTAAAATGCGCACGAGTTTCTTCTGTAAAACAAATAATGCGGGCGCATCAGTGCTGTTGCCCCATAGGATTATGCCGTAACTAAGCCATGCATAAGCGTACGCATAGTATGTGACGAGGGCTGTTTCAACGTTGGTATTTTTTTTAACTTCGCGAAGAGCATAAGAAAATTTTGATAGCTTGGAACAAATTTTTTGAACATGATTTTTCCAGTTTATATTTGAGTCTATATTTAATCCTAACAAGGTAAATGTGTTGACTTTTTCAATCTTTTTATTTTTATATCTAAATATATTCAATATTAAGCGGTTGATTTTGATATGGATGAAAAGTCATTATTTTAGTTTTTAAAATATTAATCTCTAAATTATGTTCGTCTAACCAGTTAGTTGTTGTGTTTAGGATGATGTTTAATTGAGTGTTAATTTCTGTATTGTTTTTACATGATATAAGTAATGAGATATCATCTGCGAATAATATGCATGGTTCTTTTATATTTTGGGGAAAGTCGTTAATATAGATAAGAAATAGCAAACATCCAATTACGCTTCCTTGTGGAATGGAAGCATTTATTATTTTTTTATCCGAATAGATATTTCTTATTTCTTTTGTGCTGCTATTAAAAAATTTTCTATTTCTACATGGTGTTCTCTATTATTTAAGTAAGATTTAAACCAGTCATGAGCCTTGCCCCGAATTCCTATTTTATTTAGTTTGTACAGCAATATGTTATACTGTACTTTGTCGTAGGCCTTCGTCATGTCTAACAGTATGCCAACTGCATACTGTCTGTTGTTTATTATATTTATAGCCTTCTGTATAAATTTATAAACCTCTAAGGTTGTAGAGCGATTCTTTCTAAACCCGTTTTGGCACTCTTCTAATATTTTATATTTTTCACAGAAAGAGTAAATACGTGTACACATTGCTTTCTCTAATATTTTTGAAGCTGTCGGTAAGATAGCGATGGGGCGATAATTATTAGGGTCTGTTTTTTCGTTCTTTTTATGAATAGGCTTTATTATAGCGCTTTTCAGTTTTTCTGGGAAGGTGCCTTCTTCAAAAGATTCGTTAATTAGGCAATAAAGGGGCAAAGTAAGCTCATCTGCGCATTGTCTAAATAAGAATGGTGGGACCTCGTCTATTCCATAACTTCTTTTATTTTTTAAAGATTTAATTATTTTATTCACCTCGTATGGTTCTACAGGTGTAAGGAAGACAGAATTTTCATTGTATTTGGACTTGAAATTGCTAGTATTTTTTATGTGAAGTCTTTGTTTACCGATCGTGGCGAAAAAATCGTTAAAGGTGTTAGCAATCTGTTTAGGCTCGCTTATTTTAATGTTATTAATTTGCAATGTAATGTTTTCTTTCTCCTTTCTTGTTATTTTATTTGTTTGTTCATTAATAATATGCCACATAGTTTTAACTTTATTGTTTGAAAGTTTTATCCTCTTTATATTTTGTAGTTTTTTTGCTGCAGATACGACATGTTTTAGTTTCTTTTCGTATAATTTATAATGCTGTAATATAATAGGGTTATTTGATTTTGTGGATAACAACTTTAACAGTCTTTTATGTCTACATGATATTTTTATACCCGTCGTAAGCCAATGCTTTTTGGGTTTTGGTTTTATTTTAAGTTTTCTTACTGGCATGCACTTATCAAGTAGTTTTTTTATAAGGTTGCTGAACGCATTGTAATTATCGTTTACATTTTTATCTGTCGCAATTATCTCGTGCCAATTTTGGGATTTTAAACAGTTTTTAAATCGCTGGATGATAATAAACTCCCTCTGGGACACTCCTATCTCACCATGAGACTAACGCAAATGACACATGACAAATGAGACAAACGCTTTTTCGGTAGTAGAGCCTTGCTGATTTCAGCATGAATGGGCCGGCTCGACCGGGGAAGTACTACCCTCTCACAGAAAATCGACGTAAAGTAACAGTACCTAAACTGTTGCGTTTCGTTCGGTGAGTGAGAGTGCCGGAGGCCCTATCCCCTATTCCTTCACCCTCATACCACTCCTTATCCTATCCCTTTTCCCAACCCCAAGGGGCGGCAACGCACTTGTGACTCCTGTGGTGTTGCTTGTGTCCATGGGCGGCGGTAATTACTTACCATCAGGCGATCCGTCAGCTTGTTTGCCGCCTATTATTACAAAAAAAAAAACTCGGAGGGCAGAGTTACAGCTTTTAAGCATCACCTTCGTCTAGTGATATTAACAAAAAATGTATTACAAGATGAAAAGAAAGCTTACAAACCGCAGGGCAGCTTTGTGGCGAGCTGAATGTGTGTGGCGACACTGCGGTCCCGAATGCTTCAGGGAGTCGGTCAGAGCCTCGTCTCCGGCTTGCCTTTGTAGGCTGGTCGGAGTGGATGTCGAAGAGCACTCGCAGGACTCTCAACTCTTGCTTGCTTTCGTCGGCCGGCCAGAGGGAAGCTGCAAGAACTCTTAGCTCGGGGGTGGAAGTGTCATTCTGAAGGGCGTAACTACGGGGAAACCCGCTTCGGGTCTCCGGTGTCACGAGACCCGCGATGGCGAAGCCGCACCGCGCGACACCCTAGCCACTCGCACCGGTGATGTCCTCTGGCTACCTTTATAGCAGACTTCGCTTGCCTAGGTGGCTATTAATAGAGGGCTCATCCAGTGAGTTGGCGAGTCACCACCTGCCACGCAGACGGATGCTATAAGAGTATCCCTGGCAGGTGCCGTTTGTTATCCATAGTTTCATTTAACATCCATCCCCAGAACCCAGTAAATTAGACTCCACATCATTGCAATAGCAGCATTTGTTGCGGCTAGTACATAGCTGTACTCAGTAGTGCAGTTGTGGAGACTCCGCGGCTTGTGTCCCATCTCATTTTAGATTAAAACTCTCTTAGGGATCTGCACGTTGGACCCATGTCTCCGTGTAAGCCCCCCAAAGGGCCGGTTATTATTTTAAGGACGTAGGTAGAACAATACCCGTGGAAAAGAGAAAAAAATTATAATAAAACATTTAAAAACAGCTAAATTCGACTATTCGCCATGTTATTAAAAATGCGAAGGATTTCGTTCAGATAAGTATAATAGGAAGTAATAGGAACTATGTTAGACGATATAACTTGCCGCATCGCTTCTTGCCTATACTTGGCAGCTGTTTACGTTTCCCCGCATAACTGTCACTGCGGTGAAGACGTCTACAGTCGTAGCCACTATGGCTTATCGTGCAGCAGAGTGCTGGGCGTATTTCTGGACATTCACAACATACTCCCACATATACGCCCACATTAACAACATACTCCGTCGAGCTCTTGTCACCGCCGCTCATCTTTAACCAAATGGTTTGGTATGCGACGATGGGAAGAGACCAGACGGAATGTCATTATTACCTTGGAAGATGGGCAGGCCTCTGGTATGGGACGCGACATACGTCGACTCCCTGGCGCCGTCACATATGCTAAGCACAGCTGGATCGGCTGCCGCTGCTGTTGCATCAGCGGAGGCCCACAAACGGCGCAAATACGTAAACCTTTCTGGTAATTACGTTTTTGAGGCGTTTGGGGTCGAAAGCACAGAAGAAAGAGGAGCAAGTGTAAAAGAGAGCTCGTGCACTAGGGCCGCAACCCAAGTGCACGCGCTCTGTACAAAAATCGCCAAAAGGCTGATCGATGCTTCCCGTTTCCCAGAGAGACTAAGCATTGCCATGCAACGTGGCAATGCTGCCAGCCTTCTAGGCACGCTACCAGCCGACAGCGTTGCGGAGGAAGTTATTGACGCTTCGTAGTTGGGCTTTTCTTTTTTATTGATTTTCATTTTCTTTTTTTATTATAACTTACATATTAAGTTCAAAAAATTAAGATACCTACTTATCGCTAATTTTTTTTTTATTTCAAACTATGAACCAATAATTTAATTATAATTTACCTTAGCTTTTCGATTTTAAGGTAGGGCATTGTGATTTAGCCTAGCTACGGCCGTGCATCATCCTCCTAGCATTATTCCAGTTTCGACCTAGCTGAATATTACCTTTTCCACAAAGCGACTGCCTGTCTGACCTCCGCAACCCTAAGAGATAGCGATATTCAATGGTTTAGACTAGTGTGGGTTTACTTAGAAGGTACTGACGCCCTATAACGACAGTCAAAGATCTTCATGACTTCCGGGACCGACGGCTTAAGGTGCTCTGCGAGGCACGGGGCAAGCAGTAATTTACAATTCAATATGCACATAACTCCGAAAAGTCATTGGTGCGCGCCGCGGATTCGAACCCTAGACCCTCTGCATGGCAGTCTATTGGTATCTCACTATCTCCACTAGGCTATCGCTGCCTGCCTAAACCATAAGCATAAGGTATTGGGTCCAAATCCTCGGCGCACAACACTAACTTTGCATAAGTTATGTCTGTATTAAATCGTTAATTATCACTAGCTTCGTGCCTCGGAGAGAAAATCTTTGACAGTCGTTATGGGAAGACGCTGCCCTAAAATAAACTAATACTCATCTAAGAGCCTAGACGACTAACTGGACCCAGCGCCCCAAGGCGTTAGTTTTGGATGCAAGTAGGATAACGCTAGGATGATGATACTTAATTTAAAAACTCTTCCTATCTTTTTCTTTGTTACGAAATAAATTTTAATACCCTGGGCTTTTACAACAGCACCGTTCAAATGTGACGAAGTACTCACAGTATCCATTAATTATCAGTGAAGATTATACCAACAAGGCTCATTGTTTTTGCTAGTTACATAATACATTTGCCATTATTTTCCTTGTATGTAGGTACATTCACATTGTCATATGCACACGTGCGTCGCCGTCAGCAGAGCGTGAATGGTGTTGCGTTTGATCAAGCGTACTGTGTTACTAACTAGTATTTACCGTGTATCGCGCACAGTCATTTCCTATGGCAGCTTAGGCTAGTTGCACGCCGGTGCAATATTGTTGCTTTATAAATTGTACTCCATAATACTATTTCTGCATGGCAATGAGCATGTATGAATCTAAAAAAAGGCCTGTGACAAAGGAGCAGAGATGCATGCTCGCGGCATGTTAGAGAGAGATGGAAAAGAGCATTCGAAAATTGACACTGGTCCATCGCAGAATTCACTGACAATACTCGGTGGGAAAGCTAATATTCTGTCAAATCTGGCTAGACCAGTAAGCGGAACCCAGGCTCTAAAAGGATAAGTCTTGGATGAAACCAGGATAACGCTAGCGATGGTGATGATTAAATAGCAAAATCAGCGCGGCGGGCCCAAAAGATAACAAAGGACAGAGCTTGATGCCTTTGGTAAGGACTGGTCCCTTCTTCGTTCCTTTCGTGTGAGTGTGAGGCCAACTCTGGTGTCGGAGATATACCGAGCGTGTGTTACGCTACGCTACGCAAGTCGAAGGCATTCATCGCATTCGCTCCGGTACTTGTCCTCAGACAAGAACCGAAGTTGATAGCTTTACATGCCGAACGACGCACGGTAGCGTTCTGAAGCAAATGTCAAAACAAACGATAATCCAACCAAGGGGAGCTCTGTGTAGGTAAACGCTTTTTGACATTGCCCATTTTGTTACGAGAATCAAGTCAAATCAAGCTACGAGCTCTTTATAAGCAAAAAACTATAAGGGGTCCTCTCCCTAGATCTCTCTGTTAACTAAGCTATAAATTATCCCTCACCATCATCATATCAGCCGAATGGCTGCTGGACATAGGTCTCCCTCAAGGCTCTCCACATGGACCGATCTTGACCCGCCAGTATTAATTCGCTGCCCGCGATCCCAACAAGATAGTTGGGAGCTTACCTTACTCCCGAAAGTTCTAAATGATGATGCTAGCTGCTACCTGCAGCACTGTGTAGAGAAATACGTCGCCATGCGTTTATAACACGCGAGTCGAATTAAAGTGGTCGCTTATCTATACATATTATAAAATAAAGTCTCCCGCCGCGTCTGTCTGGCTGTTGGCTCAAAACTCGAAAAGTACTGGACAATTTTTTATACAGTTTTCAGCAACATCGAGAGTGATCCCTGAGGAAGGTTTTAGTGTATAATAAGTTTAGGTTTTGTGGAAACTGACGATATTACGAGTATTACGACGATATTAGTTCAACGCGCCGGCAAAAATTAAGGCGAACGGGAGTTTTCCTCGAAAACGCTGCCAAAACCTTTTGAGTTATAACGAAACAATGTATGATGGGATTGTACCTACCTCTTTAATAGATCTACAAAAAAGTCTGCGATGGTATATGTCTATCTTTCAAGGATAACCCACAATAACCATATTTTGCTTTTACATCTATCTATACTAATATAATAAAGCGGAAGAGTTTGTTTGTTTGTTTGTTTGAACGCGCTTATCTCAGGAACTACCGGTCGGATCTAAAAAAAACTTTTTGTATACGATAGCCCAGTTATTCCGGAAGGCTATAGGCTATATAACATAACGCTTCGACCCTTTGGGGCCGGGCAAAAGGCTAAAAGATAATGTCGGCTAATCTCAGGAACTGGCAGTCGGATTTTAAAAATTGTTATTGCTTATGATAGCCCAATTATTCCGAAAGGCTATATATAGGCTATATAAAATTACGCCACAACTTTTAGCGGACAGACAAAAATAATAAAATGGTCAAACGAGAAGGGGGAGGGTTGGGTCAAAGGCAAAAAAAGGCTAAACGAATAGGATACAATCTAATAGAATAATCTATATGGGTATCGTTTTCGAGATTTTCGGGACGCTGATTAATAATATGAAATTTATTTAGTGAGCCAAGATGGCGGACGCGAAATCAAAGATGGCGGATGAGATTTTTTTTTTAAATCTATATGGTTATCGCCTTCGATATTTTAAGGGGTAGGGAATCAAAATACAACATCTATTTCGTGATCAAAGATCCGCCATCTTTGATCACGAAATAGATGTTGTATTTTGATTCCCCACCCGCATAAAAACGTATGCGACGTGTGCTGTGAGACATTGCAAATTTTTATCTTGCATGAATAAAGATACGCGATCTCTTCATTTTCCGCATACCCAAAAAGAAAATTTAATTAATTATCTATATTCTTTTACAATGTATAAACATTTAACGTACACAATATCTTATGTGTGGCTAAATCACATACTAAAGTAATTGAACGTAAACAAAATGGCAGACGTTAAAAAAATATGCGTTGTAAAAAATGTTAGTTTCTAACAGAAAACTTCACCATACTGGACAACTACTGCTTAACCGTCAAGGATGTATATGGTATAGTGCAGATGGGCTCTTTTAGTTCCTCATCAGAAGTTTCAGATCTTCGATTTTTATAAGACAGCAGAAAATGCTCATCGGACTGAACAACTCTTGCTAAAACGTCAAGCCTGTACATGTGATAGTGTGATAGTTATAGCCTATATGTTGCCTAGACCTAATAGCAATATAACAAAAAAAGTTTATTTTAAATACCAGGTCCAGTAACTTCGGAGATTAGCGTGTACAAAGAGACAAACTATACATATAGATATACATACAGAAAGTTTTTTTTTTTAATTCTTGCTCCTTTACTGTTACTTAGATTCCATGAATTTATTTTTTATAAATATATTCAATGTACCGTAATACATTTTTTAACTGTTTTATATATGTTTCAAGGCGCCATATTAGGTAAATTATAAAGCGGTCTGTTTCCGTCAGTCTCGCCCAGCCCCTGTTTGACCGCGATACTATACTAACCAGTAACCACTAGATTCCAGATGTATTGACCAATACGTTAGTTTAATACGTAATACATAAATAAATTTACATCAACTTTACATATTTATAAAAAAATACGTTGAGAAAGAAAATATGGAATGGATCAAGAGGCTTTAGCCGCGCTATAAACGTTTTGGAATGCTATATGCACGTAAAATG
Organism: Euclidia mi; assembly: GCA_944739405.2. NCBI lineage: Eukaryota > Metazoa > Arthropoda > Insecta > Lepidoptera > Erebidae > Euclidia > Euclidia mi. The sequence continues at coordinate 8,725,852 of OX123208.2, forward strand.
GCGGACGCGGACGAGAGCGACAGGTCCGTCCTCTGAGAGCGCTCAGCGCTGAATGGCCGACATGGACATACCATCGGGCTTTGAGCTTTATAGGTCTTTTTAACAAAATCATATAAATTACAAACGAAAAGTTTAGATTCTAATTTTTTTATATAACTTAAAATGAATCTTAAGGTTTCTAAATATGTAAATATCTTTTTAATAATCACAGTAGTTTTTCAGATATAAATGCAAATTTGCGGGCTAAAATTAAGCAAAATGCACTGTTTTGATTCCGATTTTCTTGAAAATTATGAATGGAAGTACAATTTCTTTTTTAAGCACTCGCTTGTATAACTTAGGCAGTACTATTAATTATTCTGTGCTTCGGCTTGAACAGTTCACATTTACAGAAATATATAGCGATAAGTTTTCATAGCACTAGCGACCATTAATGTTGGCCTAAGCTACAGAAATTACGAAAATGAGTTTTTTAAATTCATCCTTTTTAAAATATTTACTAATATAGGTAGTAACCCAAATATTTTCCTTTAGCACTCTCTTGATAAAGAACTGAACTTTCATATTTTCTATATCTTTCACATTAATTGTTATTTATCCGTGACATAATAGAACAATAAAAACCCGCAGAATCGCCTCCGACGGAATAAACGCTCTTAAGGAATGGGCAATTCAATATTATATAAAAATCTATGTTTGTTTGTTCATCATTTATAGACTCTGAAATGATAAGAGATTAAGCGCTAAGTCAATGGTAACTTTGGAAAAGGGGCTTGGAAAAAAGGAAATTAAGTAAATAAAAACTCTTAAAAAGGCGATACGGAGTTCGCTGGGTCAGCTAGTACTTTATAATGCTCTAAGCTCTAAGCTAATATAATAAACTAACAGTGGCTTAAAACTGTATATGTTTTATAGCCTTCCTCGATAAACGGGCTAACCCACACAAAAAAAAATTCAATCGGACAAGTAGTTCCTTAGATTGGCGCGATCAACCAAACAAACAATCTCTTCGGCTTTATAATATTAGTATATACTAGCTGAAACTGCGGGTACACCCGCGTTATTTAGGCCTTTCTCGATAAATAGGCTATCCAACACAAAAAATATTAAAATCGGACTAAAAGTTCTTGAGATTAACGCATTCAAACAAACAAACTCTTGCTTTATAATATTGGATAACAAAAATGCATGCAACTTGAACATGACCTTGACATACCGAATCGCCAATATATTATTTATTTTACCACATGTGAAGTATTTTTTTTATTCACAAAGAAAATGCCAAGGTCTACTAGAACGCAGACAAAGTTACGTAAGTTTAGGTAACAGCTGCAACATTAACATACGCAAATAAAATACTGTCCCAGTATACGAGTATAAGTATGTAGGTATAGATAATTTTAACACTTGTGTGTATATCTGTATATGACAATACTTGCGTGGAGTGAGACATAAGCTGAAGCGATTATGTTTATCATTGTTGTTTCAAGGTATTTGAAAAACTTGCTGCTTATTAAAATGATATGTATTACACGAGACGGGACCCTTTAAAAGTAATTACATAAATTAACTCTTGTAATGTTAAAATATTACACATATAAAGTGAATCAAACAACAGATTATTAGAAGGAGGCAGAGTAAATAAAAGTAATCTGCTATTGTTTAATAACTTTTGTAGTAGTTAGTAGTTAAAAGACAGAGGTTTACCTCTATGTATATAAACCATAGATCCAGGATAATAACCAGAAAAGTATGATTTTTGCGGAGCTCCATCACAATCCATGGCGCATTTGCTTTCATGCCCTCTTTGCCCATCTACCTGCAGTAAACGAGACCTTAAAGGGGTCTCAAACAATGCCGTTATCGTAGCCAAGTTTTGGGAACAGAAAATCTGAACCAGTGACACGATGAAGAAGAAGAGGTATTGGAGTGCGAAATCTTTATAATGATATCAAGTTGTATAATATCGCTGCAGTGGCTACCCGCTGTTCGCTTATGCAATGCACCGCCGTCTTTTAATCGACGTGTAGTCCACGTTACACCGCCGCAAGATAACCACACATCCGATAAAGTATTAATTCTGCTAAATATTTGACCAAACATGGACGTACTCGACCAAGAAACTTTGGCCAAACTGCAAGAATTGGTCAAAGAAAATGGGGATCCGGACAAACAACCTTCTAGGAAAGCCTTGTTGGAAATGCTGGACACAGTGGAATTGTCTGATGATGTGAAAGAAAACTTGAAGGCCATGTTAACCGGTGATGTTCCGAAGGTGTTTGGCAGCTATGGAGGGGGTTCCATTTTAGCTGTTATTTTCATCTTGCTGGTGTTTACGTTGCTATGTAAGTTTTGTTTTTTTTTTTTACTTCGTGCGTCTGTGGAATGTGTTAGGTTGTGCGCGGGAAAACTGCCGCCATCACGCTACTACGAAATGTATTAGTTTGAATGTTGTGTTGTGCATTCTTGTGATTATTTCTTTTTTCATATTGATAGTTTAAATCTCGAAGGTCACTCACGATCGCGATAGATATTTGTACTAGTTTTGTTAATTTTTGTAGCGTTGAATTATTTATAGTTGAACTATATGTAATAATATGACTACTTATAACATAACATTATTTTAAAATTATCTTTTAATTTGATTGCTTGAAAGTGATAATGTATTCGCAAGGTTATTCGGTTAAGGTTTATTAGGTGGACCTGTATCATTCTTTCTTGTGGTATGGGACACATGAAATATGAACGGCGACATAATTATTTATAGGATGGTGCACATAAGCTGGCAGAAATACATTTGGAAGGGTCATTAGTCGAAATGGTGGGTGCAAGTGCACCCCCTATTGACCCATACTCCCACTCGCTAAGTTCTCCCACGCCAGAAATGCATTACCAATTTACCAATAATTTACCATCAAATAAAGTAAAAATACATAATGAAAATTGCCTATGAGCAATTTTCATCATTGATTGATTACTTTGATACGTAAAAAAGTATGCATTTTATTTCTGACTATGATGTCTAATCGTTTAACCTATAACTAGACGTCGCCAGCAAATTCAATATTTGTTCAATAATCAAGTACTTTGAATTAAAATGTACGCCTATGAACAAGCTGGAAATATTTTGGAGTCATTTTTAGGGTTCCGTACCTCACAAGGTAAAAAAAGGAACCCTTATAAGATCACTTTCTTGTCCGTCTGTCTGTCTGTCTGTCTGTCTGTCTGTCTGTCTGTCTGTCTGTCTGTCTGTCTGTCCGTGTGTCACCACCGATTTTCTCAGAAACGGGTGGACCTAGCAAATTGAAATTTATACCAGATACTGAAGTCTGTGGTTCCTATTAGGTGTATAAAAATTAGGGTCCTGGGTCAACCCGATAAAAAGATATGGTCAAAATTAGATTTTTGCGAAAACTTGTAAGTACCAAAATTAACCTTAATTTTCAACTTTTTTTAATTTTCAGAATTTTTCCTTTACTTGTGCTGTAAGACCTTGGTTTTGACCAAAATTGACAATTCTAGGTCAACCGTAAGTACCCTATAGGTTTTGGGTCGAAAACCTATATGGTAGTTCCCGTTGAACTAGAATCACGAAATTTGGCCAAAAGCAGGGTCTTACAGCACAAATAAAGGAAAAATTACAAAAATTTCAAAAAGTTGAAAATTAAGGTTAATTTTGGTACTTACAAGTTTTCGCAAAAACCTAATTTTGACCATAATTATCTCCTATGTACCTCTACAAAAAAAAAGTGAAAAATTTAAGGGTGTCCCCATACATACATAGTAGACTCCATTTAAGATAGTAGGTACTCTTTTTATGGGCGCTCGTACAGAGAGAGTTAAAGCGCCCCTTATGGAGAGAAGCGATCGATAGAGACCGCTAGGGGGCGCATTTAGAAAATGTATGGAAATTGTTCCTGTCATCGAGGCTATCGTCCACCGTGACGATCGAGTGCAAACTGGTACTAGAACCTCAGATTTGGAGGACTAGCGTAATTAGCATCAACCTCAAATAAGGTAAAATGCGTACGGAACCCTCGGTGCGCGAGTCAGACTCGCACTTGCCCGAATTTTTTTTAAATAAATTGTCAAATAATCAAATAATTTGAATTGGAATTAAAAAGTACCAGGGTAGCATAAATGTACAGAAGTTAGTCACCTGTAAACAAGCTGGTTGAAATTTTAGTCATTATATGTACGCCGCCAAATAGAAAAATGTTCTATTTAGATTAAATATTATTAGTGACATAACCATAGGTCTTTTTTGCTGATAGTACAAAAAAGCAAGTACCTAAAACCTATACCTACAAAAAAAAATATGGGCCGTACAAGGAATGCAAAATAGGACGAAGCGAGAACAAATTGATTAAATTTATACTTTGGAACGAAAGAAGCATGTTGTTCGAGCCGAATCAGGCTTTTTTTATGTGGTCCGAAACTCAGTGGTCCAAACGAAGAACAAACCCGGTTTTATAATCAACATTCTCATAAATAGCTTTTAGTCGACTGCATAATATACAGAATATACATAAAAGTCAAATGGCTCTAACAAAAAAATACTTTTTAATATGTTTTTATACATTTCAAATTTAGAGGGTTTAAAGCATTGTACGAGCATCGAAACCACGCTACTTCGTCTGCGATTTCGTCTGACTTTCGCAACCCAAGCGGCTATTCCTATAGCTTAGAGTCTAAGCAAGACACTGGTCTAAGGTCTAAGCCTTAGACCTTGGACCAGTGTCATGTCATTGCATTGCCACATCATAATTATTTATAAAGCATTTATCAGGCGATTAACTTAACAGTAGATACAGTTAAATTTCTTATCAATAAATAACTTTCTCAATTGACATTTGGGTCATATAATACATATTATCATTTGTTATTCTCAACGCAGATAAAGATTGGACACATTGCAATTACAAGTACATAGTGATGGCAAGTTTGTAAGTAATCATTATTAGTAATAATACTAATAGTGTTATTAGCTTATTTTATTACTAATGGATTTATTACGTGTCGAGTTGGTTGCTAATTTAATTTTATTAAGCTATTAAATTGATTTAGCGTTAGGGATAACTTTGATCCATAAGCAAATGAAAAGGCAAAAGTTATAACGCCCATAGCGTAAATTGACTTGTCGTTCGTATTTTTTTTATAGGCCCACGCCTGTTTCCCCGAAGGGGTAGGCAGAGGTGTAATATTACACACATATTTCGCCATGCATTTTTAGGTCCCACGTAATAGGGGGCGAGCCTATTGCCGTACCAGGCACATTTTTTTTTATTTATTTTTTTATGGTAATAGGCGGCAAATGAGCAGACGGATTGCCTGATGGTAAGCAATTACCGCCGCCCATGGACACAAGCAACACAATAGGAGTCACAAGTGCGTTGCCGCCCCTTTGGGTTGGGAAAAGGTATAGGATGAGGAGTGGAATGAGGGAGAAGGAATAGGGGATTGGGCCTCCGGCACTCTCACTTACCGAACGAAACGCAACAGTTTAGGTACCTACTGTTACTTTACGTCGATTTTCTGCTGCTACTGAGAATTTCCTAACGGTAAAATCCAATAACACTTTGCCCGACCCGGGAATCGAACCCGAGACCTCCGATCAGCAGTCGAATACGCTATTAAAATCTAAGCAATGTTTGTAGAGGCACAGAATAATTAATAGTTGGTAGAGGTCACCTCCTGGAGGAGTGACCGCTTGTGACATTAGCATCATAACGCTATCATGCTTCGAAGGACACTTAGCCTTCGGTCCTTGTCCGCTTAAATCATGACAGCACACAAGAAACAAAGAGACCCTAATAAGTTGGCGTTGTTCTCTCTTTACAATATTTTGATAAATAATCAGTAAAATACGGCCTACAGAATGGCCAATTAATTGTAATCTATATTATCTATAGCATAGGGCAGCGATAGCCGAGTGGATATACCAACAGACTGCTATGCAGAGGGTATCGGGTTCGAATCCACGGCGCGCACCAATGACTTTTCGAAGTTAAATGCGCATTAAATTGTTAATAATCGCTTGCCCCGTGCCTCGAAGAACACGTTAAACCGTCGGTCCCGGCTGTCATGAAGATCTTTTATAGTCGTTACGGAGAGTCAGTACCCTCAAATAAACTGATACTGGTCTAAACCATGGAATATCGCTATCCCTTCGGGTTGCGGAGGTCAGACGGCAGTCGCTCTGTGGACAAGCTGATATTCTGTCATATCTGGTTAGACTAGTAAGCGGACCCCGGGCTCCTAGACGTGTAAGTCTTGGATGCAACCGGGATAACGCTAGGACGTTGATGATGATTATCTATAGCAGTCACAAAGTTGAGCCTATATTCTGTTAAATCTGGCAAGGTGGTAGGGCAGTAAGCGGACCCCGGGTTTCTAGTCTTGGATGATGCTGTGTTGTGGATTCGATTCCCACACGAGACAACACTTTGTGTCATTGTGTGATCCATAAATTGTTGGTTCGAGTCTGGATGTCCATTGTGTCCGTTGGTTGTATGTTTGTAAAGTCCCCCGCGACACAGAATTTATTCCTAGTGCGGGAGTTGTCTTTTTAAAACAAAAAAAAAATGATGGCTAATTTTGTTAAGTTATATTATGTTCGTAGTTGAAAATACGCTGATTCTATAGATTATAGGTATTTGGCGAAGAGGTGCTTTAAGAGAAACAAATATCTTTGATGGGAAAATTGAATAAAAATCCGATGCCAACAATTGTCTCGCATTTTCAATAATATTGAATCGTCGCACCATTATTGTAATTATAACCCAAAAGATGAGACGAATGTTTATGTTGAAACTGGCAGGCTCACACATAGGTAGTATAAAAACTTAAATAAGAAAGTATAATTATTTTGGGGAATATTTCTGGTGCGATCCGCATGTCAGTTGCAAAACTTGCAACACAATTTTGTAATATTAACTAAATCGAATAGCGAAAACAACATTGTGGCTATAACTGAAGTTGAAAATTGTGGCTAAAAATGGAGGGAGGAAGTGAACTACCTCCCTCCATTTTCATATTATCTTCTGCTATATTCATGAAATAGATGAGCCCGCGGTTACACCCGCATTATTTAAGGCTACTGCTCCGCTCCCGTGGCTCATAGCGTGATGTTATAGCCTATAGCTTTCCTCGATAAATGGGCTATCTAACACTGTAAGAATTTATGAAATCGGTACAGTAGTTCCTGAGATTAGCGTGTTCAAGCAATCAATCAAACAAACAAAAACAAACTCTTCAGCTTTATATATTAGTATAAGATAGGGCAGCTTCCTTGCTAGGCTACTTTTCTGGAAGTTTTCTATACTGTAATAAATTTCGTCAAAATCGTCCCAGTGCGTTTAAATGTTCGAATCTAAGTTGTTATTCATGGAGTGAGTCATCAACAGCACGAACAGACCGACAAAAACATTAAAGGTGTTGTAAGGTCAGACTCCTCTAAATAGTGAATAACGACATATTTTGCTTGTGTGCGTTCTAGGAACTGCAAATAACTGCAAATTGTTTTAGCATACACTCTGATGCTCAGTACTGACACACGGTTTTACTAAAAAACGAGTTAAAATCAACGTGTGGACTGCAAAACTCACAGCTCGATGACATCAAATACACTGTAATTTTACGAGAGCCTTCGAGTCTGACTCGATCGAGTAAAACTATATGTGAGTACGGAGCTTATGGGAGATAAACATATCATGTACAGAGGGTGACACAAGACCTATCACCAAGCCGAAGTCTACTCATTTTGGACATCATATCAAGTTATACTAAGCAAAAATAATACCTGGGAAACGATTTGACTTTTTAAGTAGACACGTTTTTTAAACCGCTATTACGTTTTTTTAAATTTCGCGCGTGCTTTGCTCGAAACACCTACTTTTATCCATCTATAAAACAAATAGGCGGGGTAAATGCATCGATTTTGTACCTAATTAGAAAAAGTGCATGGTGACTTTGAACCTCTTCTCCTGAACCAGTAATTTTACCAGGTATGGTGCTGAAGTAAAAAAAATTCGTAATGGACAATATGGGATTTCAGTTTTCGTTAAGGGTCTTTTTACACCCTATATGTACTTTATCTAAAACTATGTTTTGACACCAACTTGAAATTTTCTTTAAATATATGTATAGATAAATGAATTATTACGGATGACTCAAAAACTACAATAAATACAAATACAAATACGTTTATTACTACAAAGTACTAATAGCTACAACTACTAATAAGATATTGATCAAACTTAAAAGAGAAGCACACAAGAAGCACCAACATTCAAATAAATAAAGACACATTACTTTATGTTGCAGTTAAGTTCTAAGATAACACACATAAAAACAAATACCGTCAAATTGACAATCTGCTCCTTTTTGAAGTCGGTTAAAACCTTGTCCAAAGGATGTGAGGAAATTTGGTTGATGTATAAATTTTGTATAATGTACTTATACAAATCGCGAAAGTTTTGAATGGAGTCTGTTAAGTACCTTCGCAGTACAGAAGGTTGGAATTTGAACTTTGTGTTGACTAAGGAAACTACTGTGAATATGAGTGCGTGACTCTTCGCTCAGGCCGCTCTGTGCTATCAGTGAAAATGATAAGTGAGTGTGTGTGTCTTTGAAAAGGCAGCATGATGTATAAGCTTTATACGGCGAAGTCTAAACGATCCGCGAGTTTAAGCCCGAGTCAGTATGGTAGGAGAGACACCTAGTTACCAACCACCACAGAATTTCTGTGGTGGTTGGTAAGTAGGTGTTTCACATAGATCTTATCTACTCATTTCTGCGGCAGAAATGAGTAGATTCATTTCTGTGCCAACCAATAGTCCACTACACGCAAACTCCTGAGAACCTGCCTGCTGGATGCAAAACAGCTTCGTAAAATGGAGTATAATTCCCTGACATCCGATGCAATCGCGGTCCTCCCGAGTAAACCATGCATCACCTGGTACAATGCCCAAATGACACTGACTCAACTATCTGCAATCAATGTAGCTATCGGCTAATTGAGTTGTACCAACAACTTGAAAAATAGAAGAAGAAAGGCGGTATTCTTACTCGTAGGTTGGAAGGAGTTCTTCAATGGAATTTTGTGGGAGAGGCGGAAAAAGCGCTCATACCTAATATCGACTCGAGAAAAATATTTTAGAGCACTACCTCCAGTAGAAATACTTAAAATGGCTAAAATGTCAATCTGACTATTACTTCTACTACTCATGTAGTAAATTGCCATTACAAAGAATATGCACCAACAACTTACTCAATCACCTGCACTCGAAAATGGTTTAATCTTTTTCAGTATGTTGCTAGCCTTAAAAAAATATTCCATGGGTCGACCGCTGCCCTATATCTTGCTGGATAACGGTTTTCTAGATTTTTATCAATTTTCGTCTTTTATTTCGAAATTAGCGATAAATAAAATATTTATCAATCGTATTACATACGTACACGTATTGTGGCCGGCGCCGATAATTTGCGTCCTTAGATAACTTAGTTTATCTGTGCGTGTCAGGCAGAACGGTGAGTGCCTATGCTTTTGTTTTTAAATATTTTATATCATACCTACGTGCCGGCAGATTTATAAATTAAATAATTTTGTTATTTTATTGGTATTATTGTCTGAATACAGTAATTGTATGCTTTTAATTTTTTTATTTGATTTACTTAAATATTAAGAAGCTAAATTACCTGCCGTAAGGGGAATACCCGCACGATGATGATTATGATGAATCAGTCTTGTGTAAAACAATTATTAAGTAACGTTATAAAAAATAATGAATGCCTTTGAATTGAATAAGCTGTTTGAAATGATGTTTGCAAAGTTCAATTTCAATCTAAATATAGCCCTTTGACCGAGATTCGTAGTTGCACTCACCGGCGATCTTAATATAGAAAATCTTGTGTTAAATTTTGTTCAGTTCAAATAGTAAAAGTACAGATAAATTATACTCTAACTGCTACTATTCTTTCTAAAACCAGTCATATTAGTTCAAGTGATTTTACACTCCCTAAAATGCTAGATATTTAAAAATAAATTGTTTCCCGCGCAATAGAGCAATATGGCTGACGGTGAAGCTGACCTGACGATAAACCTCCCCGTTGGGGGAGGCGATGGGGAAGGTATGGGCATTGGCGCTGCCATCACAGAAAAACTGACGGAATCCATCCAAAACATGGACTTGGTAAACGTCCTCCAGAAAATGGTAGCAACTACACCTGAAGATGAGGAATCTGAGGAAATCCGGGATAAACTCAGAGGGGTTCTTCAACAGTTTGGCAGTATGTCTGATGAGGAGAAAGCCATGTTCACGAAGCAGATCAAAGAAGGTCTGGCTAATAAACTCAGTATGAGGCTAAAAGACAGCGCTGTCCTCGGGAACATAGAGGATGCTATGAAGAGTGCCATCATGACGAAACTTTACATGGTAGCTGCTGGAGTGTTGCTACTTATTATTTTATTAGGTATGTTCTGTCATATTAGAATTAAAGAACAGTTTAAATGACTGTTTAGTCGTATTTCGGAAAAAATAGGTCATCCATCCTTATGCAGATTTTTGTCTCCATAAAAAAGGTAAAAATCTAAGCTGAATTTCGGCAACTTCTACTTATTGTATCATAATGAAACTTGACAATTAGGTGTTCATTATGGTACGATACAATTATATGATACCACTGAGCTGGTCTGCTGGAACTCTAAGGAAATGAAACTCTGGCATGCCGAGGTAAACCCATCGAGTTATTCTTCATTGGTCCTGTTCATTTCTTCTGCTAATGAACAAGTTTTAAAAAACAAAACTTCTATACTTATTCGTCCTTCTTCAATGAGTTCTAGACAGCGAAGTCAAGCAGCTCTTATTTCGCCTATGATATTCGCCTCTGACACTACTTCTTCATTTTCAATAATAGATTCTTCTCTAGTCATCATGGAAAAAATCCGTGTATAAGCTGCTCATTGCGTTGTCTTTAAGTATAAGTTGGTTATAATCTGCTTAAAAAGATTACGATCTTAATTATTGATATCATAATTATGTCAGCTATTATTCATTTATTATTATTTATTATTTGTTTGCGTAGGTATGATTTTTTTAATTTATCTATCAACTTAGGTTTTTGTATAGCCTATAGCACTTCAAGATCTATTTATGGAGTAATCTATTCATGGATCTATGGTATTTATGGAGTAAATATTTTCTCAACCCTAAGTGAACATATAGGGATAGATGGCACAAGAAATCCTGTCCGAATTTCAAAAATAATTTAAGACTAAAGATAGACTCAAAAACGACAATTTATTAAGTTCCCTTTATACAATTATATGATACGAGCAGCAGGCATTTTACCTAACGCGAGCTCGTGCTCGCGTTAGGTAAAAGCCCTGCCTATGTCCCAAATGTATTATAATCATCAAACGACACTTTTCTTATTGTCGATAACAATACATATAAATAACGTAAAATAAACAGTATAAAAGTTTACTTCGTCATTAGCGTCCTTTTTGTTCTTTTTGTAACCCATATTTTTTACCTGATTTGATCTCAACATCCCCTACCTAATTTGATCACGATGTCAGAAAGTCTTAAACACCTACACTGGAGCTTTATTGCCCACTTTGAAAACTTATGGTTTATATTAATCATGTGGTCACACAGTCGTACATCGTATTCCATCAATCCGACTGGTTAAAAGTCACTACTAGGTGAATATCATCGCTTGGTTCAGTACCTAATTTTTGGTTTGTTTAATAATATTGGCGACTAAGTTATCAGTAAGATGACCTACCGCACCGGGCACCCGTTTGTTATTGACCCAAATTCTAGATTTTCGATAACTGCTGTTGCATTATTTCGTATCTGCATAAAGATGATTGTAATACGTTATAAATAATTAAAACAATATCTGCAAACTTCTCGTCGCATCGCAAAGCGGCAAGTCTGCCAAATCGCAGTTGGCGAGCGTAGTGAACATAGAAAATATAAATAAGAGTAGAAGTGCCAAGGGGGCGTGTCGGTGTCCGCGCGAAATGCACCAAGAGTGCATATCGCAAGCAAATGGCCGTTGCCGCGAATTAGTACACTTTCGCCCGTGATCGCGACAATTTATAAGAATGCCGTCTTGTTCAGTGGTTTTCTGTAAAAACCGAAGCTCAAACCAACATTTTGTGAAGAATGGAATCACTTACCATATGAAACTACGAGTATTTTACTATATTTGTCTTTAAAAACATGAAAAACAACAAATCGTAGAATATTCCTTGCTGTTATTATTGTTTGCAAATCTCACAACGACTATATTATTTTTCAATAAATACATTGCCCTCTAACTACTACCTAAATTTGTCGTGAAGTAACTAGACAAGCAATGTAATCATGACCGAACGATATTTTATTAATGGCCGGCGCCGACTGACGGCACGGCATGCCGCGGCGCGTCGCGGCACGTCGCGGCATGCCGCGTCATACCGAGGCGTCCAATTGGCTGGAATTTAGTATCAGTAGCACTTCTTCCTGTAGATGAAGAACGAAAAATACAAACTGATATGACGAAGAGAAAACAATTCTGGATACATTATTTATGAGAACAAAATTTACTAAAAGTGAATTCAGGAACTTATTTACCTCCTGATTACGTCGTGGCACACTGCGGGACGCCGTGGCATGCCGCGGCGTCCCGCAGTATTGATTTTATATGATTTTAATCTTTCGTGATCATATCTTTCGGGATTCCAGTGAGACAGTTCAATATTTAATACTACTGATTTAATTCTCTGATCAAAGGTTGCCTGGTAGGAATTGCTTTTGGAATGTCTGAATGAAACGCATACCAATTTTCTTTAATCATTCATTTAAATTTGAGAGGGTGGCACCTCCTGCACTTTTCGTGAAGTAACCACTGCTACTGAATGGCCATTCAGCCAGGATTTGGATTTAGGTTTTAACGACACATGAATGTTGTAAGGGTTAAAGTGGCCGCCTCGTTTCTGCTTCTTAACAAGGCGACATTTATATATATGTATAAAGCAATATGCCTATGCCACTGCGCCGAGCGTTGCAAGGGTGATCATGTTCCCACACCAAACAACCGTGTTATCTATAAATATGCTCAAATAGGAAGCTTTATGACAATATTTGTAAAGCCCCACAACAGTGATTTTATTTCTTTTGCGAATTACTAAACCACATTTTATTACTCACATGTAATTTATTTAATGGGAGATGTTCTTTTGCCACGGTTCATGGATGTAACGGTTTATGGATGAACAACGTCAACATTTGATAATGCTATAGACATTTTACTGTTATATGTTAGATTTTAAGGCATCATTCTCACTAGTTCTACCAGCAATTAGTTCCATGGACCTAGTGAGACTTTTTTTCTCAGTAGTTCCACCGCAGTTGTTAAGTCCATGGAATTACTAAAAAACTGGTGGAACTAGTGAGAATGATGAGCCTTTCGAGTCAAATTGGTCGCGTAGCAGATTTGCCACGGTGGACAATGTTGAAACAATCTCCTGAGAAAAGTCGAATCTGTCGTTGTAACATAAGGTAGATACATCAATTTCTAATGATAACTTTTCTCTGTTCCAGTATTCTTCGGTTATAAGCTATACAAGTCGATAAAAGAGAAAGAAAAGAAAAGAGAGGAGAAGAAAAAGGCCAAACAAATGAAAAAGAAGAAGTGATGCGACAACTAAACGTAACGGCGAGAGGCAACATGGCGTCGTGTGTGGAAAATTATGTATTTTCACTATTATTTATTAATTATTTAATATTTTATTATAGGACAAATAACTGACATAAATTATTCCATAATAATCATATTTTAGGCGAATTTAGTCAATTTTAATACTAGATAAATTTATGACGATTAAGTATGTGTTCTTTTTCCTGCTCTATATAGTTAGATATTATTAAACTTTTGAATACGTAATGGGATATTAAAATGTTTGAAATATGAATCTTTGGATGAATACATAATTTTCTAAACACTACTCTTAAATGACTGATTAAGAAATACTTAAGGTTTTAAAGCTTATCCATACAGGAACCATATTCCGCCTTAGGTAACTATGTTTAATTGTAATTCCATGGACTGCGAGAAACTTTCACAAACTTGACCATTCTGTAGAGAGAGACAAAGCGAGTAATTATTTCTAACTCTTTCAGTCCGATATTTTACAGAGCTCTTGAAAGAGAGAACACCAGCCTATAGGGGTATCTCTTTCACACGTTTTGGTCATATTTACCTTTTCATTATTTGTTCAATTCTCAGTTCATATCGGGATATGATGTCTGTATGGAAGTCTTGAACAATTCTATTTATTTTCTGTTGTATTACTTACAATTTAAAAATTTTGGATGTTATACTTACTGTGAAAGCCCTGAACTGGCAGTGTGGGCTAATGTATACTGTCATTTTAACATTATAACAATAAAATTGAAACTTAGCAATTTGCTCAAGAGAAGTAAAATCTTATTGATTTGTTCTTGTACCTTGTCTTATACGTATGTCTGTCTGTACCGATGGTCTTTTAAAGAATACGAATATTTTTATACATTCCTTTATTAGTTTAAACTTGAATAAGTGAATATTTTTATAATTTTGTTAATGATTTGTCCAATAGAACAATTTATGTGAGCTTAGTTGATGTTCTGTTAATAAAACAGTTTATTTTTACATGATAATGTGTTTTAATCTTCCCAACAACTATGCCAGTACATATATCAAAACAGGTAGAAGTATACGGTAGTGTCTTAAAGTGTAGATGGCATCAGTAAGCGCCGGTAGATTTTGTTTATAAGATTGGAGACAAGCGATCTAATGGATCGCCTGATGGTAAGCAATTACTGCCGCCGATAGACACCTGCAACACGAGAGTCACAGGTACAGCCGAACAACTTCCCGCTAGACCACCATAAGGGCGAGAATCGCTCAGCAAGAGATCGTCGCTTCCAGTGCTACTTTACACGCACATTGACACTCATATGCAAAACCAGTTTCTAGTGTGCCTCGACTCTATGAGCGAGCCAAGGGATTTTTTCCAAACTGGTCCTGCGCCAACTTGTTTGATTGTACATTGCCGACCTGGGTGGGAAAAGGAAAAGGCGATGAGGCACTCTCACTCACCGAACAAAATGCAGCTGTAGGTAGAGATACTGTTACTTTACGTCGATATTTTATGAGAGTAGTACATACTTTCCCGGTCGGCCTATTCATACTAATTATATACTGAAATCAGTAAGGCTCTACTCAGTGGCGTAGCTAGCTTGGGTGGCACCCGGGGCGGATTTTAATGGTGTCACCCCATCGCGGGTGTATTGCGGCTCATTGCCCTCTCCAAAGCATCTGAGTCCTCCCATGGCTTTTGAATGATTATCTTCATAAATTCTACGATAACCAGAATCAAGCTAGCGATCCAGGGTCGAGCCGACCCTAGACAGCGCCTGTGAGCGAAATCTTTGAAGCGCCTTTTTTGTTCTCCTGTTTCGACAATATTTAAAGATGCCCAATTGTTAAAGAAAATAATCATTCTAAATCCTTTTTTAGTCAGATTTGATCCAAAACAATGTGATGTGACACACGTTGTGTATGGGTTCAGTCACATTTTTTTTATTTTTGCGAGTGAGAAAGTTAATACTTGTTATTTTGGCTTCCTCCGGTGAATAAAACAAAAATATTTGAAAATGTGGGTGTAAGGTTCACCCTAAAATGAAAAGTATCGGTCACGGGCAGCAACGTCACTGGTGGAAAAGCTACGCCTGACATATTTTGGGATTATGTGAAGTTCGCAGCGCGGCGTAGAATACCATTACCCTAGATTGTAGCCATCCTATGTACTTCGAGAGGGACACCAGCTATCCCAAGGTGGAGCCGGATTCTTGGTATAAAAAGTCTTCTCTGGCAACGATATATCAGTTTCCAGTGTGTCGGCAACAGTATGAACTTGAAAATTGCCCAATTACCTACATGCATATAATATGCATATATAAGTATATATAACTGGAGAATATAATTATTTCAGACAAATATAATAAAATAGAATGTCAAAAAGCGCTTCATAGGTTTTGCTCACAGGCGCGACGTCTTGAATCGGCGCGGCTCTGATACCTACACTTATTATAATAAAATGAAGTCCCCTTTTCGTTCTGTCTGTATGAACCCGATAAACTCAAAAACAACAAAAAGCGGATTTTTGTTCGCTTTTCACCAATAAATACCTATGATTCCTGAGGAACGTTAAGGTGTACCTAAGTATAATTCACGCGGACGGGACGAAGGCTTATATTTACTAGATACTAGAGGCTACTGCAGCTACGCCCAGCCATTTTATTTTAAGTGAACCGTTTCTCCCCGATCCCGTGAGAATTTCTTGAAATCCGTTCTTAGTGCACCCCTACGGTCCTCAAGGGACGTGCAAAATTTCAGCTTCTTGTCCCAAATAGTTTTGGCTGTGCGTTGTCTGTCAGTCAGCCAGTAACGCATTTTTTTCTACATCCATCTGTAACATTACACATCCGTGTAATGTGCCCGGGTGTCACCCCAAAAATCGTGTCACCCGGGGCGGACCGCCCCCACCGCCCCCCCCCCCCTAGCTACGCCACTGGCTCTACTACCGTCAAGTTGCTTTTGGGTAGGAATGGTTATGAGTGGCACTGAAGGAAGAGTTGTACCTACTAGTAAAATTGTTAGAGGGTCTTATGGCAGGTGGCCTGCATATGCAGAATGAAATGTTCGGTATTGTGTGCTGTATCGGTGAGACATACCGTTGTGCGAATGATCAAAAACACTTGACAATATTGTGTACTTTCTGCAACTAAAATTAATTTCATCGGAGTGTTATCTTTGGCAAACTTATAACAGAGAATAAAATGGAATTATTTTTATGCGTTAGTCTGCAAACAGTGCAAACGAGAAGATGGATAAGCGATTACCGCCGCCCACAATCCCATATACACACCAGGGTAGTCACATGAGTGTGACCGACCTGTCCGTACAGGTAGGTCACACTTCCCCTGAAAAGGAATAGGAGGATGAGCGGAGTAAGGGAGATGTCAAAACGAATGGGATCTCCGGCACTGGGACTCACCGGATGCCTTTTGTCCGGTGAGTCACAGAGCCGTGCATAGGTACCTAATTCCCTAGTCGATCCGGCCCTTTTACCCTGAAATCAGCAAGGCCCTATTCCTTTAGGAATATTTTTTATATTTATATAAACTAATAGGATTTGGCTGAATATTAGCTTTTCCGCAGAGCGACTGCCTGTCTGACCGTGCAACCCAAAGGAATAGCGTGTCATAATAGCGCGTCCCATGATATTCCTAATTTAGACTAGTGTCAGTTTATTTAGAAGGTACTGACGCCCTATTACGACCGTCAAAGATCTTCATGACAACCGGGACCAACAGCTTAACGTGCTATTGGTCTGTGTATCTGAGGCACGCGGTAAGCGAAATTAACAATTCATACGCACATAATCTCGAAAAGTCATTGGTGCGCGCCGTGGATTCGAACCCGATACCCTCTGCATGGCAGTCTGTTGGTATCTCCACTAGGCTATAGCTGCCTTTCAAGATATGTCAAGGTAGTATACGTTTGTAAAATTCTATGTTGGCTGAATATAAATGCGAGTGATTGCTAGATAAGTCCCATAACAATCTCTATCTTACGTGACCAGACGCACAAGATTCACCCGCCACTCTTCCCACTAAGCTATTCTTTCATCTACGATGAAAGTAGAGATATGAGATCTAAGTAGGGTAAAAATAGTAATAGAGTATACTTATGTACTATAAAACGCTATTAAGATATAAGAATTCGAGTCTTGTGACGATGGGCATATTTGCCATACATTTTCTAAAAGCACCGGCGCGGCGGTTGCAACTATTGTCCAAACTTAGACGCGCGGCTCATAAGACTTTTGAATGCAATAATACCTCCTTAAAATACCCTTCAGCACACATCATTTGACGTAAATTATAATAATATATCCATTTATTCAGGTGGTGCAATTGGAAGCTATGAGGTATTCGCCGCTAACGTCTTTGGTAGCAGTTTCAACTATGTGTATGATGTGTGCACTATGTTTGGATAAACATTCACAAATAATCTCTGATGATGGCTATCACTGATTATAACATACACATTTGCAAGCATTAGCTTCAAAATAAATACAGCAACTTTTAACGACTGGTTCCAAGTTCCAACCTTGGCATGTTTATTTTACTCACTCTCACAACTTTGTAAAACACCTCAAGCGGTCCCATCAGGATTAGGTAAGAACAATGTTGTCTAACGTAGCGATTGGAAAAGTGGGTAACTAGAAAAGGTATTTGAGCACAAGGTCAATAGGCGAGCTCATCTATGAATGAAATACATAAGTACAATAGAACGGTTCAAAACATATAGGTGACGGCTTAAGCAGTTTTTAAATGCTTAAATGAACATAGCTTTATTATCGGCTGGTATGGTAAGGAGATTTTTTTTATTGCCAGCTATAAACAGACGAGCCAGTAGCCCATCCGATGGCAAGCTGTAACCCTGGCTCATACTCAATTACACATTGTGGATGTCGTAGGTACCTATACATTTATCTATCGGTTGCGTGCTTAGAAGACCGACAGCAGTGACAACCTGCAAAGCTATGTAATAATTTTTCGCTAGTTATGTACACTAATTGGATCCACAAAGGTGCTAGGCGAAAACGTGAAAGGCCGAGACGACGATGGCGATGGCGGGACGAACTGTCACACAAAGTAGAGATCTGTGGAAAAAGGAGAGGGAGGCCTTTGCCCTGCAGTGGGACACTACAGGCTGAAAATAATAATAATAAATCCTCGAACGCCATCTCGAGAGGTTGAAACTAGGCAGCTGGTTCAAGAGTTTGATGCAAAAGGCAGTTCTTCTACAAACGCTCGCATTGTGAGGAAATTCCTATCTCTGGAGCCCTAACCACCGGCGACTTGGATCCTATTCCCGTCGTCGATGAGAAACTATTTTTATATTTTTAAATATCATTTTTATTTTTTTAAGAGTGTTAGGTATATTTAAAAATGTAAAAGATTGGATAAATAAATATGAAAATAAAGAGATAACTAGTTAAAAGTGCAGTTGTGGAGGCTCCGCGGCACGTGTCCAATCCCAGTTTAGATTGAAACTCAACCTACGGGCTACGGGGTATCAATAGAGGTTTCGAGAAAAAGTCGGAGAGGCGATCTGTGAGTGCTTATTTATTAACACATAACCCATTTTATGTGCCTGCGTACCTACCAATAGCAGATTACAGCAATATGTACTTAAAAAGTGTAACCACGGTAATACCTAATATCAAAACGGTATTTGAATTCACGTAGTACGGTACGCACTAGGTACCGAGCTAGAAGTTCGTAAATAAATATAACTTGCGGGCTGACCGTTTGAATGAAGATAAAGTACCTACTATATTTGTATAAGTATAGATAACATTACCGTGGTGCAACAGCGTTTAAAATGAATCCGTGTAACACCTATTTCGAGTCCTATTTAAGCTCCACTCAGGCTTTTTGGGCGAATGATCTGAACGTTTATGTGCGAGAGGTGAATGAGGTGTCTTTCTTTTATTTTCGTAGTACTCATAGCATGACTTAACTTGTCGTTCGTAATCCCAGACCACTTAGTGCTACGAAATTAGGAAAATGTTGAACTACCAGCGGAGTGACGAGGCTTCAATTATCATGATTATGGTGCGACACAAGTAAAGCAACGCTTACAGAGGTCACCACTAGGATGGGCGACGCTTACAGGATCACCGTTTGTGTAGTATTTAGATACATCAGGGCGTTACCATGCTTTGGCAGACAAGTTGCAGGTCCCGGTTTTTGCCTTAGAAAAATAATTGTTAGGCTATGTCAGAGGGCTTTGGGCGGTCTGTAAACTCCAAAACCAGAGTTGGGCACACACACGAAAAAACAAGTAGGCACGGTTGCCAAGCGAATATAAAACTTTCCTTTCTAGGGAATTCTCTGAATATCGGGCGTTTCGCCATCGATAAAGATAATGCAATACGTGAATAATATCGTGTTTAGATTTCACGTTCGACATTTCGATAAAGTCTGGCGCCGTGTGCTTCTTTCTAAGCTTCAGCCTACGGCTTGCCACCTCGATTGTGCACTTGAGTTACCACGCCACCGACGACGGTCGGTCAGCAGTTCTCTAGGTAAATGCTAGTGTGCCCTTTGGAGCCGACTATACTTACAGAAGAAACATTGTGGGTCATACCCACAATCTTTCTTCTGTAAATACACCGCTATTTTTTAATTAGTACAAAAACTTTAAGGACAGATTAGCGAAGATATTATTATCATATATGTGACGTAAGAATTTCATAATATCAATAAAAAGCAAAGTTATTATCATTTGTTTATTGTAGAAAATCTCACTTAAATCATAGTCATATTTTACAATCCATTCACTAATTCATTGATAATATTCCATCCTGCTCATTCGCATTCTCTCTGTCGCACTTATGATGTAGGTAGCAATAGAAAATAAAATGAAGAAAAATAATAAATGTAGGTAGTTATTTTTTAATTTTGTTAGTTCTACCCTCTCCTTTATGCTTCATTCGGGCGTAGGACCGGTAACATTTATCGTTTAACAAGTAATTAAATACGGAGGTATGTAATTAGAAAGCAATCAAATATCAAAATAAAAGATGGTGTTCTGGACTAAAAGAAATGAGTAATTTTGGCGTATTGATGAAGTTAGAATCATCTGCTATTAACAAATTATTTTATCATCATCATGTCAGCCTAGAGACGTCCACTGTTGGACATAGGCCTTCCTCAAGGTGTGTGGAGAACACAGACCGATTTTGAGGCGCCTGCATCAAATTATTATTTACTTAAGTACGTATTATTTACTAAACTTACAAGTATTTCCATTGTCCTTCGAAATGTCCACCACCGTTGTCAAAAGCATCCAATATGCACTGTTTTAATTGTTTGACACTGACCCGGTCACTTTTGTACACTCACAATACGATGACCATGGGTACACAGCTGCACTCGCGATTTTTCCACTCAAAAAGTACGCACGAAGCATAGCTACATACTCCCGTGATATGAACTGATATGATAGGCCATCGCGTCGGGCAAACGTAGACAAACAATTAAGTTTTGCAACGAAATTAGATACGCTGACTTTCACTAGTAATTTAGTACTGTCTGTCGCATCGTCGGGGCGTGGCGCAGGCGCAGAGGGGCGGGGGGGGGCTAATTTATCAATGGTATGATAGTACACGGGTCGGTCATAGTATTAGCACAGTCAAATAATCCATACAGTCGTTCGACGAACGCGTCTAGCCGGGTCAATCGTGCGGGGGACAAGAGGTGAGACGCGGGAAGAGCGGTACCTACTTACGTATATCACTTTAGTTCCTAACTAGGTACATGTTTTTGGGGGCTTGCGCGTGCTTGTTTTTTGTTCGTTACTTATTTATTTGCTTATGAATATTAATTAAGATGGTACATACGACTTGTGCTGTGAGACATTGCAATTCTTCATGCTTCATTTAAAGATTTAAAAAATAAGCATTTAAGAAATCTGCGATTTCATCAAATTACTTACACAAAAAATTAAAATTTCATTAATTTTAATTATTTATATTATTTTGAAACGTATGTATATACCTGTATCCACTTAAAATAATGTGCACGTACCCACTAATCTACTACAACATCTCATGTCTGGCCAAATCTAATATATACTAATATATAAAACTGAATAGTTTGTTTGTTTGTTAGAAAGCGCTAATCTCAGTAACTACTGGTCCGATTTGAAAAATTATTTCAGTTTTAGATAGCACATTTATCGGGGAAGGCTATAGGTTACATAACATCACGCTATGAGTTACGGGAGCGGAGCAGTAGCCTTAACCTCTTGTCACAGAATAAAGTAGTAATTACTGTACGTAAACAACATGACAGACGTAAGAAAGTAAGCGTTGTAAGGTAATATTCGATTCAAGCGTGATTTTAATTTCATGCAATAAGTACCTAACCTAGTACCTTCGTATTAGGTAAGTGTACCTATCAAATATTAATATGTATCTTGGTAACGGCGCGTCCTAGCTAAAAAATAAC
This sequence comes from Euclidia mi, assembly GCA_944739405.2. Lineage (NCBI taxonomy): Eukaryota > Metazoa > Arthropoda > Insecta > Lepidoptera > Erebidae > Euclidia > Euclidia mi. The sequence goes on from OX123208.2 coordinate 8,747,979, forward strand.
CATATTTTTGGCCCCCTTTTACAGACCCCACACATGTTCTCAGTAATCTTATAGCTCGGTCACCCATCCATAAAATGACCTTGATGTCTATTGCTTTACCTTAACGTAGTTTGCTCGAAAATAGATCTTCAAAATACTTCATATCGATAACATAGGCTCTGCAAGCTGATCGCATGGTTGCCCATCCATTAAACGACCGCTATATCAATCACTTTATTTTAACTAGGTTTGTACGATAACCACCTAGTATATCTGAAAAAATGCTTCATATCCTTAACCGCCTCCTACGACACTTGCGGTATGAAATAGGTGCTGACTGACTCTTTGTATGCAAAGCTGTCACCGCAAGTGCAAACTAAATGCAAACTGTTTTATAATAATTATTCATCGTTAATTATTTTCATATAATAAATAAGTGATTTACACTATAATATTCATGTAGCGTAACAATTGTTATATTTTCTAAAATAAATAGACGGTGTTTGAATAAGTAGGTATTGTTTAAATGTGGCAGCCCTAGCCTCCTTACCCTTGTCTAGACGTTGTCGGCTTTTTCTTAGAGATCAAAGGCGTCAAACTACTGTATGTCTTTATATACTGTGGTATTAGTATTGCATTTACCAATTATCACGTATTTTTGTGGACAGTTTTGAGACAGTTTTGGGTATATCAACGATATACCTACTCACTTGGGAGCATACATTGCCATGCAAATGATAGTAGGTACCTACTGTGCATGGGCGATATCTCGGATTTTCTGCGATTAAGCCAGTCGGCATTAAGGTAAATAGGCGAAGATTTGTCGCGAACTTGACTAGGCTCTTAGCGCGGCCACACATTGGATTCAACTTTGCGTCCAAGCTGGACTCAAATTTCAAATGACCAGTATTGAACCCAACTACTGCACCACACATTGGCTTCAATATGTACTTTGTAGCCAAATACTGGAAATAGACCAAACATTGGACATGTCGTAGGTAGTCGCAGAGCGACAAGACGATGGACGAAAACTTATTTGCACTAGCCGCTTATGCATATGGTTTAGGTGCATATGCCTATTATTTGCATTGTACATGTTCATTTGACCAGTCAATCGACGGCTTTGTCATTTCAAAAATAATTACGTACCTACACAACAAGTAACACGTAGGATCATTTCGCCTGTTCGCGTCCATTTAGTGCAGTTGGCAAGTTTGAAGGAGAAAATAAAAATGTTCCAGCAAATTGATTCAATGAAAAATGTATGTAATGCGTTCATTATATAGTCTATTTTAATAATAACTTTCAGTTTTGTTCGAAACTTGTTGTGTTTTTTTTTAAATAGACAAACTTCAAAATATGGCATTTTACCCAGTTCGCGTCCAAAAAATCCAAATTGCGTCCACCTGTGGACCAGTTTGCGTCCACCAGCTTAGTCTTAACAATATCAGCCTTATTATCCTTCATATAAGGGTGATATTGTTAAGACAATCTAAAGAAAGATAGGCTTTTAACAATTTCTACATTTAAGATTAAAGTTATAGAAAATCTACATTATAATCATTAATAAATCACTTTAAAGAATCTATAAATAACTATTTATTGTTCTCAACATCGATGGAACTTAAAATCAAAGATAAAAAATAACGATATGTACATGTTTTCCAATATTGTGGTCTTCGGAATAGCATAATTTTTACATAATTATGTACATATTTGTCTTATCGATTTCTTCTTCTCACGAATATCACAAAACGCTTTCTTTATTTAATCATCTTTTGTATTTTTTTTCCTCCTTCTTTCTTGTCTCCTAAGAACTCATCTTGAATAGAAAAAATATGGAATAAAAGAAATTAAATGTTATAATTCAATTTTAAACTCAGTCTTAACCAAAAATGCATTTTAAATTATAAAAATATATGTATATAGAATGTATTTATGCGATTATTTCTATTTCATGAAAATATGGACGCAATTTGCTATAATATTATCCCTTGCAGGTATAGTTTGCGTCCACTTGTGATCGATTATTATATCGATTGTATCTTTTATTACAATCATAATAATGTGGACGCAAATTGGTCATTACAATTGCATACTATTAATGTTAAAATAAACAAAATCCCAATTTCTCTCTCATATTTTAATAACATAAAAATAAACAACTAAAGAAATCATAAATAGACGAGTTCGCGTCCATTGTGGACGCAAAGTGGAAGTTTTATGAATTCGGTGTAGTAATTCGCGTCCACCTTATTTTAATTGTTAACTATAAAAAAAACAAGCTAATTCATAATTCATACTATTCGTCTTTTCATTATTAATGTTTAGAAACAGCTATGTATTCTAAAATTCACATAAAACAATAAAATACTTACTGTCAAACACGCCGCTGCACACTATTTTTTTATTTATATCCCGCGCATCTGCACTCTTTTGTTGAACAACCGAGATTAAGTAATTTTTTTAAACAGGATAAGCTGGGCGCACGGAACTTTTGTCTGTTTGTGCGTGTCTCTTATACGTTGAGGTATTGGCAATACTGACTTTTCATTTTATTAGTGTGTTAGTATACTTATTTACGAGCATTTTTAAAGGGAGGTCCGCAAAATGGACGCGAATAGGGGGATGGACGCGAACAGGCGAAATGACCCTACGAATAACAGCGCTGATCGCGACCAATGAACAAACCAATGTGTGGCGCGCGAGTGGCATTTTGTCCAAGATGCCCGCGCGCACTCCCCCTTCATACCCCTCGCCTTTGAACTTACTTCAAAAACCGACTCGACGACATTCGATTGTGATTGGACGCAATGTTCACATTGTATCCAAGACTGATCCACACATTGGTGTGTTGGACCCAATACGTAACATTGGTGCAAATATACCCAATGTGTGGCCGCGCTATAAACATTGTCTCACATTGGGTTGCTGAGAACTTGGTCAAGTTAAAGAACATAGAGGTGTGCATTCTCAGAAAAATTCATTCCTTCCCAACTTTTTAACCCTCCACTGCACTACGGATACAAAACAGTCTCAATTTCGTTAGTAGATATTATATGGTCATACGCCTCAATTTCAGCTAGAGTAACTAAGTACATCAAGGGTGTCATTAAATTAGGGTTGCTCGATCCAGGTGCGTTATTTTAAAAACTGCTCCGGATCAAATCAATTCTAAGTTTCATTGAACAGATTCAACCACCAAAGAGAGGCATTTCCACTAAATCGATTGTACGGTTGATGGCTTCAATCCCGACACGAGACAATACTTTGTGTGAACTACCTATCTATAATTATTTGTTGTTTCGTGTCTGGGTCTACTTTGTATCCGTAAGTTGTATATGTTTGTAGAGTCCCGAAAAAATAAAATAAATTAATTTTATTAAAAGTTATTTGAATATGATTTATTAGATACGATCCCCCATGCATTTGTATCGATCCACCTGTGGATCGTATACTGTTGTATCGATACAAAAATCGAATAGATCGAATGCCTTTGTATCGATCTAGGCAAGTATCGATACGGATAGAGCATATCTAGATACATTAAATCAGCATCCTGTAAAGTTGTAAACAGAGTTAAGATAGGTTTTTTTTGGTTTTTGTGATAAACAAGACTCAGGTGTGTGCACTGAAGAACTCTCTTAACGAAACCCTTCCTATCCAGAATAATATGGATCAGGCTAAGGTGCTCGGTAGAACAGACACCGTCTCGTACGAAATGGTTTGGTGCTTCTTACCTTTGACGTACCATAAAGAAGTGGAACTCAATGCCAGCCTACGTGTTCCCTTCTTCCTTTGATCCCGGGTCCTTTAAATGGGGCTTGAAAAAGCTTTAGGCGATCATTATATATTATATTGGGATGATGACCTATCTATCATCAGCCTTTAACAGTCCACTGCTGGACTAGGCCTCTCCTTTGAAAGGAGGAATTGGCCTACTATACCACGCTGGCCAAACGGGTTGGTATAGGGTTTGTATCAAGATTTCCTTCTCTTACAATGCTTTTCTCTGCATAATATGCTCCCTCTGTCGGCTCTTACGACACCCATGGGATGATATGGGGTAGTGACATTCCGTATTCTTAATCCGTCACCACACGGACATGACCTACACTATAAAAATATGACTCCATGACTGCTTAACATCAGCCGGCATAGAGTCTAATGTTTACCTGTGCAGGTATAGCTGCACAGTTATAACGGAGTGTGTGTGGGAATACACCTGTGCAGTTTTATGTACAATCCAACAACTGCCCCCTAGACCTACATAAGGGCGAGAATCGCTCAGCAAGACATCGTCGCTTCCAGCGCTACTTTACACGCACATTGACACTAGTATACAATACCACTTTCTAGTATACTTGAGCGAGCCAAGGGATTTTTTTTAAACTGGTCCAGCGCAGACTTGTTTGATTGTACATGTTTGACCTGCGCAGGTAAACTCTCCGGTAAACCGTAGCGTGTATGGCCTACATTACTGATATGCTACCATGTAAAGAACGTTATAACCGTCAAGTTTTTATAAAGTGCTCCGCCGCTCCAGTCTGTCTGTATGAAAGTGAGAAACTCGAAAACTTCCAAACAGATTTTTTGTACGGTTTTCACCAACAGTACGATTTCCGAGAAAGGGTCAGCGAAGACAGAACGGAGCGCAGCGGAGAGGATTTTATAAACGCACTGGAAATTAAACTAAAATTATTATAATAAAGTGCATAAATGCTTGAACCTGACAAGAAATGCTCGCGCGTCCTCGGGGATACGCGGGAATCCGTTTATGCACTTTATTGTAATAATTTTAAAGTTTATTTTCAAGTGCGTTGATAAAATCCTCTCCGCTTCGCTCCGTTCTGTCTTCGCTGACCCAAAAGTAAATCATGAAGTCTATCTACTTTTAAAAGAAACAAGTAAATAACCAATGTCATGATCTTTATTGTATAAATTATTTTACAGCGGATAATTTAACGTTTATTAAATATAGGCGTGTTATTCTAGACGCTCGACACATGAAATAATTTCGTATAAAATATTATATAGCGATCTCGATATCTCCACATTGATAAGAATTACTAGGAATTTTTCTATTACTGATCATTATGCAATGTAAATTGCTAATACATTTTAGGAAACATTTTTTTTCCGTGTGTATTTTATAAATGCCATTCTTCTTTCACGCGCTCTGATTTTGATTTGATTTTGCGCTAGCAACGTTAGTTTAAATGTAATGCAATTTACATCGAAACATCATTTACAAATTTAGAAAAAATATTACTAATAAATATATGCTTTGTTTATTTCAGTGTGTAAAATAAATATAGTGACTTAAAATTTAGTAAATTCGCCTAACGATAGTGATACATAATTATTGAAAATTAATTCAAAATAAATATTATAAAATGAAATATCCAGACCCGAATCTTGTAAAAGCACTTAATAAATAAAATAATATTTAACCATGGCAACATTAGCTACAATTTTGTTTACTTACTACATTTACTACCTTTTTTTTTATTATTTTTGTAATATATTTTTACTTTTAATTTCGTAAATGACTTGGTGAGTGAAGCAATTTATTCCTCAAAATGTATTTTTTCTAAATATACTGAATATTTATAAATGCATGTTGCCATGTTGAAAACATAAAATATAGACAGTAAATTTTGTACAAATTAATATTAATTCAATTAGGTATCTTAACTAATAATATGCATAAGATTCTAGAGTGCGTGCGAAATATAACGAAATTTATACACTTTATAATATAAAAATTATGATAGTTTAGTCTTTAAAATATAAAAAACTTTGACATCAAATAGGATCAGAAACTGTCCCACTGCTGGGCATAGCTTTTCTCCCTATGAAGAGGGTTAATCCACAATCTACCACCCTGGTCAAGTGGTAGTTGGCAAACATCACATATCTTTCGAGAGCATTATAGAGAACTTACAGACATGCAGGTTTCCTCACGATGTTTTCCTTCACGTAATATACTGAATGTCAACCCATATTAAACAACCAATTGAATCCAAAGTATCAATTATATAGACCAATCCATCAAAGTCAGTTATATGTTTCCACTGTTTGCAACACCGAAAGTGTAACCGTGTATATGAGAATAAAGATCAATGGTATCACAAAAATCAACTAAAAATATACCATAATTTCCATATAATAAAGTATAAAATACCTCGCGACGCACACCTAGAAGGTAAAAACTACACAAACCTTAACATTCACAAAACCATTAACAATATCAAACACACTACATACATAACATAACAAACATACAATATAACATTATTTATAATCTCCCAGTCCGTTCCTGTTATACATTCCACATAACCGCAGACGAAAAACCATTCAAGATGTATATTTCATATTTTAGGTGTATAGTAGTTTTGTTCTGGGTGTATAATACAATGTTTCAGCTGTATAGTTCGTGTTCTAAGTGTATAATATTTGTTTTTGTTGTGTAATTCTTGTTCTATGTGTATATTTTACGTTTAAAGAGAGAAAGATCTGTGCACAACGCGTTGTGGTGACATGCACATTGCGAAATTCGTGATGTGGCTGTCATGTTAGACGATCACAACGCATTGTGGCATGAGGAAAGCCAAATGCGCTCTGATCACTAGATGATGTATCTTTGCTAAGCGACGATAATGTAATGTATAGTTGTATACAAACGAATTTATACACCAAAACAATAGGACAGAACAAATTTCTCAGTTGACTGCGGCATTCTCATAAAGTCTTGACATAGTATCTATTTTCTAAAATATACACTTTAAACACACTGGGGTTCAAACAATACAAGATAGGTGTATATTTCAGAAAATAAACAGAAATTTCATTGTGTACAAACATTGTATAAAATGAAAGAAAATGTCTTATTTCATTTGTAAATCTCGCATTATTTCAAAGTTGGTAGAATAAAATTAGGGGGGCAAAGCATACAATAGATTTTGAATACCGGTGGCGATTTTTGACGACCGAAATCCGCGTACAAGTTTAACCAGATTTAACAGTATGTTAGATTTTCCATAGAGCGACTGCCGTCTGACCTCTGCAACCCAAAAGGATATATCCATAGCTTAGATCAGTATCAGTATATTTAAAGGTACTGAATCGCCATAATCACTGTCAAAGATTTTCATGATCAGCCGGGACTAATGGCTTAAAGTGCTCTGCAAGGCACGGGGTAAGCGATAATTAGAAATTTAATACGCACACGTCTTGATCACTGAGAATATAAGTTTTATTCATCTGTCTTGTGGAGTGCTCGGACCACCAAATCGAAACGCTTAAAGTATCGTATGTGCTTTGGCTCTTATGTGGTGTTATTATGCTATAAGCAATGGTGGCGTGTCTGACGCGTTTAATATAAGGAACAGTGTGAATCAGAGATTTTGCGGACTTTTATATATATTTGATCCGCTTCGGAATTTTGTGTTAATTGATTTTGAATATTATTTAAATGACAGTAGTGTTGATAATATCTTGACAGTGCAGAATGCTCTCTGCAGCGCTTTGCAATATGTGCGCCTGCCCTAGAACAGCTAATAATTTCTTAAATATTACTCCGTATTCTAAATGAAATAAATGAATTTAAATGAAATCCGTAAAATCTCTGGTACTATTATATTTTCATAGCGTTATACATACATATTTTTCTTATGCATTTCTTTATAAAAGATTTATATCAACGACGTATATAGGTATCAATCATATAATAGGAAAAACGGCTGTAGCATATTGAAATAACATAGTAGGTATATTCTTATAATTCGGCTGAAGTTCATTTTTAAAGAAACCGCATAGATTTTGATAGTTGATGGAGTAGTCAAGAGTCAGTTACATTTAAAAAATATGTATTCCATTTATAATCTAATGCAGTTCATTTAAAATATATATTTTTTTTAATAATTTGATAGACTATGCTCGATTGGTATATTTAACGCTTTATATTTACAAATCAGATCAATAAAAAAGGCAGACACTGCAACGCATATTTTTTTTTAATTTCACTGTTTCTGCCCATTCCCATGGGAATTTCAGGAAATCTCTTCTTAGTGCACACAAGGAACATACATGCCAAATTTCAGCTTCCTGCGCCCAATAGCTTTCTGTCGGTCAGTAACGCAAGGATTTTATACATACAGATAACAAGACTTCTTACTATAGTAACTAATATTTTTATTACATAATAAAAAGCGAATGGATCTCCCTTTTCTGGCTTCACTTTTAGTAACAGTCATGCAGTATCTACCTTTTAAATTAGATCTGAGATTTACAATTAGAGCAAAATGCGAGAATAATATACAAAGTCGATTATAACAAATATTTTATTTTTAGGAATGTGTAAAATCGTATCTGATATTTTAGGCCCGACACGTGCGTGCGACGAGTCGTGGCGACTATTTGTCGCAAGCATAGTCGTTCGTATGCGCGAGGTGATATTTTCATGATGAATGAATTTTTAAGTCTAAATAATTTACAATTTTCATTCGATATGTTAATGCCACACAAATACATGATATTTTTAATATAAAATTATTTTATTTTTATTTCTGTTCGAAGCAGTATTATTTTTTCGATATTTCATATACGCGTACATTTATTGAGCTTGAATTAAAGCAGATATATTGATGAATATGGTATATTTTATTGCAAATCTTATAAAAATAGTGAATCTAGGCACTAATTATAAGCAGGATATACACTTGCAATATTATTGCACAATATTTAACATTGCAAAATAAAATTGATTGCTCAAAAATATTCTACAATTTCAAATATTGCATAATATTATTGCAAGTGTTTAAACCTCTCTTCTATGCTACTCTTTTAACATCAAATAGCAAGATGACATAAATTTTACAAGCACAATAAATACACTGAAGACACCATTATAATTTTGATAAAAACAATATGAAATAATTTATAAAAATCGAATAAAAAATTGTAAACAACAAAATGGGATTGGAACAAGAAATGTTAGGGTATATACACATTAGATATACAAGACTGCTGAGTGAACGTCCAATGTGTACACAGCCTTATTGTGAATAAAATTGCAAAAAAAAATATGATTCCATATTCCTAGTGCGTTGAGTATCATAATTTCATTAATTTTTAAATGACATGCATTCTCAAAACATATTCATATAAAAATGGACTTTTCATAATATTTTTATATCTTTTCGACTGTGGATGTATGCTTATATAAATTAAATTAGTCTTTGAAGACATATCTCAATTTTTTCTTAAATTTGTAATTTCTTTGAATTTACGCTGGGGTTTATATTAATATAATTTGTATTTCCTCTTTATTTTCTAGTAAAACCGAATCGTTTTTTTATTAAATCTATACTAATTTTAATAAAGCTGAAGAGTTTGTTTGTTTGGTTTAACGCGCTAATCTCACGAACTACTGGAGCGATTGAATAATTATTTTGTGTTGGGTCACCTATTTATCGAGGCAGGTGCGCCGCAGTGGCCCTAAATACCGCGGGTGTAACCGCAGCTAGTAATAAACATATGTTTCAAAGAGTGATGATATTTTAGACAACTCAAATTTTGAGATACCCGTACAAGTATTCATAAAGGGTAACTTCCAAGTCTATTAATCAAATAACGACATTCTTGAATTTTTACTGAAACAAATATCGAAATTTCTTGTCTTGTTTTACTAAACTAAATATTTGAATGATATTTAAAGTATATAAGCATACATCCACAGTAGTGTCGACGTTTATACGTTCAGTGAGTGAGTGGATCAGCTGTCGACGGAGTCCTGCGAGTCCTGAGCGCTGACGCAGTCTCCGCGCGGCGCCACTTTGGACGGCTTGGCGGTCTTGCCGACGAAGATCTCTACCTCCTGGACAAGTAAAAAAATATTTATAATTGTAGTATGCATCATAAAGATTTTTTGATAATTTAAACATTAACTGATCAAGGGATCAAGCAAGAGTTTTTTTCAAGATTAATAAAAATTATTATAAATTCTGTAGGACTTTACAAACATATAGCCTATTCTTCTCTCTCTCTCTCTTTACTCGCAACAAAAATTTGTGCATCACACAAATTGTGGTCCTGTGTGGGTATCGAACCCACAATGCTAGGCACTGTGTCAAGCGGCAAGGCGGCCGTTTAAACCAATAAGCCAAATGTGCAGCAGGTTAAAACATATAGCGTCACGCCTGTATCACCGAAGGGGTAGGCAGAGGTGTAATATTACACCATCGATATATATGTACTAAAGTACTCGATGTAGCATTCAGAACATTTACTTTGTTCAAATGCTTTGCATGCATATCCCGGCAAAGCAATCTAGTGTCACTTTGACTTTCCTGCGGTGTGGGTCCGCTTCGTTTATTGACTGTGTGGCGACGATATATCGATTAATTTGAATCAAAACTTGTATCTATAGAAGCGTTAGTCAATATTTTTAATTATTTATGTAAATAAAAGAGTTAAATGTATCATAATACCACATTAAAATGTATTTCTTTATTTTTATGTGACGTCATTTACGATCATAGACTAACTACTATGCAGAAATACATTGCAAGTGGTTGTAGGCAAAATATATGACCAAGACCAGACTTTATGAAGGTATTGGTTTTAAGAGATTTTAGTTTGATTAATGTTATAAAACCAATTTGACGTCGTATAACACTAATTCTGTGTTCTTTTTATTTTTTGGTACGTTGATCGTAATGACCGTATTAACGAATATTTCAACGCTTCATCATAGTACACATTTGCAGTTATAGAAAAATACACAAAAATAATATTGAACCATGAGACCAAAACAGATCCTGATTTCCATTATCCGATCAATAGACAAAAAACCACTAAATTAATTGTGTTTGGTGGCAATTGAATAGTTATTAAAATATATTTTTGAGCATTTCTTGCTAGAATAAATTTAACTGCAATTCAAAAAATTTTGTTTTAGGCAGGAATTCTACCCGCGACCACGACGAACCGTGTCGATACCGTACCGACTAAGCTACTCAGGCCACTTCGTCATAGATTTTTTTTTAATAGCTGGTTTCCTTATGGTAGCACATAGTGCCATCTGCCACATGTGTAGGTTTAGAACTCTGTGGTCAGCAAGGGCATCTTTACAGAATGACAAACAATCCTGACTTATATATTAGGTATATAATATGCTTAAGCAATTCTCATAGTAAGAAAAATATAAAGTTTAAAAATTATAATTATTCGTGAAGCAACTAAGGCAAGTCTTGAACTTACGCCCACAAATACATTTTTCTATTTTGTAATAAAAACATCTGAATATGTTTATAGATTCTATTTTTTTACTTAAATGAACCTCCAGAAATTAATTCCTTTTATTTTCATGAATAAACTGTTCTTATTATGTTGATGAAATATTGTAGGCAGAAAACATCTCTTCTGTGAAGTAAATAATCTTTGCAAATGGCAATAAGCAGCCAGTAGCGTTAGAGAAATATTGGATACTCATTGGTAAGATGCCGGGACTGGTTGCTGTTGATTGGCTATAATAATAACTAGACACTGTAAGTCATTGGCGCTGCTTGCGCCTGCGTGTTGCGCTAGTAAGATTAGACGTCATACGTTAGACAATTTGAACAAAATATTTATAGGGAATGCTCCGTCTATCGTTAGAGTATATGTCAATGTATTACACCCACATTTCGCCATGCATTTTAGGTCCCACGTAATAGAGGGCGAGCCTATTACCAGGCCTCCTTCACTCGGCCGTACCTACAGCAATAAGTGCCTACACTGTCGCGCGGCTTCCAAGTCCGCGTCCGACGCGTCGCGCTAGGGTTGTCGACTTGAAAATTTGATTTTATTTATTTTACGAAAGCAACTTGAAAATTTGATTTTTTGTTTGTTGAGATATCCCAACGGTTATGGTGTCTTATTAAAGATCTAGTTCAAAAACCATTTTATCTATTTGAATCATGTAAATCGGTCCACTCGTTTAGGAAATAACTAAGAATTTGTATGGGAAAAATGTAAACGACCAGAATTTTTGCGCTTTTGTTCTACTAGCTCAAATAGTGGGATAGGATACTTATAGGATGATTATTTATTATAAGGTTCGTGGTCAAGTAGGCAGATAGACGATGAATAAATATTATAGTAGCAGCGGCAAGTCAACAACCCTAGCGCGCCACTCCGCGCCAGACAGCGACAGCGTTATATGTTAGAAAAGAGCGGGAACGGTTAGGTGAATATCGCATCGAGCTGAATTGCACTTTGTTGCTTAGTAGCAAGAGTCGCAATTTCAATAAATTGGTTTGAGAAGTGATGCTTCTGTACGTAAGTACTGTTTATTCTGTGCTATTGCCGTTTGCACTTTGCCAAACTTAGCGCTGCTACTGAGCATTCGGAAAAACTAAGCCATACTTTTGCCCGACCCGAGAATGGACCCCGGGAGCCGATTAGCAGACGCATACGCATCCACTGGAACACGGAGACAATCTATGACATGACGATGATATAAATTGGTAGGTAAGTTACGTAATCGGCGAGCATGTGTATGAAAAGAGTAATTAATGTAGATGAAGCGTGTGAGGTTTGTAAGGATAGATGCAAGTGGCGTTCCGTTGTCTCAGCCTACCCCGACGGGAAAAAGGCGTGAGTATATGTATGTATGTAAGTTACCTGGCTCCCCTCCACTCCCATGTCCCTGGGCAGCTCGCCGCTGGTGCCGGGCGCGCCGCGCGCTGCCAGCTGTCTCTCGCGAGCTACTCGCCTGCAAACACATACATTATGTTACCAATACATCATATTATGGATAGCACTGGCGGATGTAGAATTATTTTCTGGACGAGGAATATTTTAGGGATAGCAGTGACAGATACAAAACTTTTTTTTGGGTGAAGCCTATGGCTTTGGGTCTTAAGCCTCGTTATCTCGATTTTATCCAAGAAAACACATAAAAATTTAATTGTCTTTGAAAGGAAACTCGTAGGTGGAGTTGGACTAGCTACCTCTGTGTAATTGAAAGAGGCTTTTTCCCCTTTTTTGTGACAACTCTCGCATTAGGGCTAAATCCTGTGTCGCGGGGGACTTTACAAACATACAACTAACGGACACAATGAACACCCAGACTCGAAACAACAATTGTGAATTACACAAAGTGTTGTCTCGTGTGGGGATCGAACCCACAACACTCGGCGCAATGTCAAGCGGCGAGGCGACCGCTTAAACCACTACGCCAACCGTGCAGTCGTTTGAAGCACTTGATATTGGTGAGAGGTTTTATCCACACATTGACAGTCGTTGATGATTTATTACTGTAAGAGAACAGATACGTTTGCGTGAGGCTGGAGGCTTCTAGTCTCATCTTAGATCCGCTTGAGGAAGGACAGGTTACAAATGACTGGGTATGACACAGATGCAAGAAAATTTTTCCCCACGTATACACAACATAGCATAGGACATTGGACGGCTATTTAACCCAGATAAGCCTACCGTCCTATATGTAGGACAGTGCAAACAAAAAAATATATTCATCTACCCGCTAAAGTTACTTATGTTATTATTCGTGTCAAGTAGTAACGAGAGTATGCTTATTCAGTTGTAATATACAGTTATGAGTTAAAGTTGTGTTTTTGTTATAACATTCTATCAAAAAGTGAACCATTGTTGTACTCTCCTGATATGGCGGGCAAAAGGTAAGTGTAAAACATAGTATTTTATTGTTAGGGATCAAAATTTACATTTATCGTGTTGTTGATGCTATAACCTTCACTTTTTCTAAATAAAACAGTCTCTAACGTTTCTTGAAGTGGTAGTAAATTTGTGTTGAAAAGTGGTGTTCTACATATAGGACAGTAGGATAATATGGGTAATTTTTAGTTCTAAGCAGTTAACTGCGCACGAGATATAGATAGAGGATTCAAATCTTGGGTTGATGCTACACGGCTGGGTTATGTGTTATGGATGGAGCCTTACCAAGGTGCTTCAACTATGTGTGGCCACAAATATAAAGATCTTGGACTAGGTGCCAGTGTTGTGCTGACTTTTTGTGACGTGTTGCTTTCACGTGGACTCAACCTCCCTTACCATATTGTTTTTGATAATTTCTTTACTGGGACTCCTTTATTGGAAGAAAGATAGCTAAGAAGGACCTCCGTTGTACAGGTACGATTCGTGAAAGCAGGACGTCCAAATGTCTTCTAATCTCAACCAAAGAGCTGAAGAAAAAAGAGCGGGGAACTTTGGAATATTGGTTGTCATGTGTGGTTCTATTCGACCACACATGACAACACGATTATTATTGCTGAGTGGCATGATAATAATATATTTAGCATTGCTTCCAATTCTACTATTTTACTGCAAAAAGATTTTCTCAGAGTGAGAAACGAAACATTTTCGTTGATGAGCCTAAACTCGTGAGAATTTATAATAAAAATATGGGATCGCTCTGATGAGAATATTTCTCATTATCGTATTGGCATAAGAGGAAAAATATGGTACATGCCAATTCTTACCCATATGATTGATCTTTTTGCTAGCATAATGCCTGGCAGCTGTATAAGACAAACCACGGTAAACTGGATCATCTCGGGTTTCGCAGGCGAGTAGCAACAGCTTTGATTGAGTCCAATAGAAAAACCGAGAAAAGCGGACCAAGCCGACCATCTCAACACGAGCATGCTGACAGCCGAAAAGATGGTGTAAATCATTTAGTTATTTCTCAAGAAAAACAAACGCGCTGAAGTCAATTTCACAGAAAAATTTTGATTCGCTGCAGAAAATGTGATGTAGGGGTATTTATGTAAAGTGTTTAGTGTCTTATCATTCATAAATTACTTCTGATAAACATGAAACCAGCTTTTCTCTTATTTTCCTAATTATTTTTCATGTTTTTGTACTCTTCTATAAATAAAATACTGTCATTTTTGCACATTCTTGTTTTACCTTATTTACTACCCTTTATCCTACTGACCTATATATAGGACGGGCATTTCCGTGGAAGCCTTCAGGCCGATAATTTTTATTTTATTTTTTGTACTCTAAAATAGAGTTAACTTAATTCAATAACACTAATATTTTTTTAATTTTCGCGAAAAAATAGTTTCAGGCATATCTGGGTTAAAGTGCTGAATTACTAGCCTTTGAACAATTTTTATAGTGCTAATCTCAGAATTATAAACTTTACAAACATACTTCCTACCCCACTATCTTTCCAACTGAGGGAGGATGGAATTATTTATAACTCCTTGTAAACTGTACGTAGCTATTAGGCATGGGGCGTTTTCGGATTTTTATGCAAATCGATAAAAATCTGATTTCAGAAATCGATTTCAGTAGCGGATGTTGGAGCGTAGCGTACGACCAATGTAAACAATCGAAATCTTTTTGTATTTTAGGCATGAGACCAATCAAGTCAAATAAAACTCTTCAAACATAAATTCCTAATAACTATTTGCAATTTTCAAAATAAACATTAAATAGTTGCAATCTGAATTAGATTTTATAGCCTCGATATTTAGTTATATTTTTTCTATGCAATCTGAAATTCATAAAACCGCCAAAATCCAAAACGATTCGCTTGCTTGGCGCCAATTCGCTTCATCTCTTTCGCTCTTTCAACGGATCACTAAGTTAGAAAGAAAAGGAAATGAAATTAGCTCTCTCTCATTCTAACTAACTAGTCGTTTGGTAGTGTGAAAGAGAACGAATGTAATTGAAAACTATCGAAAACGTAAGCTTTAGATTTACTTTGTAGTTTGGTTGCGCTTGCACCGTTTGGTTTAAATTTGTGTAGTTTGCGTTATCGTGGTATTGTTTTGCGTTTTCTAAAATCGGTTTTTTCACATTGGAATATCGATACGATACGATTTCTGACTGCAATCGAATTTCAGATTCGTCATGCCTAGATATATCGGTCTTATGCCTAGTAGCTATCAAAAATCCGTGAACGGATTTTATGAGTTTTGATTTTATCTGACTCCCTTGTAAAAGCTTTTTGATTCAGGATATAGCAAAACACAATTTGAACAACACTGAGTTAAGACATATAGAGATCAGCATGCATGCAGTAAAACAACAATTTCTGTAAGGGTTTTATGCATTTTTTTTCTGTGTAACCGTTTTTGAGGGTTTTGTAAAAAGTATGGGGTAATTATATTAGTCTTACTACACTTCTTGAGGTCCAGTTTGAGAGAGCTATTACAAAACCATTGCATCATTATTATTGCTGTGTATTTTTATGGTATTTATTTAGACGTGAAGTAGGTATACTAAAATACACTAATAAGATATAATTCCTTTGATTTTAGGGTACTACATGCTATTTATGCTATAGCTCAGAGTTTTAACTTGTAAGATGTGCTCATACCATACGCATAGTGCTTAAAAAAGTATCATCGTTGGGAAGAGTTCACTCTTCCCGTCGCAATAACTTTCATACTCTGTCAGATGAGGTGAGATGCGTACCTGGTACCAATGAATACAGATTTACATATAGAAGCGTATTTCTTAAGGATTTCGTGTGCCGATTCCAAGTGGTGAGTTGGCGATTATCGTCAGTGTAATTCGTAGTTGGCGCCGTTGGCGGCGCTGGCGTCGTTCTCCGTCTCTCTTGCTCTCGTAGTTAAGATACACAGGAGAAACGTTCGTCTCTCTTGCACTCGTAGAGACAGCTGTCACAGCGCGACTGCCACGCCACCAAGCGGCAATATGGTTCACAAGTCTGTCTACAGAGTGCCCATAAGAAATGCGCCTCTATGTAAATATCTATGCTCTATGCTGGTACTGCGCGCGTATTGTCAGATTGACTTAAAACATTGACTTTGGTAATTCAAAAGCTTTTCTCAATATGATTTCCTATTTTTAAGTCTGTACAAAGAGGTAGACCGAAGTTCATGTATTTTAGACACCCTGTTCTACTAAATAAACAAAAAAATAAGAAGTGTTATCATACCTCCTATGTTCAAGCATGGCCTTCCTATCAGCCTCTCTCTTCTCGGCGGCGAGTCGCGCCTTCTCGTTGAGGTGGGGCGCGACCCGGGGCCGTGTGCGGGGCGACGAAGATACCCCCACAGTGGACGGCTGCTTCACCTCGGGGGCCAGCTGGGAACATAAAAAAAAAATATTCCTGTAAAGAAATCGAAGCGTCGGAGTCAGAATCAGCAGCCGGCTAGTAATAAATAATGTAGTTTCTATATCATTGGTTTTAAATGTAATATCTTTAAAACCAATACATACAGGGTGTCACAAGACCCATCACCAAGCCGAAGTCTACTCGTTTTGGACATCATGCCAAGTCATACTAAGCAAAAATAAAACCTGGGAAACGACTTTTTTTTAAGTTATTCACTTTTTTCAAGCCGCCATAAAAAATGCGCGCGTGCAATTTTCGAAATACCTACTAATCCATGGGTGCATAGGACATCTATAGAACAGGTTGGCGGGGTAAATGCATCGATGTTGTACCTAATTACAAAAATTTCATAGTAACTTTGAGCCCCAATTTCTCCTGAACCAGTAATTTCCCAGGTATGATGCCGAAGCAAAAAATGTTCGTAATGATTGATACAATATGGGGTTTCAGTTTTCGTTAAGGGTCTTTTTACACCCTGTATATCGCGATAGACCGTAAACCGTAGTTTGATTTCAAATACAAAACTAAGCAATTTTCAATGACTGGTATTAAGAGCGTTTAATCCGTCGGAGGCGATTTTGCGGGTTTTTATTGTTCTATTACGTTACGGATAAATGACAATTAATGGAAAAGATATAGAAAATATGAAAGTTCAGTTCTTTATCAAGAGAGTGCTGGAGAAAAATATATGGGTTACTATAGTAAATATTTTAAAACGGATGAATTTAAAAAAGTCATTTTCGTAATTTCTGTAGTTTAGGCCAGCATTAATGGTCGCTAGTGCTATGAAAACTTATCGTTCTATAATTCTGTAAATGTAAACTGTACGAGCAAAAGCTATACAAGCGAGTCCCTAAAAAAGAAATTGTACTTTCATTCATAATTTTCAAGAAAATCGGAGAACAAAACAGTGCATTTTGCTTAATTTTAGCCCGCAAATTTGCATTTATATCTAAAAAACTACTGTGATTATTAAAAAGATATATACATATTTACAAACCTTAAGATTCATTTTTAGTCATATAAAAAAATTGGAATCTAAACTTTTCGTTTGTAATTAATATGATTTTTTAAAAAAGACCTATAAAACTCGAAGCGCGATGCTACGTTCGCCATTCAGCGCTGAGCGCTCTCAGAGGACGGACCTGTCGCTCGCGTCCGCGTCCGCCATTTTACGTAAATATTGCATTCCAAAACGTTTATAGCGCGGCTAAAGCTTCTTGATCCTTATTTTTTTATCAACGTATTTTTTTTATAAATATGAAAAGTTGATGTACTTAACTTTATTTATGTATTACGTATTAAACTAGTGTGTTAGTCGAGACATCTGGAATCTAGTGGTTACTGGTTAGTATAGTAGCGCGGTCAACTAGGGGCTGGGCGAGACTGACAGAAACGGACCGTTAGATATAATACCTTGCTGCAAAAATCAAGTGGCAATATACAGTATAAACAGGTACAGTAGTTAGACGCATTTGATCTTTGATGGGTGACCATGGGATTGGCTTGCAAAGCCTTTATCGCAGGTTTATTTTCGTACAAACTACATAAGTTAAGGTAAAGTAATTGACATCACGGTCATAGTGTGGATGGGTGACCGACCGATGAATTTACAGAGCCCATGTATGAGGTTCTTAATGGGGGCAAAATTATGGTTATTTTTAAGCTAGGACGCGCCGTCGTTAGCATGATACCAATGTAATAGGTATTTACCTAAAACGTACTATGCAATGCAATTAAAAGCACACTTGAATCGAATATTATCTTACAAACCGCCGCAGCTCAGCTGATCCGCACGAGCTCGCATTGCAGGTACCTAACACACACAAGCCCACCTACCTACTGTGCAGTCTTATTCTGCACCAGTTAACAGTTTATTTTGACTCAATTCTTCTAACTATATTTGTTCAAAATGCAGTTTCGATCTAATGTCAGTGTCATACTCATGTCACAAATGGTATTCTCCTAAATAAACTGATATTGGAATGTTATCGTGTCTAGATCGTTAATTTTTTTTGATCTTTAAAAGACAACGCCCGCACTAGGAATAAATCCTGTGTCGCGGGGGACTTTACAAACATACAACCAACGGACACAATAAACACCCAGACTCGAAACAACAATTTATGGATCACACAAAGTGTTGTCTCGTGTGGGAATCGAACCCACGGCACTCGGTGCAGTGTCAAGCGGCGAGGTGGCCGCTTAAACCACTACACCAACCGTGCAGTCATCAGTTAATTGAACAATGTCATCATCATCGTTCTAGCATACCGTGGATTCGAACCCGATACCTTCTGCATAGCAGTCCGTTGGTATCTCCAGTAGGCTATCGCTGCCTTTTGTTAATTAAACAATGTGTCAACGTCAGTGAGAACAATAGAAGTCAAATTATAGTTGGTGCCACGAGAAGATAGACTTTTTGTAAACAAACATTCAGAGCTTCACAACCTTTTTTCGAACAGTGGCGTTTTAGATTTTATGCTTTTGAACAGTATTTTTTTTTCAATGCCTAATTATGCCACTATGTTTTTAAATTTTTATATTGTTAAATTTTACTGAAATAAAAATATTTGATTTTGTGTTTTAGTGGTCGAATGTTCATAAATTGGCCGATTTTTTTGTTGTTTTACACGTAATAATCTGTAAATTAATGAAAAATAGAGTACCATGTATGTTAATTATAGAGTAGGTACATACATGTTACTTTATTATTGACACGATTTTTTTAAAAATCACTACGCAATAAATAATATTGCTCAAAGTAGCATATCTATATATAAAATATTAAATTATTGACCAACAATGAATAATATAACAGATAACTAGCTAATACATTGCATAAACATTTCTAGGCATAGAGATTTTACGTTGTCTGTGAATGAAGAATGTGTCGTCAGAATGAACTTAAACAAAAACCATTAAACGTTACGGTAGTCTGAAAACGCAATTTCTTTTTTAGGTATAAATAATTTTCTGCCATCTGATATTCTGCACGCGCTTTTTCAAGATGCCGGCAGCGAGAAGAGCGTTGCAATCCTATAAACTTGTATTTAACTTAACACCAACCCTTTCCTGATAACTAAAAAATTAATTGTATCCTCTGATAAAAAGATGTTAAGCCCAAGAATGTATCATTTCAATGAACTAACGCCAAATGTTGACACTCTAGGCGTCAGTACCTCAAAACATTAAAAGATCCGTTTGACAGCGCATAATATCGATAAAAACCCGATCCATTGACATATTAGTTTCCAATGACACGTATCTATGTATAGGTCGGTTCACGAAAGTTGACCAGGGGCCCAATTCTGCTATTTTAGATGACATCGACATCATATTTTGAATGGAATGAGATTATATTTTGAATTGACTCAAAATCGGTATTCTGCTACACAATGTCATTCTATTCTAATTTCGATATATTCAATTTAATGTCAAATATCCTGACATGAGTAGGTATTGCCATTAATGAAATAATTAACTTTATTGCTGGTAATTTGATGTTACAGCGTTGCCTATGATTTGTTTTTTTATGTAATATGCACGCTAGTACGCTCTCACATTTTATTTCACTTTAACAGTTCCTTACGATCTGGTAGATGTTTCGGGAAATCTCTTCTTAGTCAGGGCACATGAGTAAATAAACCGAACAGAGAGACAGCTTCTTAAGAGCTTGTAAATTAGTTACCTATTTTGGTAGGGTTGTCACAATAGGTTAAGACAAATCGCTTGTTCGGTATACGACAGATTCTGGATTGGACAGATTCGTGATTTGGCAGATTCCCAACTCGACAGATTCGTGGATTGGGCAGATTCTTGGACTCGACGGATTCGCTATACGGCAGAAGTACAGCTGTTGTAAATAAAATAGCGAGTGGTACCAAAAAAGGCATGCACCTGAAACTTTTAAAAGCACGGAATAAAAATATACATTTGTTACCAAGGACACGGCGTGACGACGTGATTTATTTGACATTCCCAACGATACCACTAATCGTGTTGAATATTTACTGGTAATATGATCTATTTTGCTAATAAACATAGGAAGCTCCTTTAGCTATTATGGCCACTAGTTTTACCACGGGGATAGGTATCTAAAATAAGTTTAAAAAGAAATTGTGTAAGACAAATGAGACGTTCAAACACGCGCACAAAACAAATGACTATCAAATGATGATCAACCATCGATAGGGCTTACAAAAAACAGGTGCATGTGATTTTCGACCTTATTGACAATTCATGACAGACTTTTATTTGGTATTTTCTTGCTTTCTGACATTGATACGTTATTAAAATTGTAAATTCTGAGTTACGTCAATAAGGTCGAAAATCGCATGCACCTGTTTTTTGTAATCCCTATCGATGGCTGATCACTTTCTGATAGTCATTGGTTTTGTAAACATTAATTGATTTTACACAATTTCACAACTAATGAGTTGTTAAGTATTTCGTTGCCAACATTGACAATATTTATTTCAAGATCGAAATATTCGCGAAACTTTTGCTCGAGCAATTCAACAAATGCGACAAAATTATCAGGAGTTATACCTAATTAAAAACCCCAATTGTACGTTACCATTGTTAAAATCTTTATAATGATTTAATTATTTCATCTAGTATTATTCATACACACAGAACAATAAACAACCATTATTAATAATAAAACACAACTTTTTTACATAAAAATATTAAAACTTGCAACGTACAAAACAAACAACGTGCGTCGTAATAACCCTAAGATTGTCAACTACAATCTTAGGGTTATTACGACTTGCCTACGTAAACCGGTTCTTTCCACTCTCGCCGCGTATACGACAAGCGGCCAGTGGTCACGCACACATGCGCCGCGTGCTCATAGTAGTGCAACCGATTCGCGCTGTTGTATGAAGCTGTGTCTCTGTTCCGTTTATCTACTCATGTGGTCAGGGACCGTAAGGGTGCAGCATACGGTCCTCGAGGAACGTACATGCCAATTTTTAGCATCTTGTGCCCAGTAGATTCGGCTGTGCATTGCTGTTAGTCAGGGAATTGTGAATGAATTTTATATATACAGATGATACTACCTAGCAGTGCCATATGGCAATGGCAGTCTATAATACTAACCAGTACCATTTTAGTAAATGAATTTATTCGTTGGATTGTGAGAGATTTTTTGATACATAATCAATAATGTTACGTACGATTTGAAATCGAACATTTAAAATATGGGTGTTTTGAATATGTGTATTTACAGTTTGACGTTTGTCTTTGTACAAAAATATATTTAGCAGAATATCGTTTATGTATTTTTCAACTCTCAATATATTCGCAATATCATTTCAATGTCTCTTAATTTAGGAGAATACCATTATGACGTAAATATGACACTGACATCATATCGAAACTGCATTTTGAACAAATATAATTAGCAGAATTGGGCCCCAGAAATGGCGGCCGTCGCGCATATGTACATTCGTGCACCAATGGCGTGGCTCCATTCCTGACGCATTTAGGGAATGCGTCAAGATCGGAGCCACACCATTGGCATTCCACCCGCGCCTCACCCCGCACCTCCACGGAGACCTAAAAAATGATTTCTGCGCAGTGGTCATCTTTCGTGAACCCGACCTATACCGTTGCGCTCATTGATTTGAAATTATTTGTTTTTGACAGAACTATCGCTAAGTCACTTAGTAAAAATTCTTTGTTTACAAAATGTCTATGTTCTCGTGACACGGACTCTAGATGATAATGACATTTAAATTAGAAGAATACCAATTCTGAGTCAATTTAAAATCTAATCTCATTTCGTTCAAAATACAATTTCAATGTCATATAAAATACGAGAATTGGCCTTATCTATGTAAAATTTTATAAAAAGAGGGATTTATATCATCGCACACTGTGTGAAATAATTTTAGGTGAATATGTATTGTATAATTACAATATTTTGTAAATACAAATCAACATATTGTATATTTTTTTCTTTCTTTTAATTAATTAAGTATTTTCTTTTACCCGACTCTTTTGGTTTTGTATTTAGTGTCATTCGTGGGTTTTCATGCATTAATAACAAAATAGATGTATATTTGAAATGTAACAATTATGTAGATGACAATTATAAATTATTTCTATCACATAATAAAACTGCGCCAAATTATTATAAATAGTCGTTGTTATGCTGAGGAACATCATCCTACTAAACAAATATGTAATATCTATCGTTATTTGATACCTTTAAATGCATGTGCATTGAAAATAATTAATTTGAATACTTTCATATCATAATCGACGTATTACATAAACGAATACTGTTCATGTATGGCAAGAAGGATCAAGATTATTATTCCACGCGATACCGTCATAGTGCGCCGGGTCTCGCATGCGCGGTGTGCGGGCGACCGCGGTACTATAAAAACCTAAACTCGAGCCGCCGCTCGAGGCGTATACGCTCTTAAAAACCTACATGGGGCAGACCCTCTTTTCACCATTTTAGGGAAAGGGGGACATCCAAAAAGTTTATTTCATTACCGAAGGATCATCACATGCTAAATGACGGTGGGCAAATGTGCTCCAGCCGGCGCCAAGGGTGACTGATATCATACATCTATAGAAAGGGTAGGATGTACTTTGCAAACATGCAGAAGGAAATGAAAATTTGTCCGAGAAATTTTGAGAAATGATAGCTTTAGTGTGAAATTTGGCACTTATGTTCCACGGGGACCGTAGGAGTGCAATAAGAAAGGATTTCTCGAAATTCCACAGGATCTGGTAGAAGGTAAATCAAAGTAAACAGTGCAAGTGTAGGTAGCTGCGGGCATGCTCTATAGTCCGTGCCACGAGAACATAGACTTTTTGTAAACAAAGAATTTCTACTAAGTGACTTAGCGACAGTTCTGTCAAAAACAAATAATGTCAATTCCAATGAATGCAACGGTACATAGATAATGTGTCATTGCAAAGTAATATGTCAATTGATCGGATTTTATTGATATATGCGCTCTCAACAGTGTTTTGTGGTACTGGAACTTGTCAAATGCCGGGAACGTCAACATTTTGCGTTAATCCATTGAAATGTTACATTCTTGGGCTTAGCGGGCATTTATCAGAGAACAAAAAAATTTTTTTGGATGTCAAGAAGTTAGTTTAAAGTTAAATGCAAAGCGGGTGCAGAATTGCAGATAGCAAACTATTAGTCATACAGAACATTCTTTACACCTAACAAAAAACTTCTTCTGACGAAGGTAACACCAAATGTTATTTTACCGTAAGTCTAAGGGATTTTTTTTTCATTCTTACGGCTTCATTCATATACAACGTAAAATCTCCATGTCTAGAAATTTTAATGCAATGTTCTAGCTAGTGGTCTGTAATATTATTAATTTGTGGTATTTTTTTTAATATTTCAGGATAGCTTAGCTATTTTTATTGATTGCCTATGATTAAAGTCAATAATAATTAGAATATCATGTTTGTACTCTATAATTGATATAACTAGTTCTCTATTATTGTCTTGCATTTACAGAATTATTTACGTGTAAAAAACTACAAAAAATCGGCAAATTCATGAAAATACTTCCGGGAAATTTGATCTCTCAAACACAAAATCAAATATATTTATTTTTGTAAAAATATAAAATTTTAGGTCACGACAGGAAGTATAGATAATAAAATATAAATTGGAATACATGGTAGCATAAATGAGCATAGAAAAAAACGACTAAAAAGTATTAAAGTTAACTAAAGCATAAAATCTCAAACACAAATTTTTGATACAAAGGTTGTGAAGCCCTGAATGTGTGTTTACAAAAAGTCTACCTTCTCGTGGCACCAACTGACTTATGGTACTATGATTGCAGGCGAAAGTGGTTCAAAGGAACGAATGATACTCGCCTCCTGCCAGTTGTTGGCCTTGAGCGCCGCGATGTGCGTATACAGCGCGTCCACGTTGTTGACCTGCAGACACACCATGTCCCAGAAGCCCTGCAGGTCCTCGTCTGTCGTGGGGAACGGCTCGTCTAAACGCTCGTTTATGTTGTTGTAGCAAAGACCTGGAATATTGCACAGTATGAGTTAGAAATGGTTTTACATCATTGGAACCGTATATTTTCCTTGAGCTCTATAATCCTCTGCCTCTTATTTAAGGCTTGAGGCAATAAAATTCAGCTTGGAATATTGGCATGTTGGCTATATGAGGCATGTTTACAACACTGCGATGTCTCAAAACAAAAATCCTTCTTAAAAAGCTGAATAAAAACCCCTAAGAGTTTTTGTACTATGTAATATGTACACTAAAAATAACCTTGTTGATTTAATTTAGTTACAGGGTGCGTAGTACGAAACCCTGCACCAATTGATCGGATTAGAATCAATCGACCCCGTGGATGGGAACACTTTCCATAGGTACATTTTATAAAAGCCCTCCAGCGGGCTCTTCCGACAATTACCAACCACTAGGGCGCTTTAATTTTTTTTTGGATTTGTTCCGATCCCATCAACTAGGCTCACAGGTCGATCCAAAAATGTGTTATAGAGAGAGCAAGCTAAAGTAAGGTTGTACCTTCAAACTGCTGCATCTTCTGCGTGGCCAGGAGTCTCGCCTTGCCCGCGGCAGCACGCAGCAGACCAAGGATCTCTTCGCTCACATCCTCGCGGTTCTGGAATATAGGTGACCCACATGTTATTGGCAGTCATACTGCTTGGATAGATTGTATAGCCCGGTTCTGAAGTCGGCTTCGAATCAACTTGGAGCCCAGGCACATTTTTGTAAATAAACCCTAACATTAGCACGATGATGATTCAGTTACTAAAATATAAGATAGACTGATGAAGCCAGATATTATAAAAAGGTTAAAGGTGTAACAAATGGGTTAACATTGTCAGTCACTAAATTAAAAGTTAGCATACAGGACAATAAAAAATCACTGCTAGTAGTTTTAGCTTTTGTGTTCAAATCTTGCAAAGCTAGAAACCTCATTTTCAGTATTTAAAAATACAACTGCTGTTTATTATGCATTTTTACAATTTAAAAGAATATTTATACACACAAGTCAACCAATACTATTATAATACTTATTTCTTACGCTATAAGAACAGTACAAAGGTCTAACTGTCTAGTTTGTCGTGTAGCCGTATATATACTAGACAGTTTAACCAAATTATTTTATTTCAATCTCCATCTGTTAACATATTAGTAGAACAGGTCAAACATATTATATATATTTGCATATTAATAATGAACAAATTTAACTAAAGAAGGTTGAATATGAATATGTTATGATCCTTGAGACAAAGTTGTCCAATGTTAAATTATAATTTAGTGGTTTCAAATAGTTTGTTAAAATTGTTTTTTTCCGTAGATTCGTCCGTATTAGTTTTTCGTTTGTTCTAGCGTTATCCTAGTTGCATTGTAAATTCAAACTTCCGCATTGGAACAACTTTTGTCAAAAAAATTTTTAAAATTCTCCATCTAAGACTAAACCTGGTATTATAATATAATATAGGGATCTCTGCCTTTTCGGCGAAAATTGTTCAGCCGATTATCACTTGCCAACTAACGTTTCGCAGAATTTTATTTCGCAGAATAATCATTTGCCAACTTGTGATATAATTTTGTTTTTATTTCCCAACCTCACAGTTGCCAACTTTACGTTTGGTCTCCCTTTTATTGTTGCAATTCTAACCTAACCGATGTAGCATATTTAAATGCCCTGTGTAGTGAAATAAAAGCGATTTGGTTCTGGCACTTCGCCGGCCGCTGCCGCGGCACGCTCGCTTCGCTCGCTCGGCTCGTGCGTTGTGGTCGCAGTTCTAACTTAACCTAACCAGCCATTGTTTCAGTTGACCTGCATTGTTTATTAGCATACTAACCTAACCTAACCGATTCCTTTCGATTTCACCTGAACTGCCCGAAACATCACCTGAACAGACGAAACGTTATTCGTCTAAAAGTTGTCTGGCCTAATCATTTGACAAAAGATAAATGCCCCAAACGGTTTTTGTCATTACAATAATCAGCTTAACAATAATTCTACCAAATGAAACGTTGTCATACAAAAATTTGACAATCGTTAGTCGTCAAAGTGAAAAATAGGCGAAACGTTGGTTGGCAAGTGATAATCGGCCAAACAATATTCGGCGAAAAGGCAGGATCCCGTAATATAGACCTTGTTTTGTAATAAGTCCCAAGAAGATTATTCTGTTTGCAAAGAAAAGTGACAAATTTTCATCCATCCTCACAAAATGCCGCGTTTATAATACAAGTAGAAATTAGCCGTCAAGGAAATTAGTCAAGGTCAAATCTTTGATTGATTTGTTATAATCTAAGATCGAACTGAACTTCTGGCCTTCTTCTTTCGTCTAAACTAGTCTAAAGCTAATCATAGTCAATGATGAATTGATCAGTGTTAGGTATTATTTTCTTGAGAGTAATTCCGATTAAGTGCAGATTAGATAGCTCTGTATTAGTAATTTGTAATTCCAAAATCGAATTGGGTTGTATCAATTCTGAGTAGAGCCTAACGATAGGTAATTGAACGAGTTCAATTTAAAGGAAGTGCGAAAATTTAAGCCATTTCCAACAATTATATAGACTGGGTGCATAGGGTTCCCACCAAGAACTTAGGGTCCCAAGCCAACCTCACCTGCAAGTGGTGCACCTGCCGATCAACGGATGCGGCTCTGGCAAACAAAATATCCCGATAAGCGACAATAGGCTCGCCACCTATTACGTGGGATCAAAACACAGGCGAAAAGTGGGCGTTCAATATGCCTATGCCTACCCCTTCGGGGAAACAGACGTGAGTCTATAAAGACTGAATGACGTACGTAGTGGTTTCAGCGTCGTGCCTAGCTTCTCAACATTACGTCGGGTACTATACCCGACGTAATGTTGAGGTTGAGGTTCGATCTCCTCACAAGACAACACTCAGCATCCACAAATTGTAATTTGCAGTGTTGCTGTTACTAGTGTCCGTGGGTTGAATATTTGAAAAGCACCCCCCCGATACAAATTTATTCCTAGTCAGGCCTTTCAAATCCAACGGCACCGTCCAAATTTGGTATAATTTTTCTCTTTTCAATAAATTAATTTCCTTATTTCAGTTAGTTTGAAATTAAAACAGCAAAATTGCTTTTTCGCCTTTGAGATATTGGACACCCAACTGCGACATTGCTACTCGTATTGTTGTTACTGTTATATAATACTTTAATTATTTTCTTGAGAAAACTAACAGCTTAAAAAAAGCAAAATGCTTATAGAATATTTAAAGCCATCTAGTCTTATTAAAAACTTTTATAAAATGTAGTTTACGACACGTAAGGTTATATTTAATCTATCGTCACACAAGACTGGCTTGACCGCCATTTTTATGATCCAATCATCGATACTATAAAAGTAAAATATAAATCTTCAAGTTTAGAATAGTCATTAGAAACATGACCAGATTCCGTTGTGCGCCTATTATCCTACGCTTTTGTTACAATAGATAGGGTTGTCAGTAGTTAGATCTACTTATTTATCAGATTAGTAAATTATTTCTTTATCTGTCCGTGTGGTGACGGAATAAAGAATACGGAATGTCACCACCCCATATCATCCCATGGGTGTCGTAACAGCCGACAGAGGGAGCAGCATATTATGCAGAGAACAGCAATGTAAGAGAAGGAAAACTTGATACAAACCCTATACCAACCCGTTTGGCCAGCGTGGTATAGTAGGCCAATTCCTCCTTTCAAAGGAGAGGCCTAGTCCAGCAGTGGACTGTTAAAGGCTGATGATGATGAAATTATTTATTTAGTCTACATTTTATTTAGTCTTCGCCTGGCTCTGCAAGTGTGGCAGTCAATTATCGTGGTAAAATTTGCCACACAAGTCGTTGCCCTGATAGTAGATAATCAGCAAATCTGGTCCAAAGACGTGGCTATGGATCTCGATTAGCAATTTTACATGATACGGACAACTTTGAAAATAATATAATTTCCCACAGATTGCATCTAGCGGTCTCTTTATTTGGATCCTTTCTACATTTCAGATGGTGCTAGTTGTATGATAATCCCAGGCCTATCAATTTCGGCAGCATCTTGAATTACATTTTGTAAAAACTTGTTTGACGATAAACATTTAATTAACTTTCAAGATAAACCTAAAACTGTGTGTTAAATACACAAATCAAAAATATTTTGCGATAACCAATTACAGGATTGTGAAGAACGAGAAGTTTATAAAATGTTTTGAAGATATTCGTGCTCAGCAATGTGGGACAGTTTATATTACAGGCGGGCTCGCGGCAATGTAGGTAATGTCAATAGAGATTCACGTGGCCTTGCCTCTACGGGATGTCGTCGGACACCGACTACCACAAAAATTTGAGGTTAGAGCTCTTTAAATAAGCACGTCATTTCGATTTTCAACGTGCAAATGTCAAAAAAATGAAATGAGACTGTTTATTCAGTTTATTGTATACATGGCTGATTTTATAAACCAATTACAGAGCTAGCGTTTTCTTTGGTTGCTAAAAGCATGCACAATTCAAGACCAAGAAATTTCTATAAAAACAAAAGTTTCTATAAAAACAGTTTTGACAACCCTAGCATCTAGACCCAAACAAGTTGGCTAGACAGAATTTAATTGTCGAAACGAAACCGTGGCAATAATTAGACATGTCTGTTATACACAAGGACCGGCAATTATACTGCGAGGTCAGATTATAGCTTGGGAATCTTTGACTGTGATCTACTCCCACATTACATATTATTCAGATCAGTAAGTAGCAAGTAATCACACAGCCATGGGCGTACCCAGGTTCTGAGTCAGGGGGGGCACCTAGGTTCTGAGTCAAGGGAGGGGCACCCAAGTTCTGAGTCAGTGGGAGGCAAAACTGATTTTTTCAGGCTTGCCCCACGCGCTTCCCTTTTCGTCTCTGATCATCGTAAGATCTTCTTGTAGCCATTGATAAACGTTAAAGTTTTTATATTTTTTGGTAAAATAAGAACTATTGACGACAAATTTATAGAAGGACAGCAGGGAGGTTATCCAAAGCCCAGGGGGGCGCAGCTGCCCTTCCCTTTCCCCCCTCCCCTCCTGGGTACGCCCATGCACACAGTCTCTCACAGTCCACTGCTGAATTTAGATGTATAGTAAATTAAGAGGATTTGGTCTACCATACCATGCTGCCCTTCCCAGACGGGTTGGTATAGGATTTGATGTTGCTATCTTCTTCTTCTTTCTCTTAGCGTTATCCCAGTTTCAGTCTGGGGTCCGCTTTCTAGTCTAACCGGATTTGGCTGAATATTAGCTTTTCCACGGAGCGACTGCCTGTCTGACCTCCGCAACCCGAAGGGATAGCGATATTCCATGGTTTAGACTAGTGTCAGTTTATTTAGAAGGTACTTCAGACGCCCTGTAACGACTGTCAAAGATCTTCATGACAACCGGGACCGACGGCTTAACATGCTCTCCGAGGCACAGGGCAAGCGATAATTAACAATTCATATGATTGTTGGTATATGTATCCTAAAATTATTATAAGTATTTAATTAAGTCGACACTTACCACACCCTCTGAAAGAAATGGGGCAGTGCCAATTTGCATTCTTAACCCGTCACCGCATGGACATTACAATAGATTCCATTTATAGCATGACTTGACTTTCCACACATTGTATCGACAAAGTTAAGTAACATTTCCACAGGTCACCATTTCGATGGGTGACTGCTTGTGACATTTACATGAGAGCGCTGCCGAGCTTTGGTGGGCATGTAAACATTTATTTTTCGAATCGAACTTAATCAATTCGTAGCCCAATTCAAGACGAATCATGATAATTAAATTCGAAGGAGCAATCTGTGAATATTACTGTATTATAGATATACTAGTACACCCGCTGGATATCGCATGTCCTGCTAAACTTTGCGACATACCTATAGCAGCGCTAATTGGTACAGCCGTTTAGGAGTTAGTTGAAACATAAATGTAGGAAAGAATTACAAAAAACCTTATTTGTAAGTTGCCTAACAATAAACATTTCAGTCACAGTTACTTGAACTCCTTTTTCAATTTATTATATTATAATTTTAAATTTACTACAACAATTTTATTAGCTTATTAGTCTGTCACACAGTATATTCATCTCAAAAATACTCTAGAATGGCTCAATAGATTACAACGAAAACTGCATTGATTATTACAGGAATATTAGCTCAATAAAATGACATCATTTCATTGATAAAACTTGAATTGAATGATTATACTATAGCATTATTGCATCATTAATTATTAAATAATTGTGTTGATAGAAAAAATAAATAAACAATTGTCATTTTAAAATGCCATTGTATTGACAATGCCAGCTGATATTAGTGGGTAACATGTATTTTTTATGGGTTTTGATTTTTAAAGAGACAGAGGGGTACTTATAATAAGAAAAATAAATTAAGTATATCTGATAGACATCAGGTAAAACTAAGAATATCAGGAGGTCAGGAGTGTTGCTATTTTTGACAAATGTATCAAATGTTATATAATATAAAAATGAATTGCTGAATGTGTTGCTAAGCGAAAATCTCTTATCTCTATGGTTCTTACGAAGAGAGAAAAATAAAAAAAAAGAATCCACTGTTAGGCGTTACAAAGTTTACGAACATTTTAGTCTATGAATTATGTTCCTTCTCAATAGTAAATAGGATAATAATTTATTTTGAGCCTATAACATCCTGCTGTAGACTAAAAGTTAGTTAGCCAAATATTTTCCTTCCATTATTTCCATTTCTGTTTGAAGCATTAAAACATTATTAATAATTTAAATAAAATAATCAAAAATGTTACTCACTTGTAAGTCTTCTAATTCTTTCTCAGCAGTAGCAGATAGTGCTAAAAGCCTTTCAGTCTCCTTCTTCTCCAAATCCAAGAAGTAAAGTCCAGCCTTCACAACCTCCTTCACACCATTCTGCTCACCATTAACACTAATCACTGGCTCATCGCCATCACTGTCTAGTTTTATCACAGAAACACCATTTGTCACGGACACATCACTACTTTCCGGAACCACTTCAGTCTTCTCCACTTTAGGAATGTCTTTTTCCACCTTCTGAGGCGATAGGTCTGCTTTCACACTCTTCTTTGGCGATAGGATAGGCAGCTGTGCTCGAAACTCAGGCCTTAGATGCCTTAGTACAGGGAGGGACACGTCAACCATTTCTCCATTAGGACTAGTGCAAAATTTCTCCGACTCCTCAACTTTCCGCGGGATTCTTTCGGGGGTATTTAGAGATTTTTCCGTCAACACTTTTGGTTCGTCGTCCTCGCTAGAACTCTTCAGCTTGTGACGCTTCTGGTTGAAGAAACCTTGCGCCAGAGCACCAGGACCGTAAAGTCGTTCCACCCTCTGCTGTATAAAGCTCTTCATAGGACTTGTGAGCTTCTCTCCATTTTCTTTCGTGATTTCCACCCGTTTCGAGACTCCGTTCGATGAAATAGTATAAGATTCAGAGTTGAATTTGCTGTCTTGACCATTGGTTGTGACAGTCTTCCTGAAATTCATCTCCGAGTAACTTGATTTGAAGGTTAGCTCTTTGGAATTGTCAACCTCATCGGTCTGATGAAGCATGGAGGTGGCGAAGGTCTTGCTTTCGCTCGATATGTAGGGACGGCTGGTGGTCGTCATGTTGCCAAGAAAGTCGTTCTTCAGTTGCTTGTTTTCCGCCGCCATATAGACATTAAATGGTGAAGTGGCGAGATAAGGATCTGTGTGCGCCTTGGTAGGCGCTTTTTGTGTCAAATCAGCGCGAGTATCATGAGGGCCGAATGTGGGAACCAGCAGTTTGTTGGCACTGACCGGCACAGGGACCAAGAGGGAATTATTTTCGCTTCTGTATTGGTATGTGTGAGTGATCGGTCTTATGGGGGATGCCTCCCTACTTTTGTTGATGTCTTGTCTTAGTTTCGAGTCGTAGGTTGTTAGATTGGTGTACCCATTGACTGAGCAAGCAAGGTTCAAGTAGCTGGGTTTCTTGTGAGGGATTTCGTCTCGCTTTTTATGGTGTCCTCTAGACCTGTGGCTAGAATAGTCCACGTAGACTTTAGGGGGTGGTTTCAAGAGATTATCCGAAGGTTTCCTTGGGGTTGGTGTGTGGTCTTCTGGAGTGCGGACGGGCGTCGCCACTGGGGTTGGACTAGCCAGGTAGTTTGGTTGGAGGTTGGAGGCAGCCCGCTCTTGTATCCGCGACGTGAAGTCTCGGATGCGACTGGTGGTGGATGACGGTGTGAGGAGATTCAAGCTTCCTGATGTGGTATCTGAAATTGTGAAAAAAGATATTTAAAATAAACATTCATAATACAGTCACACCTGGGTCTATAACTGACGGGTGGTTTTTAATGTCAGAAGATTGTCTAGTTCTTAAACCTTACTGTGTTCTTAATGTCTCAAGCGTTTTATGGCTTTTGCGATCCTACAAAGAAATTCCTGAATCCAGTCCACGGATTATTGGTATCCTCAGGTCACAGGCAAATCTAGTCACTGCATATGAAAACAAAGTACTAGGTACTTAGCTACTATCTATACACAGGAGCAAGCGTTTTGAAAATAAACTTAAGTTTTTTGAAATCAAACTACGGTTTACGGATTCTATCGCGATATATTGGTTTTAGTTAAATTACATTTAAACCGAATGATCTAGAACTATATTTGTTAATTATTACTAGCCGACGTTTCAGTTTCCTTAGAGGAACCGTGGTCACGGCAGACTGAGGTGATATTTGTCGAGTTTAAAAGTTATCTCAAAGTACCCGAACATTTTCAACTTAAGTGTTACTTGTTTGTAAACTTAAGTTGTCTGATACATTCGCACATTTGAGGATACAGCTGTCGAATACGGATGCGGTCACGGCCAATGCGGCAAAATAAATATAAAGCCAAGCATCAGATATTCGCCATATTTCCTACAATGAAACGCTCTCAGCCTATCAACTTATTTCGGTTTGTGGATTTCCCTATTGAATGGAAGAGAAAGATAGAGGCCTGCTATAAGATAGAGATTTTTTTGTTTTTTATAGGATCACGCCTCTATCCCCGAAGGGGTAGGCAGAGGTGTAATATTACACCCACATTTCGCCATGAATTTTTAGGTCCCACGTAATAGGGGGTGAGCCTATTGCTGTTACCGGGCACATCACCAGACTCCGTGCTGCTACTGAGAATTCGGAAAAACCCAGTAACACTTTTGCCCGACCTGGGAACTCCGATCAGCAGTCGCATACGCTGTCCACTGGACCATAAAGGCAGTCAGAAGATAGAGATAATTCCAAGTAAGAAAGATACAGACCAAGCAGGTCGATTATGACGTCGATGATGGTGACAAGACTAGGCAAATTATAAACACGATTACCTGAACACAGATTCATAATAACAACTCATAATTCAACACAATTCAATACATTAAGGAACACACTCTGGCGCGAAATCCACATTTTTAATCAACGTCAGAGATAAACCATAGATTACGACACTGACAACACAAGTTAAACACATGATTGTTATTTATCTGATAGTTACTACAGCCCATATAAAAATGCTCCCTAATATTCCTAAAGGCCTTGCCACACGATCCAATTTTACCACTGATCAAATTTTCAATCGAATTGGCTTTACCCGTCTACACGACACAATCAAATCACTGATTTTCATTCCGTCCCCCCGATTGGTTAAAATCTGGTGGTACCGCCCACCCGATGAACTTGAGTTGGACGACTGGTGTCTACACGTCATGATTACATCAAGTGATTTAGTCAAGTTGGACGTAAAATAGTGTCGTGTGGCAAGGCCTTAAGACCTGCACCTTCCTTTTTGGTGTCGCAAAGGAATCGGATTGCCCTCAGTTCAACTCAAATCCTCTGTCCAGTGCGACTGTGGAGCGACAAGGCAGGACATGCCACACTTGCTTTCTTGCCCTCCTGTCCGGTTAAATGCTCTTTGGCTGAGCTGTATAAGGCCACAAACAATACCATAGCTGTAGCAGAATACTGGTCGTCTGTCATTTGAAATCGCCATTGATACGACAAGGAGAAGAACTCAAATCTGACTTTGGAATCTGGTGAGGGCGTAGGTAAGGGAGTAAGTAAGTAATATCCATATTTTATGACTTGAAGACATAAGTAAATAAAGAAAAACAAACATGCTTGTGCAAAGAAGTACATGTTCATAAACTTTAAAATTTAGTTTTAAGAAAGATGATGACAGTATTTTCTTATTCGCGACGAGATGACAAAATATACAACATGCTTGGCATATTACCGAAAATACTGATGCTAGAATCCTTTTAAAAGATAAATAAATACTGGGTGCATAGGGTTCCCACCAAGAACTTAGGGTCCCAAGCCAACCTCACCTGCAAGTGGTGCACCTGCCAATCAACGGACGAGGCTCTGGCAAACAAAATATCCCGATAAGCGGCAATAGGCTCGCCACCTATTACGTGGGATCAAAACACTGGCGAAAAGTGGGCGTTTAATATGCCTCCGCCTACCCCTTCGGGGAAACAGGCGTGAGTCTATGTATGTATGTAAATAAATACTCACAGCACCCAAACAGAAGGAAATAGTCGCACATTATGCAATTCTCATGCTTGACTTTTAAAAATAAATAATAAAAAAACAAGCAACATTAATTATTATCAAACAGCGTGCTATGTTATCTGTTATCAGTGTTATCAGATGTGGCTGTGCGTCGGCGGGTGACGGATCGATAAAAACAAGGCCGTTCTTCAATTTATAGCCCTGGCAAACAAAATATCCCGATAAGCGGCAATAGGCTCGCCACCTATTACGTGGGATCAAAACACTGGCGAAAAGTGGGCGTTTAATATGCCTCCGCCTACCCCTTCGGGGAAACAGGCGTGAGTCTATGTATGTATGTAAATAAATACTCACAGCACCCAAACAGAAGGAAATAGTCGCACATTATGCAATTCTCATGCTTGACTTTTAAAAATAAATAATAAAAAAACAAGCAACATTAATTATTATCAAACAGCGTGCTATGTTATCTGTTATCAGTGTTATCAGATGTGGCTGTGCGTCGGCGGGTGACGGATCGATAAAAACAAGGCCGTTCTTCAATTTATAGCCCTACAGGTAAACATAGGTCACAGAGTTCTAAAAATACTATTTGGATTATAAATATAGACATAGCGACAGTAATTGCGCGATATGTTTTCTAAGCAAAACGAAATATAGTTACGTTTTTTTGTGACTCTATTATTCCGTAAGTAACTTAGGCTATAAATTAACCGGGTACGCGGAGTAGTTCCCTCAGGACGCGGGTGAAACCGCGGGAAACACTAGTCTAGTATAAAATTAGAGACTTCAAAAGTCTCGAAAGTGACGCAATTGCAATGACCTCTGACCACATCGTTGTAAGTTAGAATATTTACCGCCCGGTCCACACATAGAACCCAGAAAATCAAGATCGATAACATATTCCTTTCCCCGGGTTCATCATCATCGTCCTAACGTTATCCTGGTTGCATCCACGACTTTCGCCTTGGAATCCAAATTTGGCTTACTGGACCAACGCTAACAGAATATTAGCTGTTTCACAGAGCGACTGCTGTCTGACCTCCGCAACAGAAAAGGATAGCGTTATTCCGAGGCTTATACTAGTGTCAGTGTATTCAATATGACGAACCTAAGATTTTCATGACAGAAGGGACCGACAGCTTTACTTGACCTCCGAGGCAGAGTTTATCATTCCTTAGCTTTTTAGCAAAAAAGACACCTGTATCCAAACTAGAAGGATTAACGCCTAATCCAGACATGAAACCTAAAATCCCACAATAGGCTAGTTGACAAAAAATAATTTATAAGTCCGTCCTTTAGATTGTTCAAAAATAAGCGATACGTATTTTTTTATTTGTAAATTAAACCAAAAATGACCAAGATATAGCTCATTAAAGTTACGTATAACGTCACGCCGTCCTGCATTTTTTTGCACTAGGTGACGTCTTTGTTAAATCTATATCTAATGGGCTATATCTTTGTTATTTTTTATTTAATCGAAAAAAGAAAAAATACGTGTCCAATATTTTTTTATAATCTAAAATACGGACTAAATAAAATGTAATTATGTTGACCCTGGAAACTACCCTATTGGATGCTAAAATTTTGACGACCGGTTGGCGCAACGGGAACGGGAATGTAAGCGACTGCTACGCCGAAGATCGCGAGTTCGATTCCCGCTCAAGTCAAACATTTGTGTGCATGAACATGGATGTTTGTCTTGATCTGGGTGTTTCTATGTATAATATGTATGTATTTACAAAAAGAAAAGTATATATGTATGTTTATCCATTGTCTAGTACCCATAGTACAAGCATTGCTTAGTTTGGGACTAGATGGTGTTGTGTGAATGTGGTCTTCTGCCACATTCACACAACACCTAGAATATTATTTTCCAAATCTAGAAGGATTAACGCCTAATTCAGACATGGAACCTAAAATCTCACAATTGGATGCTAAAATATACCTCGGGGTCACATAAGCAATTTAGCAAACAAAACTTTCAACACATGATATATGTGTATATATAAAATTGTGACCGGTCCAAGACCGAACCGCCTACATTGGCCTACGACATTATGACTCATATGCCAATATCATGACTGTGCTAACATTTCTTTGTTTGTTTATTTCTCAACATACAGTGAAACACATGTTTACTATGTTAATGTTGAAAAATAAATGAAAAATTTTTGGTATAGACAGAAAAACAATGGTTAAAGGCGGTGCCATACTTAGAAGTATGCTATGTGTGTTCTTTGGGAACCGTAGGGGTGGACTAAAAAGGGATTGCCTAAAATTCCAAAGGGATTGGGAAGAAGCAATTAACATAAAATGTGCAGGCATAGCTGCAGGCTTTCTCTGGTGTTAATTATAGACTGCCTCCATGGTCCAATGGATAGCGTATGCGACTGCTGATCGGAGGTCCCGGGTTCGATTCTCGGGTCGGGCAAAAGTGTTGCTGGGTTTTTCCGAATTCTCAGTAGCAGCACGGAGTCTGGTGATGTGCCCGGTTACGGCAATAGGCTCGCCCTCTATTACGTGGGACCTAAAAATTCGTGGCGAAATGTGGGTGTAATGTTACTAATGTTACACTTCTGCCTACCCCTTCGGGGAAGCAGGCGTGAGCCTATAAAAAAACAAAAAATATAGACACCAAGTGATACCAGTTTCGAGGAACAGGTGAGAGTTACCACACTATAAATATCTGACCTACATAATTTTCTACTGACACCAATTACCTCGGTAACACCACTAAAGATGGGCACT
The DNA here is from genome assembly GCA_944739405.2 of Euclidia mi. Lineage (NCBI taxonomy): Eukaryota > Metazoa > Arthropoda > Insecta > Lepidoptera > Erebidae > Euclidia > Euclidia mi. The sequence continues at coordinate 8,786,381 of OX123208.2, forward strand.
ATATAAAAAATCAATATGCCTTATTTATTCATAAGCACTATCTCGCTAAGCTTGTCAATGTTTTATGTAAATAAAGTATACATGAGAAATAGTACAAGGTTGAATGAACCATACTTATTGTTACGTAAGACTGTGAAATAAATATGTAGCAAATGTGCGAAGGCAGTTTGCCAATTACTTAAATGTGAAGATGTTGCATCTCTTTACAATTTCTTAGTATGGATTGCAGATGACATTGTTTGCATATAAAGGTTATTACTAACTAGCAGTTCTTTTTGGTTTTGCCTGCATTATTTTTGGTACACTGGGCCACCTAACGGGACAAATTACAGCCTATATGTAGCCCTACAAAGTCCTATACATTACCGTGAAAATCTCATTAAAATCTGTTAAGCAATTCAGAAAGACAGACAGACAAACATTTTCAAAAAGTTTTTTATGACTTGGTATTGTGTAACTAATTATATTCACATGAAAAACATAATAATTTCGAAATCACAGATAGTTTATTGAATGGAGTAGTTGTCATGACATTTCTGCAATAGGTACATAATATTAGAAATTAAAATAAATATTTTAAATCTTTATTAAAAAAATTGATAAAATGAAGCATAAGAAATATTAACAACTGCATTAGCTATTCGTCAGGTATGGTATTCAGGTGCATCACTTTAGTATCCATATTTGCTAATATAAGCAGTTAAGAGGAATAAGGCTTTTAAGTCAATAATAAATGCAGCCAGCCTACCATGACAAGTTTAGTAAACGTTACAACCCACCGATATATCTGGTATTACAGCAAAATTCTTGTTTTTATCATGATCTAACCATGTGGTTACCACAATCTAATAAGATTTAACCTTAATATGTAATATGCAATCTATATATACAAAAATTCATGCGTTACTAACTGACAGACTACAGACAGCATAGCCAAAACTATTTGGAGCAAGAAGTTGAAATTTGCCATGTATGTTCCCTGGGCGTAATATTACACCTCTGCGTACCCCTTCGGGGATACAAGCGTGAGTCTATATGTTCCCTGGGGCCATAAGGGAAGGCTATAACATCACATTAGGAGCCATAAGTGCGGAGCAGAAGTCTTAAATAATTCCATGCCATGGACTCAGCTAGTACATTATGAAATTACTTTCTACTATCTCTTGTTATACAAGGATAATCTATGAAATAACATGTTATCAACTTTATATGAAAGTAACCGCAATAACGGTGATAACAACATGTCATACTGATATGAACGAGTAACATGCAATACTTACTGCTTAAATTACATGTACAAAGTTTTAGAATAAGTTTTAAATGTATAAAACACTCATCATTATCAGCTAGATCTATATACTTATTATAATATGAAGTCCAGTTTTTGTTCTCAAAAACTACCCAACAGATTTTTTTACGATTTGCACCAATAGATAGAGTGATTCCTGAAAAAGGTTTAGATGTTAAATTTACGCAGGCTGAGCCGTAGGCGTAGTCTAATAATACTTATTAAATGACATCCTGATTGCCATCAACAAGAGTGCAAATGAATGAACATAAAAACATAAAATTTGATCAGCGGAAGCTTTTTTAATCCCCTAAGCAAGAGCAAAGCTTGTGTGCAATAATATGCTACTATGAATCTGATTAGATTACTAAGCTACATTTGAATGTAAACACACATTAGTATGCTAAAAATTCTACTCATGACTCACATTAAAAACAAACAATTTATAGATAAATTAAACACAAAGCGCACACTAAATAGTATTACTCAATAAAACATAGCCTTTTAAACGAGAATGTAGAGGAAATTTGTAAAAAACACAGTCATGCTTTCAAAAAGAAATAGAAACACGATTCATCTTTACCATGAAATAATAAAAATAATCGGATTACTCATCCACACTACGGTAAATGGTAAAAAGCACTACGTCATGCCACTTTCAGACATTTGAGACGAATAATTTGAAATATTTCCCAAAATTTTAAATAAAATAAATTACTCTTGCGAAAAGTACGGTAAATGTAATATGTTTTTTAAATCTTTTTGACATTGAAAACCGGCTCATAACACTTACCTAAAGTTGTTAGCACATAAGAACAATAAATTACACAATATTTGGAACAATGAAATAAACAATTTTCACAACTAATAATTAGAACACCTCATGTAATTATTTTTCGTAAACTATTTGATGACACTATGACATCAGTTCACAAAGAAACGTCAACGAATTTTTTTTCTTCGAGTCGACGACGCACACCCGTTTGCGGCCAGTTCGCACCGTTCCGTTTCACGGTCGGCGAGTTTTGGGTTCTTTAATTCATAAACTGCTGCTGCTTATACACAGCAAGTTGTTGAAAGGACAATGGCAGGAATGTATGGGCGTTTGGTACCGGTCATGGGTATATCTGAGACTGCATGGTAGGCACTCTTTTTGTATTTATTTGACAGATAATATCATATGTAATTACTGTTTAAATTATGAGATTTTTAGAACTTTGCGTTCAAAAGTTATTTCAGTTTGAACTTTACTAAAGGCTGTAAGTAGATAGGTCCTGTGACTATTTACCTATGACATTAATGACAGTTATGACACAAATAACTTGTTATTTTTTGTCATGTTTATTTACGTTATGCAAGATAATATTTACGTCATAAATCAATCGTAATTAGACAATGTATCCTAATTCGACAATCTTCATAAATATCCGTTTTATAGCTATTCCTTCGAGAATTCGTAAAGGTTTGCTCCAGACAGAACTGTTGGTAGTATTCTCAAACATCAAAGTATCTCCCTGATGTCCTAAGCCCTACATCATTCATCATCAGCCTTCAACAGTCCACTGCTGGACTAGGCCTCTCCTTTGAAAAGAGGAATTGGCCTACTATACCACGCTGGCCCAATGGGTTGGTATAGGGTTTGTATCAAGCTTTCCTATTACACTGCTATTCTCTGCATAATATGCTCCCTCTGTCGGCTCTTACTACACCCATGGGATGAAATGGGGTGGCGACATTTCTTATTCTTAATCCGTCACCACACAGACCAACCTAAGTCATACACCAATAAATATTTTTTTAGGATATTATATTAAATGAAACAAATATTTTTATTTTATGTAATATGTATATTTATTTTGTCAAATACGTGGTATTATTAGATTTAAGTTCTTACGATGACATCATCGAAGGGAGCAGATTGAGTCATACCTTCATGGCAAGCATATCCTAAATACCAAATGATATTCATTACATGTGAGCAGCATCCTATGGTTCTCAAACCAACAATGCAATTGCCGCAATAGCTTAGTATTGCGTCCCGGCCATTGCTATTGCTTTCTGTCACAATTTATACAAAATATGTTTTCCCTGATGAATGCTGGGACTTTATTTTAGCTCGAAGCAACATAGGATTAATTCCCTCTAATCCATTTATATGGTCTCGTGTTACTTCTAGAGTATAAATTCCATGGAAGCAGAAGTGCTCACCGACATACAAACATGCTTGTCGAATTTGGTTATACCACATGCGAAAAGCGTAAGGTCTTCCATAGATAGCCGTGGAAATGACATAGTTGCCCCATCAATAGGTTCTGGACTGTTCTCTCCACCAGACAGAACTGTGGATGTCACATTCTGTCCACAAACTCCACACATTATGTGAAGGTTGTCATCACCATAATCTGGTGGTAGTGGTTGGACATCTGCCGGTAGGGGTTGATCATCTGCCGGTGTTGGTTGGACATCTACCGGTGCTGGTTGGATCTCAGGTGGTGGTGATACATGTCTTAAAGCAGTCCTTTGATCTCTGCGCCAACACGGTATACATGTGTACTCTGAAGACAACTAAAATAAAAGTAAATCTTCAAAAATATATACTTCAAATAAAACTGAGGAATTGTTTGTTTGAATGTACTAATGTTGGGATGTACAGTGCAATTGAAAATAAGTTTTTATATCAGAAAGGTTAATTTTTGTGGCAGGTTACAGGCTAAAGGACATTGTGCTATGACCTACAAGGCAGTGCAAAAATTGCTTCATGCATGAGTGGCATGACATTTAATTACAAAATAATAATGAAAGACTAGAACTTATTTAATCACTTACACCTTTAGGATAATAAAATATGTTACACAATTTATAGAAATTATATATGATTACAGAAAGTGATAAAACATAATATACTGTAACCTAAGAGATTTAATTGGTTGTAGGAACTAATAAAACAGTTAATCATAAATTACATTATTACCTGCCTTGGTTGGATCCAACCAGAAATAACATTTAGCAGCCTTTGGTCCTCTTCAGGTGAAATCCTATGTCTGTTTATTCTGGACAAGGAACGCCCACATACTATACAGACACATTGGTGTCCTACTCGCTGTCTTGGATTAGCTTCAGACACATAGTGAGTAGCTAATTGCCAACAGGCATGGCAAATACAGTCTGTAGGTGTTATCTGGAAACAATTAGGTGATGCTGTACATGCTGATGTGTGGACAAAACAAACACTTATTTTGTATGCTGCAAGGGAAGCCAGTACACTACAGACTCTGTAGCTAATAGGTACTTGTAACACCAGTGCCAGTGGCATCACTTCAACTGTAGGAATTCTGTTACTTTACATTCATGATAACTATCCATATAAGTACAAAACTGGGAAGACGTGATGAATACATAATCATAAAATAATTAGTAATACTGTTAAACTACTTACATCTCTAGGATATGTCCACAGTCGAATTGCGTTGACCAGGGCTTCACTCTCGTCTGCGAGGTTGTGCCGCCTGAGGCGAGACAGGCGCACGTTGCAATTTATGCACTGCAGACTAGACATGTTGTCACAGTGTCAAGAAAATGCAGCACAAAATGAACTTACAAGCGTCCTTTCGCGAAATAATACACTAACACTATCAATGTCGTGATCGGAGGAACCGGAGCCCAACTCATCGTATCGACGGATACGTCATAAAAGTTAGCAGAAACGCTTGGATGTAGCATACATCACAAAAGCAATAGCAAAGATACCATTGATTGATGATCGCCGGTTTGTTTACGATTTTTTCGTTACGTCAATAAAATGTTGCCATATCAATTTTTATTTATATAAACCATTTTGTCAAAATGTTTAATTAATTAAATAATGCTTTATAATTACTGTACAGTTCAGTCCCGATTGGTGTAATACTTATTATTTATTAAAGTATATTTGCTCTTAGCTTTTGAATACGAGAATGACCCAAATGAATAAAAATTGATTTAACTAAATAATTTTTTTTACAATTTCTGATTTATATATGGCAAGTTTTCGTTACGAATACTGCGTTTTGTTATTAACATTTGCACGTTTAGTTACTGCAATTGTAACAATTATTCAAACTAGATTTTCATACTTTTGCAAAGTTCTAAAAAAATTATAATAACATGAAAATAGTAAGGTTGATTCACTTATTAAGTGGTACAAATCTCAACATCATCCATCATATATCACTATGGGTACCAAATCTGCCGTTCTCCTTTGCGAAATAATTTGTCTGAGGTGTGTTTAGGTACGTATTCATAAGTAATATGACGGCAATGACCGAGCTCGTAAGAAGTGCGTAGGTAGAAACGAGGCCGATACATAGATTATCCATATGTGTATCAAGTACGAGTATCCGATTGTCTTTTTGTTAGCGAGTTGCATTTTGCAATCTGCATTGTTTGCGATGTCTATGTATGACCCAGATTTATGGAATTTTATGAACAGGTAAGCTGCTTAGAGATGTCTTAGTAATTGTATCTGAAAGTCACTTAAATACAGAAAATGAACTTATGCCAATATTATAACTGAGGGCAATTTAAAATGATTAAGGCCAAATATTACATATTACTTTGGCTTAACTACTGCTGGGGTTCAGCGGTGGGTGTATCAGAATTGACGGATTTGAGTCTACTGGTTTCTGATTTTGGACGTGGGTTTTACAAAATGTTGGGTTAATCGGGGCAAAAATAGTTTTATACACTATTAGGTGGGCTGGCGTCTCTAGCTTTTTGCTGAATCTACAACAGCTAGGTCTTACTTATGCAGGTAGCACTACTTAGTTAGTATTATTAGTACTACTACTACTACTACTTAGGTGTAAAATTCAAATTCAAATATTTTATTGCTCTCCATATGTTTTCATGGATATACATACATAATTAAATCAAATATGGACCATAACGGGCACGGCAATGTTGTGGAAGAAGAAAGGAGGAAGTATAGATGCTGGCGAGAAACATTCCGAATCATTCCCGTCGAATACTTCGGAAGTATTCCAAAATATTCTGAAACTTTGGGAATATTTCAACTGTCAAAAAAAAACCAGGAACATCGACCTTACTAACTATTTCGCGCCTTGAAGTTGTATATTATCTTTGTTTGCTCGCAAGGTTTGCCTTTATTTGTTTTATTGACTGGGCTATTATACGCGTTAAGTAGCAGGATTAATACCTACCTATGCAACTCGTGAATACTCGCGATGCGTACAGAGCTACATACAAACTAATCAAAAATATAGGTAGGTAACCCTTTTTCAAAAAACAAATCAAATATGCTAGGCCTGGTTTTTTATTCCACAACTAACATTTATAAAAATAGCATTCGATTTTGAAATAAGTAGGTACCTAGGTATCTAAAAACAAAAGTATAAAAATCCTGTTAATCGCAGGCTAACATACCTATATACCTATCAAAACATCAACATATACCTACTTATTCAACCCCATTTATAATACATATAAAAACCCACCACATCACAAACAAACACGTTTATTCCCATAGAATTATTCGGGCGAAATATTCGGCGGAAACATTCGATTGCGGGGTACGAATCTTTCTCGCGGGGGGGAAAACTTCTCCGGGGAGCATCTCCCCTCTTACCGCACTCCGCACCGCCATCGCCTGCACGCACGACTCGTGGCAGTCGATATTTCAGCAAAAAAATGAATAAATCTTAATGAAATTTATTTTGAATAATTCTGATTTAAAGAAACTTACCCAGAAGTATTCCGGAATTATTCCGAATTTTTCAGAAGTTTTGCAACTATAGGAGGAAGTCACTGGCGGCAATATTTCTGTTACTGTATATTTTTATGTACATTTCTAATAATAATTAAATAACTATTTACATACTTATTGTTATTTAAGTTTATATTATAATAATTAACAAAAATAAATAAAGAAGGTATAATTAAAATTTAATACCTATCATAGAAATGTATTAAGAAAGAATAAAGAAAGAAAAACTATTTATTTGTCACAGACACTGGGAAAGTATAACATAATTATATAAAATAAAATATCACAAGTTCACAAGGCATAATAGTAATCGGTGACAGATAGGTACACTCTCAGCTATATTGTTGCATTGTGGTAGCACAGTCTTATAATGTGGTGGTAGTGTCCACAATACAACGCTGTTGTTCTGTGTGCACCCACGGACGTTAAACACCACAATAGTTAATATTACTGTCTCATATTAATATACCTACTGGTTATGGCTACCTACTTGTGTAAAATTAATCACGTTTAGTTTCACATAACGTAGGTGCAGTATAAACAACAGTTTTCCTTTTTGTAATTCGCTTAAGAGCAAACAAAATTTTGGAAGGCCTAAAATAAATTCGCTCAGGAAGATTTAGGATCCAAAACGCTCTACAGACAAGCAGAAAGCAATCAACTGAAACGTCGCAAATGAGTTAAAACAGACGCGTAAGTAAATTAAGATGTGAATTTATGAAAGGAAAGTATTATTAAACGATAAAAATGACATCAGTTCTGAAATACTTTCCATTTATGCCTATAAACATATTAAGACAGGATAAACATTTTATGACTTTATCACATGCTTTTTAAAATACATTTCCTCGCGCATGAATCGGGCTATGCTTAAGTATAAGAAATGATTATCGCTTATTGCGTAAACAAGAAGAAAGCTTAATATAGCCTCAGAAATGACTTTAAACTTTCGCGACTTGTATACGGTGTATAACTACGTTATACGATATTTGTGTAAAAGAAGAAGGAAGAATTGCGAGAAAGCTGACTGGTGGGATGATGAAAGTAGAAGAATGGTTGATGAAAAGAAAAAAGCATGGCTGGATACTCTAGCAATAGAAGCAAAATACTCTAGCAAAGAATAGAGCGAGCGGTGGTATGAATAAAGATATGTCAAAGAAATGAAGGTGAAATATAGATGGGTGAAAGCTAAAGTTAAAGCATGTATAGGGAGAAAGAAGAATGAGAAAAGGGAGAAAGTTTCCGAGAGAATATAAAACTCTTTTGGAAACTCGAGAAAGAAGCGCGGGGTAACAATATGAATACATCGATGAAAGTGATTAGGATCGAAAGAGCTGAAGTCATAAATGAAGAAAGAAAGATACTAGAGTGCTGGAAGAATTATTTTGAGAGCTTATTTGAGAAAGATGTGAGTGAAATAGAACAAGAAGAGATGACAGATATGTTTGTGAACCCTAGTGATGAAATTGGAATGCGTTAAAAGGTATGAGGTCAGGCAAGTCTGCTGGGTGTGATAGAGTGACGACTGAGATGTTGAAGGCTGGCGACGGACTCATAGTTAACCTGCTGCATCGCCTTTTTAATCTATGCTGGAAACAGGGCCAAGTTCCAGATGACTGGACGAAGGCAGTGCTTGTCCCAATATATAAAGGCAAAGGTTCGCAGCAGGCATGTCAAAATTATCGCGGAATCAGCCTTCTTAGTGTTGTTGGAAAAATGTATGCCAGAATTTTGATTGACAGCGTAGTAAATGTGACGAATGACAAGATATGGGACGTGCAAGTGGGATTTCGGAAGGGAATGGGATGTACCCCCCGTTGGATCTCCACCTTGTCGTGATACCCAGGGTAAAGCTAAGCGAGATCCCAGGAGTGGACGCACCGCGTGGGCTTGACGGAGGCGTGCGCCGGATGCGTCCAATGGTGCGGGTGCGAGGGACAGTTATTCTGTCCCTCGCAGTCGGGCGCGGTCGCGGGAGGAGAAGCGTGTCGGTGTTGCGTTGCCGCGCGCCCTATCTCCCGCAACCAAATGGGGGCGCACCATCTTTGCTTCGCGGTGGGGCCGCAGAGGAAGAGGAAATGCGGTGTTGCGTTGCGGTCCTCCCTATCCTCTGCGGCCGCTGGGTGTTTTGGCGGCGGAGCCCAACACCTTCATCCGCCGCCAAGGGGGGCTTTGTTCGGGGCCCGCCTGACCATCTGGCGGGCCAATACCCGTTGGGGGGTAGCGAGGAATGCTTCGGCGATACCCGACCCTCCGACACACGGGTACATGAGGAACACGGGTTGGTTTTTAGTCAGTAAGAGTCTGACAGTCCCCTTCGCCCTTCACCCCGAGAGCGGAGGGACTCCGTGAGGATTTTCCAACCCGACACCAAAAAAAAAAGGGAATGGGATGTACGGATCAAGTGTTTTTCTTGCGCTGCGTCACCGAAAAATTGCGCGTTCATAACCTTGGAAAAGGCTTATGATAGGGTGAAGGACTAGAAAGGACTTATGGAAGGTGTAATCCACGTATGGGGTGGACAGCTGTATAATAAGGGCTCTGAAATCCCTGTATAGGGATTCTAGAGCATGTGTCCGAATTAATGGTGCCTATACGGACTGGTTTGACATCTCCAAAGGTATCAGACAAGGGTGTCCAGCCTCGCCCTGGTTGTTCAACTTATTCATGGATAGGTGCATGAATGATATGAGAGAAACTGAATGCAGGATCGATATGGTAGGATTGCGTGTTAAGTGCCTGTTGCACGCCGATGATCAAGTCATTCTTGCATCATCGGCGAATGAGTTGCAAGAAATGATTGACTGCATAAACGAGAGCTTTAAAGCTATAGGTATGAAAATTAATGCAAGAAAGACGAAAGTGATGGTGGTTGAAAAAGATGAAAGTTTGACTGAGTGCAATATTGCGATTGAAGATGAAAAAGTAGAGCAAGTAAAAGAATTTGTATATTTGGGTAGCGTGTTTACAAGATATGGTAGATGTGAAGAAGATATTGAAAGGAGAGTGACTGCGGGTAATCGTTTAAACGGAGCACTGTATGTCTTTATGAACGGCCAGACTGAGCCAAAAGAGGCGCGATTGGCGGTTCATAATGGAGTGCTTGTATATTGTGTGCACCTTGATGTATGGAAGTGAGAGTTGGGTATGGCAGAAAAGGCATGAAAGTAGAATTAACGCAGTTGAGATGCGATGGGGTGAGACTGATTGATAGAACTCCGAATGTAAGAATGTAACTATACGAGAGAACAGTGGTCTGAAAGAAGATGTCGTGACTAGGATTGAGAAAGGAATGCTGAAGTGGTTTGTACACGTGGAGCGAATGAGTGAAGAAAGAATGACGAATCAGATTTATAAGGCAAATGTGTGTGGGCAAGTCGGTCGCGGCAGACCTCGTCGGACATGCCTCGATCAAATTGGGGACGTCCTAAAAAACGCCAAGGTCCGAAGTACCAGGTACCCGAAACCGGCGAGCATGTATGAAAAGAGTAATGAGTGTAGAGGAAGCGCGTGAGGTTTGTAAGGATAGAAGCAAGTGGCGTTCTGTTGTCTCTGCCTACCCCGACGGGAAAAAGGCGTGAGTATATATGTGTATGTATGTATGTACGATATTTGTTGAAGTTTCTTAATTGCGCAGATACTTATTTTAAGAGCATATCTATGTATTTTTGCTTCGACCTTTCGGCCATGGACACAGGAGTACAATCGATGCAAGAGATTTGCGTCTTCTTATAGATGGCGTAATATCGACCATCGTGAAGCAGTTATCTATGTACATTTCAGGCGGGGCAATCACAACTAGTGTTGCCAGGTCTGATTTACTTTTAATCAACGCTGAAGATGAAATTAATCGGATTTAGCAAATTATTTTACTGGTAAATCGGTAATAAAGCCTACACCATTGTAGTCAGATATGGTAAATGAGTAGGAAGAACAAAATATACAGTAACGGCTCGGCCACAGACTACAGCGGCGGCGGTAGCGGCGAGCGTTTTCGATGTACATGGCGGGCTTTGCTAGCGCCGCGGCGACCGATGCGCCATGTACATCGAAATCACTCGCACCTGCCGCCGCCGCTGTAGGCTGTGGCCGGGCCGTAAGATCGTATTTTATTTATTAATTATTCGTTGATTTAGCGCCCTGGGCAAGAGTACAAATATCGGTACCCTGCAAATCAAGGCTAGACACACGTGGCTACACTAATCACGACCCATACTGACGAGGAGAACGTCTTCAGAAGTAGAATAAATACCTTTCTACAAATAATGTATAATGAATCCTACTCATAATTTTATTCTCATGCAATAAAATACAGAATTCATGAAATATTATAAACAGTAAAGAATTGTTAATAAAGTTGAAAAAATAATGTTCTATATGTGGCACTTATTAGCTTAATCTTATGAAAATACTCACCATTAAAAGATTGCTGATTTAAAACCTCTGTTTCGGCAAGCAAAACGAAAGTAAGAATACGTTAAAAATTGAAACAGTAATAGCATAAAAACCTCACAATCACGACACAGAATAGGTAAAAAAGAAAACACAGATCACAGATAATAATATATATTTATTAATATGAATAATATAATATGATACTATTACTAATAGAGCTCATCTTAAAAGTAAAATAGCATAGCCTCAACTTCTTTTTCCAGTTTTCTTAGCTTCAAACATTTTTGAATGAGTAAGATAAACTAAACGTTGACACATTTTTGGAATTACGAACTACCTACCAAAACGAATTGTTTATATAACTTTAATTCATTGTTATATTTAGACTTGGGCAATAATGTTACCACATTTGTCTTTTGCCATCCAGCGAATAATTTCAAAAACTCTATCTTAAGAGGAACCATAATCATATCAGAATAATAATTTGAAATAATTACTTTTAAAACAAACTCTTTTAAATAGATATAGAGTTACATAATGAAATGAATCGAAAATAATAACAATCACATGCCATACACAATACGTGGATTTAGAAAAGCCTAATTGTGAATATTACGGTACTTAAATTACAACTATTCTAAGAACATATTTGGATATTGCATTAGTGGGAGATTCTAATTTAAAATAGGGTAGTAATATTTTCTAAATCCACAGCTACTACACAACAATAAAAAGCCAAACACGTTACAATACGGATTTACCTGAAAAGTCAGTGCTCGCGTCGACATCTAGCGAGCAACTCCCAATCGAATCCACGGACTTATCCATAACTTTAACTGTCAGCTCCTTCGCTGCCTTGACAATATCAGACTCTTTCACTTCAATCTCATACGCTCCTATGCTGTCAAAGTCTTCGACATTCGACTTCGGAGAGACCGTCGAACTTGGAAGCCGAATATCAGTCTCGTCTGTATTAATTGTCAGTATGGAATCTGGTTTCAGATCTTCAGTGGATTTCTTATCCAATACCAACGTGCTTTGACTAGTGAACGTGCTCCTAATAGGCTCTATATACTCGACGTCTTCGTCGAAGTATAAATGGTTGGTATGTCCGCTTGTTCCTTGCACGTCAGTAGCGTCTTTAGGGACCGCATCTATAACTGTTTGTGGCTTATGAATATTCTTATAGTAATGATTTTCTAACTTTTCCAATTGTCTTCTTGTATCCGAATGCTTTTTCCTTACAGAGTCTATTATCACGGGTAAGTTTAACAGATCTGGTGTCTTTTCTTCCTTGTTATCTCTCTTGAACAAAGGAGAATCATCACTTTCCAGCTCAAAGCGCTTATATTTAGATGAGCAGTAGTCGTCTATTGACGAAGTATCAGACTTTTTTGAATCGAAAAATGTTTCAAGTGAAAAAAACGATTTTCGTTTTTTCTTTGGTTGACTAGCTTTGTTAAAATTTCCGGCGAGGAATGGATCGCCAGATTTATATTGCACACAAATATTGCTGGTGTTAACTAAAGATTTGGGTCTGGTTTCTTTTGGAACGCTTACAGGCACGCGGTTGGTTTCAACCTTACGCGAATCTAAGCTCAAAGTTTTTCGAAATCTCTCATTGAGATTAGCAAGCAGAAAATGTCTGCGTTCAGACGACTTTGGGGTGACATTATAGCTTTGCTTGCTGCTTGAGGGTTGAGAATGAGGAATGTGTTCTGTATACTTAAATTCGATGTCGTTTTCCGAAAAGTCTTTTGGTTCTGTTTCTCTTTGGATGCAAGTTTCCGGTCTTTGGAACGAGAAGGATCCTCTATTCGAACTTTGCTTTCTGTCACAAATGCAGTTTCCAACGCAATTTAACTTTAGGCATACTTCTTCAGGCTCCAAGGAGACCTCATGATCATTAGGAATGTACCTGTCAGGCTTGCTTTTGTGGACTAGGAGATCTTGTCTGATTTTTTCCAATCTTTCATCGCCATGGAGGCCTCTGGTGTATTTAGACTTTGGTGGTCTGAAGAACCGTATGGATCCAGAAGCGTGGGGTTCTGTTGACCGTCGTCGCACGAAGGATGGAGAGTCAGATATCTTGTTCACGCCTAAGAGTAGCACAGGTGACTTCTTGTCTTCTTCGTCCGGGAGATCGCTGTAAAGAAACAGTGCATGTCAAATGATGGTCGTAAAGTATAGTGGAATGAGAAATGCTTCCGAAGCTGAAGTTATTCTTTTTTGCAAATGACTAAGCATTCTTTGGCGTAAGGCCAAAGAGTCAAATGTTAGTACTAGGAGTCATATATTCTTTTTTAGTTTTAAAATGAATTAACTGTGGAACGTTTGCCGTTGAAAGCTCATGGATTTGTGTGATGATTTGAGTTAACGTTAGAAGCTCAAAAGCCCATTTTTTACAGCCCATGACCAATTGTATCCGTTTTTAGATTTGCCGTGCTGTTAACTTAATATGTTAGACTGTTACAAAAACTGTAGAAATATAAAGATGAGCGTTGAATAGGTAGGATTCTAGTGGTTTAGGACTTTAGGCATTATGGATTTCCAACAACAAGACATGATTATGGATACCCTAATAAATATTTTTGCCAGGATCATTTTATATTTCTACGTTTTCTCAAAGCTGAAATCCATAAACGTTAGTAAAAATCAAGACAAAGATTAATGAGCACATAAACATATAAAAGTACTTACGTGGAAAAAAGAAAACGTAGAGAAATATGTTGTGAGAAGAAATAATGAATCATATGAAGTTAATATAAAAAAAAACGGGTGACATTTCGCCAATTTGTTTACAATATTCGCAGTCGAATTTATTGAAGTTTTTTACGACACTACGCCGGTATTTTGGTGACTTAAAATGCCTGTTGAATAGTGATCTATAATGCCTGTTATGCAGTCTTCCCTTGTACTATTGACGACGACCGGTTGGCGCAGCGGGAGTGAAAGCGACTGCTAAGCGAAGGTCGCGGGTTCGATTCCCGCTCAAGTCAAACATTTGTGTGCATGAACATGGATGTTTGTCTTGGTCTGGGTGTTGTAGTGTGTATATAAGTAAATATGTATGTTTATCCATTGTCTAGTACCCATAGTACAAGCTCTGCTTAGTTTGGGACTAGATGGTGTTGTGTGAATGTGGTAGAATATTATTATGTATTATTATTTCTCTCTAAATCTAGACTCTAGACTTTCGCCTTAAAATCGTAAGACTGGCTTTAGGTTTTCGTTTTTTTATTGAATCAAAACTCTGATTCGTCTTTATTTGTTGTGGCATAAGTAGGTATAAAATAAGTAATACCTACCACCTACGAACATCTACGAATATAAATTGATTTACCTTACTGCGTTCCGTTACACGTTGCGTGTCATAAGAGTAATTAATTAATTCTTTAAATTAACATAATGATTACATTACTACTGAACCCGCAATGAACGTATTTTTTTGTTACTACGAACACAGCTATACTTTGTCGTGAATGGGTATCGTATCCGCGATGGTACGTCATGACACTCCCTAGTCTATACCTTTAGAGGCCGCGGCACGCGAACCATTTTTGTTTCTTGTTTTTCTATAAAGGAGTAAATGTAAGGTTCACTTTGATTGCTTGTAAATGCAGCATATTTTAGGAATATCTTCGTTTTAAATCGTGTACAAGTTAGTTTGTTATAGTCTGGCATTCTTTTTAAGCTTTTTTTGCCACATTATGTTAGGTCCCTGCATCGCAGGGTTTCTACAAATATTAAAACAATACGATTTAGGAATACCGCTAACAGGAGTAAGTCCATGGAGTCCATCCGGCAAGGTATGTAGGCAACGTCGTGGATACTTTTTAAAACGAAAACCTCATTCGAATGGGTTCAGTAGTTATTGAGAAAATCACGGACTAACATACAAACATTCTAAAACAGAACCTTGTTTTCTAAAAGACTGACAAATAATTATTTCGTTTTCACTATGAATGTCGTCCCTTATCCAATTGGTAGCATTTGGTAAGGCGTATCTAAAAGCTTGGACCGGGGTTCATAGAATGGGGTTTCACTTTACACTTTTAAACCCTAATCCCATGAACCTCCAGTTCAAGCTTAGATAGACAGTAGTATTTTTGACCAATCATTGCCAAAATCAACCACCTTACCACGTGTTCAGCAGGCATTTACAAAGAGCTCAGATATTTACATAGAGGCGCATTTCCTATGGGCGCTCTGAAGACAAACTTTCTGTGACCCAAATTGCCGCTTCGCGGCGTGGCAGGCGCGCTGTGACAGCTGTCTCTACGAGAGCAAGAGAGACGAACGTTCCTCCTGTGTATCTCAACTATGAGAGCAAGAGAGATGGAGAACGACGCCAGCGCCGCCAACGGCGCCAACTACGAACTAAACTGGAGACAGTCTCCACTTGGAATCGGCACACGAAATCCTTAAGAACTGCGCTTCTATGTAAATCTGTATTCATTGGCATTTAGTATTGTCCGTTAAATATATTGCATATTACCAAGCATCTCGACAGGTAATACGTATATATGATGTATGATTCAAATGTGTAGCAACTGCGCCAACAGCTAAATGATTAATTATTATTAATTTATGTCAAGTCATGCTAGTACTCCATATATTGCGTCCTGGTTCAGCTTATATTAAACACCTAATATACATATATGCATTATCGATAAACAGTCTATAAAACAATGTCATCTATTTTTCTTTTTTTATTGGATGTTTGCTTGTTTGTTTTTGTTTTTCGTGTGAGCGTGTGGCCAACTCTGGTGTCGGAGTTTTCAGACCGCCCGAAGGCCTCCGACATGGTCTAACGATCCTTATCCTTGGACAAGAACCGGGACCGACAGCTTTACGTGCCCTCCGAAGCACGGTAGCGCTCAGATGTAAATGCCACACACGGTCACCCATCCAAGTGGTAACCTGTGCAAGCGTTGCTTAACTTTGCCGATCTGTTACGAACGGCAAGCCAAGTCTCGCTACGAGCGCTACGCTTTGCTATAGTTCCAGTATGCCATAATTTTTATGAATTAGGTACTATACTGTACGATCATCCATCCATTCCCTTGATGCCGCTCGTATATGGGTCGGCTATGTGTCATTGTGATATATTAGCTATATTATTTGAAGAAACCATCAAAATTTGTTATCAAAATCCACTTGATAATTGAACTAAGTGATGTTGCCCCCGTAACCAAAACATCTTGCCTTAAGACAAAGACATTATGATGAGGAAATATCGGTATTAGTAGAGGTCAGGGTTACCGATGCGATCAGTTTCAATTGCATTTTATTGGATAATGGTTCTTGCGCGTCGTTGTCTTCGTTACAATAGGCGCTCATCAACAAAGCAGTACAGTTCTTAACAGCAAATAATCATAAAATATATATTGACTGCCTTTCTTTTGTCTAGTGATGAGTGTACCTGTCTGCTAAGCCGGAGGACCTAGCTTCGATTTCCATCTTGCCTAATGAATACTAAAAATATAAAGCTGAAAGGTTAGTTTGTATGTTTTTTGTTTGGTTGAACGCGCTTATCTCAGGTACTACTGGTCCGATATGAATAATTCTTTTTGTGTTGGATAGCCCATTTATTTAGGAAGGTTATAGTCTATATACCATCACACTATGCGTCATGGGTGCAGAGCGGTAGCTCTTAAAACGCGGATGTCACCGCAGGCGTTTTAATATTCGTATAAAAGCAAACTGCCAGAACCAAAGTTTTTTCATCACGACAACTCACGCTTGGCCGTTATTTTTTCTTTATTATCGGAATCTATAATCTCGTCGCTGGCTGGTATACTAACTACTACTAACTACCGTATGCAGGTATATTCGCAAGAAGTCCATCCATTTGACTGACTGTAATCCACTTTTGCGTGCTATAGAGTAATTTGTGCTGTGCCCGGCTGAAGGGATGGGTAGGCGTAGACGATTATCGATATCGATACTAGTTCAAGTGAGGTGTCATAATGAGAGGGCTTGATGTGCATGCTTCAAAGAATATTTAATGTTTTCTGTGCATATTACGTATTTATAAAATAAAATGAATAACAAAAAATATACCGTCCCTCTTATCTCTTAATGTTTACGGAACCCTTGGTGGACGAGTCCGACTCACACTTGCTCGGTTTTATTTCAGATGAGGTAACTGTTAGGGGTCGCAATATCGGCCCACTTTCTCAATATCGGTATTTTCGATATTGAACATTTTGTAATTCCGGAATTCGATATTTTCGATACTAGAAATCAGACGAATGCAAAAGCGATGAAAAATGGGAAATAGGGTCTCAAAATGAAATTTAATAAATATATTGAGATCAAATAAGTAAATTTTAATTCACTGCTTTAGTGTCATCAATGTGTTGTTATTACAAACTGGTAGTTATTAAGCAATTCGAGTGCAAATCGATGACACAACTTGAAAAATGAATTAGTTAGACTAATATTATATTGATTTGCTAGGATATTACTTTGAAGGTACTAACTTCCCATTATGACAGATGCAAATGTTCAAGTGAGACCCTTTCACATAACTTCGATAACAATTTTAAATGAATTTCGAAAAGTTATTGGTGCTCGCCAGGATTCATAGCCGAGACCAGAAGAGAGAATTGCAGTGGACGAGAAACGACGGAGATATTATCATGTCAGCCTAGAGACGTCCACTGCTGGACATAGGCCTCCCCCAAGGTTCTCCACAGAGACCGATCTTGAGCCGCCCGCATCCAACCGCTTCCCGCGACCTTAACCAGATCGTCGGTCAACCTTGCGGGAGGCCTACCCCTGCTGCGTCGCCCGGTACGTGGTCGCCACTCTAGAACTCGCCTGCCCCAGCGGCCATCGGTTCTTCGCGCTATGTGCCCTGCACATTGCCACTTTAGCCTGGCTATTCGGAGAGCTATGTCAGTTACTTTGGTTCTGCGGATCTCCCGGGATCTCAGGGAAACTCCGAGCGTAGCCCTCTCCATCGCCTTCTGAGTGACCCTGAGCTTTCGGATAAGGCCCATAGTTAGCGATCACGTCTCAGCGCAGTAGATCATCACTGGCAACACACACTGGTCAAAGACTTTTGTCTTGAGACACTACGGGATATCAGACGTAAAGATATTCCGTAACTTCCCGAACGCCACCCAGCCTAGTTGGATTCGACGAATGACCTCTTTCTCGAAGTTGGAGCTACCCAATTGGATCATTTGTCCCAGGTAGACGTACTTGTCGACAACTTCGAGTGTGGAGTTCCCAACCTGGATAGGAGCAGGTACGACATGGACGTTAGACATGATTTTCGTCTTGTCCATGTTCATCTTAAGACCTACTTGTTGGGAGACTCTACAGAGGCCATCGAGCATTGTGCTGAGGTCTTCCATGGTCTCAGCCATGGCCACGATGTCATCAGCAAATCGAAGGTGAGTGATGTACTCGCCGTTGATGTTGATGCCGAGTCCTTCCGAGTCCAGAAGCTTGAAAACGTCTTCCAGCGCAGCGGTGAAGAGTTTTGGAGATATAACATCTCCCTCGCTGTAGCCGAATAGGTTTTGAGCTCAAAGCTGGTCTGGTCCTGGAGGCTGGCTGATATGGTGGCGTTTTCGTACAAACACTTCAGCACTTCGACATATCGATAATCAATTTGCCACCGTTGGAGAGACTGCAGCACTGCCCAGGTTTCGATCGAGTCAAAGGCTTTTTCATAGTCTACAAACGCCAAGCATAGAGGCTGGTTATACTCCTCGGACTTGTGTATAACCTGTCGCAGCGTATGTATGTGGTCTATGGTACTATAGCTTTTACGGAATCCGGCTTGTTCTAGGAGGCTGGAAGTCGTCTAACTTGCTCTCGACACGATTCGTGATGACCCTAGAAAACAACTTACAGACGTGATTCAGAAGTGAGATGGGTTTGTAGTTCTTCAAAAGGGGTTTGTAGCCCTTTTTGAAGAAAAGCAACACCACACTTCTGTGCCATGCCTGTGGCGTTTTGCTCTCGAGTATGACGGAATTGAATAGCATCCGAAGCATTTCCACAGCAGGCGCGCCGCCAGCTTTCAGAAGCTCTGTAGTTATTCCGTCATCACCCGGTGCCTTGTTGTTTTTTAGTTGTTCTAGGGCTACACTAACCTCATGCATGCTGACGTCCGGGATATCTTCGGTATAGTGTCGGGTCAATCCAGCTGTATGGTCAGTGGCTGGAGTAGTAACAGGTGTTCGTATAGTCGTGTATAGCTGTCCATAGAACCGTTCGATCTCCTCTAGGAGCTGAGGTTTCGACGAGATATTTATGCCATTCTTCGCCTTCACCTTTGTCAGCTGACTCTGCCCGATAGACAGATCTCTTTGGAACACTTTGGTGCCTTTATTCTGCTCGATAGCCTCTGGAACACACTTAGTGTTGTTTTGGCGGAGATCGCGAGTCAGAGACTTCGAGATCTGCCTATTGAGACGCTGATATTTTGGCATGTCGTCGTAGGAAAGCAGAAGCATCCTACGCCTTCCCTCTATGAGCTCGAGTGTCGGACCCGAGATTTTATTGGCTCTTTTCTTCGTTGTGGTCTTAACCGAGGCTGTCACTGAAGTCAAGCTTTCAGCTTAAGCTGCGAAACCGACCAAACCTCGGGTTCTAACTGGGATAACGCTAGGAGGATGAGATTATATATATTGTTATTATTTGTTGTTCTTAGTACATTCGCATGCATAGCGTGCCACGAATTATTGATTAAAAAAAGTAATATAGATGAAATTCATTGGTAATGATTATAAATATCGAAAATCCCGGTTTTTGCAAATCTAATATCGATATTTTCTGGCACAATATTTTGTCCGATATTCCGATATTTTCGATATTCGATATTCCGATATTCATGCCCTAGTAACTGTATGTGAGTTGTCCTAATATGTATATTGTAAAGTCAGTCTTTTCGCAACTACGACTATTGCAGGCCGGTCGAAGCGTCAGAGGGAAAGAGAGGTATTTAGATATACTTTATATTCGTAAATTTACGCGATTAAAATCCGTTAAATTTTTTTTTATGATCGTAAATATAGGATTAACACTGCGTCAACTGTATATTTGCTCCACATATGGGGCAATACTTCGTGTAACCGATAAACTTAGTGCCCGTCGTTTTTTTATTTTATAGGCGGAAAACGCGCATCCGGAGTAAAGTTTGTAAAGTCCTCTGCGACTTTGTATTTATTTCATATGGAGTGTTAAAAGTGTATCGATATATCTTGTCCCGTCACTACACTAACTACGATCGTCGTCGGCTCATCGACGCAGCACGCTTCAATAGCGTTACTGTTATTTGCGTTTTCCATAACGTACGGTCTTCTTGACCGCACTATGGCATCACCCGTCTAGGGATGCAGTCATAACTCTTTAGGGGGTGATTTAACCGGCCAAACACCCCGACCGGCTAAGTGGGAACACTCGCTTAGAAAAACAGCTTTGCCACACGTTTTCTCTAGGTTAAAAAGTTCACTTTTTAGGAAAAAAATATTTCATAATCTAAAAAACAGGTAGGATGAATAATCCATCCCCTAAATATCATCCTGTGGCAATAAAGATATCTTTTTTTCTTTGCTTTCTTTTATTGAAAATTGCTTTAAACTAAGAATAAAGTTGTATCGTACATTCTAGGTAAATAAAGTGCAAATGAAAGTAACTAAGTACCTGACTGCTGGCGTTAAATTACGACGACACTGGAATATTGCTGTTCTAGTGCAAATGTGTTATACATACCTATATCTCCTACGTATCTCAAGTGCACGTCCTGACTGGCATATCATCACGGAGCCTTAACTAGTGAAACTAGTAGTGGCGGAGATGGAATTTTTCATAACTTCACGCCTTTTATCTCCGAAGGGGTAGGCAGAGGTGTATTACACACCCACACATCGCCAGTCATGTTTCTGTCCCAATGTAATAGGGGGCGGGCCTATTGCCATCTACCGGGCACATTTTTAAGCGAGCTATAATTAACATTTTAATACACACATAACTTCGAAAAGTCAGAGGTAGGTGCCCGGGGTAACTAGGGATCAAACCCGAGACCAGCGTCTCGGCAGTCCGTTACGTTCACCACTGGGCTATTGCCGCTGCAATTTTTTTGGGGGCTTAATTTAGTTTGGAAAGATTTAGAATGGGTAAAAAAGGTTGAATCTAGGGAAATACAAAGAAGTCGTTAGTCTTTGGAGGAGAAGTGATGGTTTAAGAGGCCTTCCCCTTAGATCGCCCTCGAGAAGCTGGTAACTTGTTTGGACAGTGGGTTTAAGGTAAAGCAGGAGTTGAAAATAGGTTTGAAAATACACTGATATTTTAACTAGCGCAATGAAAAGCAAAAACAGCTAGTATGATATATTACTTGCAAACTACATAATATGTCAGGGAACAGTGCACTTGGCAGTTGGCGGCACCCTAGTGTCTTTACCACGTAACCAAGATTAGGAATTGCAACTCTAGACTGTCGGGCATTCTACGTTTTCACGACAGACGACCGCTATTTACATCTACTATCATCATTTTATAATAAAATCAGTTCATCGTTAATTTAATTTCACCAAAACTCACGAAAATCGTGTTACACTTACATAAACGCAATAGAAAGCTAAAACGATTTAACGCTCGATTAAAAACAATCGATCGTTTATCGTATGCAATGAGGAATCGATATTCAGAATATCTTCGTTCTACAGAAACGAGCGGTACGAGCAATATACATGTTAGGTGCAAAAGATACTCTTAGGGAACGCTTTAAGTCTATAGGAATTCTTACAGTAGCCTCGCAATTTTTATTTGCTAATATTTTGTACATTAGGCAAAATATAAGTTTATTTACCTCAAAAAGCGATATACATAATATAAATACTCGAAACAAGCATAGGTTATATGCCCCTTATCATCGTTTACAT
This sequence comes from Euclidia mi, assembly GCA_944739405.2. Taxonomy (NCBI): domain Eukaryota; kingdom Metazoa; phylum Arthropoda; class Insecta; order Lepidoptera; family Erebidae; genus Euclidia; species Euclidia mi. The sequence continues at coordinate 8,808,732 of OX123208.2, forward strand.
AAAGTTAATAATTCTTTTGTAGGGCTAGGTATTCGTATATACAATAAAATACCAATTAGTCTTTTAGAATTACCATTTAGTACATTTAAAGCTAAAATAAAAGACTGCCTTATTAAGAAAGGTTATTATACTATTAATGATTATTTCAGTGACAAGGATAGATGGTCACTTACACTAGACAACTCATGATCTACTACTTATTTAGAATTTATATAGATACTTAGCATTTTTCAGTTTATCATTATATAACATTTCTAGTTATAATTAGTTATAATTAGGTCATTCTACTTACTACATCTACATTTGCATTGTTGTTCCACATTTTTTTTTTTTTTTTTAATTTACTGTACTGTAAGATGAAGATAACTGGTTATCATGGTCTGTGAACTAAAGTTATTGTAATTTTGTGCATTCATATACCGTCACTTCTGTAACATACATTTCCACCATAGTTCTGAACATGGTCACGAGTTGTATACATTATAAGTCGTAAGTGGATGCTCCTGTTACACAATATTCGCATTGGAAGGCTAACTAAAACACATCATTTAGTAACTTCATTAATTGCTTAAGTATTATGTCTGTAACTGATTACTATCTACAAGTAATTTAGTACAATGTGTAACAGTTGCAGCTCCTTACAAAAATGAAAATATGTACCATAATATTGGCGATTTAAAAGAGTGGCCTCGAGTTTTATTGCCCGTTCTTTCTCGTGGCTCTACCTATTGCTTTGCGAACGAGGCAGTAAATGTAAATGTAGAAGCATTAAGTAATTTAATTTTAAAATTGACGTTCATAAGCGTCACATTTTGACCTAGATGAATAAATGATTTTGATTTTGATTTTGATTTTGATAAAAATCATCGATAGATTGCGTAAAAAGTTTCGTTTACTACTTCCCTATTATGTAAAAAGAACATGGATGAACATAGCTTCTGAACAAATTGAATCATAACAATTTTTTTTACACTACAGATTGACTGACCGGCTGATGATAAGCGACTACAGCCGCTATGGACACTGTTCATCGGGAACACCAAAGGAGTCACAAGTGCTATGCCGCCTCTTCACATCATCAGCCTTGACCAGTCCACTGCTGGATTAGGCCTCTCCTTTGAAAGGAGGAATTGGCCTACTATACCACGCTGGCCAAACGGGTTGGTATAGGGTTTGTATCAAGTTTTCCTTCTTTTTACAGTGTTGTTCTCTGCATAATATGCTCACTCTGTCGGCTCTTACGACACCCGTGGGATGATATGGGGTGGTGACATTCCGTATTCTTAATGCGTCACCACACGGTCAGATGTCGCCTCTTAGGATAAGGAATTGGAAGAAGAGCTGCATAAGGTAGAAGGAATAGAGGATGGGGCCTCCGGCACTCTCCCTCATCGAAGAAAACGCAACAGTATAGATACTGTTACTTTACGTGAATTTTCTGTGAGAGGAAATTTCTGTAAAGTCATCATGATCAGCCCTTTATACTGTCCCACTGCTGGGCACGGGCCTCTTCTCATCATGAGAAGGGTAAGGCCATAGTCCACCACGCTGGCGAAGTGCGGGTTGGCTGACTTCACATATGTCTTTCATCCACGCTGGCGAAGTGCGGGTTGGCTGACTTCACATATGTCTTTCATTATGTAGAACATTATAGAGAACTCTAGACATGCAGGTTTCCTCACGATGTTTCCTTTCACCGATTAGCAAGCGATAATTAACAAATTAATACGCACTTGACTCCGAAAAGTCATTAGGTGGGTCCACACAGACCGAGCAGCCTCGCGAAGCATTTTCCGCGCGAGGCTGCTCGGTCTGTGTGGACCCGCCTATTGGTGCGTGCCGTGGATTCGAACCCGAGACCCTCTGCGTAGCAGTCTGTCGGTCTCTCCACTCAGCTATCGCTGCTTTTTCTGTAAAGTACTATACTTTATATCTCAAATTGTGGCCCTTAGTTTTAAGTATAGCACGTTCCTTTTCACAGCGTAATTAGAATAATTATTATAATTATTTGTCTGTAAATTCATAAGCGTCATATTGTGTGTGACCTATGTGAATAAATTATTTCGACATTGACTTAAAAATATAACTTTCGAGTTCCATATAAGACCTAATAAAGATTGTTTTGCTGCAACAATTCCTTTTCTTGCTGTACTAGAGGTAATAAATCGATAAAATATTCACAATATTCAAATATGTGGTTCGTAATTAATTTCCCGTGGTGTGAATATATTAGAATAATATTGTTATATTCAAATGCAGCAGTGTTAATTGAAGCATACAGTCTGCCTGATGGTACATACCTAATTACCGTAATATTTACTTGAAGGTAATATTCACTGATTTTCTTTTGAGAGTGATAAACTTGGCAAAGCGAGACGACGCGATCCGATTTCACATTACGCTACGAAAATATCGTATAGTAGCGGTTCCTACAACTATTCTACTAAGTTGCATAGAGAAGTTCGATTATTCTTGCTTTGCGAACGTGGATCTTTAAGTAATCTTATACATTTAGGCACATTTCTTGCGTTAGTGACTGGCTGACAGACATGCCACAGTCAATACTATGGGGCAAGAAGTTGAAATTTGGCATGTACGTTCCTTGGAGATCGACGGGGTGCACTATTAAGGGATTGCCCGGTATTCCCAAGAGATAGGGCAGAAACTAGGGCATGAATATCGGAATATCGAATATCGAAAATATCGGAATATCGGACAAAATATTGTGCCAGAAAATATCGATATTAGATTTGCAAAAACCGGGATTTTCGATATTTATAATCATTACCAATGAATTTCATCTATATTACTTTTTTTAATCAATAATTCGTGGCACGCTATGCATGCGAATGTACTAAGAACAACAAATAATAACAATATATATAATCTCATCCTCCTAGCGTTATCCCAGTTAGAACCCGAGGTTTGGTCGGTTTCGCAGCTTAAGCTGAAAGCTTGAGCTGCAGGCTTTCGAAACCGCTTCGAAAGCCTGGGAGAGCGAATATGTGAACGACTTCAGTGACAGCCTCGGTTAAGACCACAACGAAGAAAAGAGCCAATAAAATCTCGGGTCCGACACTCGAGCTCATAGAGGGAAGGCGTAGGATGCTTCTGCTTTCCTACGACGACATGCCAAAATATCAGCGTCTCAATAGGCAGATCTCGAAGTCTCTGACTCGCGATCTCCGCCAAAACAACACTAAGTGTGTTCCAGAGGCTATCGAGCAGAATAAAGGCACCAAAGTGTTCCAAAGAGATCTGTCTATCGGGCAGAGTCAGCTGACAAAGGTGAAGGCGAAGAATGGCATAAATATCTCGTCGAAACCTCAGCTCCTAGAGGAGATCGAACGGTTCTATGGACAGCTATACACGACTATACGAACACCTGTTACTACTCCAGCCACTGACCATACAGCTGGATTGACCCGACACTATACCGAAGATATCCCGGACGTCAGCATGCATGAGGTTAGTGTAGCCCTAGAACAACTAAAAAACAACAAGGCACCGGGTGATGACGGAATAACTACAGAGCTTCTGAAAGCTGGCGGCGCGCCTGCTGTGGAAATGCTTCGGATGCTATTCAATTCCGTCATACTCGAGAGCAAAACGCCACAGGCATGGCACAGAAGTGTGGTGTTGCTTTTCTTCAAAAAGGGCTACAAACCCCTTTTGAAGAACTACAAACCCATCTCACTTCTGAATCACGTCTGTAAGTTGTTTTCTAGGGTCATCACGAATCGTGTCGAGAGCAAGTTAGACGACTTCCAGCCTCCTAGAACAAGCCGGATTCCGTAAAAGCTATAGTACCATAGACCACATACATACGCTGCGACAGGTTATACACAAGTCCGAGGAGTATAACCAGCCTCTATGCTTGGCGTTTGTAGACTATGAAAAAGCCTTTGACTCGATCGAAACCTGGGCAGTGCTGCAGTCTCTCCAACGGTGGCAAATTGATTATCGATATGTCGAAGTGCTGAAGTGTTTGTACGAAAACGCCACCATATCAGCCAGCCTCCAGGACCAGACCAGCTTTGAGCTCAAAACCTATTCGGCTACAGCGAGGGAGATGTTATATCTCCAAAACTCTTCACCGCTGCGCTGGAAGACGTTTTCAAGCTTCTGGACTCGGAAGGACTCGGCATCAACATCAACGGCGAGTACATCACTCACCTTCGATTTGCTGATGACATCGTGGCCATGGCTGAGACCATGGAAGACCTCAGCACAATGCTCGATGGCCTCTGTAGAGTCTCCCAACAAGTAGGTCTTAAGATGAACATGGACAAGACGAAAATCATGTCTAACGTCCATGTCGTACCTGCTCCTATCCAGGTTGGGAACTCCACACTCGAAGTTGTCGACAAGTACGTCTACCTGGGACAAATGATCCAATTGGGTAGCTCCAACTTCGAGAAAGAGGTCATTCGTCGAATCCAACTAGGCTGGGTGGCGTTCGGGAAGTTACGGAATATCTTTACGTCTGATATCCCGTAGTGTCTCAAGACAAAAGTCTTTGACCAGTGTGTGTTGCCAGTGATGATCTACTGCGCTGAGACGTGATCGCTAACTATGGGCCTTATCCGAAAGCTCAGGGTCACTCAGAAGGCGATGGAGAGGGCTACGCTCGGAGTTTCCCTGAGATCCCGGGAGATCCGCAGAACCAAAGTAACTGACATAGCTCTCCGAATAGCCAGGCTAAAGTGGCAATGTGCAGGGCACATAGCGCGAAGAACCGATGGCCGCTGGGGCAGGCGAGTTCTAGAGTGGCGACCACGTACCGGGCGACGCAGCAGGGGTAGGCCTCCCGCAAGGTTGACCGACGATCTGGTTAAGGTCGCGGGAAGCGGTTGGATGCTGGCGGCTCAAGATCGGTCTCTGTGGAGAACCTTGGGGGAGGCCTATGTCCAGCAGTGGACGTCTCCAGGCTGACATGATAATATCTCCGTCGTTTCTCGTCCACTGCAATTCTCTCTTCTGGTCTCGGCTATGAATCCTGGCGAGCACCAATAACTTTTCGAAATTCATTTAAAATTGTTATCGAAGTTATGTGAAAGGGTCTCACTTGAACATTTGCATCTGTCATAATGGGAAGTTAGTACCTTCAAAGTAATATCCTAGCAAATCAATATAATATTAGTCTAACTAATTCATTTTTCAAGTTGTGTCATCGATTTGCACTCGAATTGCTTAATAACTACCAGTTTGTAATAACAACACATTGATGACACTAAAGCAGTGAATTAAAATTTACTTATTTGATCTCAATATATTTATTAAATTTCATTTTGAGACCCTATTTCCCATTTTTCATCGCTTTTGCATTCGTCTGATTTCTAGTATCGAAAATATCGAATTCCGGAATTACAAAATGTTCAATATCGAAAATACCGATATTGAGAAAGTGGGCCGATATTGCGACCCCTAGCAGAAACGTTTAAGTTAATAAAAAAATGTGGTGTACCTGCGGGACCTATAGTCTATACACATAAATAAAATTGGAGTGTCTGTTTGTAATATGAAAATAACCGCTTTTTACTAAATGCATATGGATGTATACACGGTACATATACCGAAATGACATTTTTTTTTAATTTTTGTCTGTCCGCCTGTCTGTCTGTTTATTCTCGCTAATCTCTGGAACGGCTGGACCGATTTTGACGGGACGTTCACTGGCGGATAGCTGATGTACCAAGGAGTAACTAAGCTATAAATTAACCGGGTACGCGAAGTAGTTCCCTCAGGACGCGGGCGAAACCGCGGGATACAGCTAGTTCATCAATAAATTTGACGTTCATAAGCGTCACATTGTGACCTAGATGAATAAATATTGATTTTAATTTTATGAATGCTTTGGTAGTTTACAATTGAAAGACCACAGAAACCGCACAGCTCCTATAAAAATTTGAACAATGCCATTTATATTTTCTTGTATTCTTTACTAAACGGTACATAAAATCTGAGGAATAAACCTCGTATAGAAATATGAGCTATTGTTCTAATGTTTCTCATAATAAACAACGTGTGAGAGAATTTTCACGGTTTCACTCGCTTTCAATATGTGTCGCAGCGTTGTTTTATATAAACTACACTGCCTGTCAATACACGAGGTTGAGGAACGCAACGAGACTTCTTGTAAACGGCCTTTCAGTTTCTGAGATTAGCGATTTCAAAAGCCACATATTAATCTATACATCTATACACATAAATAAAATTGGAGTGTTTGTTTGTAATATTAAAATAACCGCTTTTTACTAGATGCATATGGATGTATACACGGTACATATACCGAAATGCCATTTTATAAAATTTTTGTCTGTCTGTCAGTTTGTTCTCGCCTCTAGAATGGCTGGACCGATTTTGACGGGACTTTCATTGGCGGATAGCTAATGTATCGAGGAGTATCTTAGGCTATAAATTAACCGGGTAAGCGAAGTAGTTCCCTCAGGACGCGGGTGTACCCGCGAGAAACAGCTAGTATTCTGTAAAATCTGGTTTGACGAAAGTCTTGTATACCTACCAGGATATCGCAAGGACGACGCGACGATAGTAATGATGAGCGTGTTCAAACGAAACCTCAAGATTTTTAAGTGCATTTAGAAATAGAAAAAAAATATTTCCAATTGGAGTATTAGTTTCGAAAGTCAGACGGCAGTCGCACTGTGGAAAGGATAATATTCTGTCAATTCTGAGGGCCCAGACAAGTGGCATTCGCCAGTCATTTCTACTTTCGCTAGCGCTTGGTTGCCATGGTAACATAAGCAATTTGTTCTTCGTTGACCACCTGACATATCGAAAGCCCATGTCAGTTCCATACATTTTCGCACTTAGCGCATAGTGACATTGCTAATCGAATGCCGCTTGTCTACAGGGCCTGGTTAGACTTGAAAGCAGACCCCGGGCACCAAGTCGTAAGTCTTGGATAGCGCGAGAACGCTAGGGTTAAATATAATGACCACTATAAAATGCTTTGATACCCTTAGTTCTTTAACCAAAAATATACCTATACTTAACACCAGAAAATAAAGTCTAAAATTACAATAGTACTAGCTAGTCACGACTGCACTTCAAATTGTATTCGAACTCCAAATGTAGTAAATGATCACCAAATAAATAGGTTATGTTAGGTTCTCTTGTGACCCTTAATTCACCAAACCGTAAAAGTGTAACCAAATCCAATTTATGTGTTGGTATTTCATACAACTAACAAAAAAGCTGTGGTTATAATTTTACATTAAAATGCGGGTTTCATTTTGGTGATCATTTACTATTTTTGTCTGTTATATGTTACTATATCTGGTGGTAAGTTAAAAATAAGCCGTTATTAAATCGTAATATTAGTTAACCCGAAGGTCAGACGGCAGTCGCTTTGAGCAAACGCTAATATTCTGTCATATCTTCTTAGACTAGTGCGTGGATCCCGGATTCTAAGGAGAAAGTCTACGATGCAACCGAAATAACGCTAGGACGATAGTGATAATGTTTCAGAGATTAACTTTTGCAAACTAGCTCTTAGCGCGGTTTCAGATTAGCGTGTTTTTCTGCGCGTATACGGTCGTTTCAGCATACGCGCTTACACGCGCGCTACATTACGTGCTTCAAAAAACCGGAATCACGTAAACGGGCATATTTCGTCGTGTTCGCTCGAGACGGTAGTGACATCGTGTCAGTTTCAATATGAATTCTGACAGCTCGCACTTATACGAGGCTAGAAGCGCGTCAACGCTCGTACGTGTTGCGCTTGTGCCAAAAGGCGTGCCGATGCGCGCCTACATGCGCTTCCAAAACGAGCTTATACGCGCGTATAAAACGCTAATCTGAAACCGCCCTTAGCTTGAAAAGCGTTTGTTTAAGAGCAGAAACGAAAAGGAAACTCCCTAGCTTAACAATATAAATATACATAAGATGAATAGTTACGGTAATATACTTACGCAACGAATATTCTTTAAACGGCGCATTCTTCATTTAATGGTAACTTTCATATAATTACTTTAATAACTCATTGCTGGAAAGAAGAGATTGTCTCGTTTCATAAGTTATGTATACGCATGGAGTCAACCGTGATTTGTGAAGTTTAACTGTTAGAATTCTTAAGAATTTGGTTTCTTAAGTCGAACTAAGCAACGACTTTGGCTACCGCACTTGTCAACTCGATAAGAATGGCTTGTTGGTCAAGTAGTTAGTGGCTGTGAGTACTAAGGCTTTCAATATAGTACGTATTGCCCAAAATTCTACTATTCGAAGAGTTAGTTTGTCAGTAACCGTACGACCTGAATTCTCTAGGCTAGCTATCGATTTTTAAACCTGCTCTAGTCGGACCTAATCTCCGACTTTTTTATGTGAAAACCAGTTCAGCAATCACCATTGATATCAAATGCAGCGTTCGTTTCGCGATCTCTTGCCGTGAGTAATAAACCGGAAAAGTTAAGCAACACTTGCATAGCTTACCACTTGAATGGTAACCGCTTGAGGCACGTACAATCAAACAAGCCGGCGCTGGACCAGTTTGAAAAAAAATCCCTTGGCTCGCTCATAGAATCGAGGCACACTAGAAACTGGTTTTGTATACGAGTGTCAATTTGCGTGCAAAGTAGCAGTGGAAGCGACGATGTCTTGCTGAGCGATTCCCGCCCTTGTGGTGGTCTAGCGGGAAGTTGTTCGATTGTACATTAGAGGGTTTTAGAGGGTAGGCAGAGCCGTCGTCCCAGTCCTTGTCTCAGGAGAAGAATCGTTAGACGGCTTTCGGGTTACTACAAACTCCGAGACCAGAGGAGACCACAAACTAACACGAAAATACTTATCAACCATGATCAAAGTATACCCAGCTCAAAATCTATTAGGCGTTTCTAATGCGACGTATTACATAAATACAATTACTATTAGCGAACAATGCTGTCTTTTTTATCAATGTATTCGAGAGAATTACACATGGCTGTCAATAGATTTATGTTAACAAACAGGTACTAAACGTTTGACTCGACATCAATAGACCGAAGATAATAGTATTTAAGGTTAAGTTGTGCCGTTATGTAATTGACGCTTGAGACCTCTGGTACAAGTGGAGAGTAAAGAAAGACGTATAAAATAAGACATGTTTCAAATTTAAGTAGGAGTAAACGAGGTGAGAGGGTAGGTTTTTTATAAAAGAAAACATGTTCGACCAATTGGGCATGCTATTAAGTCGATAAAAAATCGAACAGTTGCATTAAATCCTTTCGTTGGATAGCCACAGATCCCGATCACCATATAGATAAAATATAGTTGTCTGAAATAAAAGGCAATCAGTAAGAACACCAATAACATTTTGGAATCTTCTTACAATAGATTCCATTTATTCTTTAGTGTCAACAGAATTGTACCTCCTTGGTCAAAACAGAAAAAGGCGCCAGAGAATTTGAAAGTTTTTTTTTAATGTACTCAATGGGCAATGGAACATAATCGTACAGCCTAACGTCCCATAATCACGACCCTTTCGCCCAATATTCTCATGTATTCGTAGATAATAGAGGCCTATTACCGTGGGGCTTCTCTAAAACATAGAATTACGTAAAACAATGTACATTATCCGAGTTGAATGAACTCATTCGTCGAGATTCGTGACGATTGAAGATCAGGTGAATGACTGACAGTGTAATAATTGTGGATATGCCGACTTTTTGCTTAGCGAGCGGTATTTTAGATGTTAATTCGCGGTGGATCAAGATTTTGTGAAGATTTTCGTACATAATAGTGGGTGAATAATTATTTGAGTAATTTTATTAGACAAAGATTCACGCTTCTGGTATCAAAACGGCATTTAATATTTTTTATTACATAAATGACTTCTTGAGAAGATAGGCCGAAACAAATTCAGACAAATTCTTCCATTTTTTTTTTACTTTTGGTCATGTAGGTAGATACATTTTGTTTTGATGGGGTATACCTAATAAAGCAGAATATGATTCCATTTGGTTTTAACGTTGGTATTGACCGATTGCGTATGGAAAATATGTACCTACAAGATTGCTAGGTACTTGAAAGTGGAAAAAGAGCCCTTAAGACACTTTATCACTTTTGCAGCTATTTTTTTAACGACTACTCCCGCACTAGAAATAAATCCTCAATCCTGTGCTGCGGGGGACTCTTTTTACTACTGTTAATATTATTGTCTACCTTCACACGTTCCTAAGGTATATATCAATAAAAATGTCTCAAAATGTAAAAAAGAAGTAACTATTAAATATAAATAAAATAACTCGCGAATTTTGTCTCAAGTATTTCTACTGTCGATCTAAAGCGGAGCACTCACACAAATTACGCGGACTTCGCGCAACAGATAACAGTAAAACCTTATTACCCGCGCAATTCGATCAGGCCGACATCACGAGACTGCAGCCAGTAAAAAAATATTATTTCTGTTCTATGCCTCGGTAGTTCCGCGGTAAGCTTGTGTTTAAGTTAACGGTCTGTGTGGATACGCATTCCATTCCTGTGTTGTACAGTGGTTTTGTTATGTTATAAAATAAATATAAGGCGAGGCGATACTATAATTATGGCGATTTACGAATTATATTAGTAAATAACTACCTTTATTAAAAATACTAACTGCGATAATTGGGTCCTTTAATCATCAGCTACACTACCGAAATGTTTTAGTTACCTCTACCAATGTGAATACAAGAAAGAAGCATATAGTTAAACGATTGAGGCCTTTCCTTCCTAAATTAGGGTCAATATTTTTACAGAATCTATTGAACGAATTTACGAATTTTATAAACGTGCTCGATAAGAAATAGTTAAAAGAGCTTACAGTAAGTAGTATGCATATGATGCAGGTTTTTTTTTAATGGGCTTTGGAAAAATCAAAAAAATCTATTGATATACATCGACTGCTTTGTTATAGGATGTTGTCCATAAATTCTGAAATGTTGCGCAACAATGGATGCACCAGTAGGTGTATGTAGATATTTAGAACTACATACATGCCCTGCACCAACTAAGGCGACATCGAAGACTATTTCCAGTATTGCCACATCGAAAAGAAATAGTTCTTAACAAAATATTATCTAATATCGTAATAAATAAAACAGACATTACATTTCACAAACAATACGTCTCAAACGTTTTTATTTCCTTGTCTTGACCAACCATCAACAATTCAACATATTGATAATTTAATTTAAAATTAACACACCGTCTTAAAAATAAAGATACAGAACCGATTAATCTGTACCAGTTTTTTTTAGATAATACGAGATTATAATACTTTATTGGACAAAAAGTTGCTTTATATCAAGCCGTTGGTTCCGGTTGCTATGAAGATATTAGACTGTCGTTATGGAGAGTCAGCTGACTATACAGAAAGTGGTATGTCTCTATGCTTTTGTGTTACAGATTTCAGAGGTCTATTTCTCGTACTTTTATATGACATTGAAATTATATTTTGAATGTACTCAGAAGCGGTATTCTGATAACCTAATGGCATTATCGTATACTTTGAAATAAACAGTTTGTCGTTGACACATATGTTGACACTTGTTTCAATTACGATCTCGTTACCATTTCATTCAAATATCAGATAATTTAGAAGAATACGCGTTTTGTGACGTAAGTAAGACACTGACATTATATCGAAACTGTATTTATTTAGGAGAATTGGGCCCCTGAAAGCGGTCGCTTTGCAGGTAAAGGTAAGACTTGAATTCGGTACGACTAGAATGCGGTTCCCGCGCTCTATAAGGCGAAGAAGTCTTAGAACACTCAAATGCAACCGAATGCTTAGGGCAATGATGATAGACATACCAAAGAACCCTCAGCCATTTATAAACGGGCTTGAGAATTGTAAACTTTATATAAATTGGACCCCTACGAGATGTCAACAGACAACGCTGTGGCTTTACTTTGTGGGTAGACTTAAAACGCTTTTAAAAAAGAAGGGTTATCACCGTGAGCTTTTTCAAACATCACGAACACTAAGAGAATTTCTAATGCGGAAATTATCTGGTAGAAAAATAAACAAGAAAATAAACATAAGTACACCTGTTTACACGCCTATAATAATTTAAGAAAGCCATACATAGTACTATCCACTTCCACTTTCCCTTGGGAGAGGCATTGAGCATTGCAATTCAATATATGGAATGTTTAAGCACTGGAAAAAAGTTGTGACAACTTGTGTGAAAGTGCAATAACAGATAAGCTTTTATATTTTTACTTTTTAAACGGTACCTCACACTAGTAAAAGTAATATAGTTAATCTTGCCTCGTGCCACGTTAGGGTCAGCGCAGACAGAAAGGCGCGCAGCGGAGAGGATTTTATAAACGCACTGGAAATTAAACTTTAAAATTATTAAAATAAAGTGCATAAATGCTTGAACCTGACAAAAAGTGCTCGCGTGTCCTCGAGGATAAGCGGGAATTCGTTTATGCACTTTATTATAATAGTTTAAAGTTGATTTTCGAGTGCGTTAATAAAATCCTCTCCGCTGCGCTCCGTTCTGTCCGGTCGGTCCCTGCTGTCATAAAGATCTTTGCTAGTCGTTATCGAGAGTCAGAACCCTTGAATATAGCTATTCTACTGTTTTTTTTTATAGACGCACGCCTGTATCCCCGAAGGGGTAGGCAGAGGTGTAATATTACACCCACATTTCGCCATGATTTTTTAGGTCCCACGTAACAGGGGGCGAGCCTATTGCCGTACCGGGCACATTACCAGACTCCGTGCTGGTACTGAGAATTTCCTAACGGAAAAACGCAATAACACTTTGCCCGACCCGGGAATCGAACCCGAGACCTCCCAATCCCACGCGCACATTTATGCCGCGAGACCAACGAGGCAGTCGTATAGGGTTTGATGTCGAGTTTTCCGTCTCTACGCAAAGATGGTATTTGCATCGTGTTATCCCTTAGTCGGCTCTTACGACACCCACGGGAAGATAGGGGGTGGTGACACTTGTATTCTATGCCGTCAACCACACGGCTCTCTACTGGTAGAGGCCATGGAATATCACTATGTCTATGTCTGTATGCCTACACAACCAAAAGGTACCCTTTTGGTTGTGTAGGCCAGGTCACAGTTGCTCTATGGAAAAGCTAATATTTTATCAAATCAGGTTAGACTCAAAGGAACGCTAAATATAACTTTCTTTAGTTAAACTTTTAAAAACACTTTGCAACATGTTTATTGTGCGTTCGTAGTCCCAACAAAGGTCGCCGCGCCTGTCTGTCAGTTTGGGATAAACTCAAAAATTACTGAACGGATTTTCGTGTTGCTTTACCAGTTGACATAGAGATTCACGGGGAAGGTTAAGGTATATCATCATGACCCGATATAGCTACAAACAGCGGCAGCTAATTAGAATATATAAAATGTATCTAGTCCATCCGGTCGCTCTTACCCGCTTCAAAAACGCCCAAATAACAAAAGAATTCAAAGAAAAATAACGGGTATCCAGTTTCAAAGGAAGGTTTAGTTTTAGATTCGATAGTAGTGCTGATATCGAGCATCAGAATACAGTGTGTATTAAACAAAAATAAAACGCTATAATATTATTTTTTTGAAGAAATAAAATTATATTAAAAGAAGTGAATTACCTTGAAGACTCAGCAAGCACAACAGACCTCCTCCTACAGCTACACATTACATGTTTCTAGAACCTCTGTACCCCAACTGATGTATACATCCTTTCTACAGCAATCTACACAAATGACGTTTCACGAGAGTTTACCAATAAAACCGACAAAATTCCTCACACAACAACTGTTTACGTATCTTGAATCAATAATTGAGTATTACATGCATTATGAGTGTTGTTTGAAAAACGAAGTGCGTTGTCGACTGCAATCAATGACGTTACAAAAGTAAAAAGAAGTAGATATGTTATAGGCGTACCAAACGCAGGACGTTAAACATAAGCCAGTTGGCAAGTCTGACATATGTGTGTGTGAAGTCGCGAGCCGGCGTCAAAGTGAAACTGACACATCTTGTCAACCGAAAATAAAATATGGAGTGATCGATGTGTACGTTAGTGTACCGTTTTGATTACTACGCTATGTTAACGTATCTACCTCTTACTTGTAATATCATTGACTGCAATGGTTAATTTGGATCTTCAAGAGACTACGCTGCGCTGTGGAGGTTCAATACGATTCATGGGGGCAGTAAATTTTGTGATAAGCGAAGCTATGCCGAATCCTTAGCAATATTCGTGTGTTGTTGTATAAATAAATGTGGAAGAGTAAATTTAATGAAGTAACGTGTATACTGACTGGTATGTGTTAGAGAGTAGATTTAATAAAAAAAGATAAAATCCTGGTACAGGAAAAGCGAATATTCTACCAATTTTGGTCAGACTTGTAGTAGTAGTGGTCCGTGTGATGACGGATTAAGAATACGGAATGTCACCACCCCATATCTTCCCATAGGTGTCGTAAGAGCCGACAGAGGGAGCATATTATGCAGAGAACAGCACTGTAAGAGAAGCAAAACTTGATACAAACCCTATACCAACGCGTTTGGCCAGCTTGGTATAGTAGGCCAATTCCTCCTTTCAAAGGAGAGACCTAGTCCAGCAACGAACTGTTAAAGGCTGATGATGAGTAGTAGTAGCGGAATTCGGGCTCAAGGTGAAAGTTTTGGATGCAACCAGAATAACGCTGAGACGATGGACAATTTGGAAAAATCACACACAGTCATATTTTCCAAAACAAGGCTAATTCTCTACTATGTTCACCAAGACAACTGATAAGCATCCGTAAAACAGACATATTAGAGTTAAATGGAAATAAATAACGACCAGAAAATAATCAAATTACCGTGTTCATCACACAAAGAGTTGTCCTGAATGGGTCATACCACGACTTTCTACTCAAGTTCACTACTACATATTAGACTGCCTCGTTGGTCTCGCGGCATAAATGTGCGCGTGGGATTGGAAGGTCTCGGGTTCGATTCCCGGGTCGGGCCAAATGTTATTGGGTTTTTCCGTTAGGAAATTCTCAGTAACAGCACGGAGTCTGGTAATGTACCCGGTACGGCAATAGGCTCGCCTCCTATTACGTGGGACCTAAAAATTCATGGCGAAATGTGGGTGTAATATTACACCTCTGCCTACCCCTTCGGGAATACAGGCGTGAGTCTATAAATAAAAAATCAATACTAGACTAGTCAATGATGACGAATCTCCTAACATTACATCACAGTGTGAAAGAATCTACTCTCACTGTGTTTGCAAAACCATTTTAGACATTATGCACCAAGATACAAGCGATTATAAACCTTATTTTCTTTTATTAGAACTGTTATTCAATACTAATTGTATCCAAGCATGTTTGTAGAAATAATCTGTTCTCTATTTACATAATTCGTTTGCACGTTCAATATTTCTTTGTTTCATTTTCACGCATGAATCCTACAGATTCGTTGTGCTTCATATTAGTCATCTCTGACCAGATTGGAGACATCCTAAAAAAAGGACAGGTCAGAAGTACCCTAAACAGAAGAGCATGCATGAGAAACTTGACGAAAGTGAATAAAGTAAGAGAGGTATGTCAGGATCGTTGCAAATGGCGTTCCGTAGTCCCTGCCTACCCTTCCGGGAAACAGGCGTGAGTCTATGAAGGTATGTAGGTGTGTGTTAGGCATCATAATAATTTGATTTTTGTTTGAGAATATTTTCGTGATGAAAACCAGTCTAAACCATGGAATATCGCTATCCCTTCGGGTTGCGGAGGTCAGACAGGCAGTCGCTCCGTGGAAAAGCTAATATTCAGTCAAATCCGGTTAGACTAGAAAGCGGACCCCAGATTGAAACTGGGATAACGCTAAGAGAAAGAAGAAGAAAGAAGAATATTTTCGTGATGAAACGATATAGAAAAAAACAATATCATTGGTAATACTAAATTCTATAGGTACAGAGATAATTTAGGTGGGTGGGAAGATAGTAGACAAGCAGATGGATTGTGTGGCAATGGATATGAAAGAGAAATGGGTTTTAAACGTCAGTAGTATTTGTATAGGCAGCGATAGTCTAGTGGAAAGACCGACAGAGAGGCTACGCAGAGGGTCTAGGTTCGAATCCACGGCGCGCACCTATGACTTTTCGGAGTTATGTGCGCATTAAATTGTTAATTATCGCTTGTCAAGCGGTGAAGGTAAACATCGTGAAGAAACCTGCATGTCTGAGAGTTCTCTATAATGTTCTCGAAAGACATGTGATGTCTGCCAACCCGCACTAGGCCTGCGTGGTGGACTATGGCCTTACCCTTCTCATAGTAAGAAGAGGCCCGTGCCCAGCAGTTGGGACAGTATATATACAGGGCTGATGATGCTGAGTATTTGTATAACAAGTGACCGATTCATGTACAGTCACACGGGCACAATTTTGCAGCTTCTGCGACCGAACGCGACCGACCACAACTGCGACTGACAGGTGTCTTGGACGAGTAGTAAGCAAGGTTCCATGATAGAATTATATGATAAACAGTCTATACTAATTAGTGATGTGCCGGATCGTTAAAAATGTATATCCGCGGATACGGATCGGAATACGGATATTTGGTGTCAAGATCCGCGGATACAGATACGGATCTTTATTTTCTTACTGAATCGTTGTCGGTGCGCGCGATCATGAAACGATAGTTGACGTCACGCACGCCCGGCGGAACAATAGACAGATCATGTTTTGTACCCAAGTAGGGTAGACTGGGTACGGTTGTAACGGGGTACGGTTGTAACAATTCAAATATTCGCGGAACTATTGACCGTACGAGGAAGTGTATAAGGGAAGAGACATTACGTGTACGGACATGATTACCAGTGCTGCGGGTCTGTCCGCGCGCTATATACGTTTGCAGAGGGGCCTATTGTGTTTTGTCAACCAAAATATATACGCATACGTATACGGATATCCGGAACATCACTAATACTAAAATCTGCCCTGTTTGTAAACTGTCCCAATGTTGGACTTGAGTCTCTTCTGACAATGAGAAGGGTTAGGTAGCTTAGGCCAATGTCCACCACGCTAGCCCACTGCGGGTTGGCAGGCTTTCGATAACATAATGTCGGTCTCTCCACTAGCCTTTCGCTGTTATTGCTATTATAAATGTTTTGTAGTCTTTATTATAATTACACAAATTATATAATACTACGTCTTTTACTGCCTCCGTGGTCCACTGGTGGATAGCGTATGCGACTGCTGATCGGAGGTCCCGGGTTCGATTCCCGGGTCGGACAAAAGTGTAACTGGGTTTTTCCGAATTCTCAGTAGCAGCACGGAGTCTGGTGATGTGCCCGGTAACGGCAATAGGCTCGCCCCCTATTACGTGGGACCTAAAAATTCATGGCGAAATGTGGGTGTAATATACGCCTTTGCCTACCACTTCGGGGACACAGGCGTGAGTCTATAAATAAATAAATAAATGTATTGTGTGTAAGTATTACTAACATGCCGCAAGGTTAAATATAGTGATTCTAAAACATCTATGTACCAATAAGTTTAGTGTATTTGTGACTTATCTTAATATATAAAATCCTTGCGTTACTGACTGACTGACAGACACGCTACAGCCGAAACTATTGGACGCAGGAAGCTGAAATTTGGCATGTATGTTTCTTGGGGACCGTATGGGTGCACTAAGAAGGGATTTCCCGAAATTCCCACGGGATCGGCCAAAACGGGTAAATTTAAAAAAAATGCAGACGTAGCTGCTTGCGTCCTCTAGTAAATAAATAAATAAATAACTTTGTGTTTTGTGTCTGACTTTTAAATCTCTGAGCCGTGTCTAAATACCGTTTTATCATCTTTACTGTCAACTTAAACACATTCATGCTCTATGGTTCACGCAGCACTTTCATTTGTTGATGTTTTAAAAGCATTTTAATGTCTGTGGTCGGCCGTCTGCAGAGTGTACTTAGGGATCCATTATTACAAGAACTGTAACAGCAGTAGGGAAGTTAAGTAACTAGAGATAATACACATCTTTTCTCATCTACAGGGTGGCGCAAAAGTAAATGACCCTATAGAAATTACTTATATATTTTTATGACATCTCCTGTCATTCTGATATCGAACATTTTGTACTAGGTACTTAATCAAATGTAAAATTCACTAAAAATAATCATGGACCGCTTTACTCCTCAAGAACGTGTCAATATAAAAATATTGAATGAAAATATTGAAGCTGTGCGCGAAAATGTGGAAGTCTCCAGAAAATCAACGAGGCGACGATCCACGCAATTGGGGATCTCCAGGCGGACTCTGCAGCGTATTTTGGTCAAAGAATTGAAGATATTTTGGCCTGCTAGATCACCCGATCTCACCTGTCTAGACTTCTTTCTTTGGGGTTATTTGAAATCTCGGGTGTATGTGAACAAACCACAGACTCTCGCAGCTTTAAAAGAAAACATACACCAAGAAATAAGAAACATATCGCAGGAAGTGTTACGGCTAGTTATGGAAAATGTCATAAATAGGGCTTAAATGTGCTTCAACTCTGGAGGTCAACATTTAATAGATATCATATTTAAATGACTGCCTCGTTGGTCACGCGGCATAAATGTGCGCGTGGGATTGGGAGGTCTCGGGTTCGATCCCCGGGTCGGGCAAAGTGTTATTGGGTTTTCCGTTAGGAAATTCTCAGTAGCAGCACGGAGTCTGGTAATGTGCCCGGTACGGCAATAGGCTCGCTTCCTATTACGTGGGACTAACATAAATCTGGAAAAAGTGGGTGTAGCAATATACTTCTGCCTACATCTTCGGGGATATAGGCGTGAGACTATGTATATTTAAATCATAATGCAACTAAATTTCATGGCACAAATATATATATTAAAAAATCTAATTCTATTTATCTAATTTAGAAACGAAGTTGTAGCTGAACCAAATAGGGTCATTACTTTTGCGCCACCCATTATTATTTTTTGTCAAGTGGGTCTACAAGTCCTAAAAAAGGACAGGTCAGAAGTACCCTAAACAGAAGAGCATGCATGAGAAACTTGATAGGAGTGAATGAAGCAAGAGAGGTATGTCAGGATCGTTGCAAATGGCGTTCCGTAGTCTCTGTCTACCCCTCCGGGAAACAGGCGTGAGTCTATGAATGTATGTATAGGTCTACAAGATAATTTTGGTACAGTGCATACCTCGAAGACACAGATATTTTTTTTTTATTTAACGGTTCTGCCTGATGCCGAGGGAATTTCGGGTAATCCCTTCCTAGTTCACCCCTAGGGTCCTCAAGGAACATCATCATCCTCTTAGCGTTATCCCAGTTTCAATCTGGGGTCCGCTTACTGGTCTAACCGGACTTGGCTGAATATAAGCTTTTCCACAGAGCGACTGCCTGTCTGACCTACGCAACCCGAAGGGATAGCGATATTCCATGGTTTAGACTAGTGTCAGTTGATTAAGATACAGTCGTTACAGGGCGTCAGTACCCGACGCCCTGTAACGACTGTCAAAAATCTTCATGACAACCGGGACCGACGGCTTAACGTGCTCTCCGAGGCACGCGACTAGCGATAATTAATAATTCAATACGCACATAACTCCGAAAAGTCATTGGTGCGCGCCGTGGAATCGAACCCGATACCTTCTGCATGGCAGTCTGTTGGTATCTCCACTCGGCTATCGCTGCCAAAAGCTGAGAGGAAATAGTCTAGCGTGGCATGGACATGTAATGAGGCGGGATGAAAAGCATGGGACTAGAAAGGTGATGAATATAAGAGTTGAAGGATATAAGGCAACAGGAAGACCAATGAAAAGATGGATGGATTGTGTGAAGGATGACATGAATGAAAAGGGAGTGAATGATCAGATGACGTCTGATAGGAGAGAATGGAAGCGAAAGACATTCAATTCAGTAATATGGGAATAGTTCAGGCAAAAGAAAAAGAAGAAGATAACGTGTTAGTAATTGTACAGTAAAAATAATTTCCATACAAAGCTGTATGCAATCTTTCTATTGTCCTAAGAACTCACTATTTCGTCAAAAATCTAAGATAAGATATAGTCATTCTCTCAGCACTTATCAGCAAAACTAGGTTGCAGTGTACCCGTTCCGGAGAGACTCATCTTGGCGAATGTATGTCGTCTTAAATACCTATTCTCTAAGCACTATCGCAATATCTTGCTCAACTACTGGTTAAGACACACTGCACTGAAGAGAGTGTTAGAGATATTCAGTTATATGAAAATGAGTTATTAGAACAAGTAAGCTGTTGTATTGCTAAATGTTTTAGTATTATCTGAAGAAAATGTTTGCGGTATTGTAATGTTAGACAGTTGTTTGTATAAAAGTTGAACTGGCTGCTAGAATAGCTGTAAATCTCATCGATAGAAATAAAAATCATTCAGTGTTAATAATACATTTCTATCCAAATGATACAGCTAAAACCAGGTAGATATAATCATCATCATCATCAGCCCTTTATACTGTCCCACTGCTGGGCACGGGCCTCTTCTCACTATGAAGGGTAAGGCCATAGTCCACCACGCTGGCCAATTGCGGGTTGGCAGACTTCACATGTCTTTCGAAAACATTATGGAGAACTTTCAGACATGCAGGTTTCCTCACGATGTTTCCTTCACCGTTTAGCAAGCGATAATTAACAATTTAGATATAGTCATCTTAAAAATGCTTGACTGTTAATAACCCTGGACTGCGGGAAGGCAGAGAACCTGTCGGTGTGGCGCATGTTAGGAGAGACGTATGTCCATCAGTGGACTGTTATACGCTGTTTGATTGAAGGCGTAATGGTTTAAGCGGTCGCCGCGCTGTTTGATACTGCGTCTAGTAATGTGGCTTTGATCCCTACGTGGGACAACACCATAGTTCACAAGTTGCTGACATAAGTCTCAATTTTCATTGGTCCAAGTCCCTCGAGAGACGAGACTTATTACTATAACAGGAGACTCTCAATAATCAAATTGTATCCGGTATTCTGCAATACGAGGAGTTACGTAGGTACTACTTCACTCATTCTTGGATCTTACGGAGTCTTATCTTTATTAGGCGATTATACGATGAACATAAGATGTGCGTGGATCAATGTCATGTCGTCATTGCCTGTTTAGTGTAGTAAGCCCTATATAGGAATTTAAACTTTCGTGGATGACCACGAAAGTTTAATTCCTATATAGGGCTTACTTTACTTTAAATTAAGTTTAAATGATTAACTTAATTTAAATTGTCTAGGGTTACTCCAAACAAAGGTACGTGGTATATATCCCGAAAGACAATTTATAGTAAGCCCTATACCATACGGGAGAAAAATCGGTGTGATTCACAAATAGGTACCAGTAGTTATTCAGAAGCTGAGTATACTGTGAGTCATGATTGGAAAGTCCTCCATGACACCAGTGTTATTCCCGGTGTGAGGGAGAACTACCAAGAAAATTAAAGGTAATATTATTAATAACGCTGACAAACGTCGTTCAGAAGTAGAGTGCGTTGTGAGTCATGATTGTAAAGTCCTTCATGATAGCAGTATTATTCCCAGTGAGTATACACAGACGTGGGTGCATAGGGTTCCCACCAAGAATTTAGGGTCCCAATCCAACCTCACCTGCAAGTGGTGCACCTGCCGATCAACGGACGAGGCTTTGGCAAACAAAATATCCCGATAAGCGGCAATAGGCTCGCCACCTAACGTGGGATCAAAACACTGGCGAAAAGTGGTCATTTAATATGCCTCTGCCTACCCCTTCGGGGAAACAGGGGTGAGTCTATGTATGTATGTATGTATGTATGTATGTAGTGGGCAATACCTTTCTCGTCTGTTAGTGTTCAAGTCTCTTATTATTTTTGGTATGAGTTGGAAGATGTTGGAATTTAAAGGCAACAAAATATATACTTCTGAGTAAGGGATTCTAAGGTATTTTAGCTTACCACGGCACTACACTTGTTACTAAGCCTGGCAGTTGATACAATAGTAGGAATGTAGGAGGTACTAGTCCCATAGTAACTAAACTAAACTATTCTTCGTGTACAGTACGGTAGCTTAGCGCTCTGATGAAAGTGCAGTGCTAAGAGGCCACCCATCAAAGAGTGACCTTTGTAAATGTTGTTTAACTTTGACAATCTTTCACCACTGCCAAGTCAAATCACGATGTGAAACCACTGGGTTTAAAAGGAGCTCTAAATCGACCAAAGCTAAGAAAGAAAAAAAAAAAAAAAAAACAAAATTTATTTGGCATTCATCAGTAGTTACAGTCGCCAGGCAAACTATAGTCATTTATATCGAGTTTAAAATTTTAAAGTTAAATTCGTTTTTTGTATCGTTGTTTTCACATTGAACTTATTTTTTATTACTTCAGTGTTCTTACATCTCCGTTTGTATCTATTTGCATTATTTTATGTTAAATTGCTACTTTGTTTTTACAATTTAATTTTCTATTCATCTGTATATTAATGTCAACCAGTCTGCAAGCTTGCCTAACATGTTATAGTTTCAAATAACATCTGCTACAGTTAATTATGAACGTGACAACTTAAAAGCTAAGTGGCTGACACAAATTCGTAATGGGTCAAACGCTGTATATCTTAATCGATATGTGGCACTAAATAAGGCTATAATGTCATCCCTATTTATAATCTGTGCTACAGCTATGCTCGGCTATTCTCGGTGGGAAAAGAATTATGGCAGTGGCTGCATGCCTGCTTTCTTGCGAGTTAATAGACTTGACAGATCTGGGGAAAGGTTATGGAGGACTCTCAGATTAGGTAGACATATTCACAGTAGAATGATTCACAACACGTTGGTTCCAAAGTAGAAAATTAGACGAGATGCAAATGAATGATCAAGCTTTATAATAATAATATAATTTTTTATAATATTTTCCAACACATACACACAACACCATCTAGTCCCGAACTAAGCAGAACTTGTACTATAGGTTTTCGGCAATGGATAAACATACATAGATACATACTTACTTTTTGTAAATACATGCATATTATACATAAAACACCCAGACCAACTTTTGATATGAAGTGACTTTTTAGCCAATACTTGGTTATCATTCGCCCTGACAGTTAAGACTACTCTGTGGCATTTAATCAAATTAAGTGACATTAAGACTTAGCAGTGAAATAAGTGTTAAGCCTCATACAAGTCTCGTCAACATTTATGCTTAGTTTTGTAGCTCCCTCTAGCAAGAAAGCGACTTTGCACTATCTCAATCATCAAACAATTGAAATGGTGACTATAAGTAGTCTACTGCATCGATTCGCATCAATATTCAGACCAAATACAAAGTGTGATCACAAGACCATTCCATTTGAAAACAACATATTTGCAATCCTAATATAAATAGAAATTCCAATTAATGCATCAGAGATTATTCTATCTATCCTCGAACAACCAGTTTCTGTGGCTTCAACGTTGTATCCACCGAGGCGAATTGACAACATTATAAATATATTATTACATAGGACAGGATGTAGCTGCGATGAATCAAAACTACTATGTCACAGACTTAAAGAAATCTTGCTTGTTTTCTAAAGTATGTTCTTAGTACAAGCAGTCAACCGTGGCTTCCCCTGTCCATAATTTCAACCCCTATTTTACTCCTTGAGACGACGTATGAAAAATTCTACCATAGTAAATGTCTGTGGTAGGCATATTACACTGTTCAAGTTATGGCAGCGATAGCCTAGTGAAGAGACCAACAGACTGCTGCTACAAAATCTCGGGTTCGAATCCACAGCGCGCACCAATAACTTTTCAACGTTACGTTCGTATTAAATTGTTCAATATTTTGCTATACGGTGAACAAAACATCCTGAGAACCTGCATGACTGAGAGTACTCCATAATGTACCCAAAAGACATATGAACTTGTGAAGTCTGCCAATACGGACCTGGCTAGCGTATTAACTATGGCCTTACACTTCTCATAGTGAAATGGGGCCCGTCCCCAGCAGTGCGATAGTTTATAAGTATACATGATGATGCTGGCTGCTGACTAGATAGCAATAATAAGCCGGTATTATTACAATATGTAAGATAAAATGTTATTTTCATGTTTTCTTAGTGTGTGTGTATAAAAGTTTTGTTGTTAATAAATTGCGTTTCTATATTTTATGACTAGTAATAAAAATTATATCGAATAACGTTTTAAGATCAATTTGATTCGGTGATACTTAACATGAGCTGGATCAAAAGTAATTAAAATAATCACCTGATTGAGAATGAAGGAGATAAAAATATTTTTTACTTTAACAGTTTTAGTTAATTGTGATCGCCTTACTTTGAAGTATTAATATCTTCTAGTACAAAGACGCTAAACAACTAAAAGAAAAACAAAGTTGACCTTAAAAACTAAATCGCCGGAACCTTGAACGATATTAATGAAAGAAATTTTACTAAATCGACTAAAGGCATGAATCATCATTAAAAAGTTCACGCTAATTAGAACCTTATTATAAGCGTTACAGAATCTCGTTCGTATAAAACATCGCAACTTAAGTTTAAATCTCGCATTAGACACACAAAAAATCTTCAAACTTAATCTACTCTTTAAGTAGGTACTTACACATTTCATTCATTTTGTATAGCGATCAAATCATTTCTTACACTCAGTTCTCACTATAACAATCACTTAAAACCCGTGGGAATCTAATTTCACTTCAGAAAGTGTCAATAGATATTTATTTCACATACAAAGTTTAAACAAAATGATGAAACACGTTCACTTAATTACTATAGGAATATAGGATCCAAAAATTGGTCCTTGAGGAGCTCTTTTGAATTTCTCTACGAAGTTTATGGAGTACACTGCGCCGACGCACGTCTGTCTACCGTGGGCGGTGCAACCGTATGACGCGTATTCGAAATTGAAGTATCAAGTAACGCGCGACCTCATATTCGAAGCGGTATCATCGATGTTTACAGTGTCCAATGCTTGTTTGAAATCGAGACGAGGCTTATTGTTGAGAGGAAATACGCCAATGGTTCTTGTGATGTTGAAAGTGGTTGTGTGTGTTGTAAATGAGGTGTGAAGTGGTAGTGATGGTATAAGAGGGGGACTCGGAGCAGACGGTGACTGGGAACGGTACAAATGTTTATGTTTGATGGTGTACACGATGGCACGTGCCGTGTGATGACTATTCCGTAACAGATGTTTGGAAGTCTTTATTTTAGGTTTTATATTCGATCTTTGAACTGTTTTGTAAACAATCGCTTTAATTATAGTCTGGTTTTATGGATCTCAATAAGTTCATTTGGAATTTGGAAATTGTACTTATAAAAAGAAATGTTTAAGGGCATTTCGGGTAATATTTCAATTTGAGGGACTTTTTAAGCATATCTTATTTAGGAGCTGTTCTTAGCCAATAGTTACTGGACATGCTATTATGAAGTTTAATCGTATGTATCCTAGTTTTAATCCGTTTTACATAATCCAAGACGCAATACATATTTATATACATAATAATATATGTTCTTATTTAGTATTCAATTAATATGTATAACATTTGCATTAATATAATTGCGGCTGCCTCGAGGTAGGTACATTATAAGCAGGTAGGAGGAAGCTTAAGTATTTATTATTCTGAATAGGTGTGACGGTGACCGATACAAATATCATAACATACCGAAGAAAGTACCGCTAGCTATGTTTTTATTAAAATGATTTACTGTTGAATGATATGTTGAGAATCGGTACTATGAATTGATGAGTTTTTATTGAACTGTGTTTTCTTCACGCCTGTGTCTTCGGCTATGCAGACAGAAATGTATTTATTCCTATTTGATCTGACGGTCTAATCGT
The DNA here is from genome assembly GCA_944739405.2 of Euclidia mi. NCBI lineage: Eukaryota > Metazoa > Arthropoda > Insecta > Lepidoptera > Erebidae > Euclidia > Euclidia mi. Next base: position 8,834,482 of record OX123208.2, read on the forward strand.
TTGTGATCCTGATTGCTCAGCCGCAGGTCGCGTTTTCGAATCCCACCAAGGGCAGACCTTTAAACGATGAGCACCTATATTTTATTTAGGTGCTATTTATCTTTAATATAATAGGTATAGTACAGTAGTATTCAAGTATACATAAATATGCTGTTATCTGTTAAGCATAGTATAGTTTCTGGGCTGTTTGTGATCAGATAACCGTGGCTTATTGTAAGTTTTTAGCTATCTGTTTCATTTTACCATTTAATAGACATTCTTCTTCATGTGTGCATAATCATTACTTTAATATGATGTGTTATTTTTCAACATCGGACGGCCAAGACGAGTCATAGTTGACATACGTGCATATGTGGTCTAACAGTCAACAATTTGCTCTTCTATCGATATAATGTACCTATTGTCATCATTATCGTGCCCAGCGTTATCCCGGTTGCATCTAAAACTTTCGAGTTTAGAACCTAGGTTCTACTTTCTACTCAATTTTTTTTTTATGGTTATAGGCGGCAAACGAGCAGACGGATTGCCTGATGGTAAGCAATTACCGTCGCCCATGGACACAGAACACCACAGGAGTCACAAGTGCGGTACCGCCCCTTGGGGTTGGGAAAAGGGATAGGATGAGGAGTGGGATGAGGGAGAAGGAATAGGGGATATATGTATCTCTAACCAGAATACTAATATAAGTCTGTTATCTATTTTTGATTTTTTTTTGCAGCGTATATTCTATCACATCTGGTTAGACTAGTAAGTCTTGGATGTAACCGGAATAACGTCACGACGAGCGATGATGACCTATTTATGTTTCTTACATACATACATATCGTCACGCCTTTTATCCCCGAAGGGGTAGGCACTAGGCAGAGGTGTATTTCTACACCCACTTTTCGCCGGATATACTTTAGTCCCACGTAATAAGGGGCGAGCCTATTGCCGTACCGGGCACATTTCCAGACCCCGTGCTGCTACTGAGAATTTCGTGACAGAAAAACCCAATAACACTCTGCCCGACCCAGGAATCGAGCCCGGGACCTCCCGATCCCACGCGCACATTTATGCCGCGAGATCAACGAGGCAGTTTCTTAGCACAAGCTATACATCGTCTTTCTCCTAGCGTTATCCCAGTTTCAACCTGGGGTCCGCTTTCTAGTCTAACCGGATTTGGCTGAATATTAGCTTTTCCACAGAGTGACTGCCTGTCTAACCTCCGCAACCCGAAGGGATAGCCATATTCCATGGTTTAGACTAGTGTCAGTTTATTTAGAAGGTACTGACGCCCTATAACGACTGTCAAAGATCTTCATGACAACCGGGACCGACGGCTTAACGTGCTCTCCGAGGCACGGGGCAAGTGATAATTTATAATTCAATACGCACATAACTCCGAAAAGTCATTGGTGCGCGCCGTGGATTCGAACCCGATACCCTCTGCATGGCAGTCTGTTGGTATCTCCACTAGGCTATCGCTGCCTCGGTATCTCCACTAGGCTATCGCTGCCTCGGTATCTCCACTAGGCTAGCACAAGCTATACATAAAGAGATTATATCTTAGCTTCTATAAAGAAACTTAGGAGAACACTGTCAAAGGAGTCCGACCAATCTATAAATACCTAACTGGTCCAGCCGTAATTAGCTCGAGTTGACTGTATAGATGATTTAATAAAACGATCATTAGCGGAGGAATGGAGGAAGTCGACTATTTACTCATTCAACGTCTATTAATCACTCCACTTATGACGAGCAAGATCTTTTAGACAGATATTCATCATAATTTGAATTGGCAGGAATGCTTGCTTGTTAATTTTAGTCTTATGGAAATCCAGGAGCAATACCTTCCCTCATATAGAAAATTTAATCTTAATATATAAAATCCTTACGTTACTGACTGACTGACACACGCTACAGCCGAAACTATTGGGCGCAGGAAGCTGAAATTTGGCATGTATGTTCCTTGGGGACCGTAGGGGTGCACTAAGAAGGGATTTCCCGAAATTCCCACGGGATCGGCCAAAACGGGTAAATTTAAAAAAAATGCAGGCGTAGCTGCTGGCGTCCTCTAGTGTTTTATAAAATTAATATCTTTTGCTACTTTTATAAACGTAACAATTTGTGAAGGCAGGTGGATGGATCTGCGGCTTTTTGTTACTCTTTCACGCAAAAACCACTGAACTGATTTTGATGAATCTTTGCAGTTTTTATGGCTTTTGTTCGTATGAGTGTGTGGCCAACTGTGGTGTCGGAGTTTTCAGACCGACCTAAGGCCTCCGTCGTGACCTGACTATTCTCGTTCGGAGACAAGATCCGGGACCTACAGCTTTAAGTGCCCAACGAAACACGGTAGCGCTCGATGTAAATGCCTCCTTGCAGTAATATAACCTATAAAGCAGAGTAGCTCATAGGTTAACTCGTACCGATAACCAACTCCGACGAGGGTGAAGCCGAGGGCTAAAGCTAATCATCCATAACCACCAAAAAGTCTTCTAAAAATAGCGTTTGAAGAATCGGTATCATCTAAACACGGAAAGATTAATCCAAAGCGCACTAAAAGTTAACGAACGTAAAGACGCCGAATTTCCAGGATCACAGTGCTACACCATGATTGAACGAATTGGGTCAATGTGTTGACTGTAATGGATGACACCTTAATACTTCCCGAGGTAATCATTGGTCTTGTCAGTTTAGAGGTATTTTTTAGGGTTCCGTACCTCGAAATGAAAAAACGGAATCCTTATAGGATCACTATGTTGTCCGTCCGTCTGTTAAGACCAATTTTTTATTTCACGCCTGTATCCCCGAAGGGGTAGGCAGAGGCAGATATTACACCCACATTTCGCCCTATGAATATTTTAGGTCCCACGTAATAGGGGGCGGGCCTATTGCCGTTAACGGGCACATTGCCAGACTCAATGCTTGTACTGAGAATTCGGAAAACCCAGTAATACTTTTGCCCGACCCTGGATCGAGCCCGGGACAACCCGGTCAGCAGACGAATATGCTATCCACTGGATCACGGAGACTGTATTTTAATGTGCATTTTATGGCCTATCTCCAGCAATGGACTATCACAGGCTGATGATGATGAAATCTATGGTCTTGCGAGTCTGTGCTGAGGCCTGAGAAGCGCATCTAGGGCATAGAGCATAGATATTTATATAGAGGCGCATTTCTTATAGGCGCTCCGTAGACAAACTTTCTGTGACCCAAATTGCCGCTTGGCGGCGTGGCAGTCGCGCTGTGACAGCTGTCTCTATGAGTGCAAGAGAGACGAACTGACGACACCCGCCAACTCACCACTTGGAATCGGCACACGAAATCCTTAAGAAATGCGCTTCTATTATGTAAATCTGTATTCATTGTCTAGGGGAAGTGTTGAGAGGCTAAGGTGTTCAAGCCTAAAGCAAATGACATTTTAGTGTTACCATTGATAAAACTTTCATTCACCAGGTCCAAGACGAAAAACCAAATAAGATCCCCCCCGTCCCCCCTTCAATACCAAAATACCTCTCGCACGCCAATGACAATCCAAAATAAGCTAAGCATCTGATATAAGATCCCGGTCTGATGGTTTTACGTGCACTTCAAAGCACGGTAGCCCTCAGTAAATGCCATACAAGTGGTCACCCATCCAAACGGTCACCTCTGCAAGCGTTGCTTAACTTTACTTACCGATTCATTATGAACGTCTAGACAATTCACGCTATAAGCGCTATCAAGCATGCTAGAAAATACGAAAGTATACCGAGTGTTAGTTATGGTACCTAGCAAAATCTCTTTTGAAGTATTTATCAGAATATTGTCAGTGTTTTAATATCTACATGTCTGTCTAACCCCCTGCATTCACACAGTCGTCATGCTTTGATTGCCAATGAAGCCATTTTCCTGTACAAAATGAAGTTAAGATATATCAAGCATGCCAAGCCCTAGAATAATGACTAAATATTACACAGGGTTGGCACAACTCAAAATGTTATAGATATTTTTTCTAGGCTCGCCACCTATTACGTGGAATCGAAACACTGGCGAAAGGTGGGCGTTTAATATGCCTCTGCCTACCCCTTCGGAGAAACAGGCGTGAGTCTATGTATGTATTTTTTCTGTCGGGGCGGTTAGGCTCTTGGTTATCTTAATTGGACATGAATGTCAGCTTCCCTTGTGGTAGCAGTTCCAGTACAAAAATGCAGAAATGCAATTTAGATTACAGCGGAATTTTTAACAATCTGTGGATATAAAATTATTACGTTACTGGCAAGGGCCGCTGCCAACGCATAGCCATACTCGTATCTATTAACCGAAAGAAGCTGATATTTGGCATGCATCTTTCTTGGGGACCGTAGGGGTCCACTAAGAAGGGATTTCTCGGCATTTTTCACGGGAATAGAGTTGAGATAGCAACAAAATATATCTACAGAAGCATACGTTTTTGTAATTTTAAGGTGTTGTGCCGGCGAAGAATGTTTAGCGAGATTAGAAGGTTCCTATGGAACGCTATAGAATAACGTAAAAAGAAAATTCGACTTCAACACAAGATTATAGAGAGCAGTCAGTACAGGCGGGCTTCTTATGCCTGCCCTTAAAGATTCCTTAAGGATTATAAAAACAATCCTTCCTTCGTTTTATTAATATAACTAAGTACCTTTATTAAAATAAAAACATGGTATATTTTAGATAAACCCACCAAACTGCATAACAGTTTCTCGGCGGGATTAGCGCTCGAGTATTCTAACATATTATAATTAAATAATGTAACCGGTATTACACTCTCGGTTTACTGACTTTATAGGTATTACAGAATATATAACCATTATATAAGATTAGGTACATTAAACATATATAAGGACAAATCTGTTTCACGCAGCAATACCTACATTTTTCAGTTAGTAAGTGCTCACTTCATAAAAGAAAGTGCTGTTCATAGGTATGTCTTATTTATTAATTTATCCTTCATGCACACAAAGTGCATTGGCGGACTGATTGCCATAGGCATTATCTACCAGTTATATACGTCATGCTACCTCCTTTTTTGCACTGGGATAAATGTTTTTACGGATCACACCCAAGACCCACAACACTCAACGCAGTCTCAAGTAGGTAACGAGGCGGCCGCTTTAACCCTTGCACCAACCGTGCAGTATATTCTAGTTTCTTGATTCTGTAGTTTAGGCACTGCATGGCAGTCTTTAGCTTAAAAGTATGATAGTCGGGACAAGCTTTTGACTAGTTTATTTTTTGGGGTAGCCCTGTTTCAATTCCTGTAGAACGGATGCAGATACAATAGTCAATTATTGCGTTATGTCATTCATTGTTTGTATCGCGGTGGCACGCGTCACGGACGGCGACATTTGTCTTACGAAGGACATGGTGCTATTGATGCTCGATGTAAATTGGCATATTGTTATCCAAAACTGTTTGTTGCAAAGGAGGAGAATGTTTTGTAGGTAATATGCTTGTGGAAAGATAATGTTTCGTATGTTTAATATATGTTTTTTATCCGCGGCTTTACCTGTGTCGGCGTCGGGTATAGAAGTAAAGAGAAGCCTGTGTTACTCTCCAGCCTCAAGGGCGTGGCAAATGGGAGGGGGGAGGCAAGGAAGGGCAGCTAGGGGCGATCTGCCCTGCCCTGCCAGAGTTTAAAAAAATCCTATACCTAATGCATAATTTTCTCATTTTCCATATCAGCTTGCAACGTAATTTATTCCTACATATCCTTCCCATCATGTTCGTCCTAGCATAATCTCAGTTGCATCCAAGACTTACTTAAGCCTCTGAGCCCGGGGCCCGCAAACCAGTCCAACCAGATTTGATAGAATATTCGCATTTTTTCAGAGCGGCTGCCATCTGAATTATTTTGCAACTGAAATAATTGTGTTAACATCTAAAAAAGTAGTCTTTACTTACCAGAATAATTTACCTAATTTGCTAAGAAGCAGTGACCAACCTCAAGAAATTACCAAAGCGACGCGACGTATTGGTAGCTGACTGCCAAAGTACCATAACTTGTACTTACACACTAAAGACAAGTGGTACAATAAATAATAATTAGTTGCTTGGGTATATAGAGCTCGACTAATCGCCGACTCAACGAGTTTCTCCGTTGTTCCTAGTAAAAAAGTAGACAATTTCACAGCTCAGTTGGTTAACAAACGGACGGAAAATTATTACGTAGGGCTAATGAGTACTTGTATGTATAACTGCATAGCAACACTATGCAGCATGAAAAATTACATACCAAATGTTTGTGTCTAAAGATTACTGTTAATTTGGGTTACCAATTATAACCAATCCGATAACCCTTTCTTTTTTAAAGATAATGAACAAAAAAGAGCGCTCTGGCCCACAGGGACTTTCGTTTCACTTAAAAGCACTAGTGTAACCTACCTGATGGCTACACATACAATTAGACATCCTAATGGCAGCGATAGACACGTTGAGTTACCAACAGACTGCCACATAAAGGGTTCGAATCATCCCAATCCCTTTGGGTCTAATGCCGCGACTACCGTCTTATCTCCGCAGTATACATAGATAGCAGGCGCTCTGAAGCAAGCCTGTCATATCACAGACCAGAAAGCGGACCCTGAGCTCCATGACGGCAGTCTTGGTTGCAAATAGGATTAGGTAACATTGGTGTCAATAATTTAGGTTACCAATTAGGTATTACCAATTTCGACGACTCTTTTTTAACAGAGTATAAGCTTGTCATTCTTTTGGCCTTCCGTTGCCGTGTCCTGGCAATAACACCAGTGTGATCAAAATGGGTACATGTCCTAAGAGAAACATCAGAGCTCAGTATTGCGCTTGGCTGTAAACACACTTAACGTTTATTTGTTTTACTCGACATATTATGATCATCATCCTCTTAGCGTTATCCCAGTTTCAATCTGGGGTCCGCTTCCTAGTCTAACCGGATTTGGCTGAATATTAGCTTTTCCACGGAGCTACTGCCTGTCTGACTTCCGCAACCCAAAGGGATAGCGATATTCCATGGTTAAGACTAGAGTCAGTTTATTTTAGAAGGCACTGACACCCTGTAACGACTGTCAAAGATCTTCATGACAACCGGGACCGACGGCTTAACGTGCTCTACGAGGCACGAGACAAGCAATAATTAACAATTCAATACGGACATAACTCCGAAAAGTCATTGGTGCGCGCCGTGGATTCGATCCCGATACCCGCTCCATGACAGTCTGTTGGTATCTCCACTAGGCTATCGCTGCCTTTGTTTTACTCGACATATCGAATGTACATATTCTTTACTTAGTTTATACATGCGTGTACGTATAAGCATGCATAAAAATTATAATCTATAAACATATTCAAAATACATGTCTTCAAATTTTGCATGAAATGCCATGGTATACCTACATATGCGTAAGTTCTCATTACTCGCACTACCCATTATTTATACGGAGGTCAGTGCCCTTAAGGTTGTTATTGGTGAGGTGATTAACTCATGGCGTGCCATTACGTGGCATTTATGTGCTTTCTGCTATGTCATTTGGTTGATTCGCCTTTAAGGTATTATTTTATGATAGCTTTCATATTAGGTACTACATACATTTTTTTGACCATGGGCGACGGTAATCGCTTACCATCAAGTGATCCATCTGCTCGTTTGATTCCTGTATCATTTGCTTATACCGTGAAGAAAACTATGCATAAAACTTGCACGTCTGAGAGTTCTCTATAGTGTGTTCCAAGACTTGAGAATTCAGAAAACTGAAGGGCTAACCCATCTCATAGTGAGGAGAGGCCCGTGATCAGCAGTGGGATAAATTATAATAATAATATTCTACCACATACACACATCACCATCTAGTCTCAAACTAAGCAGAGCTTGTGTTATGGGTACTAGATAACGGGTAAACATACATATTATACTTTTTTCTGTAAATACATACATATTATACATAGATACACCCAGACCAAGACAAACATTCATGTTCATGCACACAAATGTTTGACTTGAGCGGGAATCGAAACCGCGACCTTCGGCGTACAAGGGCGTCACCACTCAGAGGGGCACCCCTTAGAGACTAAAAAACCCTACAATTCGTACTTTTCTCATTTTTCCATATCAACTTGCCCCCCCCCCTAGGCCATCGGCTGGCGACTTTGCCCCCCCTAGACGCTTACACTCCCGCTGCGCCAACCGGTCGTCGTCAATTATAAACAGTGTTGAATTGCTGATAGGTACAATTATAAGACCAAGAAGATATAATTATCTTCTTGGTCTTAAGCGCAGGCCACACCGCCAACTGACGGATGTAGCGGGCGAAGCGGACGACATCGTTTCACTTCTTTTCAAACTTGGGTTCACACCGCCAACTAAGACCCAAGTATGAAAAGAGGTGAAACGATGTCGTCCGCTTCGCCTGCTCCGTCCGTTAGTTGGCGGTGTGGCCTGCGCTTTATAATTGTACCTATAACTTAGGTAACTAAAAATAATACTCAGTGATAATTGAGAAATAAGCCCTAATGAGCTTATTTCTCAATTATCACTGTTATTTTTCTCATGTATACGACACATGCGTAATTTCTGACCTAAGAAGTTTCAAACATGCTTTTTTTACCTATGACAAAATGTCAAAAGCCATTTTGACATTACGATTGCGCGCTTATTTTTTATGGTCAACGGCCTAAACTTAGTGTAAGTGGCAATACAGCTAATCTTACGTGGGCAGTTCCAAATCTGTCGTAATCTGACCCACAATGCGATCACCTACGCACAGGATATTATACATAATTGTTATTAAGTAAGTGCTTTAAAAAGGCAACTTAATTGGATTTTGCGAGACAACGAGACAACTATGCAAACTTAACCAGCCACTTTATAGAGGACGCTATTTTTACATATTTCTTAATATATAAAATCCTTGCGTTACTGACTGACTGACAGACACGCTACAGCCGAAATTATTGGGCGCAGAAAGCTGAAATTTGGCATGTATGTTCCTTGGGAACCGTAGGGGTGCACTAAGAAGGGATTTCCCGAAATTCCCACGGGATCGGCCAAAACGGGTAAATTTAAAAAAAATAGTATAAAATGCCGCGTCCAGCTTGTCTGTATGAGCGATAAAATCAAAAACTATCGAATGGTCATTTGTGCGGTTGAAACCAATCTATAATCTGACCTCCGAGGAAGGTTAAGGAGTATAATTCATGCAGGCAGGGCCGCAGTTTAGTAAATACTATTTAGAATCCTCGCTAGGTCGTGGCAAAGCATGCCAACCGTAATTTGTGTGCTTCGCACCTCGGGTGGTTTTAGTGGTTTAACCCCGCACGCGTGCCACAAGAGACGTAGGATGCGCCTTAGATTGGTTGCCACCGTGAAGACAAGAAATCCGGCTAAGAAAACACTACCTACTAGTGCCCCAAAGCGGACGTCAGCACGACTTAGCTGAAAATATGGCCTCATTCGCAAGAGAGCTTTTTAACCCACGTTAAAAAAGAGTTCAAATAGAACAAATGCATTCCCTAGAATACGTTCACACGACAGCGCTTTTAAAACGCGACGCTTTTCAACGCTGGGCGTTGGGCTTTAAATGGAATAGGCCTTATTGAACTGGAGACAAGAGCAATTTTAAAGCGCTCGTATCTACGCTCTTATCGAAAGCGCCAACGCCAGAGTTGTACGCTGTTTAACGTGCGTTAAAAAGCTCTAGTGCGAATGAGGCCAATGGCTATATATCGAAGTTTGCGCTACAAGTTCTTGCAAGCTTAGTGCAAGTTTGGCCAGCATTCATCTCATCCCGATTCCATTTGTACTAGGCACACCATTGCACGCACGAAGGTCAGATGCATACATGTCTCAAAGCGAGAAGATAGAAGCGAGATGAGATGCTATGTGATTAACTAAATAGCACCACACCCGTACTAAAGCTATAACTAATTAATATTTTCATGGCTCAATAAAGATACAACTAGCGACATCAAGCTTTCGAGAGCGGAACTACGAAGACATTATGACAGATAAAAACCTCGCTAAACATGTTTGTACGAAGAGTTTTCAGAAAGTTATTCTGGATCTGTTTTTTTCTTATAGCGCCTCGCTTGTATCTCCCAATGGGGAGGCAGAGGTGACATATTATGATATTATAGCCACATTTCGCCTAATGAAATTTTCGTCCCACGTAGTATGGGGCGAGCCAATTACCGTAACGGGGACATTGCCAGACGCCGCGTGCCGTGCTGCTATTGAGAATTCGTAAAACTTCAATAAAATTTCTCTCATTTTCTCATCAAATATAGTATATTATATTTATATATGTATATATATATATTTATATATATATTATAATTATTTATATATTGTATATGTTTATACACATATTTATTAGTATTTATGTACATATGTGTATGTATATTTGTTATGTACTCTTATGTAATGTAATTTTGTATTTACTTTATTTATACAATTGTTTCGCTCACTCTATATCACTTCATTTGTTTTTACGTACTCAGGTACTCTTATATTATTGTATAATTCCCTTTTACTTTAAAAACATTTCTACACTATGTTAATTTTGTTAAATGCACCTACCACACTTATCTCTCCACCACCCAGGTTGACTGGTAGATAATGCCATAAGGCATTAAGTCCGCCTATGTACTCTTCTTTTGTGCATAAAGAAATAAAATAAAAATAAAATAAATAAAAATTTTTGCCCGACTCGGGAATTTAATGACACGGAGGCACTGATATCTACCTATATTATTTATGAAAACCAAAAGCCAGTGAATGCACTGTGCCGAATGTTGTGGCAAGTCTCCACTAGGGAAAGTAATCCCGTCTCGAGATCGTAAAGTCGAGATACCTCGGGTTTAGAAATGTCAATCCCGCGGGATCCCGAAATTTGCGGGATCTCGTGTAATTAAAAAAAAGTCACTTTAGACTACCTTTTATCTTAGAGCTAGCGCGCACTGGTGACTTTTGTCACGAAGACAAAAAAGTTTTTGTCACCGTCACGTCACGTCACCCAAGTCAGAGCCCTGTGACTCCTGTGAGGTGCGCTCACGAAGGATGACAGTGACAAAACTTTTTTGAAATCCTAGCGTCATTTGCCGATATGGATTTCGAAGAGACGGTCGTTCTCTGTGAACTCATGAGACTCCGGAGAAAAAGAATGCGCAGAGAATACTGCGTACACCCCTTTTGGAGTGACAAGCTACTACGTGGAAAGTTCTATATTATGTAACTTCGAGAACATCCAAATATTTTTTTTAGTTATTTCCGAATGAATGTTACAAGCCGTGTTAGCCATGTGGTTGACGGCATAGAAAACAATTGTCACCACCCCCTATCTTCCCGTGGGTGTCGTAAGAGGCGACTAAGGGATAACACGATGCAAATACCATCTTTGCGTAGAGACGGAAAACTCGACATCAAACCCTATATGACTGCCTCGTTGGTCTCGCGGCATAAATGTTCGCGTGGGATCGGTCCTGGGTTCGATTCCTGGGTCGGGCAGTGTTATTGGGTTTTTATGTCACGAAATTCTCAGTAGCAGCACGGAGTCTGGAAATGTGCCCGGTACGGCAATAGGCTCGCCCCTTATTACGTGGGACTTAAGTATATCTGGCGAAAAGTGGGTGTAGAAATACACCTCTGCCTACCCCTTCGGGGATAAAGGAATGACGATATGTATGTATGTATGTATGAATGTTACAAGCTTTGATGAATTACTTCGCACTTTAGGACCTGCATTAATATAAATAATGTTAATATAAATAATGGTAGAAATGTCATAGATACTGACCGAGTTCTAAAGTTTTTAGAATAATCAGAAGTGTCTTCACACAACTTGAGACTAAAAGTAGATTTGTGTTACCCCGAATTTAACGCGCGCGAAGCGGCGGGCAAAAGCTAGTCAAATATAAAATATGTCAGCTTATTTATCAAATTGTCACCAGTGCGCGCACCGCTATGAAAACCTAACGGCGCGGTGACAGTTTCGTCACGGGCTTGTTCGCCGGTCGGCGTACACAAATGTCACCCAGTTGTCACGTCGTAACATGCGCGCATCTCCATACATATCCATGGACTTGATAAGAGTGACAAAACAGTCACGCTGACAAAAGTCACCAGTGCGCGCTAGGTCTTAGACTTCTTTTTATTCATTGGATTTGTAAAGTCCCATGCGACACAGATAACCTGGTGCGGATATTCTCTTTAAAAAAAAATGTGCTTTTGTAAGCTATAACGAAAATTGCTAAAACAGTGCCCAAACATTTTTCCGTCGACATGCAGTCATAATTTAGAAGCGTTAAGCCTCAAAAATTGGGTCACACTGCGCTATAATGGCATCTACAACCCGGATATAAACTAGCGAAAACTGAACTCATGTTGGAAGCTAGCCACACGGAGTCGTTTAAAGCACCGAATTGGCATTTTCATTGCATATAACTGCAAGAAACTGTTTAAATGTCGCAATGAAAACCATTTTCGGGGTTATGTACTGCGTTCTCGGTTTTAAGATCTGTTATGTAAGAAGTTTATAGGATGAACTAATAGATGTTATATTTTACTAGAAGACGCCAGCAGCTACGCCTGCATTTTTTTTTAAATTTACCCGTTTTGGCCGATCCCGTGGGAATTTCGAGAAATCCCTTCTTAGTGCACCTCTACGGTCCCCAAGAAACATACATGCCAAATTTCAGCTTTCTGCGCCCAATAGTTTCGGCTGTAGCGTGTCTGTCAGTCAGTCAGTAACGCAAGGATTTTATATATTAAGATATTAAACGTTCAGATCCGATAGAAAAAATTAGATCTAGTAAGCCTTAAGCCTTTAAGAAAGAAATGAAGTGATCCGACAGAGAACCAAGGTAACCGACATAGCTCAAGGAATTAGCAAGCTGAAGTGGCAGTGGGCCGGCCACTTTTGTCGAAGAACCGATAACCGTTGGTGTAGTCGTGTTCTAGAGTGGAGACCGCGCCTTGGCAAACGTAGTGTAGGACGTCCTCCGGCTAGGTGGAGCGACGATATACGCAAAGTGGCTGGCAGCGGCTGGACACGAAAAGTCGAAATTCGGGCTCAGTGGCGTGCCATTGGAGAGGCCTATGTCCAGCAGTGGACTCTTGCAGGCTGATGATGATGATGATGATGAAGCCTTTAAGCCATGGCAGCGTTAGGGCGCTTGTATACGTTTAGAAATGCCGCCTTGTCTGCTGCAGATGACACTGAATCATCATGTCAACGGCAAGATTTTCCCGCTAGGCACGAACAAAGAAAAAGTATGTAGAAATGAAACGAATTCTTACGTAGGCGCGACGAGTTTTCTTAACCTATATAATTTTTCTTTTTTTTTTTCTTTTTATTCTACCATATTCACACAACACCATCTAGTCCCAAACTAAGCAGAGCTTGTACTATGGGTACTAGATAATGGATAAACATACATATGTACTTTTTTTTGTAAATACATACATAATATACATAGAAACATCCAGACCAAGACAAACATCCATGTTCATGCACACAAATGTTTGACTTGAGCGGGAATCGAACCCGCGATCTTCGGCGTACCTTACCCTAGTGGAGATACCAACAGGCTACTATGCAGAAGGTCTCGAGTACAAACCCATGGCGCGGCCCACTGACTTAATACTTATGTGAATATTAAATTGTTCTTTTTTCCCTTCTCCTGACCTAGTAGAGCATATGTGCCCGGTACCGGCAATAGGCTCGCCCCCTATTACGTGGGACCTAAAAATTCATGGCGTTATGTGGGTGTAATATTACACCTCTGCCTACTCCTTCGGGGATACAGGCGTGCATATTAAGGTATCGGTCCCAACTTTCATGAAGGTCTTTTGCAGTCATTATGGCAATTTAATATTGGTAGTTAGGTACCGACGCTGGTCTACCATGGAATATCGCTATTCTTTTGGGTTGTGGACGTAAGACGGCAGTCACTATGTAGTAAGAATAAAGTCAAAGTCAAAATCCTTTATTCATTTAAATCACAAAGTGACACTTATGAACGTCAAATTTAAAAATAATTATTTAAAGCTTCTACATTTACATTTACTGCCACGTTCGCAAAGCAAGGGCGTCGAACCATGAGAAAGAACGGGCAATAAAACTCACGGTCACTCTTTTTCATCGCCAGGTTTTGCATAATACATAACAATTTCAATTTTGTAAGGTGCTGCAACTGTTACACCTTCTATGTCACTTGTATATATTTACTCTACTTAATCATCATCATCAGCCCCCTTACAGTCCACTGCTGGACTAGGCCTCTCCTTTAAAAAGGAGGAATTGGCCTACTATACCACGCTGGCCAAACGGTTTGGTATAGGGTTTCTATCAAGTTTTCCTTCTCTTACAGTACTGTTCTCTGCATAGTATGCTCCCTCTGTCGACTCTTACGACACCCATGGGATGATATGGGGTGGTGACATTCCGTATTCTTAATCCGTCACCACACGGACTCTACTTAATACTCAAGTATAATCTAGTTAAATTTTGATGTTAATTTAATTAGCCTCCTGAAAATAGACATGGTGTGTAATAAAAAGCAGATCCCGGGCTCCAAAGCAAAAGCGTTAGAAAAAACGAAAAGAAAGCATATAATGCATTTATTTCGCCCAAGTCACCCAACGCAAGAAACACAAACTACCCACGAGATCGGTCTAAGCGGCGAGCGGCGTGGCAGGGGCGATATACATGGCGCGTTTACTCTGAGGCTGCCGCGCGCCGCGTCACAGTAAACGCGTCATGTACATCGAAAACGCCCGCCGCTGCCGCCCGCCGCTGTAGGCCGTGACCCCGGTCACACCCGGTCCCTAAGAATCAATAAGTCTTTTTTCGTCAGCTAACATTGTCAGCGCGTGCTACACTGGCCAACCGCTAGGTGCTACATTTCAACATACGGGAACTTACGTTATCAGTTCCTTATCAGCGTTGATAACGATCCGTTGAACTTAAAGCGCCGACACAGTATCGCGCAGCCTTTATCGATTTATTGTTTTACCCTGAACTAGGAAACATGTTGATATTTATTGCACTTTTGGGTCTTAGACCAATTAAAAAGGGTAATGGGTAATCTTGCAATATATTACAAGTATACACGCAAGCGATAGCCGAGGAATATACCAACAGACTGCCATGCAGAGGGTATCGGGTTCGAATCCACGGCGCGCACCAATGACTTTTCGGAGTTATGTGCGTATTAAATTGTTAATTATCGCTTGTCCCGTGCCTCGGAGAGCACGTTAAGCCGTCGGTCCCGGTTGTCATGAAGATCTTTGACAGTCGTTACAGGGCGTCAGTATCTTCTAAATAAACTGACACTAGTCTAAACCATGGAATATCGCTTTCCCTTCGGGTTGCGGAGGTCAGACAGGCAGTCGCTCCGTGGAAAAGCTAATATTCAGCCAAATCCGGTTAGACTAGAAAGCGGACCCCAGATTGAAAACTGGGATAACGCTAAGAGGATGATGACACGGCTTTCCACGGTGCATGAATCGTTACCTGTTGGCTAATTGTTTCTCTTAAGCTCGCTCCCCACGGTGCGTGGTTTTGCGGACGGCCGCGACTGGCATCTTTGAAGTTACCCGACTTGCAGTGTAACGTCATGGATCTATCTATCTTTATCGTCACGCCTGTCTCCCATTGGGGTCGGCAGAGACTATGGAACGCCACATGCTTCGGTTCAAACATACCTCTTTCGTTTACTCGACATTCATTAACCTCATCTTGCGCGTCGGTTATGGGTACTTTTAATTTGGCCCTTTTTCAGAACGTCACCTATTTGGTCGGCGTACGTCCGCCTAGGGCGTCTCCTACCGGCATTTCCATTCATTCTCGCACGATACACTTCTTTCGTATTTCTTTGATCCAGCCGTTCCAAATGTTCAAACCAACGTCATAGGTGTCACGCGCATAGCAAAGCCACGCACCATGGGAAGCAGTATAAGAGACATACCTACTAAGCCAAGAGGTCGTCAGTTTGGTGACAGATTAAAAATACAAGTGTCACCACTTCATTTCATTTCGTAGTTGTCGGAAGAGGCAACTAAGGAAAATACACGACGCAAAGAAAAAGATACTAATCTCGCGGAAGAGACGGCAAACTCGACATCAGAGCCTAGGCCAAGGTAGTTGAGCCTTGCTGATTTCAGCATGAAGAAAGAAAGAAAGAAAAAAGAAAGAAAAACTGTTTATTTCTCACAGATACACACACAACAAAAAACAGGGTAAAACGTTTAAACATATAATAAAAAATAAACGTGCAATCTGTGGAGAATTTGGTACGCACTCAGCATGAATGGGCCGGCTCCACCGGAGAAGTAATACCCTCACAGAAAATCAACGTAAAGTAACAGTACCTATCTAAACTGTTGCGTTTCGTTCGGTGAGTGAGAGTGCCGGAGCCCCTATCCCCTATTCCTTCTCCCTCATCCCACTCCTCATCCTATCCCTTTTCCCAACCCCAAGGGGCGGCAACGCACTTGTGACTCCTGTGGTGTTGCTTGTGTCCATGGGCGGCGGTAATTGCTTACCATCAGGCGATCCGTATGCTCGTTTGCCGCCTATTAGAAACGATAAAAAAAAAAAACAAAAAGGCATGCCAACTCGTCTGTCAGCGTGGTTTAGCAGGCCAAACCCTCCTATTGCCTCACAATGTTACTGTGTCATCTACATCTACATCTACACTCATATTATAATGAGGAAAAATTTGTAATTTTGTTTGTTTGTAATGGATAAACTCAAAAGTACTGGACCGATTTTAAAAATTCTTTCACCATTAGAAAGCTACATTATCTGCGAGTAACACAGGCTATATTTTATTTTAGAAAAAGTAGGGGTCCGTAAGATATTTGGGTTTTTCTTGTACCTTAGGACGCGGGTGAAACCGCGGGAAACGGCTAGTACAAAATAATTTAGTGCGTCTTAATCGCGTTAACTTGACTTATTTAAGGTAGAAATCAAGAAATATAACAATTTCAACCGGGTGGATGGATATAGATTATCGGCTACTTGGAATCCAGTCATCAGCAAATGTAAACACCGCCGCAGTGATAAATCTCAACAGTGTGTAGACGTCATTAGTGTAGTGTGTCGGAGTACCGACATTACGAACTTAAATAAAGACCAAGTGAGGGTAGGTGCCGAAACCCGTACTTCCACAAGACGGCGCTGAGCTCTCATCAGTCTCTCCGCGATCACGCTCTGTGCAAGACGAGCGAAACATTGGAAACAAATAGGTATTTATACCTTAAATAAGTTAACGCGATTAAGACCCGCTAAATTATTTTGTATAAAGTATACAAATCGCGAAAGTTTAAAATCGATTAATGGCTTTAGTCGCATCATGTCCAATTCGCAAATTGTCCAATATACACAACGTCCAATTCGCAAATTGTCCAATTCGCAAATGATCCAGTTAGGTTATGTTAGGTTTTCTTGTGACCCTGTACCCAAAAATAGGAGCCCTGCGAAGCAGGGCTCCGTCAACTTGGCTTGAAAGACTGAGCGTCTTATTTACTTATACGAAACACTTCATTTAAGGTTAAATCATTTGCCAAATATTGAAATTTGTATTATTTATGAATTGGACCAATTGCGAATTGGACTGATTGCGAACTGGACCAGTTGCGAACTGGACAAATTGCGAACGGGACCAATTGCGAATTGGTATAATTGCGAACTGGACCAATTGCGAACTGGACCAATTGCGAATTGGACTAAATGCGAACTGGACCTATTGAGAATTGGACGGTTGGACATTTTGCGAATTGGGCATAATGCGACTAAAGGGATTAATGTTACTGTGCTACAAATTAAGAGTGGCCTATCTCTAGCCCAGCCTCATAACATCCCTAAAAAAGCTTTGACGATCTACCTCACACTACATAACACTGATAGATATGCTATAAGAAGTTTTATATATTGAAAAAGCGGATACAAAGATTACCGGAGATTTAAAACTCTATTTGTGGATCACTCACATTCTTGCCCCAAGTCAGGATTGGAACCATGATACTCGGCTTAGTGACAATGGCAATGAGAAATGAAAAATGAAGAGGTAGCTACTTAAACATATAAAAATATTATTCAATGCGCCATTGATAGAGTATTATAGAGTACATAAAGCAGCGATAGCTAAGTTGAGATACTTACCAACAGACTGCTATGCAGAGGGGTTCGAATTCGCGGCGCGCACCACTGACTTTTCGTAGTTGGAGACGGTCTGAATAGCTAGCTGCTTTGGTAATAAAGATAATATATGCATCCTTCTCATAGATAAACTAGCAGTTGCTAGAGTCTATGTAAATTTTAGGCCCTACTTTACCCACCTAGGAGTGGAATATTAAATATTCCATATAGACATTAAGATTCTTCCTTATATTTATTTTCTTCTTTTTAACCGACTTCAAAAAAAGGAGGAGGTTCTCAATTCGTCGGAATCTTTTTTTTTATGTATGTTCCCCGATTTCTCTATAATGCCTGGACCGATTTCAAAAATTCTTGTTTTGATTGAAAGAGTATACCTCCCAGTTGGTCCCATGATCATCAGGTCAGGATCTGATCATGAAATCCTGAAAAATCGGAGGAACTCTTCAAATTTTATAAGCACACTTGAAGCGATTTGACGATAACAACTCTATGCCGTCGAATTTGGGCTCGTTTGAGTCGTCTTTACATAGACTTTGATACTGGATGATTTCCATGGTCTGATGATTAAGCTGGAAAGTAACCATGAGGTCTTTGTGATACAACAACCCAATCTCATCGAGTTTAGGGTCGCTTGATTCGTCTAGGAGTTTGGCAATGGACGTTTTCCAGGGTCTGATGATGGAGCAGGAAGGTGGCCATCGGATCTTTGTAATACAAAGACGCAATCCCATTGAACTTGGGCTCGTTTGATTCGTCTTTACATGGACTTTAGTGCTGAATGTTTACCAAACTTTGATGATGGAGCAGGAAGGTGGCCATGGGATCTTTGTAATACAAAGATGCAAAGCCATTGAGTTTGGGCTCGTTTGATTCGTCTTTACATGGACTTTAGTGCTGAATATTTACCAAACTCTGATGATGGAGCGTCCTGTTCCATCATGTGGTACTGGTAGCCATGGGATATTTGTAATACAATTACGTAATCCCATTGAGTTTGGTCTTGTTTGATTCGTCTTTACATGGACTTTAGTGCTGAACGTTTTCCAAAGTCTGATGATAGAGCAGGAAGGTGCCCATGGGATCTTTGTAATACAATAACGCAATCTCATCGAGTTTAGGTTCGTTTGTTTTGTCTTGGCTAACACTTTAGTTCTAGATGATTGCCGGGATCTGATGATGGAACTAAAACGAACGTGTTTAGGCTAGTAAGTTGAAAACAAAAAAAAAATACTTGAAATTGCCAGAAAGGTACAGGTCTTCATTTCAGAATTGAAGCACGTAAATGGAACCATCATGTACCACCTACACTATCCTATATAGCTACCTACCACCTATTACTATTTTTTTTATTAGTTTACCACTAAAAAGCAAAAAATAAAAATTATATTTAAATAAAAAAAAACCGTCTTCAAAAATCACTAAGGAGTTGGAGTCGGTGCCAAGCCCTTACGCAAAAAGTTACTAAACTACAAACTACCTATTCTATCAACAACGAAAGTAATATAAAAAAGTGTAGAGGTTTTATAGTCAGATCAGAAATACTTGGCTTGGCACCGACCTCAAAAAGTTTTGCTCCAAAACCAATTATTTTTTGCTTTTTATTATTTATTTACAAACAAAACATCAAAAAAATATCAAAAAAAATCTTACATCTAAACTCGCCAAACTTTTACGTTTCATGGCAAAAATATGATGGTGACCTCAACCAGACACAGAACAAATATTCACAAGGTGCTCACAAGATTTGTCATGGGTGGGAATGGAACCCACTACCTCCGGTATAGCCGTCAGGGTCACAGCCCACTCTACCAACAGGCCAGTCAAATGATATACATTCCAATTAAAACTACATCGTTACACATAATTGCTAACATCATTCCTGTCCATCTCAAGGTTGCCTGGAAGAGATTGCTTTTAGTAATAAGGCCGCCGCTTATAAATAAACCGAAGATTTTGTTAATGAAGTTCTATATTATTTTGGTGTGTGCTCATTTGAATTATTTATCCTATCTATTTATGATTAGGAGAAGGAAGCCTTCGTCCAGCAATGGACTAAATCAGGGTGATTATGATGATGATTTTTTATTTATAATCGTTAGGATTTGTCGAGGCCTTTGGGCGGTATAAAACCTCCGGCACCAGAGTTGGCAACACATTCACACAAAAAAGTAGATTTATAATGTAGACAGCCCAGACCTAGGGGCGATTCTAGTGGACTAAGCGGCTTCCCCTTGATCAACTTACCCTCACCAGGACTAACAATTCTAAACCAATTAGTCCTCCCTCCCAAAATAAAGTCCGCGATCGGTTTGTGTACAGACCCGATGCCACTCTATGGTACCTACATCAAAGTATCTGTACCGACTTCTCTTCAAGACAAAGAGTCCTCACTATTACCGTGAAATAAACAGCATCAATAAACAGAAAGACCAGTGAAATGAATGACGCCTCAATGCCATCTAAAAACCACTTCCATCCCACAGCGTAATTTATAAATGTACCAATATTTTCTCAACGCTGAATAAACGTAGTGTATAAAGATAAAAAAACACTATTAGCGAAACTGTACCTAGGTAAATTAATGATTTTATGATGTAAACACGAAACTCAATTAAACATGCAGTCATATTGTTAGAAAAAACATGAATATTATCTACTTATTAATTGATTAATTATCACGTTAAATACACACGCACATTACTAATTTTCAATATTTTACCTTCTCATCCACCGAAAGAAACGGTTTCCCCCCTTTTTCGCAGTATTTTTCTTCTTTTTCCCCATTTTCTTCTAAATATATCATACGCCACAAACACTTTTAAAACACTGTCTTTTTACGAAATAGTATATATTTAACAGTTTAGACACAATACGAATCACTTGGCACTTATTATTAAAAAAGTCACGAAAATTGCTTCTGACCGAACCGATACAGGACTCACGTACGCTCTTAAAATTAAAATATTAAACATTAAAATTAGTATTATTTTAACAACAACAGTTATCTACAGAAAGCATTTATTTTCACAAATAAAACATTAATATTTTTCTTCAATCACCAAATGGAACGCAAATATTTACCAAGATGGCGGATTGGCGGTAAAATGATTTTGAGTTTAGAACTGCGCGGTGTTCTTGCGCATACTGGGCACGGGCGCGGACGAAATTAGACGCCACAAAAAAAACATGGATGCACATCGAGAAATGCAGCTCCCATTTTATTTCAGTACATCTCTTCTGAGTGAGAAATGAATATGCTGTTGTACTTCACTAGTGTGTTGGCTGAATAGAAGTGGTCCTTTGTTGTGGGTTCTTTTTAACACGCTTTTATTAGGTCGACACGTAGCTTTGTTATGAAATCTTTGCACTTTTGGTTCTTGTATCATCGTGTAACTTGGCAATTATATGCAGATGAGCTGACAATACAATATATGGTACCATCGTGCTGAACCGATTATGGAGCTCGAAGATAGGAGATAGAGATAGATATATGTAGTAAAATAGAATTTCAAGTTCACATTATGTGGCCTTTCAAATCCATTTGAATTCATACTGATACCAGACAGCTGAAAATTATTTAAAGTAGTAAACAGTAGATAGTAGTAACAGCAGTTCCCAGTCGCCGGCAGCAAAATAATTAAATTAGATAAATGCGACAACTAGGACCGCGGTTCTGGTCCATTGCGAGTCTAGTCGCAGACACTGTCAACCTAGTTTTATTTCAAGTTGAAAACTTTTCGTAGGTACACATATAAACCTATTTATTGATCAAATTAATAGCAGATAGCCATTGATAGCTATTAAAATCATTTCACATCATATTTACATAGCATAGTCTCCATATTTCATAATTTATATCTCTACATATCTACTCATCATTCGAAATAGTTTTAGTACTGTTTATTTACCATTCAGTTCTCATAAAACAGTCAAACACGTGAATCGAAATAATCCGTAAACGGTAAAGGGCAGACGATACAGATTTAGATACAACACCGTGAGTCAGGACGATCTAAATGTGGCCATACTTCGAGATGGAGGTGGTGAATTGACAATATTACACGTATATCACGACTATAACTCCGATGCGGGTAGGCAGAGATAAAATGATTCGATGATTGCTGCGATATTTTGGCAAATTTATTTGTATGTGGCGGATGTGAGTTGCTTTCTAAACAATTCATAAGTACCTAGCTACGAAATAGTGCCATAAAAGATTATGTAAGAAGTTAAGGCGCTACCTCGAAAATGTACCTATGCCCTTTTTAATTACAGATTTTGAAGCAGTGAGACACACCAGCAAAGTGAAAATTTTATATATTACTAGCTGACCCGGCAAACGTTGTTTTGCAAATTTTTTTTTATTTTTTTTTTGAAAAATAGATGTTGGCCGATTCTCATAGATACCGGATAAGCACAAAAAATTTCATCAAAATCGGTCAAGCCGTTTCGGAGGAGTATGGGAACGAAAACTGTGACACGAGAATTTTATATATTAGATTTATCAGGTCTTTATCTTGGGACTCGGACAGATACACGATTGGAAGATTTTCACTCGATAGAATTTTAATTTGAAAAAACATGCTTTCTCTAAATATTTTTACGGATATTTAAAAAAATACACTTTTTGCCTTGAAATTGCTACTCACCGAAAGAAGAGCTAGTTTATTAGGGACTGGTCTAACGACTTTTTTCTAAAACGATCATTACCTACTTGAGTTATGAACGAAATAAGATTTCATACAGTTTCGTGATGGCATGCCTATCAAAAACCGTGCGACATTCAACTTTATAGCTAACACTTAGCGATGACCTCTGCACGATTTTTTGACCTTCGCGGTAGCCTCTTAACTTATTATTACCCAGCTCAATTTTTAAAAGCAGTGAAATATTTCCTAAGAATCGGTATCGTGGCTAACTTGACAACATACTTCAAAAGGACACAATAAAAATCCAGAAGCGGCACAAAATGCTGTCAAACGTGACAATCGAACAATGTGGCCGCTCAAACCAATAACGCCAACAGTGCAATGATATTTCGAGATTTGTCAAATCCCAAAATTATTTCCTACTAGAGGAGGCCAGCAGCTACGCCTGCTTTTTTTTTTATTTACCCGTTTTGGCCGATCCCGTGGGAATTTCGGGAAATCCCTTCTTAGTAGTCCTTGGGGACCGTAGGGGTGCCTACGGTCCCCAAGGAACATACATGCCAAATTTCAGCTTCCTGCGCCCAATAGTTTCGGCTGTAACGTGTCTGTCAGTCAGTCAGTAACGCAAGGATTTTATATATTAAGATGACTAGTCACGACATATCCTGTTACACCTGGGCCCTGTAACAGGGCCCCTGTTTAATAAAGCTGACAATTTGACAAATATGTCAAAAAAAGACAAAATTGTAGAATTGTCGCGCTTAAGCTGTTTAATAAAAGTGACAAATATGTCAAAAATCGACAGGCGAAATCTTGTCATATTTGTCATGTAAAAATGCGTTTAATAAAACTCGACATATTATGTCAGAAAACCACGGTCAAAATATTTCTGACAATTGTCGGATTCGGAGTCGTGACAATTATGTCGACTTTTGACATATTTGCAAATATAAGATTTCGCGACAGAGGGTACAGCTCCTGTCAGAATTGTCGGACAATTCTACAAATATGTCAATATGTCATGACAATTTTCTGTTTAATAAAGCAGATTTGACAAGATTTCACGACATATTGACACCTGTCACCAGTCGCTTAAAAAGTTTTATTAAACAGAAAAATTTCGGATTGTCGCGACAATCCGACATATTTGTGAATTTTCCACCATGACAATTTTGTCGCTTGCAAGTTTAATTAAACAGAAAAATGTTCAAATTGTCACTTTTTGACATATGTCGGACTTATCGCATTGTGAGCTTTATTAAACAGCCAGGCACTGTTAACAATAAACAATAGTAAAGTATGTACATACGTTTGAGATCTACACGCGTGTATAAACACGTTGTCGTTGGCAGGATAATAGGTATTTTCCTTAGTCGTGATCCTTCAGCGATCGCGGTGGTTCGCCAATATTGTAAACTGCATATTTTGAAATGGCATGCGGTGGAATATGGACAGCTCAACTCGGTTTGTGTGGAGAACTGGAAAGCCTTGGAGGAGGCCATGTTCAGCAGAGGATGTGTTTCCACTGAGAAGTTGGTCATTATCTGAAATGCGGTCATATACCTGCTGATTTATAAGTTTGACATAATTTATGTTTTTTTTTATGAGATTGATATGCATTTTAGGACGCCATACGAAAAAGCAAAACCGAATACCCTATAGAATCACTCGTGTGTTTGTCTGTCCCACTGCTACAGCCAATTTGAACCCAATGGGCCAAAATAATTGGAATTTGGTACATGCTTCTCCGTGACCCAATAGGACCAAAGGTTAGGCAGCGATAGCCTAGCGAGACTGACAAATTACTACGTAGAGCCTCTGCGTAGCATGATGATTTTAAGAGCCTTATCGGCAAAGGGTTTTAAGATCTGGCTACTGACATTTTGAAGTTAAGTGCGAATGAAATTATTAATTACCGATTACTAAACGGTGAAGGAAAACATTTTTTGAAAACCCGCATGTCTGAGAGTACCAAAGACATGTAAGTCGGCCAACCCGCGTTCGACCAGCGTGGTAGACTATGGCCTAACCGAGAAAGAGCGAGGCTCGGATCCAACAGTGGGACGTATGACATGCTGCAGTTTGTTTGTTTGTTTGGTTAAACGCGCTAATCTCAGGCAGTACCGGTCCGATTTGAAAATTTCTTTCAGTGTTAGATAACCCATTTATCAAGGACGGCTTTAGGCTATACATATAACATCGCGCTATGAGCGACGGGAGCGGAGCAGCAGCCTTAAATAACGCGGGTGTAACCGCGGGCATCCTCTAGTGATACTATATGTATACAATATAGTACGTTTGGCAACCCTAGCTGATACCTTAACTAATCCCAATTGAATCACACGTCGCTCCACATTTTCTATCCTCTTCATATCTTATCTCTTTCTTTCCCCCACATCATATAACTCAACCACATTCCGTCACTATTACGCAAGCCACGTCACAAATGTAGCAAAAGGTTCAAACTATAAAAACGTAAACAATGTTGACGTCACCCCGTGGTGCAACGGTTTGGGCTGCGTCCAACTGTCGCGATCAGAATGAGGAAGCGAACTGAAATAGACGACGTATGTGTGCTTCATATGTATGTAGTGTCACTGAAACTGCCGTTTGTAAGCACTGGAATTGGGTGATTTGACTTCCTGGAAGTGGGGTAGCTACCCTATTGAGGGCCCACCTTAAACTAAGGGTCTCATGGACCTGCAGCCTACATGTCAAGCAGTGAGGTGTAGCTGTATCAGTTGTCCTGAGCAGGGATCTTCTTTCGAGTGGGGTCTCCTTCCCGGGGTCCGGTGCCAGTCTTGCCACACTGTTAATTCCGACACTGCTTCATTGTCGACTTCCGGAAATACTTAAAATGATTTACTTTATCCTCTATGGATATAAGAATATAAAGTGTCAATAGTTTACTATCTCATTGCATACCTTAGGTGTCATAAGAAGTTACTAAGAAATTACACGAAGCAAATACACACATCAACAAAGTCTAGGGATATCTTAATCCTAAATTATTTACGAGTTTATAGTTTAGAACCTTGTTAGTTTCCACAAAAAGTTTATATACAGATTAAAACCTCTTTTATTCTATTTTCAAAATTTGAACATGGAAAGAAAAAAAACAAAATAATAAACAAAATATGGCGGCAAATTTGCTAGTAGTTCGTTACATTAAAGAAAGTTAAAACTGTTTTATTATAATTATTAATGAAAAGGGTTTTTAATTGTTTTTCTTTTTTAATTTAACGTGACGTACGAACTTTAAAAGTCATGTCACGTCGTCATTTGAGTCGAGATGAAATGTTACGAGCCGAGGGCATGTTAGAAAATGGTGCAATTCAACGCGTCGTTGCTGAGGCCCTACATACCAGTCAAAATGTGATATCAAGGTTGGTCACGTTATCGCAGTACTGGAGATGTGGCCGAACAGCACACAGGTAGATATCGTGTTACTACGCAGAGACAGGATCGATTTCTCCAAATGACCGCCAGAAGACAACCCAATATCACAGCGCTGCAACTAGTGCAAAGGCACAAGGAGGACCACCAGCTGCTGGTAAGCGACCAAACCGTGCGAAGAAGGTTACATGAAGTTGATCTTCATGCTCGAAGACCATTGCGTGTTCCAGCATTGCGACGTGGCAATCGCGGTCGGCGGCTTTCGTGGGCTCGGGAGCATTTACCATGGAGTGACGAACAATGGTCTTTGGTGCTGTTCACCGATGAGTCCCGGTTTGGGTTTCACCCGGATTCACGAAGAACACGCGTTTGGAGAGCTCCAGGGAGAGTTAGCCGTCTACGGCACCCTCAGGAGGTCCACCCATACCAAGGCGGGACAATCATGGTGTGGGCAGGAATTCGTCTTGGCGGACGAACCCAACTCGTTTGGATCCAAGGCAGCATGACTGCACAAAAATACCACGAGGAGGTAGTAGAGCCCGTTATTGTCCCACACAGATTTCAAATAGGCCATGAATTTCTACTCATGCACGATAATGCTCCTTGCCATACGGCGCGGCTGGTATCGACCGCTCTCCGAGAGCACGATATTTAAGTTTTGGATTGGCCTGCACAGTCGCCCGACTTAAATCCTATCGAGCATGCCTGGGACATGTTACAACGAAAAGCTTTGAGAGATTTTCCACCAAATTTGACGACTGAACAACAACTTTACGAACACTTGCAAAGGACATGGGACCTCATACCGCAGCAAGACATTGACAATTTAATTTTAAGTATTAACAATCGATGTCGATGTGTAATCAATGTAAGAGGTGGCAACACTGATTATTAATGATTAGATTTTACAAGATTTTTTCCATTTTTATTAAAATTAATAGTTTTTTAAGAAGAAATGTTTGTTGTTATCATACTAATTTTCCATGATGATTAAAAAAATTATTTTTTTTATTTAAAACAAAAAAAAAACACGAAATGTTTTTTATTTTTATTAAAGACCTTAAAATAATCTATGATTCTTCTATTTACTGTATCAGAAAATTCTTCATAGATTTTTAGATATTTGATGAAATATAAAATATCCCTAGACTTTGTTGATGTGTGTACATTATCTTTAGAATGAGGCGACAAACTCGAGATCACTCAACTCACAAACCCTACACCGACCATTCCGGCCAGCATGGTATTGTACAGCAAGTCACCATGCTATCGGTACAGAAATTTGAAGAGGTCTATTGGCGATGCAAAGATTATCCGCACGCCTCTAGTCCGAAAATAATATTACCTACTTACTTAGTTAAATTTTTCTGACCTTCATTTTGACTCATTAGCTTGTCTAATCTTTAACTATAAGTGCACTGCTTATCTTAATGATATTCTCAATTTATCAATTTAACAAATATTTAAAAAGCTGATTAGGTACTTAGAAACTTTTCACTTTTTTGGTAATAGGCGCTATAATGTTCATCCAACTGATGTACTTACTGACTCTACAAATACTAGTTCTGGAATAGCATAATATATATTATAATATTTTTTTTAAAAAGGGCCAAGTAAATAGTATCAATTTTATTAATCAGAACCCAATTTCATTTCGTGGGTGTCATACATCATCAATATCATACAGCCTTGATTTGCCAATTGCTGGATATTGGCGATGCTAAGATTCTAACTAGCGACTCTAGCGGTCAATTTGGAAGTTGTCCGGGTACGACACTTTTGACAGCTCAGTACAAGTATCACTATAACCTCGAAGCAAAGTTCGGACACCCACGAAATGAAATTGGGTTCCGATTAATAAAATTGATACTATTTACTTGGCCCTTTTAAAAAAAAGCAATATACTTATGCTATTCCAGAATTAGAATTTGTAGAGTCAATAAGTACATCAGTTCGATGAACATTATAGCGCCTATCACCAAAAATGTGAAAAGTTACTAAGTACCTAATCAGCTTTTTAAATATTTGTTAAATGGAGAATATCATTAAGATAAGCAGTGCACTTATAGTAAAAGATTAGACAAGCTAATGAGTCAAAACGAAAGTCAGAAAATTTTACAAGTAGGTAATACCTATTATTTTTTAGTACAGCACAGTTTCGTACATTTGACAGCTGGTTGTAGTTGAGTCAGAGTTGTTGTAGTTAAGTGAGTGAAAAGAGAGGAATAAAGACAAAACTTGTACTAAATAGCACCTTGCTCAAGTGCCAAAGGGCCCGGACATATGAAAGGCGGGTATAGGGCCGATATAGATACTCTACAAGTTGATCGTTTCAGCGAGACCCAAAGAAGATCCACATTCACAAACTCGTGGTCAATCATGCGGAGTCAAAACAGTTATAAGTATATATAGTCAAACTTAATAAAATTTAAAAATATACTTGCAGATAGTAAACAGACAGTCCCACATATAAATATCAGTATTCGTGTAACTTGTCACAAAACAAAAACAAATCCGTCATTGCATTTATTCCGTGTAACCGTCAAAAGATTGAATCACCACTATAACTAGAACTCCCCACTGGACAAATTTTCTAAGTAAAATGCACATCTTCAATGGCGCGAGTAGTTCAAGTTAGACTGGACTAGACTTTCGCGCGCTGACGGAATGACACCCGTTCCCATTTCAAAAGGACTTCCCGATTCGTTACGAAATTTAAAAAACCGACACTCGATTCCGTTCCGCGTACTGAGGATTCTGTACATAATTTTGTGTGGTGACAGATTAATAATAGAAAGTGTCAATAGGTACCTCATTTCATTCCACGGGTGTCTTAAGATAAGAGGCGGGGCTGATGAAAATACACCAAGCAAACAGTATTCTTGGCAAGCGACGAAAAACTTAACATCTTATAAACCCCGTCTGGTCAGCTACGGTATATTCAAAGTATAGGGCTAATCCTGCTATTGACTCACAATGCTATCTATTGTGACTAAGGCTTTCATCCCGGGAGTCCCGGTCTCGAAAATTTCGAGAGTCTCGACGATTTTGTTGTGATTTCGAAACTCGAGACTACTACCTCCAGTTATCGAGACTTTTGAGACTTGGGTTAATTTAAAACCATTATTCAAAAATTTAGATTAATCGACAGATTACGAATTTTATCATGATAGATAATTATATCGCTTCACTGAGAGTACATTTAAACCGAATGATCAGGCAAATATATTATTTATTACTATCCGACGCTTTGATTTCTTTACAAAAGTCGTGATCACGGAAGACTGAGATGATATTTGTCTTTATCTTGCATGTATAAGCTATCTCAAAGTACTTGAACATTGTTGAAGATTTGTTGTTACTATTTACACAGAATGAGCTTACTGTGCCCTTATGTCTTCTGATATCTTTGTCCTTCTTGGGTTTCATTAACCTCACACACGACAGATTTTGTCGAGCGTCTGCTGTGTGTGAACATGTACAACCAGGAACCAACCACTACCTGCGATTTGGTTATAACAAAGGCTCGTAAATCATGTGTGAGTCGGAATCATCCATGAAGGGTTCCGTAGTATTCACTTAACATTATCTTCACCTAACCAAATGTCACTATCACGTTTTCGCCAGCAAACATAATTTCCTTTTCCATAGTGTTTATATAAACGACAAAGTTGCGGTTTTTCGAATATGTGCTATATCTCAAAAACTACTGTCTACATCTCGTTCAAAGGAATTTTCGTTGGAAGTTTTTATTACGATCTATAGAGTATATTTTTTCAGATTCGTCACTTTAGAGGGAGGGGAACACTTGTTTTACCACTTTGGAGACGTCTATTTTTCAAAGATTGACTTTGAGAAACAATGGTATTAGGCACCTCAATGTATTTTTCAAAGATCTATCTAAAGATACGCCGCATGTACATTAAAGACGAAGAAATGAAAGAGAATGATACTTTTTCGAAAGAGTCTCGGAAAGTCTAATTGTTACCGGGAATTTCGAGACCGGGCTGAGTCTCGAAATTTTTGTCCCGGGACTCGAAAATGTATCGAGACTGAAAGCCCTAATTGTGACGCAAATTAGAAGAGGCCTATGTAGTAGTTGACTGCAAAGGACAGTATGATGAATAGCAAAGATTTTTACTCTTTAGATTGTATATCCAAAATATACAAACAATCTAAGGAGTAAAAATCTTCAAATTTCAATTCTAAAAGCAAGTGAGGCCAAGGCACCCGAGAATGTGACCGACCTGGGAATAGAACCATATTTTCATTTAGTACCTGTATAAGCAAGAGAGTGCAGTGCTGTTTACTGTTGAAACAACGCTGCGATTGTTTTGTTAAAATGGACGACTAATGTCTATGGGTTTTGTAAAAAATATTTTTGCTATGATTATGGGCCTAATCACTACATAGTATAAAACAAAGTCTGTCTTCTGTCTGTCTGTCCCTATGTATGTATGCGTCACAGACTGTGGTATGCTTAAATCTTCAAAACTACGCAACGGATTTTAATGCGGTTTTTTTAATAGATAGAATGATTCAAGAGGAAGGTTTACATATATGTAGGTATAACTAGAGGACGCCAGCAGCTACGCCTGCATGTTTTTTTCAATTTACCCGTTTTGGCCGATCCCGTGGGAATTTCGGGAAATCCCTTCTTAGTGCACCCCTACGGTGAAATTTATAATACATGCCAAATTTCAGCTTCCTGCGCCCAATAGTTTTGGCTGTAGCGTTACTTTAGTACTTGTATATATTCTGTGGTAACGTGTCTGTCAGTCAGTAAGTAACGCAAAGATTTTATATGTTAAGATTAATACTCAATACTCAATATTTTATTGCACTCCATAAGTTACATAAGGTGTTACAAAATGTTAATATAGGATACATTATGGACCCTGTAGGGCACGGCGACATATAATAATGTAGAAGAGAGGAGGATGCTATTTTTTATTTACAACAAACAAAATATATTCCATTTAAAATTAATATTGCACTGTTTTATTCATTATTTTTATAATATTCATTTTATTTATTATATTTATTCACTATCAATATATTATGTTAATACTCATAAATTTATATTGTGTATATATGTAGGTACTTATCATATACATATATACCTAGTAGATATAATATGATATGTGTAATATAGCTTTCTATTAGGTATGTATTTTACATTGAATTATATTTTATTCTCAGTCTTTTTGTGATTATATAAATATCTATTTTAATTACTCATAAATTTTTATTACATATAAGTATGTGTACTTATTACACATACAGTAGATATAATATGTAGTACTTAGCTGTAATATAAATTTCTATTCAGCATTTATTAATTATGTGGTTACATTAAATTATTTATCAGACTTTTTGTTTGTGTACCTATAAATTATTAGAGGTCCCTATCTTCAAAGTATTCTTTTATATTATAATAGGCTTTATTTATGAGTATTTGTTTTAGTTTATTAGTAAATGTTATATTTCTAGGTTCTTCTTTAAGGGCTTCTGGAAGTTTATTATAAATTTTTATGGACATAACATATGGACTATTGGAATGGAGGGTCATGTTAGAAGTAGGTAACATTAATCGGTTTTTGTGTCTTAATGATCTATTTGCCTGTCTCCACGTTACGTAAAGAAGGTAATATTGTTTCTAACGAATTTACATATTTCCAGAATATAGATACATGGTAAAGTAAGTATTTTGTGGTTTATAAAGTACGGTTGGCAACTATCGGCTTGGTCTATGTTAGTTAGAACGCGGATTAGTTTTTTTTGGAGAATGAAAAGAGAAGGTGTGTCAGTGCTATGGCCCCACAAAATAATTCCGTAGCTAAGCCAAGAATATGCGTAGGCATAGTATGTAATTAATGCTGTGTGAAAGTCAGTAGTGTTCTTAATTTCCCGGAGAGCATAAGCAATAAAGATAAGCGCGGGCGACGCCGCACCGCTGACGGCTTCTAGTCCTTCTTATGGCGAGGAGAGGCCTGTGGCCAGCAGTGTCATATTATAAATAGGTACGGCTATGAACAAAGAGATCGAATGCCGGTCTTTGCAGGACCATCGGCAGGTTTCAATATTCGATCTATCCATGGATTTGGAGATTCGAGATACATGTTTCACATATTTGTTATGGAGCTTAAAAAAAAGGATAGTTCGAATACTGAATTCAGCGGTATGTAGCTATAACATCTAACGAAAGAGATAACAACCTATTCTTGAAAGTAAGAAATTTTTCTTCAATCAATCTTCTTCTTAACATTGTAATAAATCAGTCACCAGAATCCACTCAATCAGTATATCAGACCGAAGACTTTTATAATAACAAAATTCTCCGCCGGAACATCTTACGTTGATACAAACAAAAATAGATTTGAATGCAGTTGAATCGCCGAGTCGTGTGACTTTTTCTTTTATCTATTTACTAGCTGTCGCATTTTGTAGTGCTAGCTTTAAAATCAGTGGCCTTCCAAAAATTGCTATGTTATCCCCTTAGGGGGAACATTAAATAATCCTTCCTTAGTGGGTAGGTACACACGTCATCAAAGTAACCCATTGTCCAAGGATGTTTCTAGTACCAGTGCTTTAAGTTCTGCGATAGCATGTCAGTCAGCACAAGTGATTTTATGTTGTTGTTGATGTCAACAAACAAATGTGTATCACTAAAAGCACAACGTAAACAAACAACGTCCAGTTTCACCACAAACCACTAGGATCATTTCGCCTGTTCGCGTCCATTTAGTGCAGTTGGCAAGTTTGAAGGAGAAAATAAAAATGTTCCAGCAAATTGATTCAATGAAAAATTTATGTAATGCGTTCATTATATAGTCTATTTTAATAATAACTTTTAGTTTTGTTCGAAACTTGTTATGTTTTTTTTTAAATAGACAAACTTCAAAATATGGCATTTTACCCAGTTTGCGTCCAAAAAATCCTAATTGCGTCCACCTGTGGACCAGTTCGCGTCCACCAGCTTAGTGTTAACAATATCAGCCTTATAATCCTTCATATAAGGGTGATATTGTTAAGACAATCTAAAGAAAGATTGGCTTTTAACAATTTCTACATTTAAGATTAAAGTTATAAAAAGTTTACATTATTATCATTATTAAATCACTTTATAGAAACTATAAAATAACTATTTATTGTTCTCAACATCGATGGAACTTAAAATCAAAGATAAAAAAATAACGATAGGTACATGTTGTCCAATATTGTGGTCTTCGGAATAGCATAATTTTTACATAATTATGTACATATTTGTCTTATCGATTTCTTCTTCTCACGAATATCACAAAACGCTTTCTTTATTTAAACATCTTTTGTATTTTTTTTCCTTCTTCTTTCTTGTCTCCTAAGAACCCATCTTGAATAGAAAAAATATGGAATAAAAGAAATTAAATGTAATAATTCAATTTTAAACTCAGTCTTAATCAAAAATGCATTTTAAATTATAAAAAAAATATATATATAGAATGTATTTATGCGATCATTTCTATTTCATGAAAATATGGACGCAATTTACTATAATATTATCCCTTGCAGGTATAGTTTGCGTCCACTTGTGGTCGATTATTATATCAATTGTATCTTTTATTACAATCATAATAATGTGGACGCAAATTGGTCATTACAATTGCATACTATTAATGTTAAAATAAACAAAATCCCAATTTCTCTCTCATATTTTAATCACATAAAAATAAACAACTAAAGAAATCATAAATAGACGAGTTCGCGTCCATTGTGGACGCAAAGTGGAAGTTTTATAAATTCGGTGTTGTAATTCGCGTCCACCTTATTTTAATTGTTAACTATAAAAAAACAAGCTAATTCATAATTCATACTATTCGTCTTTTTATTATGAATGTCTAGAAACAGCTATGTATCCTAAAATTCACATAAAACAATAAAAAAATTACCGTCAAACACGCCGCTGCACACTATTTTTTTATTTATATCTCGCGCATCTGCACTCTTTTGTTGAACAACCGAGATTAACTAATTTTTTTAAACAGGTTAGGCTGGGCGCACGGAACTTTTGTCTATTTGTGCGTGTCTCTTATACGTCGAGGTATTGGAGATACTGACTTTTCATTTCATTAGTGTGTTAGTATACTTATTTCCGAGCATTTTTAAAGGGAGGTCCGCAAAATGGACGCGAATAGGGGGGTGGACGCGAACAGGCGAAATGACCCTACCACAGATAACAAAAAAACCGCGCCACGAAAATAACCGCCAAACTTTTAAATTGACATAAATAGAACTCCGTGCTCTAGGGATGCGTTCTTTATGGTAATAAGTAATAACTAATAATTGATTTTTAAATATTTGAATTGTAACCGTATGGTTTTCAAGCGCTTGTCCCGAGTCCTGTAACGTCAGTCGTACGCAAGACGTCCGCGGCAACTGACCTTAGAGATGTTAGAAAATGCGCGGTTTTCGGGGAAGTCATATGTTTAATTATAGTACGCTATGAAATGTTTGATACAGTATACGTAAGGTTTGTACATCAATTGTAAAAGAATAACAATTATTTTCAGTTTCGTAAAGAAGTTGTTTTTTGGGTTTATCAATTAGTGTTAGTTCAGCACTGCCAAATTTATTTTAGATAGTATAAGTAATTTTTGAGTAAAATCTGCAATTTTATACGTCAAAGGAGGTACACAACAGAATAAAAAGGAACGTTAATAATGATAATTAATTTAACCCGTTTTTATTGTATTTGAGTTCGCTTTTAATTGCATATGCTGTAGATATAATAGATGGCCATAAATTTATTTTGACAATACAATAATCATAAGTCCGCTCTACGGATAAAAGCGCACAGTTTTAGCCGCGTCGGCTTGGAACATGAAGATTTCAATACTAGCGCATGCATTGACGTTTTATTTCGGGATTTATATTCTACAAAACTCTGCGCTCGTTTAACCGAAGTGACGTTTTAGGCAAAGGGGAACACAGAACAGGGAACAAAGAGTAGATCTTCTGTCTAAAGCGGTTGACTCTGTGAGCCATCTTTAATTCGAGTAGGTACGAAACATTGCGAAGAAGGACAAATCATTGATGGAGCCAGGTCCTCAGTTCCACGACCGCAGTGACGAAATATCTTGCAAATTGAATTAAACGTAAAAGTTTATAAGAGTGGATGGATCTATGGAAAACTACTAAAAGAATTTTCATGACAGACCGCCTTAATGTGCTCTAAGTGACAGAGGTGGGAAGCGATATTAAACTATTTAATACGCACTTAACGTCGAGAAACCAGATATGTTCTGCATGACAGTTCCTTCATAAATCCATTAGGATAGCTTAATGGACAACCAACGAACTGCCGCCGCTGTCCAAACTATATATTTGGTTATAGATATAAATACCCGAAGAACCCGTACTAATTGAATAACAAACAATTAGATACGACCTTACCGTCTGCCAGCTATGGATGTGTGCATTTCCCGTGAGGAAACGAGTTTGATACATGGCGAACAATACAATGAATGGGCCCGCGGTGAGCCACCACTTCCTCTCTGTATTCAATGTGTATCCCGAGGTTGACCTTCAACGTTTATCTACAAAGTGATGTATAGGAAACACATGGCTTATGTTGAGTCACTTTGTTCTTAGATGAAAATAATCAATAGATATAAAAATAATTATAATAAAATATATTCTTGAAACTCAAAATTATACCTAGGTACCTACTGACATAATAGGGAAGTTTCCTGCAAGTGAAATAAATTATACAAGTATTTTTATCTCGTAAAACGTCAAAATAATAGTAGTTTCATTTATCAATTAATGTTAAAACTTTATTTAACGTTATTTATCGTCAATTTACTGATAATAAGATTGATAAGTATTCTACTTGACAGCAATACACTATGACGTCACTACGTCATATTTCATACAAAACCCTTGGCAAAGGTCGTTTTTGACATTTCATTAAAAGTGCTTGATTTGACTAGTTGGAAACAACTCTATTATCGTCCGAACATCGTTATAGTTGCATACAATACTTTTGTTTTGAAAATCGGTTATTATCACGAAAGTTGAATAGATAGTTACAATCAAACAAGTCGGCGCTGGACCAGTTTGCAATAAAATCCCTTGGCTCGCTCATAGGGCCGAGGCA
Organism: Euclidia mi; assembly: GCA_944739405.2. Lineage (NCBI taxonomy): Eukaryota > Metazoa > Arthropoda > Insecta > Lepidoptera > Erebidae > Euclidia > Euclidia mi. The sequence goes on from OX123208.2 coordinate 8,870,793, forward strand.
CACTAGAATTTGGTTTTGTATACGAGTGTCAACGTGCGTGTAAAGTAGCACTGGAAGCGACGATGTCTTGCTGAGCGATTCTCGCCCTTATGGTGGTCTAGTGGGAAGTTGTTGGAGTGTACTTAACTATACATATTTAATTCAAAATTGGCCAAATGATGCGAACAGAAATATGCTGTCTAAGTTACAGTAAAACATGTACGTACAAGCATTTGGGCTCCGTCTAGTAGAGCAGAGCGAGACCAATCATTAGTAGTCTATGTATAAATACATAGACTAATGATTGGTCTCGCTCTGGTATGGCGAAGCGATACCAATCATTTGTCTAAGCATTTATAAGTATTTTATTTTTAAAAGGTCTTTTAATAGAAAACCAAAATGCTCCCCCGCTAAGACTGAGTCGCAGGGGATTTTACAAATATTCAATCGACGGACACAAATTACACCCAGACTTGACACAACAAAGTCTTGCCTCGTGTGGGTATCGAACCCACAACACTTGGCGCAGTGCTGAACGGCAAGACGACCGCTTAAACCACTACGCCACACGTGCAGTCAAATATACAATTGATTTATCTCAGTGTTTGCATATACTGTAATATAATTGAGTATGTCGTCGCCTCTTCCGGAGGGAGATTTTGGCAATGGACGCTGTATAAATAATCTATTTAATATTCAACACAGATGGTGCTGTGGTTTCAATAATCGACTGTTTCTTGCATGTATCGACGAATGTTATGGGTTCAATACGCACAGAATCCAATCAAAATGTTATGGTAATGATTTAGGTCCGTGTCGTCACGGATTAAGAATACGGAATGTCACTAACCCATATCATCCCATGGGTGTCGTAAGAGTCGACAGAGGGAGCATATTATGCAGAGAACAGCACTGTAAGAGAAGGAAAACTTGATACAAACCCTATACGAACCAGTTTGGCCAGCGTGGTATAGTAGGCCAATTCCTCCTTTCAAAGGAGAGGCCTAGTCCAGAAGTGGACTGTTAAAGGCTGATGATAATGATTTAGGTCTTTTCTTCCAATTTCAATATGTTCATCTGAGGTTCAAGACAGCTCTCGTACCTAAGGTACACACTTCTAAATTGATAAAAACATACCAAGTACATATAAAATACTTGCGTTACTGACTGACTGACAGACACGCTACAGCCGAAACTATTGGGCGCAGGAAGCTGAAATTTGGCATGTATGTTCCTTGGGGACCGTAGGAGGAGAAGGGATTTCCCGAAATTCCCACGGGATCGGCCAAAACGGGTAAATTAAAAAAAAATGCAGGCGTAGCTGCTGGCGTCCTCTAGTATTATATAATTTATAGACCAATTATGCCCGCGCATTTATTTTTAATGTGAACTTTTCGTCTCGATCCCGTGAGAATTTCGGGAAATTCTCTCTTATGCTCAGTACTGAGTTGTAATTTTACTCTGCGAGCCTTCGAGTCTGACTCGATCATGTTTCACTCTTGGTTCAGGTTGAGTTGAGGTGTATAATTTACGCGCGCGAAGTCTAGCTTTAAATACATAACATAACTTCACGCCTTTTATCCCTGAAGGGGTAGGCAAAGGTGTATTACACACCGAGTATACTACACTTAAGACAATACTACTTATTTTTTCCTTCTTTTTTTTTTTTTAAAAGACAACTCCCGCACTAAGACTAAGCCCTGTGTCGCGGGGGACTTTACAAACATACAACCAACGGACACAATGAACACCCAGACTCGAAACAACAATCCATGGATCACACAAAGTGTTGTCTCGTGTGGGGATTGAACCCACAACACATGGCGCAGTGTCAAGGGGCGAGGCGACCGCTTAAACCACTACGCCAATCGTGCAGTCAAATCCATTAGGTACTAGTCTAACCAGATAATTATGACGGAATATCAACTTTTCTACAGAGCGACTGCCGTCTGACTTCTGCAACCCAAAGGGAAAGCTATATTCCATGGTTTAGACCAGTAGGTTTTTGAGGGTAGTGATCCCCGATTCCCGTAACGACTGTCAAAGATCTTCATGACAAGCGGGACCGACGGCTTAACATGCTCTCCGAGGCACGGCGCAAGCGATAATAATTAACAACTGAATACGCACATAACTACGAAAACTCAGTAGTGCGTGCCGTGGATTCGAACCCGCTACCATCTGCATGGCAGTCTGTTGGTATCTCCACTAGGCTATCGCTTCTCTCACGCACAGTGTATTGAACTAATAAAATAAATCCCTGAGTGTATAGAAAGCTGTCTAATTTGTTCCTGTAATTAGTTCTGCGTTCAAAAACAACCCTACTCTTTTGTCTATGCGTCGTAAAGTAGAAAATGGCGGCAAAGCAAATGCTCGCTCGTTTTAACGGTTTACTCTTAAAAATAGCTTAGTTTTCTGTGATGTTTATAACATAGTGAGATTAAATGTGAAAAGTATGCGTTTTAACGATTACTTATAACTTTTATTTGGTACATATATACCAAATTTTACTCAAACTTTAACCCTAATTTCAGCCCATTAGGGGCTTGCTTATCTTGCAAAGAAAAGGAAGCCTTTTTTCCCAATGGGTTCAACTATTGTTAAGATAAACGATTTTAAACTTTCGCGATTAGTATACATTATACAAGGTTATATAGCGGGTCTTACTCGCGATAAATAATATATTTAAGGCATAAATACCCGCCGCGATCACGGCTGAAGCAAGTCAGTCGAAACGTTGGCAGAAACCGAGGTATTTATGCCTTAAATATATTATTTATTTCTCGCGAGTAAGACCCGCTATATAACCTTGTATATTGTTAAGATATCATCAAAATCGCTTTCGGTTTACCCACAAGAGTGCACACAGACAGACATATTTTCGCATTTAAAATATAGGTATTATTACTAAATTGTTACTAACGGCCATTTTCAATATTCGATCCATACATGGATTTTGAGATTCGAGATTCGTGTTTGACATATTTTGTACGGAACTTATGTCAAAAACGAATGTAAATCTACAGATCTATCTATAGTTCGAATATTGAATACCGTAGTAAGTCGGATGTGACAATGGATTAGAAAAGCGAAAGTTTTGTAAAATGCTTCGATAGATGAATCGTGGATGATCTTGTAGAAACGACTAAACGGCTTTTGATACTCTATTGGTATATAGTCAGAATGATAGATAGATTACTTTTATACTTATATGCACAGCGTGATGTTATTTAGCTTGCCTTGGGCCTTGATAAATGGGCTATCCAACACAAAAATAATTATTAAAATCGGGCCAGTAGTTCCTGAGATTAGCGCGTTCAACCAAACAAACAAGCTCTTCAGCTTTATAATTAGTAGTAGTTAGAATTATTTACTACAATTCGCCCACAACAAACTTACGACCAGGACTATCATTAGGTATCCCATATCTACTATCACTGCATAATTAAAAAAAGGTTTCCAGCCGCATTTGTCTTTCTGTTCGCAATAAACTCAAAAATTCTGAAGGATACTCATGCGATTTTTACTCGGAGTGATTCATGTGGAAGGCTTGATGTAGTTAGATATAATTTGTAAACATTTTGTGCATTGTATTTTATACTTCCCGTGCGTAGTCGGTACAAGCCATATTATAAAATGAAGCTCGCTGCTTCCTATGTTTCTGTACGAACACGACAAACTCATAATAGACCAAACGGTTTTTTGTACGATTTCCACCGATACACTATGGTTCGTCTAGAACAAGCTAGCTAGACAAAAACAACTCTTAAATTCCTGGAAGTTAATTACTATTACGAACTCATTACCCCTATACATTGAGGATTACACCTATTAATTATCAATACTACCCTCATTAAGAGCGTCATTAAGGTATGTTTATAAGATGTTGACTATTTAAAGGGCATTCATTTGCATTTTTACATCATATTTGATAGCATTGTTTATGTCACTAAAAGAAATTTGTGAAAGTGTTTTTGTGATGGATTGTATACGTAAGGGTAAGTAGTTATATTTTATTTCATTTTCAACATGGGAACTTCATTCTTTAGTCTTATAAAATGAAATGTTTGAATTTTCACCCACTTTTTTACTCATTTTTTCAAATTCATCGGTCAAATAATAACATGTCCCCACTTGTCCCCACCGTAGAACCTATCATATACGATTCTCATAAGTGTCTAGTAGTTATACGTAAAAAAATTCATTGCGATATATTTGCACAACTAATTTTTATTTATTTTTTTCTTTCAACAGTTTTTACCGTCTCAAGAATGGATTTTTTCGAAGAATGGCTGAAACACCCGAAGGAAACGCGGAATGAGGAGCTCTTTCGGTTTATATCTTTGAGATATAATTTTGATGGTGTTACGGAGCAGTCTCTGCGAGATATTAAAGTACTAATCTCAAGATATTCAACGAAATTTGCTGAAAAGTGGAGCAGCTGTCTTTCGATGTGTCCGTTTATTTATCTCTGTCAACTACATCTGGAGAACCGGGACCCGGAAGACCTACTAAAGATTTTGAACATTCTAGTCTCAAAACGAAGAGACGACGCACTATGGTTCGTCTAGAACAAGCTAGCTAGACAAAAACAACTCTTAAATTCCTGGAAGTTAATTACTATTACGAACTCATTACCCCTATACATTGAGGATTACACCTATTAATTATCAATACTACCCTCATTAAGAGCGTCATTAAGGTATGTTTATAAGATGTTGACTATTTAAAGGGCATTCATTTGCATTTTTACATCATATTTGATAGCATTGTTTATGTCACTAAAAGAAATTTGTGAAAGTGTTTTTGTGATGGATTGTATACGTAAGGGTAAGTAGTTATATTTTATTTCATTTTCAACATGGGAACTTCATTCTTTAGTCTTATAAAATGAAATGTTTGAATTTTCACCCACTTTTTTACTCATTTTTTCAAATTCATCGGTCAAATAATAACATGTCCCCACTTGTCCCCACCGTAGAACCTATCATATACGATTCTCATAAGTGTCTAGTAGTTATACATAAAAAAATTCATTGCGATATATTTGCACAACTAATTTTTATTTATTTTTTTCTTTCAACAGTTTTTACCGTCTCAAGAATGGATTTTTTCGAAGAATGGCTGAAACACCCGAAGGAAACGCGGAATGAGGAGCTCTTTCGGTTTATATCTTTGAGATATAATTTTGATGGTGTTACGGAGCAGTCTCTGCGAGATATTAAAGTACTAATCTCAAGATATTCAACGAAATTTGCTGAAAAGTGGAGCAGCTGTGGAAGAAATCGAGAGCGATTCCTACAAAAGTATTCGACGTGGCTGGAGGGTCTTGACATATCTTTCGATGTGTCCGTTTATTTATCTCTGCCAACTACATCTGGAGAACCGGGACCCGGAAGACCTACTAAAGATTTTGAACATTCTAGTCTCAAAACGAAGAGACGACGTGTAGACGATCTATTACAGTCCAGAAGTGCTAGTGAATTAATTTACGCCGCTGAAGTGTCAGCTCGAATCTCGGGTCAGAGAAGTGTAGCACGTCAAATTAAAGATGTGACTAGTGATCCTTCAATAACCAAGACCACGAGTGAAGAAAGTGCCCCCAGGAGTTTAACAAGTGAGGAAGCTTTAGCGTACTACGTTGATAGTAAATCAAGTAGCCATAGCTATAAGCAGACTCGGAAGTGGAGTATTAAAGCTGGACATAAGGTGTTTCCGTCAATGTACAGTGTTAGAAAGGCTAAAATAGCCTGCTACCCGTCAGGTGAACAAATTACAGTCAATGAAACGCATGCTGAAATCAAAGTTCAGGCAATTCTTGATAAGACTGCCGAACGTTTAGTTTCAGCACAACAAGAAGTTGTTCATAGTCTGTTACCTTGCACGTCATTCACATTAATCAGTAAATGGGGTTGTGATGGAAGTTCCGGTCATAGTATGTACAAACAAAAATTCACTAATTGTGACGATAGTGACGAGTTTTTATTTGTATTTTCTTTCGTTCCTCTTCAATTGAAAGATGAAAGTGGTAATATTGTGTGGCAGAATCCTCGGCCCTGTTCTACAATGTATTGTCGGCCAATAAAGTTTATCTTTTCTAAGGAAACGAAAGATTTTACGATTTCGGAAACCAATAAAGTTTTAGAAGAGATAAACGCTTTATTGCCGACAACCTGCAAGGTGATGGAGACCGAAGTATCTGTCACACATGTTATGCTTTTAACAATGATTGACGGAAAAGTTTGCAATGCTCTGACCGAAACTTCTTCCTCACAAAAATGTTTTATTTGTGGGGCAACTCCAACAATGATGAATGATCTGTCAAAAGAGTTTGCTGCGGACAAAGATAATCTTGGTTTTGGTTTGTCTACGTTGCACGCTTGGATAAGGTGCTTTGAATGCTTGCTTCACATTAGCTATCGACTAAATATAAAAAAATGGCAGTTAAGAACAGCCGAAGACAAAGCTAGTGTGAAACAACGTTCAGATGACATTAAAAAACGATTTAAAAGCGAAATGGGCTTGATTGTAGACAAACCAAAACCAGGGTTCGGTAACACTAATGACGGGAACACCGCGCGAAGATTTTTTGGAAATCCCGAGGCTAGTGCCGATATTACAGGGTTAGATGTTTCACTAATACAAAAATTTGGCATACTACTTCGCACTTTATCATCGGGATATGATATAAATATTGAAAAATTCGTTAACTTAGCTCAAGAAACCAGACAACTTTATGTAAATCTCTATTCATGGTATTACATGCCCGCTACTGTCCACAAAATACTTTTGCACAGTGGCCAAGTAATTAGATCGTCCCTTCTACCTATAGGCCAGCTTTCCGAGGAAGCACAGGAAGCTCGGAATAAGGACTGCAGAAGATTTCGTGAGCACAACACACGAAAGCGATCACGGGAGGCTACGAATAGAGATTTACTTAATATGTTATTGATAACATCTGACCCTGTAATAAACGGTTTACGAGAAGTTCCTCGGAAGAAAATAGGTACGCTTCCAACTGAAGTATTAGATTTAATTGTCCCACCTAGCTGTAAGGAACAAAATGTTAATATGATTTCTACTTTTCATAGTTCTGCCCCTCACGATCATGACTATTCAATGGATGATTCATCTGATGATAGTGATGATAATGAGTAATAGATTTAGTTCTTAGATATTTTATGCATCTGTTATTAGATTTTATAGCGACGTCGAGGGATAAATCACTTTATAAAATGTTCAAAAAATATATTATACACATATGCCCGATAAATGTTTTTTTTTTCATGATACCAGCTCAAATGACAAACTGCCTTGAAAAAAGTACCAAAAACCTTATATCTTTGCTTATTAACCGCATCTAGACATAAAAATCAAATAAAATAATTTTGTCTAGCTAGCTTGTTCTAGACGAACCATAGTGCGATATACAATAATATATGTTGATCTGCATTTACAAAATATTTATATGATACAAAAGACAGTAAGTACATCTACTCATGTGGTACAAGTAGGTAAGTCTAAAATATTTCAAACAGTGTGCGATTGACATAAGACACTATTATGCTATTATCATCAAATGTTAGGTACGTACCTGCAATGCGAGCTCGCAGCGATCAGCTGAGCGGCGGCGGTGGTCAATACACCGAGCTGATTTTTAATATGTTTTTTATTACGAAAAACTAATTTTGGTGAGTTAATTTTTCATGCGGGTATTTGTATTCAATATATTCCACTCCTGAAAATATTTTGCAAATGCATATCAACACACGTACCTACACGTACACATGAATAGTGTGATGCCTGAGGAAGCCTTCGGCGCATATTTCACGCGAGCGGAACCACGGGCAAAGATTAGTACATCATACGAGCAGTTTTTTGGCATGCCAAGTAGTCGATCTTCCCTCAAGGCGACAGATGAATCACTTGTTCTAAACGAGAATATAAGTTATTCGCGTGACCTCGCACTTATTCCGGGATTATAATCACGTGTGCGTCTTTAGTTTACAAGATACGATTTGTATTCAATATTATTTATTTACTTTTTTAATTGTTTACGTTTCACCACTATCGTCTTTGAGCAATAAGCACGACTATTTATTTCGAGTTTGGGTGTAATCTGTGCTGATTGACTGACAACGCAAACATCCAAAACTTTGACAGACAACGCACTTATGGCGATCGAAAGAGTACACTCACATACAGTTTTACTCGATAGTGGTGGTTTAATAGAGGCATGGGCAAAACTACGGTTGGTAGTCATTTTATTTCATTCCAAACGTCAAGTTTAAGGCTAAGACAAGCTCTTCCAAAAAAGCTTTTACGCCTAGAAAATAGATAAAATCATAACCATCTTAAGTTCAATGTCTTCTCATAAATATAGACCATAAACAAGATATCAGATTTCAAAGTACCAAATGTGTCGCATCACTATGAAAGCGGCGGCGAAAGTTGTTTCTAAGGCAGTGTCAAAACAAACTTGAGATTCAACATTAATAACGCATTAAAAGCAGACATAAATCTCATATGATTGGCTTATTAGTAATAATATTCATTAGGTATATAATTAGCTTATTACTTTATTGAGTGTTTGTAAATTTTCTCATAGTATCTTTGTAAATTATTCTCATATTTTGAAGTGCCCAATTTGATAATCCAGGTACCTACACAGGTTACTTAATAAACCATCCGTGTGCCAGATTTCACCCAAATTCGTCAATCGTTTTGGCAGGGGCCATGTTAGCGTGAGTAAAAATATCTAAACATGCAAACTAAGACGATACAACTTTAATACTAGGACTACTATTGGACGTTCGAACGTCTGGGGTCATAACCGGGAAAACGCTAAGATGATTATGATAACCTGTAAAAGTAAGAAGCGGCGATAGCCCAGTAGTGTACGTAACGGACTGCTGAGACGATGGTCTCGGGTTCGATCCCTAGGTACCCGGGCACACACCTCTGTCTTTTCGAAGTTATGTGTGTATTAAAAATGTTTATTATCGCTCGCTTAATAATGTGCCCGGTAGATGGCAATAGGCTTGCCACCTATTACATTGGGACCGAAACATAACTGGCGAAGTATGGGTGTGTAATACACATCTGCCTACCCATTCGGGGATAAAGACGTGAAGTTATGTTATGTTACAAAAGTAGCTTTTGCCCGCGGTTTCGTCTGCGTAACAGTCCGCTGTCACAGGTTCTAGAGCGAAAATCTTGGGTGCAACCGGGATAACGCTAGGGATGGACGAGTCACTTCGGTCGTTTGACAGTCCAAATTTTTGACAGGTGAACAGAAATATCACAAAATCTCAAGTTTGAGAACATAAATTATACGACGCTTTTAAGTATGATCGTAGAACAGGAAAATACTTTTGTCAATCATCTTGAAACAACGCAATGTTGAATTTTATAATATGCACGTCATTTTACAGCGAATTGAAAGCTATAAAATCAATTTTGGCTGTTAGACCCGGTTAGATTCGTTTTAACTTAGTGTGATTTTATTTATTTATTTATTTATTTATTTATTTACCATTTGGAAAACCAACAGCTATAACAATAATTTATTTATTTTTAAACAAAAGCAGTAAATTTTATGCTTCACTTCTTTTCTTTATCAGAATTCAAAACTACTTTGACCGAAATGAAATCTTTCTCTACCTACAACTATAACGTGAAATGAGGATGAATATAAAGATGTGTTCTGAACTCTTTACGTAAAATCTACTGCACAGATTTTAGTAAAATTTTGCAGTAATATAGCTTATACTTACGTCAAAATAAGCACAGGATCTACCTATTCTCCGATACCCCACAGAAGCTAGTATTTAATCATTTGGAAAGTCATTATTTCAGAAAGTAACACTTATGAACGACGACAACAATGAAACAGCGAAGTGCAATTTCTTTTTTGTATATGTCGCAGGGATTTTACAAAAACCGTGATATTATAATTTCACTAGTGACATTATAATTACACAAATTATAGCCAATTGTTTGTATTACTTACAAATTAACGGGCTATTTTCAGTGCCATTATAATTTCACTAGACCGATACAGTGAAATTGTAAGGCAGTGATATTTTGACAATTACACTGAGTTTAAGAAAGCCGTTAGATTATCAGATCGATCGCTGATTGGTTCGTTTTTATTACCAGCTTTATTCAACATAGAGTTGGGAAACAAGAGACAGGTTCTTAAAACCATTTTTTTTAATTTTGTTACTTCGTACCAACTAGGTATAGCGATGTCTTTTAAGCTATTTTTGGGTACAGGTTCACAAGAAAACCTAACTTAACCTATTAAGTTTGCCGAATGGACGAGATTATTTTTATAAATAAATAGGTAGGTAGATCGTGATTATCGAAATGAAGGTCGGCATCAGTTTCATCACTTAAATGGATTATGTTAAGTTTTCTTGTGACCCTGAATATAAATTTTATATAGGTAGTCAACGTAGCGTTATAAATATCTAAAAAGTTCCGGTTTCATCGTTTTATCAGATTGGTCACTGTAGCGCATTCGTAAGTCTGTGCGATTGATGAAGTCAATTGACCAATCAGAACACGCGGAGCTCCCGTCACAAACTAAATTCAAAATAAACCTAGCTTTCTTATAATATCACTATTGCTGACCTAGACTTATTATCATAGCACTATTGCGGCCCAGTGAAATTACAATATCACTGCAAAGAGCCCGTGAAATTATACGAACCAGTCATTGACTATAATCTGTCTTATTGGACATAGGGATTTGGTCAAAAACGTGATATTATAATTTAACTAGTGAAATTATAGTAGGTATCACGTTTTTGACCAAATCCCTGCGACATATACACTGATTGCTAACCAATCAAAAGCCTGCGCAAACGCAACAAAACATAATTTGAATTAGTACCGCGCGTAATAAAACTCAAAATTAGAAGTTACAAACATTCTATGTTTATTGTCTACTGCTAAACGTTAGACGTGCAGTAACCAGTGCATCGCTGGCTTCCCGCCAATACGGGTGCGTCGACCCGCTCTGCATTTGATATTTCTTTTTTCACGTCTGAGAATTCGGAATAGACTTACTAATATATGGATGAGATTGTGGTATTTTCTAGTAGGTGATCAACGAAATAAAATGGTTTCTCGCTATGACTACTCGCTACTACTTACATTGTCTTTAATTACTAACTTATCGTGTGTATGGCAACACTAGAGAGATTCGGCCCAAATCTCTATATACTTTATTACTTACGTCATTGTATATATTGTCTTTCGAAAGTTGTAAAGATTTTAACATTCATTGATCCCTTTGGATCTGCCTTGCTTAATTTTGTACCCTATTCTGATGCCTCGATCGGCTCAAATGCTTGATATTATTTTTATACTATTGCGGCCATCTATTACTTCCATTAAAACTTCTGAAAGAACGAATGTTAAATTGTAAAACACAATGTCACGACTCAACTGTTTTTTGTAGATCATTCTTGATTTATCCTTGGTTGAAAATAGTTGATATCATTATATGATCACCAGATTCACCAGCTTATACGTTAGTCTTCAACTATCTAGATATTTTTGGTTTAAAACAAAAAAAAAAGACAAACGAATTCCCGACACATCTCCCTATAAATCATTCCCGAACGAAGTACTTTACCGGCATTGACAAGAGGCACAAAGAAAACCCGGATTTAGAACAACTGCCTTCACAAATGTCTGACCTGTCCAATGTCCAAACTTAGCAAATTGGTTACAGTGACGTCACCAATAAAGCCAACGTTCTTTGGACATAATAAAATGACAAAATACGGTGCAACTTGCCGAATGATTTGCCCATATTCCAAATAATATTTTATTTTATAATATTTAGGGTGCATAGGGTTCCCACCAAGAACTTAGGATCCCAAGCCAACCTCACCTGCAAGTGGTGCACCTGCCGATCAACGGACGAGGCTCTGGCAAACAAAATATCCCGATAAGCGGCAATAGGCTCGCCACCTATTACGTGGGATCAAAACACTGGCGAAAAGTGGGCGTTTAATATGCCTCTGCCTACCCCTTCGGGGAAACAGGCGTGAGTCTATGTACGTATGTATATTTTTTTTTTTATTAAGCTTTCATTAAAAAGTCAACTTTACTGGCCCCGCACTGGACCAACTTGGTATAGGACAGGGACGTTTAGAAGAGTGTCAAGAAGAAGTACAGATACGAAAGTGAAATAATTTGATTTCTAAAACTTTGAAGACACGGACTAGCTAGTTTATGAATCAATTGTGCAACTAATACGGCTACACTTATGCCTTCTTTTTTTATTTGGACGTCTACTACCTTTTATAATGTATTTGCATTTCCGGCGCTTATTGTAAATGTTGCCAATGCAAAAATTACGGTATAACCTGTGGGTAAAACAAATCGATAACGCGAACAGTCAGCCATTAACTTAAATCGAAGCTATTAAACACTCATAAATCATAATGTTTAGCAGCAATAGATCTGTAATTGATTTTATCAAGAAAACGCAATATAATTTAGTTTTAATAAACGGAACGTGTTGTTGCTTTATCGTGACAAAAATTGACCTTTATTAATTTTAACTATTGGGTTAAATGCACGCACTGAAATAAAAATATTTCATCATAGCCAAAAGACGTTCACTACTGGACAAAGGCTTGCCCCAAGCTGTCCGCTGTCCTTACACATTTATAAGACACAAAAACATATTACATAAGGATTTTAAGAAGAATAGTACTCTCTCTTCCATGAGCGGCAGAATTATTTTTCATCATCATCATCAGCCCTGTATATAAACTGTTCCACTGCTGGGCACGGGCCTCTTCTCATTGAGAAGGGTAAGGCCATAGTCCACCACGCTGGCCAAGTGTGGGTTGGCAGACTTCACATGTCTTTCGAGAACATTATGGAGAACTCTCAGACATGTAGGTTTCCTCACGATGCTTTCCTTCACCGTTTAACAAGCGATCATTAGCAACTGTATACGCACATAACTTCGAAAAGTCATTGGTGCGCGCCGTGGATTCGAACCCGAGACTGTCTGCGTGGCAGTCCGTCGGTCTCTCCACTAGGCTATCGCTGCTTAAATTATTTAAATGCTTGAATTATTTTTAGGAAGGTGATATTATCAAGAGAAAACTAAAATGACATTTGTCATGGGATAACTGTCATGCTTTGGATAGGCTCAGTCCCGAGATCCATCCCTCCCTCCTCCTGCATCCGCCCTTGCAAGCTACAAACATATCAGTAGCAATTTCAACAATTCTGCATTGTTAAGACGGACATTATTATTTTACACAATACCACAAAGGCAGTTTACGCGATAAATTCAGTATTTTATTTGCCGCCATTCGATCTAAACCTTGATACGATTGTATTTGTGGCGTGTAGCTTTAATATTTCCTTCGGCATTGTCTGACAGAATAATGCATCCAATCTTGAATTTAGTGTACGGATGTAGTGGCTCAAGTGGTCGCCGTTTGAGAGCCTTAAAAAATAAAAAAAATCAAATTCTACTATTTAAATAGCTTATATGGATACTAATACTTAAGCTTAAGGGAATGTATTAAGAACATGTGTAAAAAAGCTTTTAAAACGAAATAAGTGATTTTTAGGTTTCCATACAAATTAAAAGAGCTAATATCTTTCTTGCTGAGCTATATTGTACCAATCTTTACAAACATTTTTTACCACGGCACCATACCTGGGAAATATTTACATACATACATAGACTCACGCCTGTTTCCCGGAGAGGTAAGCAGAGACTGCGGAACGCCATTTGCAACGACCCTGACATACATACCTCTCTTGCTTTATTCACTCCCATCAAGTTTCTCATGCATGCTCTTCTGTTTAGGGTACTTCTTAGTCTTGCCTTATATAATAATTATATAAGGCAAGACTTAACAAGAAGATATTATCTTCTTGGTCAGTCTTTCGTCATCATGCCTTTCTCGATGAAATATAAGGGAAATATTTAAATATCTGGGTACATAGGGTTCCCACCAAGAACTTAGGGTCCCAAGCAAACCTCACCTGCAAGTGGAGCACCTGCCGATCAACGGACGAGGCTCTGGCAAACTAAATATCCCGATAAGCGGCAATAGGCTCGCCACCTATTACGTGGGATCAAAACACTGGCGAAAAGTGGGCGTTTAATATGCCTCTGCCCTAAGGGGTTTCGGGGAAACAGGCGTGAGTCTATGTATGTATGTATTTAAATATCTAAAAAAAGGCATATCCTGGTTTTAAGTGGTTGAACGCGCTAATCTCAAGAACTTCTGGTCCAATTTGAATGATTATTTTTTTGTTGGGTGGGTTTATATAAACGCTATGCGCCACTGGTGCGGAGCAGTAGCCCTTATTAACACGGGTGTAAACGCAGGCGCATCTACTTAGTTTCAATAAAGGTACTCGTAGGCTTAACAACCAATTTGTAGACGAGCGCGTCTACAAATTACATCATCATCATCATCATCAGCCCTTAATACTGTCCTACTGCTGGGCACGGGCCTCTTCCCATCATGGGAAGGGTCAGGTCATAGTCCACCACGCTGGCCAAGTGCGGGTTGGCAGACTCTACTCTACAAGTTACATTTTGAAATAATATAAGAGCTATTACCGCTATAGTATTAAGTAGGTATCTTGGGGTATAACCGTATAAGTTCAGTAGCTATTCTATTTGGATCAAAGCTATTTCTGACTTAATCTTGTGGTCACTGCCTGTGGTGTACTCTGCAGATATGAGGTGAGAGATAAATAATACAATATTTATTACATTGCATTCGATTATTATTTTATTGATACTAAACCAAATATTTAGGGTGATTTGTAATTGCTTGTATTCCGCAACACACGCAATTTTGATCTCAAAATTTGTAGGGGGTAAAGAACCACTCCTCTAGCGCCCTAGATGCACCGGTCGCCATAATAATGGCGACAGTAATAACTAATAAGTGTACCTACCTATTTGGTACATAACATAACATAACTTCACGCCTTTTATCCCCGAAGGGGTAGGCAGAGGTGTATTACACACCCACACTTCGCACGTTATGTTTCGGTCCAAATGTAAAAGGGGCCGAGCCTATTGCCATTTACCGGGCACATTACATACTAATTGGTACGGTGCGTTTAATTCACTTTTAGAACTACACCTTTGTTGATCTTTTTTTAAAGTCTTCTAAATTCTTGATAGCACGGATAAAGGAAATACATAATACATTAAATATCAAAATTGATATTATTTACGATTCCATGATGATGCACGTCATATAGTTTCATTATAAATTATAATCGCACGTACATACCTAATATGTTAATCTTATAAACATTATTAACATTTGCAAATTCTTTTTTCGAAAAACAAATCATTACAAAGTGCAAGACAAGTATTGTTTCAATCTTTGTTTTCTGCTGCCAACAATGGCAGAATAACTGAACAAAAGTTTAAAACCATCGATTACTATACAACAGCAGAAAGTAAATATGTGACTAGTTCAAATGCTTTTCAAGGAGTTCTGACCTTTGACATTTACGTATACACACACTGTTCACACGGATACGCAACAATCCATACAAAGCAAGCGAGGTGAGATGTAATGGCCTTTACAAGATATTATAAAAGGATAATATTATCACAGAACATTTTATTTAACTGCCTTGCCTACGTATTGACTTGCCAAAGTAAGAGCCCGTGAGGCTGTTTTTAGAGGAGTTCTATCAACTTCGGCCGCCCCAAAACTTTAACGATACAGAGTACAAGTTTGAAGCACAGAGATACAGGGAAGGTACAAGGCGAAGATGTGTAAGACTCTGCCCTAAAGATATTCGGCAGTACTCACTAAAACCACCATGGTGGTCCTCCGCCATACAGTGACCACGGGGGATAGGTCCTGACATCCGAGTGTAGGCAGGAATCCTCAATAGATCCAGAAATATGGTCTAAGAAGCCTAATCTGCTAAATTATGATTTATGGAAGGTCAATATCGAAGCAGTTGTTCCCGAACCAAAGCCCAAAGCAACAACTCGGAAAGAACCAAACCAATTAACTTATGTACCTACTGGGTAGCATAAAGTGATATACCTCCTGTGGACAAAAGCTAAAATAACGTCGTTGGTTAGTATGACATTTATTTAGTTGGTACTAGACGTCGCCAGCGGCTTCGCCCGCGTCAATTATACGTATAAATCTTCCTCTTGAATCATTCTATGTATTAAAAAAACCGCATCAAAATCCGTTACGTAGTTTTTAAAATTTAAGCATATATAGGGACAGACAGACAGAAGACAGACTTTGTTTTATCTTATGTAGTGAAGTATGCCATTAGTTTGAACTTCTGAAGAATGACAAACAAAAAGAAGCCACGAGGACACGATTGCATTAAATATGCCACGATGCGTTATGAAACTTCAAAGTTTAGATCATAGATCGTAACCTAGTCCAAGAAACAATGTCTGTAAGAGTACAATCACACGCACATATGCAGAAATTATAAAAATAAAGATTATGACTTACTACAGAAAGAAGAAATTTAGTGCAGCAAACCAAGACCCGGAAGGAAATATGTACATAAGTATGTAAGGGTATCGGTCAAAAACAATTACCGTTTAATCCGTCTGAAAACACTCCACATAGCGTTTTTACACATTTATCACTATGTTTCTATGAGTCATACCATCTAGTCTAGAGAATTATTGCAGTTCACACATTTATTAAATAGGATTATATCAAAACTTCTTGGTCTCAAAGCTCAAGTAAGCACATGCAATGAAGACACTAATATAAAAACTTTTTAAATAATTATTATAATTAAATAAAATATATTTAAAATTCGAACACACGGTTCGCGCGTCCCATTTCGCGGCACTCACTGCACGAAAATATGGCGGGAAACGATGACAAACTAAAATGGACGTGTGATAAATGTGTTCAATTAGGATTCAAGTTGTGTTACCGTCCAAATAAGAGAGTAACGTTAGAAGAATTTATGAGGCGACGACGGAAGCGGGGCAATGGATAAATAATTGAGTTGTCGATTATGGCACCTCGCTGTCATTGTTGCTGGCTGAAACACCTCGGCACAGATACAATTTAAAATGAAAGTATAGCAGTCACTAAATTCAGCAGCTTTGTCTGTTTCATTTGTAAGTACAGATCCACCTACTTTTATGAAGTCTGTACCAATTTTTTTTTTTTTTTCTAATTTCTCTGCACCACCTCTTTCTTATCCCACTAAAGAAGACTGACAGAAGAGTATTCAACAATCGTGAGGAAACTGACACCGCGAAAACAAAAAATAACTTCGACAAAGAAGATTCTATCACCTGTACAGAAGCAGAACGAATGCGACCGAAAATCATAGCGATCTATTCCTAGTTAAAATGAATTACCTACATCAAACTCTTGTCGAAGATACCTACGAGCAGCGTTGCCAGATCTACGGATTTGTCCGTAGATCTACGGATTTTTGGTCTTGTCTACGGACCTACGGATTTTTCTAGCAAATCTACGGATTTTTGTTCGATTTCATTCACCCGACGCAAACAATAGTATACATATTGAAAATAAGCAGTCAGCAACAAAAAAGTAGTCCTGCGACCTGCGTTTCTATAATAATTTGTGCTTAATACAATACCTACATCATACCATAGACAAGTTCAAAGAAGACTATTTAGTTGATTATAGCGACTAACGTAAAACGGAATCATCGATATAGGAATAACAAACGAAATGAAGACGATTGTCATTCGTCTGTCATTGTCAATGTCAACTTAGGGCCGGTGCAAACCACGTTTTTCGTCGACGCGCGTTTTAGAAACGCGCGTTGACGGCACGCTTTTATCCTACAAAGGTCTACACTCTGCAGGCTGCATCTGACTTGCGTGCGTATCGCGTCTGTATCACTACAAACGCGCGTCGCCGGCGCGTTTAAACAACGTGGTTTGCACAGGCCCTTAGGATTAGAAAAATATTTTCTTTTGGTTGGGTTGACTAACTACGACGAGTCCGTGTTGTTTTCTTGTTGCCGAATATAAAATCATGGTAGGATTGTTCGTTTATTTGCACTAAAATGGAAAATAGTAATAGTAAGAGCGATAATGGCAGCGACACTGGAACAATTTTTCAATTTCTTTACCAACAAGGAATTTGGCTTTGGGTTATTCCATCTAAGTAATCATCTATAAAAAATGTCCGTAGATCTACGGATTTTTATAGAGGCAGTCTACGGACATCTACGGATTTTTGGGCGTAGACCTACGGATTTTTAAAAATTGGATCTGGCAACACTGCCTACGAGGCAAAATGTTGCCAGATTCAGGTATCACTGGTTTTTCCTTCAAAATTACCGGTAATATTTTTGCGCCCTTATTTATTAGGGCACAATGTTCTCAAAACACATGTGAAGACTGTCAACCCGCACTTGGCCAGCGTGGTAGACTATATGACCTTACCTTGTCATATTGAAAAGAAGCCCGTGCCAAAGAGCATTCAGTGCCCGTACCCAAGTGAGTTTTAGCCGTAATAAAATTGTCAAACCGAAACTTGAGTAAAAACGTTTAAAAGATGAAAATAAAATCAGTCCAGATACAAGTAAAAGTAATTTTAATTTGAAGGTTTAAACATTCGCGTCAAGATCATAAAATATTATGTAAATGTTTACTTTCGTTTTTGCAATAAATTAACGTTGAGTGTCAACTTGAACAAATCAAGTACATTGCTTGTCGAAAGTTCAATTCTCAAGTGAAGTGTCGGTTTTGCATAAATTAACTAGAAAGAGGAGCATTCTAATATTCTTTTTTATTTGATTACTCAGAATTTTCAAACACGCCTTTTTGTTTTCATGATGATGACCTAAAACTAGAGCGAATGATGATGCAGATGTGTACTAAACTAGTAGGTACATCTTTACAAGGCATCATTTTACAGCAGGTACCTAACTGAAGTCGCCTTAATCATAATGAGGTTGTACGATACTTTTTCTGTCACCAAACGATGTTTTGTATGCATCAGATCACTAGACACTACCCGATTCCATTTCATAAGTGTAATGAGGCAATTAAGGGACATTTTTTATAGACTCACGCCTGTATCCCCGAAGGGGTAGGCAGAGGTGTAATATTACACCAACATTTCGCCAGGAATTTTTAGGTCCCACGTAATAGGGGGCGAGCCGATTGCCGTTACCAGGCACATCACCAGACTCCGTGCTGCTACTGAGAATTCGGAAAAACCCAGTAACATTATTGCCCGACCCGGGAATCGAACCCGGGACCTCCGATCAGCAGTCGCATACGCTATCCACTGGTCCAAGGAGGCAGTCAAGAAGGGACATGCATGAAGCAAATACTATCTTTGTGAAGAGACGGACAACTCGACATCATGCCCAAAGGCAGGCCAAATCTCTCTATTGATACACAATGTCATTGTGAGTAAAATAAGGAGAATTCTATTCTATGTCCAGCAATTGACTGGCGAAGTTTGTGAAAGGCTGTATGTTGAGCCAGCACGAGAGAGCGATCCAGATTGATAGTGCGTTTTCCTTCTTTTTTTGACTCACGCCTATATCCCCGAAGGGATAGGCAGAGGTGGAATATTACACCTACATTATCATCATCATCCTCCCAGCGTTATCCCGGTTGCATCTGAGTCTTGCGCCTTGGAGCCCGGGGTCCGCTTTCTAGTCCAATCAGATATGACAGAAGATCAGCTTTTCCACAGAGCTGCCGCCTGACCTCCGTAAACCAAAGGCTTACTTAGACCAGTATCAGTTTATTTGAGGGTACTGACTCCCCGTAACGACTTTCAAAGATCTTCATGAAAGCCGGGACCGACGGTTTAACGTGCTCTCCGAGGCACGGGACAAGCGATAATTAAATATTTAATACGCACATAACTTAAAAAAGTCATCGGTGCGTGCTGTGGATTCGGACCCGATACCATCTGCATGGTAGTCCGTTGGTACCTCCACTAGGCTATCGCTGCCTTAATATTACACCTACATATTGCCATGTTATGGATTTGTAGGTCCCACGTAATGGCAGCCTATTGCCGTTACCGGGCACTTTGCCAGACTCCGTGCTGCTACTGCGAATTCGGCAAAACCCAGTAACACCTTTGCTCGACCCGGGGATTGAACCCGGGTCGGGCAAAATTCTTCCGATCCTTCCGATCAGCAGGCGCATACGCTATCCACTGGACCACGGGGGCAGTATTATTTCCTTATTGAGAGGAATTCTTATTTAAAATCCTTTAGAATCGCGCTCAAGACTGCTACCTATCGCTTACTTTACTAAAGGGTAAGATCAAATAGATCGACTAATTTTTAGATGACCAGAGTCATTGAGGTACGCAAATACTGCTACAAAGATTAAATCATCTAAACAAAAGCTATAATAAACAACATTAATAAACTAATAAATGCATATTATGATTAATAATTATACAGTAGAAATAGAAACAGATTTGCGATCAAATCTGCAGTATACAAGCGGCACAGATAACCCAACCTTGACGTCAGCCGTCATCCATACATTAGACTCAGGAAATTATTCATTCAGCCTGATAGCTAATAAAGTTATCAACTCAGTTGCAGTCGCTTCGTAAATAAACACTCCACAGGAGCATGAATCAATGTCCTCAGTTAATTTATTTAGCAGACGTGTTCTTGAAATGTGAATATTGAAAAAAAGATAGTTTGTGTGTACTTATTTGTAGTTACCATGAAAAGCTCGATCGACAGCAAATCTCTAAAATCTATCAGCATAATCTTATATGCTTAACATTTACTTACTGTCACTAAAACTAATGAAATCATATAATAATTTGAAGTTCGACAACAACATCACATTGCATAAGATCTTGGTAATTTACGTAAATAGATAAATAATCCAGTCTGCAGAGCCATGAATGTAGCGGCGATCATAAAGCGAGAGTAAGGCTCTAGACAGACGGACCGTATTTCAACTGCAATCCAACTGCAATTTCAGTTCGGATGCAGTTTGAATGCAGTTGACACGACTGCAATAGAACTGCAAACCAAACGTGCAGTCCGATTCAAACTGCATCCGAACTGCAATTGCAGCTGGATTGCAGTTGAAATGCGGTCCGTCTGTCTAAAGCCTAAGCTGGCTTAAGTCATTCTGAATTCTAAGTTCTAAGACTATTCTTCAAGTTATGAGAAACCGTCAAATAAATGGAGTCATCATAGTCCTAGCTTTCGGTTGCATTCGGTTTTTTTTTTCGGTTGCATCCAAGACTGTCGCCTGAGGGAACGAGGTCTGCTAACAACAAACTAACAAAACCTTATTTATGCCTTATCACTTAGACTACAATCGAAATATTCAGGTCTCCCTAAAAAGATTGCCAATGAGCCTCATAGCAGCCGGGATCGACTATTACTTCACGGAGGTACCTACGGGACAAGCGGTAATGTAACAATTTATATGCAAATAACTTCGAAAAGTCGCTGTTCGATAGTTGGAAAAGCGCGCGCGGTGACTTGAAGTTCTGAACCCGATACCCTCTGCATGGCAGTCCGTTAGTATCTCCAGTAGGCTACCGCTGCCTCAAAATGCAATGGTAGGTAGGTACCTACTCAACGTGGAATAAATGCACTATTTTATCAAATGCCTCGTCTAAACAACTTTTTACATCCGGGCTGCATTAAGGATCACCTTAACAGGTCAAAAGGTAGCTCAGATAAAGAAAGAATGTCGTTTTATCTGACATTCCACCGATATCAGACGCACTCTGTTCGTCTGATTATCGCCTAGCTATACGACAAGGAAATTACTTAAAAGTGCATTGTAAATGCAATAGATATTTTAGAACTTAACCTATTCTGCCTTTAGAAAGCTAGTGCTTTATCACCATAGTAGACATATGTCCCACTGCTAGGACTGGACACGGCACGGAATCTCACTATAAAAACGTTTTGGCCATAATCCTCCACGCTGGCCAATCGCAAGTTTGCAGACTTCAAATGACTTCCAATAACATTGTGGAGAACTTTCGGACATGCTGGTTTTCTCACGATGTTTTCCTTCACCGTTTATCTTTTGTTCTTTTCTTTTTTTTAATGACACCTCCCGCACTAGGAATTAATCCTGTGTCGCGGGGGACTTTACAAACATACAACCAACGGACACAATGTACACCCAGACACGAAACACTTGATAGATCACACAAAGTGTTGACTCGTGAGGGAATCGAACCCACAACACACGATGCAGTACCAAGCGGTGAGGCGGCCGCTTAAACCACTACGCCAACCGTGCAGTCAAGTTTATCAGACGATATTTAGGAATGTAAAATGCATCAAATAATTATTAACATGCGTATTAGGTTAAGTGCACCGTGGGACTGAACCTGAGACATACTGCGTATCACACTGTTGGCCTCTCCACTAGACTATGCTGCAGATTTTTTAGTTCAAAGGCCTCCCGGAGGCTGCCGACCTAGCGTAAGAATTCCTGTGACAAAAACAAGGACGGACTTTACGTGCACAACGCAGCATGATGCTCTGATGTAAATGCCACACAAACGGTCACCAATCCAAGTGGTGACCTCTGTAAATGGTACTTAACTTTACCAATCTATTACCATCGACAAGTCGAATCAAGCTATGAGCGCTGCAAGATAGTATAACATTATTTATAGTTTTAAGTAAAACTGTAGGTAGAGAAAAAATCATTTGTACTTGTCGCCAGTGCCCTGATTTACCCTGCCTCAAGAAAATGATTAATTGTTCCCTTTTGCTGGCCACCGAAAACCCACCCTACTTCAGTGTGGAAAAACTGTACCTACCTATCCAGGTCTTATTATTTATTATTGGCTAAGCCCGTAGTTACACCCAGGTTATTTAGGGTCTAAGTTTAGAGCTAAGTACTTTTTTATTGCATAGGAAAACAAGCACAAAGTTACCCTAGTGGAGAGATGGAGGGATTGCTACGCAGAGGGTCTCGGGTTTGAATCCACGGCACGCACGCACACCAATGACTTTTCGAAGTTATGTGCGTATTTAATTCTAAATTATCGCTTGCTAACTTGCTAAACGGTGAAGGAAAACATCGTGAGGAAACCTGCAAGTCTGAGGGTTCTCCAAAATGTTCTCGAAAGACATGTGAAGTCTGCCAACCCGCACTTGGCCATCGTGGTGGATATAGCCTTACCCTTCTCATGTTGAGAATAGGCCCGTGCCTCCCAGTGGGGCAGTTTATATTGTTAACTTAGACAGAATGCTTTTTTATTATAGCGCCATCTCTTCTTTTTAATTTAAAATAACATTGCTTACAAAATGAGACGTAAGATGTCGCTACCATCGACTCCCATTTTTTCGTCGCTAGCGCCATCTGTTGTATTATTTACGGTATTAACAAGTACTTATAAAAATAAAGGTCTAATATTAAGGATCTAACGTGGCCAATTTTTATGGACGACTTGCGGCATCTGTACTGGTATTGTCTTATCTGTGACAAAGCTGATGATGATGATGAGGAAGACAAACGAGGAAGTGGATCAACTGATGGTAAGCCCATCACCGCTGCCCATAGACACCTACAATGCCCGAAAGATCACAAGTGCGTTTCCGATCTTTCTGCTATTGCTGTACACTCGTGGCTGAAAGTGTGATGTTATTTTATGTTGTTAACTTATCGCTGAAGCCCGTGCTAGTACCCAAAAGGTAAAAAATAAGCAATTACCACTAACCCCCGTGGGTTAGTGGTAATTGCTTATTAAGTTAACACGCATATAACTTCGAATAGGTAGTCAATAGCGCGTGGATTCCAACTCGATACCTTCTGCATATCTGTTGGTATCATCACTAGGCTATTGCTGCCTTACAACTTACCACATACTTAATCATCTGACCCCAAAATAAGCAGGGCCTGTACAATAGCAATCTGATATCCGCTAAGCAAACTTATATCCTTAAATACAGAATTTCATACACTTTATTGATCAAGTACAACCAGATACATAACAGATAATTTTATTGTTCTCAGCACAGAACAATTAAATTTTGTCCTATCTGCAACCTCCAGTTTAGCAATAAAGATCACTGACCTCTGGGGCAACTGAATGTAGCATAATACGTATTAAGGACATAATTATAGCTGATATCAAACATAATCGCTCAAAAAAGTCTGCTGTGTGTAAACATGTAGAACAAGGAACCAACCACTACCTGCAATTTGATGGACCACAGATACTCGCAAAAGAACACTGTTTCCTTCCAAGGATGATATGTGAAGCTATTGAAATTAAAAAAACACCCTTATTTCAATAGAGAAGACAGTTGGAATGTTCCTCCAGCTTGGGACCCTGTCATAAGGCTAATGAAACCCAAGAAGGACAAAGTCCCAGAAGACATAAGGGCACTGTGAGCCCATTCTGTGTAAATACTAATAGTAACACCAATAGTTGAACAATGTTCGGGCACTTTGAGATAACTTACAAATACCTTCAAGAAAAAGACAAATATTAGTCTGCCGTGGCCATGAATCCTGTAAAGAATTCAAAACGTCGGCTAGTAATAAATGAGAAATGTAGTTTCTAGATCTTTTGGTTTAAATGTAATAACTTAGTGAAACCAATATATCGCGATAAAATCCGTAAACTACAGTTTAATTTCAATGTGTAACATTCGCGTAAACCCAAGAAAATATTACGTATTTAGGATTTCTATAAATATGTTACAGCACACTGTTATTATTTTATAATGCAGCCACATACAATCTCCTGATATCAGCAGTTCCACACAGTGCACCCGCTGCAACTGATAGGAATTTGACCCAAATGCGGAACAATTAAGTAAGCTATTTGCATTGCATCACCGCATGGTTATTAAGCCAATT
This sequence comes from Euclidia mi, assembly GCA_944739405.2. Classification (NCBI taxonomy): domain Eukaryota; kingdom Metazoa; phylum Arthropoda; class Insecta; order Lepidoptera; family Erebidae; genus Euclidia; species Euclidia mi. The sequence continues at coordinate 8,895,634 of OX123208.2, forward strand.
ACTTGATGGATTATGTCCCAGAGGTGGAACAATGTATTAGATGTTGTTTCTGTAGAGACACTATTTGTAATTTGTATAGTATGTTTCAATTTAGTTGAAATGTTTAATGTGTCCATTTGTAATTCTATTAAATATTTATTGTGGTTGTCATTAATATTTATGTACTAGCAGACCCAGCAGATGCTGTACTGCCCATGCCGCAAATCAAAGATCACATATTGACCACAGCAGTGCCACCAATCAATTGTATTTTCTACATAGCTACAGTATAGTACAACAGTCACCTCTTACCCCTCCAAATTAATTTCTATCAGTACCTAACTAACTAATAATTCTGCTGTCACCCATGATTGGTTGATCTCAACATATAGCCAAAATCTGTAAGTACTTATTTTTTGGGTTCCGTACCCAAAAGGTAAAAAATTGCTAAGCCTCCGCTATCTCTCTGTCACCAGGCTGTATCTCTGGTTGATCTCAACATATAGCCAAAATCTTTAAGTGCTTATTTTTTGGGTTCCGTACCCAAAAGGTAAAAAATTACTTACTAAGCCTCCGCTATCTCTCTGTCACCAGGCAGTATCTCATAAACCGTGCTAGGAAGAAAGCTGGAATTTTCACAAATTATGTATTTCCATTGCCGCTATAAAAAATACTAAAAATAATAAAAGGATTATATAAGGATCCCATACAATAAACGTGTTTTGTTTTTTGTATCTTTTGCTCAATATTACTAACGGTAACAGGTAGGCGCTTAAAATTTTCACAGAATATGTAGTTGTATATTACCTTTCAAAATGAATAATTAAATAAAAATAAAGTAAATATAAAAGGGGGTTCCCATACAACAAACGTAAATTTTACGCAATATTTTTCTCGATCTTTATAAACAGATAGTAACTTAAAAAGTATTTAAGTATACATATTTACAACAAATGTGATTTTCCTTTATAGAGGATTGTATGGAACCCTTTGTGCACGATTACGACTTGCACTTGGCCAATTTTTATATCACTAAGGTGCCAGACAATCTGATAGCCCACCTTTTGGAAAGCGGTAACCACCGCCTATTGACTTTGGACATGTCAGAGGTACAGCCACTGCCTATTTTGAGACGCAAGGTGTTAAGTCTTCAAATGCCTGGTAATTTCACTAGCTAGAGTACCATTCAAACCAGTTCATAGTACTGCACATTAGAATGGTACTACTTGGCATTTGACTAACTAATACTGCAGTAGTACCTACTTAGATCAGTAATGTAGGCATCTTATAGTGGGGGCCCCACTATAAGATGCCTACAACCAGCTGAATGAAACACAAATTTTCTGTCAATGAAAACCTAGAGACCTCAATCACCTACAAGAACACTCAAAAAGGTTGTTTAGCTGAGCTAGGTTTATGGTATAGCCATATACCAGACACGGGTAGTGACCAGTAGGCAATTTTTTTATTTTAGCATCCAAAAATTCCAAATAGAGGGCCAAGGTCCAATTTTGAAAAAATATTTTGTTTGCCATTAATATTATGGTGAGATAGTTGATCCTGTAGGTTTCACAAATAAAAAAGAAGAAATAGATACAAAATATGTCTGAAATAGAATTTTATTAAAATAAAACTTTTAAATTAATTTAAATATCATGTAGTCCAACTTTTTATCGAAACTTCAGTTATTCAATTACACCTAAATGTTTTTTTATGTTTTAGCTTTATGGTGCTTTCAGCTTTAATTTACATATTTTAAGTCTCACATTTTAATTTGAACTGGCATAATGATGCTGTCCAATTTGTGACATAAATAATGTAGCCATAAAAAATACAAATTTGAATTCGAAATAAGAACACCTTGCAAGCCACAAGCAGTTTAAAAATCAATACAATCTACCCTATTTTATTCAAATAGTAAAACGTGTGAACATGAATGCGAAGTTTGGGAAGAAGAAAATTTTAGTATGCAGCAGTAATTCAACACGGCGTGCTTACAATAAATTATAAATAAATTAGGTACCTACGTCAATAAAAACAAAACAAGAGTAAGACACACACACAGAGATAAAGAGATACAATAAAAAGAAAATTCAAGCAGACAAAAAGCCTTGTCAGCAAGGAACCTATAGAAAACACAAGTCAAAATATTAGAAAATAATAATACAATAAATTATAACAAGAATATTGAAAACAACCATTCACTTACCGAAATTTGACGATCTAAGATTTTCCTTGTAGTAATATTTTCACACAAAAATTTAAATACACTAGAGCAAATAAGGTCTCTTTATCCTCATAAACGGCGTCGGTACATATTTTGCACAAAGTTATTTATTTTTATAAAATAAAAGGCTTGTTTACGCACTTCGCTCACAACACTTCACGATTGACGATTGATTTGATTTTAAAATCGCAAGAAAATAAATATACATTGTCTATACTTTGTTGTTTTGTATTTTATTTTCTAACATACGCCTCGGTATTTAATTGTTAAAATCCAATGCTTGAACAAAATTTATTAATATTTTTGTTAATAACGTTTTCTCAAAGTCAACTTTGAAATTTTTTGAAAATCATGTTTTCAGACGTTCTTCTTCATTGTCTATGAATTATTATTTGGCGGGAAAATTGAAATTGTCATTTTCGTAGAACTGCTGAACTGGAAAATGTAAATCTATCCAGTCCAGTAAATCACTGGATTTGAATTGCCTAGGTAGGTATACTATGTTGTTTACTTTGTTTTGATCTGAGAGGAAGAATTTGTTCTCTGATTTTTAAAAGGGAAATGTCACGAAATGAAATTATTCTTTATTTCACCGAGAACGAATTCTAGCTGGTTGCCGCTACGCGCTGAACCGGTGCGGAGCCATTTAATGACTTGTTTTGCAGCGGAGCCTTTACCGGATCGCAGTAGAAACCTAGCTTTAAAGGTCAGCGCTCATTAGAGCCACCCGGCACCCACTACGCACCGCCTCGCCTCGTGCGGTTAGTATTCTTTATATGGATTTGTATGGGTATGCGCTCACTACATCAACTCCGTAGCGTCACCGGATCGCCTCTGTCGTAAGCCGTCCACGCGCGGGCGGCGGGTGGTCCACCCGCCGTCCGCCGTGGACGGCTCGGTGGCAACTCGCTGCTCGCATGCTTGCCGCGCGTTGACGGCTCGTCGCCAACGCGCGGGTCCGAAGCGGACCGCGCGCTGCCCACGAATGATTCACGTCCGAGTGTTACCAGATACACGGTAAATACCGTAGATGCATGGTAATTTTGAGCAAGTCACGGTCTACGGTAATAAGCTACTACCGTGTTCTTTTCTAAGGTATTTTTAATTATTAATTACCGTGTAAATTATACTCTTATTTTTACTCAAAAATATATTATGTTCTTACGAGTAATCCTTTATTGGCAACACTGGCTGTCGCAGTTGGTGATGTCGGGGAAATCATTAACGATTTCATTACTTGGCAAAATTACAGGTAATATAATCCGGCAGAATTAAAAATATTTTAGGTAGTGTTTTTCATGAGCATACCTTATGTTAAAATTTGTAGTTAGTAGGTGTATTCATAGACGAAAGTTTAGTATCTACTAGTCGACCAAGCCAACTAGACGAATGTCAACGTGACAAAATTCAACATAATTCAACAATTATAATCCAGAAATTATTTATGGTAACGTGCGAACGCGGCGTGTGAACGTACAATGCGCCTGCAATCGGTACTAGGAATTTCTGGATTATAATTATTGAATTATGTTGAATTTTGTCACGTTGACATTCGTCTAGTTGGCTTGGTCGAGTAGTAGTTGTGTGTGGTCATTGCATTACTTGAAAAAGTTAATTGATATAAAATAGAGTGCCAATTCAACGTTTGTAAAATTTGGCCTAACGAAACACACGTGTAGACTTGTAGACAGCGTTGCCAACTCTACGTCTTTTTACGTAGATCTACGTATTTCGGACCCTTCCCGGGAAACTACGTACTTCAGGTCCAGAATCTACGTATTTTGCTACAGATAACCAAATTGGCAAAATAACGAGATTTTACTAAAAAGGAAGCATTATTAAACACAAACTCCACGTAAAAATGGACCTATGTGATATTTCGGTCCATGATTATTCCTACCGAATTAGTTTAACAAGTACAAACTAAAAACATTTCGACCAATATAAGTCAATAATATTTGCTTACACACTCGGATCGACGTTGGAAACACTTGTTTTACTCATTTTTACTCTCTTTATCTTAAGAATATTTAAAAGTGCGTAGATCTACGTACTTTCGGATTTTAAAAGTACGTAAATCTACGTACTTTTTAACTCCGATCTACGTATTTTTGAAAATCAGAGTTGGCAACACTGCTTGTAGACCTAGTGTCAATTGTTAACAGACTATTCGAAAATTCGTGGACCAAGCGACGTACACTCGTTGACCGCGCGGCGTTCACTCGTTGACGGCGCGCGGTCCGCGGGTTGACGGCGCGCGGTCCGCGGGTTGACCGCGCGGCGTTCACTCGTTGACGGCGCGCGGTCCCCTGGTTGACCGCGCGACGTCCACTCGTGGACGCCGTGAGGAGTGGGTGCCGGGTGGCTCTAATGAGCGTTTACCTTAAGAGTACTTGTCCCTTTGATTAGTGCAGATGACTAGCCATGGTGATTGATGAGCTGAAATATTTTAAATGCGAGTAGGTGCTGTCCATTTCTGTTGAGTTCTCTTAATAAGAAGCGAACGTCTCTTCCCTGCTACCGCCTTAAGCACTAAAAATCCAATTACATTACCCATTCTTGGGGGACCCTAACCTTATCAATGACTGGTGTAATAGTGGGGCGCGTCCCGATCACCCTTGCACCTTTCCAGGTACCTAGGAAAATAACAGTTAAGGTCGGCGCTCATAATAATTATGGCCATAGATTATACAGATATACCATTACAGGAAAGCGCAATACAGAGCATTCGACTGGACGGGCGCAGATTTACGCGGGTAGTTGCTTCAATCCGCTCAGGAATGTTGTTGATATTGAATAATGAATTATGGCCATAGATTATACAGATATACCATTACAGGAAAGCGCAATACAGAGCATTCGACCGGACGCACTGTGTTTCGTCTAGAACATGCTAGCTGGACAAAAGTCATTGTCTAATTACCTGAAATTTATTACCTGAGCCTTTTACCAGATACCCAGGTGCCCCAATTCTGAGAATTGTTTTGGACACGTGTCAACTACTGATAAGGTAATGAGGTTAGTATATAAGGAAAGGGTAAGAAAACCACTTATTAATTGCATTTTTGCGTGTACGGAAGTAACATCCTATGTCAGTGAGTTTAAGTTTTTTCAAAAGTGTTAGTGATGGATCTTCAAGTTAAAGGTATGTTCTTTTTATTTCTAATAAGAAAATAGGTTTACATTTCCCCATTTTTTTTTAAATAGCTTGAGTTTAAAGAAGTTTGTCAAATTTTGATGATTTTCTGAATTCATTGGACTAGAAACTACTTGTACCCTCTTGTACCCGGGCTAGATTTTACATCTTAGCCTGCACACTTGAGTACAACTTTGTCATTTTGTCTGTTTTCTAGAATACGAATTCTCAGTCTTGAAAATGGAGTTTTTTGATGAATGGCAGAAACATGCTAAAGAGAACCGCAACAGTAGACTGTATGAGTTTATAGTGATGAAACATGATCTTGTTAATATCACGGAAGCATCTGAGCGGGAAATTAAAATGACAATTGGAAGATTGTCATCCAAATACACAGAAAAATGGGGAAAATGTGGGAAATGCCGTAATCGCTTCCTGACTAAGAATTCTGAGTGGTTGTCTGGGGATTTTACATTCAAAGCATCTGTCCACCTCTCAACACCATCATCATCAAGTAAGAGTTCGATTCGTGGACGTCCATCAATAGATTTTCCTAAAGCAAGTGAAAAAACGAAAAGGAGACGCGTGGAGGACCTACTACACACTCGAGATGTAAACCAGCTAGTAGCCGCTGCTGAAATATCGGCACGATTATCCGGACATCGGAATTTGGCTACTGTGATTAAAGAAGCAAGCCATAGTCCGGAAAAGTGCCAAGAAATGAAAAGATATGTGGGTGAAAAGGTACGCGAACAACCAAGATGTTTGTCCAAAGAGGAGGCTTTGGCATATTATGTGGATGCCAAATCCACGAGCCACTCTTATAAACAAACGAGGAAATGGAGCATCAAGGCAGGACACCAGGTATTCCCATCATTTTATAGTGTTAGGCAGGCAAAAATTGAATGCTACCCTCCCGAGGAACAGATTTTTATAAGCGAAACGCGTGCAGAAATAAAACTTCAGGCGGTTTTAAATAAAACAGCTGAACGTCTAATTTGTGCACAGCGTGAAGTTTTAAAATCTGTAGATTCTGGCTCATCACTCTCCCTTGTTAGCAAGTGGGGGTGTGATGGAAGTTCCGGTCATAGCACTTACAAACAAAAATTCTCAACCAGTGAAGACACAGATGAGTTTTTGTTTATGTTCTCATTCGTGCCACTTCAGTTACGTGACAATAGTGGTAGAGTTGCTTGGCAGAATCCTCGACCATCTTCTACCATGTATTGTCGACCGATTAAGTTTATTTTCTCCAAAGAAACAACAGATTTTACTGTAATAGAAACCAATAAGATTTTGGAGGAAATAAACCAATTGTAAAGAGATATCGGTCAAACACGAATTACTGTTCACGATGATTGATGGTAAAGTGTGCAACGCTATGACTGAAACTTCGTCAGCACTTAAATGTTACATTTGTGGAGCTACTCCTAAATTTATGAATGATCAGTCTAGGGAATTTGTTGTAAATAAGGAAACTCTTGGTTTTGGTATATCTCCCCTTCACGCTTGGATCCGGTCTTTTGAATGTTTGCTTCACATAAGCTATCGTCTTGAAGTTAAGAAATGGCAACTTCGAGGTCAAAGTGACAAAGAAAATGTGAAGCAACGTTCGGCTCGTATCCAAGAAAGGTTTAAGGTTGAAATGGGTTTAATTGTAGATAAACCAAAACCAGGATTTGGTAATACGAATGATGGGAATACTGTTCGTCGGTTTTTTGAGAATCCTGAACAGGCTTCAGATATTACAGGTGTAGATGTGACACTAATTAAGAACTTTGGCACTATCCTTAGAACTTTAGCTTCGGGTTACGATATTGATGTTGTTAAATTTAATTATTTTACACAGGACACAAAAAAATTGTATCTTAGTCTCTATTCGTGGTATAAAATGCCTGTTACTGTGCACAAAATTCTTGTGCACAGTGTAGAAATTGTGAGATCGGCTCTTTTACCTATTGGGCAGCTTTCTGAAGAAGCTCAGGAAGCGCGTAATAAGGATTATAGGAGGTTCCGGGAGCACAATACTCGAAAATATTCACGTATTGCCACGAATAGGGATTTACTTAATATGTTGCTAATTACATCTGATCCTGTAATAAATGGCCTTAGGGAAGTGCCGAAAAAACCGACGAGTAAACTTCCTTCTGAGGTTTTAGAATTAATATACCCCCTCCTGTAAATGTAAGGTCTAGTGTAAGTCATTGTAGTTCTCATCAAAATATGTCAGATTATATGGTAGATGATTCTTCAGAAGAATTTAGTGATGCAGAATAAATAGAAGTTGTAAATAATATTTTACTAATGTTTTTTTAAGCTGTGTACATTATCTAACTTTATTATTAGTTGTCAACATATTGTTTTTTAACTGCATATTTTTTAAGTAAAAAGTATTGTTATTGAGTAGGTAGTAATAATGCCCTATTATGTAATTAGAAGCCAAGTCCTTAGTAGCACAATATTTTATGACTATTGTTATTTTTTTCATTGTTATTTTTTGCCTGTCTGACAATAAAAGATTAATCGCTATTATATTTTTTTTTGTTGGCACACGTGACCCTACCTCCTGTTTTTTGGTGTTATATGCGCTAATACCCCATTAGAATATCATAATAAAGCCGTACGAACTAAAAAACCTCAATAAATAATTTTGTCCAGCTAGCATGTTCTAGACGAACACAGTGGGACGGGCGCAAATGTACGCGGGTAGTTGCTTCAATCCGCTCAGGAATGTTGTTGCATTGATTTTTGGACATTATTAAAAAGAGGACAATCATTATCTAGTAGTTACTAGAGCGTCCTGGCAGTCAAAAGCTGCTGAATATCTTGCTGGCAATATCGAAAAATGCTAAAATGCTCGCGCATTCGTGAGTAGTTAGGAACTCAAGACAAAATCCGGAATCATCCACTGGCCATTGATATTCCATATTCATAGATTTATTAACAAGAATCAGATGTAACGCACGGCACAGTTGCGTGCGGCCACTAAAGCAAATACAAAATTGAAAAGCGAATACAAACTCGTCTCAGTGCGCTACGAAGCATCGTACAGTTCACGCGTCACGATCACATCAACTTTTAAATTCTCAAAATGCCGTCTTGTGTTCTTTAAACACTGTAAAAGTTGTTCCTAAAAACAAAAACAGGAAAATGGCATATCTTTTCACAGGTAACTATTGATAATTTGACTGTTTCCTAATTTAATTTCGATAAAATTCGTATTTGTGCAAGAAATATGTAAGTGTTGCCAGTTTTTGTCGACGCCGTTCTGCCTGAATTAGGGAAAATGCACTTGTCAATTGATTATGTGATAATGATTGTCATGTTAATGAAAAATACATTACCGTATTATAAAAGTATACTGTAGATATATCTTCTTTCTCATAAATATAGTAATAGAATTTCAATTTCCATTAGTATATACCTTACATAATATTGTTTTGAGTTCGATCCCCAAACGATCCAAATATTCGTGTACACCCTGCTACTCGTCAAGCTTATAAACTTTGACCTTTGCACCGTTCTTATGGCGTAAAGAATACGTATCAAAATCGTACAGCAAATGTTTAGCTTGACTTGGCGCCGTGTGTACATACATACTTATGGCGTAGGGAATAAGTATCAAAATCGTACAGCAACTGTTTAGCTTGACTTGGCGCCCTGTGTACATACATACTAATGGCGTAGGGAATAAGTATCAAAATCGTACAGCAACTGTTTAGCTTGACTTGGTGCCGTGTGTACATACATACTTATGGCGTAGGGAATAAGTATCAAAATCGTACAGCAACTGTTTAGCTTGACTTGGTGCCGTGTGTACATACATACTATTTATTTCTCAACTAATCGACGCCAGCGGCTTCGCACGCACATATTTTCTTATTTCTCGTTTTGCCCGATCCCGTGGGAATTTCGAGAAATCCCGTCTTGGTGCACCCCTACGGTTCCCAAGAAACATACATGCTAAATTTCAGCTTCATGCGCCGAGTAGTTTCGGCTGTAGCTTGTCTGTCAGTCAGTCAGTAACGCAAGGATTTTATATATAATTATATACAGATTTACGAAGTAGTTAAGTTTTAACTCGGTACCTACATTTAAGAAATGTATTTATAAAAGCATTAATTAAATCCATGGTAAATTCTTCAAAACCGCAAATGAATATAAGAATATTACATAACTATATGCAAAATACTGGGAGATTATTCATAATCTGGCAACTTTTCACACACATAGACGCGCGTGTCCGTACAGTGCCAGTCGCCAAAGGTCACGCACACATAGCTGTCAACGTGCCACGCTTAGTTGGACGAATACGCTACATCTGATTCTTGTCATATCTGTGTCCATATTATGTAAAATGGTATAGGTGGGTATAGGTTAGGTAGGTATCGCCAAATTTCTAGTTCCCTCTGAAGTTGCTGCGTATACGCAGCAACTTCAGAGGGAACTAGAAATTTGCGCAGTAATCGAAAATAAGGTGTCAGCGGTTCGGGGGCGGGTAGCGGGAGGGGACTTCATGATTCGTAGCGTGACGCATTCGGCTATGATTGGTTGCATGTTGCATCCGGATAATGTTCTATTGCATTTGAAATTGTGTTCGAATGTTCCGTAAAGTACAGTCACTAAGAACGCATCTTTGAATTATCTATTTGATATAAGTAATATGTTGTTTTTATACGCTTGTTGTTGTTCTAGTTACATTTGTAAATTGTTATTTTATTCTAACCTATATAGGTACCTACTCTTATACGTCTTTGATATTCACTTACTATTTTGTTTGTTTGTCATCCACCAAGAATATTCCTCACCTCTACCATAGTAATAGTAGGTTAGCTAAGGTCGATCGGCGAGTTAATTACCTACTCTTGCGTCCTCAGACACGCGGCGCATTCCGTACTGAGGCTGCGGCGAGCCGCGCTCGTCTATGAGACTGTGCGCGTGAAAACTAGAAATTTGCGCAGTAATCGAAAATAAGGTGTCAGCGGTTCGGGGGCGGGTAGCGGGAGGGGACTTCATGATTCGTAGCGTGACGCATTCGGCTATGATTGGTTGCATGTTGCATCCGGATAATGTTCTATTGCATTTGAAATTGTGTTCGAATGTTCCGTAAAGTACAGTCACTAAGAACGCATCTTTGAATTATCTATTTGATATAAGTAATATGTTGTTTTTATACGCTTGTTGTTGTTCTAGTTACATTTGTAAATTGTTATTTTATTCTAACCTATATAGGTACCTACTCTTATACGTCTTTGATATTCACTTACTATTTTGTTTGTTTGTCATCCACCAAGAATATTCCTCACCTCTACCATAGTAATAGTAGGTTAGCTAAGGTCGATCGGCGAGTTAATTACCTACTCTTGCGTCCTCAGACACGCGGCGCATTCCGTACTGAGGCTGCGGCGAGCCGCGCTCGTCTATGAGACTGTGCGCGTGAAAAGTGCGTACGTACACGGCGCCGGCGACTCACGCGTACATTCCAACCGGCGCGCGGCCGCCGATTTGTATGAAGCTATCCTACTATTCTTTTTGTAGTATGGCTCTACCGTGAATCCTTAAGGAAAATGGGGATGAATGTACGTAGATAATATATGTTTAAAGTTTTCAACATCTTTATGCCTAAATATTAGACCTTGATTCACATTTCGTTTATCACTTAGTGGTCACAATAAACTGAAAAATTATTTATTTGTCACAGTAACAAAAATAATGTTGTTTGCTTTTTGTAAAGATTTTCTGTTTGACTGTACCTGCGCAAACCGGTTCAACTTCAGAGAGCACAAGAAGTTTGGCGAAAACTATACAAACAATGAAACAAACATTTTAATTAAATATTATTTATTTATTGATTGTTCATTAACCTATATTGCATTTTATTACAATCTACTTTAAATAAACATACCTAGTACAATGGTCTCAACCGTTTGTTGATAAATTAACTGTTCATATCAAATCAATTAAAAGTATAACTTCTTTATGGCTAATGAAACATAAGTTTATTTTCTAATGAAAATTGAATTCATATTGGCTTTAGCAGTCAAGAAAAAAATACTAAGTATATAAAAACAAAACGTTTTGTATTGATTCATGATGTAGGTCATTTACACAATATATGTAGGTATGTTTATACCAACATTGAATTTCCAAAAAATCTCAACTGAATTATATATTTTACTCATAATGAAAAAACGCGTAAGAGACAACAAATATGTAATTATAATAAAAATTAGAGAGACATGAACATTATATGAACAATTTGAAATTAATTACTTTTATAGTAATTTATAGACTATATTACATTTAATTGAAAATAAATTAATAAATAGCTCTAAAGATAGGCTCTCCATGCTAACCACTATTAGTCGCTCAGAGTGAGGCTAAGGGGCTTAACTTGTGAGTCGCCTATTTTAAGTAGCGCAATTTAGCTTCAATGACTTTTCGGAGTTAAGTGCGTAGGTATTAAATTGTTAATTATCGCTTGCTAATCGGCGAAGGAAAACATCGTGAGGAAACCAGCATGTCTGAGAGTTCTCCATGATGTTCTCGAAAGACATGTGAAGTCTGCCAACCCGCACTTGGCCAGCGTGGTGGACTATGGCCCTACCCTTCTCATAGTGAGAAGAGGCCCGTGCCTAGCAGTGGGACGGTATATAGGGCTGATGATGAATTTAGCTTCAACTGAAATTCGGTAAGGCTGCCAGAAGGATAGAGATGTTAATTTCAGTAGCTGTCCAACGTTTCCACTTTCGTATTTTGTAATTAATTTACGCTTCAACGCTTGCCTATCTCTCTTCTATCACTTGATCGTGATTCGCTTGAAATAATGAGCGTGAGTCAGCAGACAGACATTTTGTATCGCCGTGTGACATAAACAGCACTTTAGTATAAAACAGAATTCAGCATAAATTACGCTACTCAAATACGCGACTTATAACTCACAATATTGCGTCCATTTTGCTTCGTCATTGGATATTGCAATGAAAAGTAATCTAGTCTGGTCGAGACCTATAAAAACTATAATGTGATAAGGAAATATATTTTTGTTTACATTGTGAACATGACAATATCACATAAAATAAAATTGAACACTTGTCTTTCTGAATAATATTTATTTGTAACCTTTAGGTTTTGTAAATTAAACTAAAACTATAATACATTTGTTTAAACTGTATCTGTATTGTGAATACAGATGATTAAGAAAATTATTTATTTATTACCGCCTGGTTACATGGCGTCTTAAAATTAAGGGTTTGAAAGTGCTAGTATGCCTGACGACATTTAAAGAAAAATATTTCTACACTAGAGGACGCCAGCAGCTACGCCTGCATTTTTTTTTAATTTATCTGTTTTGGCCGATCCCGCGGGAATTTCGGGAAATCCCTTCTTAGTGCACCCCTACAGTCCCCAAGGAACATACATGGCAAATTTCAGCTTCCTGCGCCCAATGGTTTCGGCTGTAGCGTGACTGTCAGTCAGTCAGTAACGCAAGGATTTTATATATTAAGATAAGGAAGACTTCTAATGATTATACGTGTCAACACGACATCGCACGGCGACATTTCATTCACTAACATTTAAAAAGTGGTACCACTTTTTTATTTACAGTGGAGTAATCTACATTATTTTACTTGATCTGCGGTATAAACGCGTGTACTCGTTCGAGGTCCTCCTCTTTTTTTTTGCCCTCGCATTTTAGGGCGTGTTTTATCTACCTGATGTCTGAATATAAGGCGCACTCCATCTATTACGTATTGTTTTATTTGACTTCTCAATACGGTCGGTATATTATTTTAAGTATAATCATCATTGGGAACATTTTTAATCCCCCTCGACACAAAAGATAATACACGATGACCCTCTCGCCTCTTAATTGTCTTAAAAAAATAAATTGATAGCGCCTTACATGTACATATTTTGATTTTGTGCAAATTGCAGAAAAAATCAAACAATATCATTCGTACTATAAATGTTGTACATTTATATATGTCCAATAAGCTTATTTCCAAGGAGGCTTTTGGAAGTCAGGGGGCCAATTCTGCTATTTTTATATGACATTGATATTATATTTTGAATGGATTAAAAGCGATATTCTGATAACCTAATGTCATTATCGTATAATTTTAAAATAAACAGTTCGTCGTTGACACATACGATCTCGTTACAATTTCATTCAAGTATCAGATAATTTAGAAGAATACGCTTTTTGTGACGTAATTATGACACTGACATCATCATCATAATCAGCCTTTAACAGTCAAGTAGTCAGTCAGTAAAAAGGAGGAATTGGCCTACTATACCACGCTGGCCAAACGGTTTGGTATAGGGTTTGTATCAAGTTTTCCTTCACTTACAGTGCTGTTCTCTGCATAATATGCTCCCTCTGTCGGCTCTTACGACACCCATGGGATGATATGGGGTGGTGACAATCCGTATTCTTAATCCGTCACCACACGGGCTGACATCATATCGAAACTATATTTATTTAGTAGAATTGGGCCCCTGAATTGCAAATATTTGAAGATTTTGCGATTATGAACTTTAATTCAAAGAGTTTTGGCATACTTTTCATTTGTGATGTTATTAGTTTTGTTGAAAAGCAACCATATTTGAGTTTCATTAAGGTTCATATTATCTTTGATGTGTAGTCGTGTAGTATTCGGTCTAAGAATATGGATAATAGCATTAATAATAATATTAATTGAGTTTGTATACAAAACAGAATAAATTACATATTCTTTAAGCGGAGCGTAAATCAAATATATTTATTTACACAAGTAATGTTAAATCATTTAGCAGCATTAACAAAATATAATCATTTAGATGCGAATGCCTTGTAACACACTAAAATTTATACTTAAATATATCGAGAAATATTTAATGGAAGTTCTTGTAGACATTTATACTAATACGAACACTATAGAAAAGTAGTTATATTACAATATATTTATGATATAACATCTCACATAAATAAGCCTAAAACACGCCAAGTGGCTTATGTAATAATTTGTCTAATACATACATAGACTCACGCCTGTCTTCTGAAGGTAGGCAGAGACTACGGACCGCCATTTGCAACGATCCTGACATATCATTCTTTCTTAACTCACTCTCACCAATATTTTCAAGCATACTCGTTTTAGGGTACTTCTACCCTGTATTTTTTCAACCGTGGTTGGCGTAGTGGTTTAAGCGGTCGCCTCACTGTTTGACACTGCGCTGAGTGTTGTGGGTTCGATTCCCACACGAGACAACACTTTGTGTGATCCATAATTTGTTGTTTCGGGTCTGGGTGTTTATTGTGTCCGTTAGTTGTATGTTTGTAAAGTCCCCCGCGACACAGGATTTAGTCCTAGTGCGGGAGTTGTCTTTAAAAAATATTTAGGATATCTGGTCAGAGAAAACTCCGAAATTGAAGAGCGGTGGTGCGTAGACCCTTTTGAAAGGTCTTTGTTCAGCAGTGGATGTCTTTGACTGAAGTAACGATGATTACCCACGAAAATAGTAGACTCCAAATAGAAAAATACTAAACACAATATAGTTTATAAATAAATATTGATAGGCGTTTTTAGGCTTACTTATTAGTAACATCAACTAATATAAATTCATTTTCGTTTACAAGAGAAATTATATCATTGGTAACCCCGTACTCGCTTATTCGCAGTCGGGTAAAACGTCTACATCTAATAGATAGCTCGTCATTTATAATTCACTTGAGTTTAACCGCTTTTTGAATTAACGTGGTTTTCATTTTGTTCAAAATATTTTTATTTAAAAATATGCGAGATATATTGTATCCACCCTTACTAACGCGTCCATAGATCCATAACATAATTGGCCATGTATTGGAAAGAGACAAAATGAATAAGTAGGTTTGCTGTCTCTTCTCCTCACAAACTAATGATAGCATCTCTTTCACACGTTATTGATCATAATTATTTGACAGTTTCAAAGGAATGCCCAGTCTGCCATATAGTCTAATCGCTGACATACATATAATCAGTGATTGCGTCTAAGTGCAAAAAAATGAGAGAGTTCCGACTTGAATAAGGCCGTCAAAACTTATGTACTCTAAATCAATTACGGTCAAATTTCGGTTAAGCCGTGAAATAAATTTTAACACAGATTTTCTAATAAGTTATTTACTAAAATTTGTCAACTTTGTAATCATCATCATCATCATCATCAGCCTTTTAATAGTCCACTGCTGGACTAGGCCTCTCCTTTGAAAGGAGGAATTGGCCTACTATACCACGCTGGCCAAACGGGTTGGTATAGGGTTTGTATCAAGTTTTCCTTCTCTTACAGTGCTGTTCTCTGCATAATATGTTCCCTCTGTCGGCTCTTACGACACCCATGGGATGATATGGGGTGGTGACATTCCGTATTCTTAATCCGTCACCACGCCACACGGAACTTTGTAATACCTCAAAAATATTAATAAAAACAGCGTAATTTGAACTCGAAAACCACGTAAATCTTTATGTTTATTTTTCAGTTTTGATTTTTTCGTTTTCCCAAAAAGCAGGCATCACTGCACAATGTCTATACACACAAGTCCATCTCGCCTCACACAATCACATATCCGTGTCATCAGCAGGTGAGTAGGTCTCCCAGGGCCCGGGCCCCAGCCTCACTGGCCCAGTACACCCCACCACAGGAGCTCACGAGACACCAAAACAATTACGATCAAATTTCGGTTAAGCCGTCAAATAACATTTTCTAATGAGTTATTTAAGCTCTGTTATCACTTATCACCACAATACAATACTATAATATGTGAACTTTATTTTGAGGTAGGTACATATATACTTCTAGTTAAGAGCGCGGGAAGCGGTTGGATGCGGGCGGCTCAAAATCTGTCTGTGTGGAGAACCTTGGGGGAGGCCTATGTCCAGCAGTGGACGTCTCTAGGCTGACATGATGACTTCAAAAAAAAATCCTGCGTAATCACACTTGAAAACCACGTTCCTCCAAAAAGCAGGCATCACTCCACAAAGTCTATACACACAAGTCCGTCTCGCCTCACACAATCACATATCCGTGTCATCAGCAGGCGAGCAGGTCTCCCAGCGCCCGCGCCCCGCCTTCACTGGCCCAGTAGACCCCGCCGCACGAGCTCACCAGACTCCAAACGTACGGAGTGAAGAATTCCTCAGGACGTTCTTCCTCGACGTAGCGGAATTTTAGGTCGGGGAATTTCTGGAAATAAATTATGGAGTATTAGATGAAGCTGAATAGAAAATGAGAAAGAAAATGTATGAAATATGCCCAAAATGTAACATAATTATTTAAATATACCGTTTATAAGAACGGCTGCATTAAAAAAGAATTGTCGATTAAACATTATTTAGCAATTAATAATGTTTAATCGCCATTTTTTTGTAATGCAGCCGTTATTTTAAACGGTATATTTAATAATAACATTCACTTTTCTTAGATGTTAATCATCATACAAATCAACGTAGAAATTTTGCATGGGCTTTTTTTTTAATATACTTACGCCTGTTTCCCTGAAGGGGTAGGCAGAGTATATTACACCCAGATTTAGCTATGAACTATTTTAGGTCCCACGTAATAGGGGACGAGCCTATTGCCTTTACCGGGCACATCACCAGACTCCGTGCTGCTTCTGAGAATTCGGAAAACTCAGAAACACTTTCTACCGACCCGGGAATCGAACCCGGGACCAGCAGACGCATACGCTATCCACGACCACGGCAGCACCGGTAATAAAATTAAAGTGATAAGACAAGAATCAGGGACTATACACATACACAACGTCACGCCTTTTATCCCCGAAGGGGTAGGCAGAGGTGTATTTCTACACCCACTTTTCGCCAGATATACTTTAGTCCCACGTAATAAAGGGCGAGCTTATTGCCGTACCGGGCACATTTCCAGACTCCGTGCTGCTACTGGGAATTTCGTGACAGAAAAACCCAATAACAACTGCCCGACCCAGGAATCGAACCCGGGACCTCCTGATCCCACGCGCACATTTATGCCGCGAGACCAACGAGGCAGTCGTATAGGGTTTGATGTCGAGTTTTCCGTCTCTACGCAAAGATGGTATTTGCATCGTGTTATCCCTTAGTCGCCTCTTACGACACCCACGGGAAGATAGGGGGTGGTGACACTTGTATTCTATGCCGTCAACCACACGGCAAATCTTTGATCTTAAAATAAATGAGCTTCATCAAACAAAGAGTTTAAATTACCAGAAGAATGGCCTAAAATCTAGTCACCAGAATGTATTTTGATTTTGGCAACGTATCAGAATATGTATTGGAAAAGCTCTGTGGAAAAGCTGATATTCTGTCATATCTTGCTAGACCAGTAAGCGACCCCTGGGCTCCTAGGCCCGTAAGTCTTGGATGCAACTGGGATAACGCTAGGACGATGATGATGATGATCAGAATAAATATTAGTAATACCTTGAGCCTGTCGCTGGACCACTGCTCGGCGCCCTTCTTGATACACTGCAGCACCTCGGTGACACCCAAGTCACCGCCCGCGCCCTCCTGCACCCGTTGTAGACGCGTTGAGAAGTAGCCTATCACCTACAGACACAAATATTTACATATAAATAACTAGACTCACGCCTGTATCCCTTTCGAGGTAGGCAGAGGTGTAATAAGTACACCCACATTTCGCCATGTTATGAATTTTTAAGTCCCACGTAATAGAGCGAGCCTTATGCCGTTACCGTGCAGTCTGCCAGACTCCGTGCTGCTACTAGGAATTCAGAAAAACCCAGTAACACTTTTAACCGAAACGGGAATCGAATCCTAGACCTCCTGGGCCTGAAGCCAAATGGCATTCGATTAGCGTGATCGCTAATCGCTAGATGCAAAAATATATGGAACTGACATACGCTTTCGAATCACGTGGTCTACGAAGAAGGCATTCCTTGTGTTGCCATGGCAACCAAGCGTTAGCGAAAGTAGAAATCAGAAGTGAATGTCATTGGACTAGGCCCTCTTGATCTACAAACCGTCGACAACTGGTTAGTCGATCAAGATATCGCTGGAAAGACGTGGTACAAACGGATCTAATTACGTAATATACAATTATGACATGGTATAATATGCTATATTAATTAATTAGAATTACCTAACTATTTTTTTATTATTGTATTCTAAAACACATTATTAAATTTTTTGTGATGCTTTGTAAGGAGGCACTCCTTTTGCATCATATTAAATTTGTTAATTCTTAGATAATGCAGTGAAATGTATTGTAAAATTAAACTAAACTAATTTTATATAGTACATATAAGTGTATTATAGCTATTAATTATACCTTAATAAAAAAATATAATAAAATAAAATTGATCATAAAAATGTCAGTCAAAATCCAGAATCAGAATGTGTAACTTTCCTGACTTTGACAGGCAATAATAGAATGTGTTTCTCATACTTAGCACATACAACTCACTCCAATACCTACACTAATAAAAAAGTACTCACCATATCAATATTCTGCGCGACCGGATGATGATGCTGGTGCTGTTGGAACAGATGTCTCTTGTGCAACAGCGCGTACACGACGTTCAAGTTGTTGGACAACTGGTGCGCGACGCAAGAGTTGATTATCTCTAGCAACATACGCAGTACTTCGTCTAGCACGCTTATGTGATCCATCTGGGCAGAAAACGTTATAGTTTTAGTGGATATTGAGGGGGGAGGGGACTTAAAAGGGGGACTTTTTTAACTTAGGGGGACTTATTATGGCTAAAGGGGGTATTATTCTAGGTTGGGGGGGCTTGCTTTAGTTTGGGGGGAGAGTAATTTTTGATGGGATATCAGTCTAGGGTATTTCAGTCTAGGTGGGTATTTTGGTCTAGACGGGTAGGTGGAGGTGGACCTTATTTTGGTCTAGTGGGTTAGGTGGAAGGAATATTCTAAGGTGGCAGTATATTTCGGTTAAAGGGCTGAGTTGAGGGCTTATATGAGTACAACCACGCGTAGACTACGTTCAAGTTGTTGGACAACTGGTGCGCCACACAAGAGTTGATTATCTCCAGCGACGTACGAAGTACTTCGTCTAGCACGCTTATGTGATCCATCTAGGAAGTAAAGGTTGTAATTTCAGTGAAGATTTCAGGATGGACCCACCCTTCTTCATAAATCTTGAGGTGATTCACTTATTTTGGCTGACGGGGGGCTTAATTTGGTTTCGAGGGGACGGGAGCGATTTTGGTGGGGGTTGATACTATATTAGGTAATGGGAGGTTATTTCGGTTTGGGGGAAGGAAGCGAGGCTTATTTATGTGCAACGTGCGTGTGTTCGGAAAATAACGTGTGACGCAAGAGTTGATAATATCTAACAACATCCGTAGTACTTCGTTTAGCACGCGTATGTGATTCATCTGGGAAATAAAGGTTTTATTGATTGAGGGGGCACTTATTTTGGTTGGTCACCAACCAAAATAAGGAAGGTTATTTTTTTTGTTTGGGAGAGGGAGAAACTGATTTTTTTTATGAGCCTGTAACGTCCCACTGCAGGGCAAAGGCCTCCCCACTCTTCTTCCACAAGTCCCTATCTTCTCCCTCCTAGAACCAATCCTTTTTGAAGGAGTCTAGTTCATCCCGCCATCGCCGTCTCGGCCTGCCGCGATGTCGTCTGCCATTTATCTACTATTACTATTACTACTCTATGGACCCCCTCGGTCCATAGAGTTGTTAATTTGGCCCATTTGTCATCTGACATGCGCCAGATGTCCTGCCCACCTCCATTTTAGCGTGGCAGCTTTTCGAGTGACATCCGCGATGTTTGTGATGGAACGGATAGTAGTATTCCTTATCCGGTCTGTCAATTTGAGACCCAGAATACTCCGTTACATCGCTCTTTGGCAACTGGTTGCGCGGCCTTATTTTGATTTGGACGGGAAGGGGTCTTTTGATTTTGTGCAGGGGAGGCAGGCCATATTAGGTCGCGCCGAAGCTTATTATGGTTTGGTGTGCTTCAACAGTGAAGAAAGGAATAGTGAAGAAGTATCAAACACAGAAAAGCCATTTATTTTTGTAAGATGTTGATGCTTCTGGAGAAAAGAGGGATATCTTGTGCCACTTATGTTAGTTATTCCTCTCGTCGCAGCGGGAAAATAAGCTCGCTCATTTATAGAAAGCGAAGATGAGACATAAATTAAATCAAGTAATAATGTTCTATTTCTCATTTGCCATTCAGTGCGCTCTGTTCATTCTTTTGGTTCATTTCTCTTGGTTTGAGAATCACACGACTAAAATATTTATTGATGGAAACTATATGGATAATAATCTATTATTATTATTTGAGAACCAAGTCCGCTCCACTTACGGCCAGTTTTAATATTATATCTATCCAAGGACTAAGTTACTAAAGATACATATTAGACATATTTTGCATGGACCTTACGTCAAATTTTTATCTACATACATACAACTCACGCCTGTTTCCCGGAGGGGTAGGCAAATACTACGGAACGCCATTTGCAACGATCCTGACATATCTCTCTTGCTTCATTCACTCCCATCAAATTTCTCATGCATGCTCTTCGGTTAAGGGTACTTCTAACCTGTCCTTTTTTT
The DNA here is from genome assembly GCA_944739405.2 of Euclidia mi. Taxonomy (NCBI): domain Eukaryota; kingdom Metazoa; phylum Arthropoda; class Insecta; order Lepidoptera; family Erebidae; genus Euclidia; species Euclidia mi. Next base: position 8,916,548 of record OX123208.2, read on the forward strand.
TAAGGATGTCTCCAATCTGGTCAGAGAACGTCCGTCTAGGTCTTCCCCCTCCTCCTGTCCCATTCACACTTGACTTATATAACTTCTTGGTCAGTCTTTCGTCATCCATCCTCTCCATGTGTCCAAACCATCTTAAAAGAGTGTTGTGGGGTAAAAGAAGATGTAGGACAAGCCAAATCTTTGGATAGATCGAATATTTGATCCAGCCGTAAGCCATAGCCGGCTCTTTATCTTTTGTGGTGAAAACCAAGTCATTTTTCCTTAAAATATACCATATTTTTATCCTTGTTTAGACAAGGGCAAGTAAATTCAATGGCTTAAAACATTCCGGTATTTTTGCATTTAAATAACGACAGACAGACACAACTTACAATTTCTTCAGTTTTCTCTTCTGACTGGTGTGGTAATTCTAGACCATTTATATCGCCACCTGGAACAAAATAAATCTTATAAGTTTTTCTTAAGGAAACTTTTAACTTTTCAAGAGATTAAATCTCTTACGGCGGGTTGCCAGTTGCCACGGAACAGTCAGTCAGTCGGACGTCAGTCAGTCGGACGTCAGTCAGACGATAGTCGCTCTGTGGTAAAGCTAATATTCTGGTTAATCTGATAAGACTAGTAAGCCGACCCCGGGATCCAACCCGAAGGTAACCGGTAAAAAGTGTAGCCGTAATAACGTAAAAGAGTGACTCTATAATATTGTGTGGTGAAAAGCTTGACAAATTTTAAATCACATGAAAATTGCACCACATAGCATACATACATAGACTCACGCCTGTTTCCCGGAGGGGTAGGCAGAGACTATGGAACGCCATTTGCAACGATCCTGACATATCTCTCTTGCTTCATTCACTCCCATCTAATTTCACATGCATGCTCTTCGGTTAAGGGTATTTCTAACCTGTCCTTTAGGGACTCTATAATATTGTGGGGTGAAAGGTTTCACAAACTTTAAATCATACGAAAATGACACTACATAGCATCGTAAGGGAATCAAACCCATAACAATCAGCTCAACTTATGGGTCTTACTGTAGACTTAATTTTAACCACGGCTTTCAAAAAAATATTTGTTTGGTTGACAGCCTTGTCGACTGCCGGTTTTTTTTTGTAATTATTATTCAATAGCCTTTACCCGCGGTTTCCTGCGTTATTTTCAATATTTCGACAACAGCGGGTCCACCACCTATCGGGCCAAATTATAGCCTATATGTTGTCTTACAAAGTCCTCTGTCTTCCAGTGAAAGTCCCATTCAAATCGGTTTAGCCATTTCAGAGATTAGGAACCCCAGACAAACAGAAAAACCGACAGACTAACAAACAATTTAGAAATTGTTGTTTATGGCTTGGTATCGTGTTACTATATGCACTTGAACAAACAGTTATTCTGAAATCACAGAGAGACACTATACTTTTATTTATGTATATTACAGGCTATTTCATAGCCTAGCTAGGAAAACAGTAAGCCATCCACTATTTTGTGTAGTAAACTACTTCACAGATACTGTAACTACTTACCATTCCATGTAATGTACTACAATGATTTACTTGCCAATAAAAATATTATTATTATTACACTGTTACGCCATCTATCGGTGAATGATACTAGAAGAGATTGAATGTATCGGTTGTTTAAAGCTGTTTCATCTATCCTCTAATAGATGGCGTTGCTATAAATAGAACAAACTAGAATGACCGCAAGCTACCAGAACTTTCGTGATGAGTCTCGAAAATACTAGTTATGTGTTCCGGCCGGTATAAATACCACGCAGACGGGCGAGAAGGGAGACACAGTTACAATTGAATATCGGAGCGATAATCATCAAGCGAAGGGAAGTAAGTCGGAGTGTTTAGTGGTGTTTCTAGTGGTGTGAAATAAGTGTGTTTTTATTAGTGTTGAGAAATAAGTGTGTATAGTGTTTGTGTTAGTAAATAAAGTGCAGTTTTTTCTGGCATAGTGTATATAATTTATCACCGAACACCAGCTCGTAACAATATTATTATTTTGTGTTGGTTAGCCCATCTATCAAGACAGGCTACAGGCAGTTATCACAGCATGAGCCATGGGTAAAGGCAGTACCTAGCCATAAACAATGATAACACGGGTATAACCGCGGGGATAGCTAGTGTAGTGTAAAAAGTATTTTTTAACCCTACAATACATACCTTCTATTTCACTGCAGAGCCTCGATCTTCGTTTCGTCAATGTTTCGAACAGTGATATTAACCTCTGCGCTACGTAAGGGTGAAGATTTCTGAATTCACCTGAAAAGAACACATAATTCCTTTAAAGTTTTTGCGTACAATCTTTTCTGTAAGATTAAATTATCATCGGCCGCATACCTCCCCTTAAGCCGTCGGTCCCGACTGTCATGAAGATCTTTGACAACCTTTCGTTATATAGACAAGTAAGGGTCTAGTCCATAATATCGACAGTCACTACATCGATGGTCGCTGTATCGAAAACGTTCCATCGACGGGCTAATGTATCGACAGTACCCCAAATCGATGGTACGATACAGCGACAGTACCCCAAATCGTTGGTACGCTTCATCGTTAGTACACTAGAACGACGGTATGCTACATCGACAGTAAACCAAATCGATAGTACGCTGCATCGACTACCCGAACAAGTAACTCCTAAGATTTACCAACATGAGTTGGTAAACTTCCAAATTTGACGGAGCCCTGCGAAGCAGGGCTCCGTCAACTTAGTGTTTTTTTTTTTTGGATTAAGGGTCACAAGCATAACCTACTTCCTTGAGTTACAGTCTCACCTAACCTTCATTTCTTTTTGTCTCGGCAAATTGTGATTAAAACTTTAATAAATCCTGTGTTTTTATTTAAATCTGGCTCGTGTCGGGTAGTCGATGCAGCGAACTATCGATTTGGTTTACTGTCGATGTAGCATATCGTCGTTTTAGTGTACTAACGATGAAGCGTACCAAATATTTGGGGTACTGTCGATGTAGCGTACCATCGATTTGGGGTACTGTCGATACATTAGCCCGTCGATGAAACGTTTTCGATACAGCGACCATCGATGTAGTGACTGTCGATATTATGAACGGCTACCGACAAGTAAGCCCCTCAAATAAACTGACACTTGTATAAACCATGGAATATCGCTATCCCTTCGGGTTGCGGAGGTCAGACAGGCAGTCGCTCTGTGGACAAGCTGATATTCAATCAAATCTGGTTAGACTAGAAAGCAGGCCCCGTGTTGAAACTGGGATAACGCTAGGAGGATTTATCACGTATAATTAACGTCCGTGTGGTGACGGATTAAGAATACGGAATGTCACCACCCCATATCATCCCATGGGTGTCGTAAGAGCCGACAGAGGGAGCATATTATGCAGAGAACAGCACTGTAAGAGAAGGAAAACTTGATACAAATCCTATACCAACCCGTTTGGCCAGCGTGGTATAGTAGGCCAATTCCTCCTTTCAACGGAGAGGCCTAGTCCGGCAGTGGACTGTTAAAGGCTGATGATGACTACTATATAAATTACTAATTGTCAAAACTCTTTACTTGTCTTCTTTATGTCATAAATAACACAATTTAAGAAGAAATAGATTGTCAATCCTTGGATTACACTTGTGTTTCAATTGTATATGATGTATACAAACAACGACAACCCAACCTACCAGACACTTAATGTTTTCATTTCTACAAACAAACAATTCTGTCCAAGCGGTGAGGTATGCGGGGCGAAGAGGGCTACAAAAATGTATTCTAATTGGCCGGTTCAAATTTGCGGCACGTCATAATTCATATCTAGTGTTGGGATTGGTCTAATGTTAGACGTATAAGTCTAACGTGTTGTCAGAAAGTGTTCGCCTTACGTCTGCCGTCTAGTAGGCTGGGTTGTCGTTGTATACAAATCACGAAAGCTTGAAATCGATAAAGACAAAATGATGGGTATAAGTTAAATCGTCTTACTCACAGCTCATATTAGCGATAGCGGCGAGGCAGTTGGTGTGCAGATACTTGTCTCTGACTCTCGCCATGTTGTACTGCAGCGCTCGCAGAATCACCAGCACCATTAACCCCCCCAAAGATATCTCGGAGATAGCGCGCTCAGTGTACCATGGTAGGTTCTTTAGCATCTGTGGGACGAAAAATTATAAATCTATACATATTAATAAAATTGGAGTGTCTGTTTGTAATATTGAAATAACCGCTTTTTACTCAATGCATATGGATGTATACACGGTACATATACCGAAATGACATTTTTCAATTTTTGTCTGTCTGTCTATCAGTCTGTTTGTTCTCGCTAATCTCTGGAACGGCTGGACAGATTTTGACGGGACGTTCAGTACTTGACTAGTGTCAGTTTATTCAGTCAGTACGTCTGAATAAACTGACACTAGTCTAAAAAATTACATATCAACCTTTTCAGTTGCGTAGGTCAGACAGGCAGTCGCTCTGTGGAAAAGCTAATATTCATTCCGGTAAGACTAGTAAGCGGACCCTGCGCTCCTAAGCGTGTAAGTCTTGGATGCAACTGGGATAACATACATACATAGACTTACGCCTGTTTCCCGGAGGGGTGGGCAGAGACTACAGAACGCCATTTGCAACGATCCTGACATATCTCTCTTGCTTCATTCACTCCCTTCAGATTCCTCAAGCATGCTCTTCTGTTCAGGGTACTTTTAACCTGTCCTGTTTTTAGGACGTCTCCAATTTGGTTAGAGAAAGTCCGCCTAGGTCCTCCCCTTCGTCCTGTCCCTCCATACTTGCCTTATATATCTGCTTAGTCAGTCTTTCGTCATCCATCCTCTCCACGTGCCCAAACCACCATAGCATACCTTTCTCGATGCTTGTCATTACATCTTCTTTTACCCCACACCACTCTCTTATCACACAATTCTTTACTCTGTCAGTCAAAGACACACCACACATACTTCTCAGTGCTCCCATGGGATAAGCGGCAATTAGGATAACGCCATAAGCGTATAAAGCAGGAAGCCCGGGTGTGTTGTGCCCACCCCAGTATGGTTTATTGGCCACCCTAGTATGGTCTATTGGCCACCCCAGTATGGTCTATTGGCCACCCAGTATGGTCTATTGGCCACCCCAGTATGGTCTATTGGCCACCCTAGTATGGTCTATTGGCCACCCCAGTATGGTCTATAGGCCACCCCAGTATGGTTTATTGGCCACCCCAGTATGGTCTATTGGCCACCCCAGTATGGTCTATTGGCCACCCCAGTATGGTCTATTGGCCACCCCAGTATGGTCTATTGGCCACCCAGTATGGTCTATTGGCCACCCCAGTATGGTCTATTGGCCACCCAATATGGTCTATTGGCCACCCCAGTATGGTCTATTGGCCACCCCAGTATGGTCTATTGGCCACCCAGTATGGTCTATTGGCCACCCCAGTATGGTCTATTGGCCACCCAGTATGGTCTATTGGCCACCCCAGTATGGTCTATTGGCCACCCTAGTATGGTCTATTGGCCACCCCAGTATGGTCTATAGGCCACCCCAGTATGGTTTATTGGCCACCCCAGTATGGTCTATTGGCCACCCCAGTATGGTCTATTGGCCACCCAGTATGGTCTATTGGCCACCCCAGTATGGTCTATTGGCCACCCAATATGGTCTATTGGCCAACCCAGTATGGTCTATTGGCCACCCCAGTATGGTCTATTGGCCACCCAGTATGGTCTATTGGCCACCCCAGTATGGTCTATTGGCCACCGTAGTATGGACTATTGGCTACCCCAGTATGGTCTATTGGCCACCCCAGTATGGTCTATTGGCCACCCAGTATGGTCTATTGGCCACCTCAGTATGGCCTATTGGCCACCCAGTATGGTCTATTGGCCACCCAGTATGGTCTATTGGGCACCCAGTATAGTCTTTTGGCCACCCCAGTATGGTCTATTGGCCACCCCAGTATGGTCTATTGGCCGCCCTAGATTTTTATTACCGATTCGAAATTCAATGCTGGACACCTATGAAAGTTCACATCATTGTTTAAAGGTCACAGCTCATTATAGCCACCCGGCACCCACTCCGCACCGCCTCGCCTCGTGCGGTTAGTATTCTTTATATGGATTTGTATGGGTATGCGCTCACTACATCAACTCCGTAGCGTCACCGGATCGCCTCTGTCGTAAGCCGTCCACGCGCGGACGGCGGGTGGTCCACCCGCCGTCCGCGCGTGGACGGCTCGCTGACAACTCGCTGCTCGCATGCTTGCCGCGCGTTGACTGCGCTGCCCGCGAATGATTCGTCGACGTCCACTCGTTGACCGCGCGGGGACCACCTGTCGACAACGAGTGGACGCCGTGCGGAGTGGGTGCCGGGTGGCTCTAATGAGCTGTGACCTTTATGAAGACACAGGCCCACCCTAGAAAATAGCCTGATAACGTTAGAAGGTTATAACACTTACAATAAGATGCACGTTCTTGATAAGAGCGTCGTCTTCGGTGAGTATGAGCAGAACGATCAGCGACATGTATATGTGGTGCGAGTTGTTGTCAGGCGCGTTGTATAGCACTTGCAGGATTGGTACTATCTGTCGACAAATAATTCGTTTATTATTATTAAAACAAAAATATATTGCGATAAACTCATCTTCAAACGGACTTTTTGCAGTTTACACCAATAGATAATGGGATGTCTGAGGCAGGTTCAGGTGTAATCTATGCACACTGGTGAACTTGTAGAATCTTGCCTAGTTTATCATTCTTTGGTATTGCGGTCAAAATCCAATACTCACGGTAGTAGAGCCTTGCTGATTTCAGCATGAATGGGCCAGCTCGACCGGGGAAGTACTACCCTCTCACAGAAAATTGACGTAAAGTAACAGTACCTAAACTGTTGCGTTTCGTTCGGTGAGAGAGAGTGCCGGAGGCCCTATCCCCTATTACTTCTCCCTCATCGTCCTTAAGAAATAGGTCGCCTGAAGACAATTTGCCAGGAGAAAATAAAAGCAATGGTCAGATGGGTTCTACGATTGACTACATTGGTCCCAGTTCTCATCCTATCCCTTTTCCCAACCCCAAGGTACGGCAGCGCACTTGCGACTCCTGTAGTGTTGCTTATGTCCATGGGCGGCGGTAATTGCTTACCATCAGGCGATCCGTCTGTTCGTTTGCCACCTATTACTATAAAAAGAAATCCTGCCAAATTTGATAAGACTGAAAAGCAAACGTTAGGCACAGCTTCGGGTTTGAAGGCGATTATCTTCGATGTAACTGCCATAAAAGCTATACCATAATGACAAAACATTTCGCAATTTAAAAGCATCAACCAGTTCAACATATTGTTCTGAATACTGCAGTCTCTTTAACAGAGTACAGAGTTATAATTTACTAGAGGACGCCAGCAGCTACGCCTGCATTTTTTTAAATTTACCCGTTTTGGCGGATCCCGTGGGAATTTCGGGAAATCCCTTCTTAGTGCACCCCTACGGTCCCCAAGGAACATACATGCCAAGTTTCAGCTTCCTGCACCCAATAGTTTCGGCTGTAGCGTGTCTGTCAGTCAGTCAGTAACGCAAGGATTTTATATATTAAGATAATAGGTGGATTGTATTTTCAGGAGTCTACAAAAATAAATATTCAAACTACGGATACAAAGACAGCCAGACACAATATGTTTATATATTTATAGTATAGATATATATTATATATGCCTTTGTGTATTTATGTAGTTTTATAATATATCTATATCATGTATGTTTATATTATATTATGTACCTAACGTATTTATTTTAATGTATCATTTAGATCTATAATATACTTAGTTATAATTTATATTAGTTCAAATTAGTTTTCATTATATTACACCTACTTCTTTTCTCTCTGCACCACTCTCAAGGTTGACTGGGAGATAATGCCCATGGCATTAAGTCCACCTTTATACTATTGTGTATATAAAGTTTTAATAAATAAATAAATAAAACAATATCATAATTATTTTGTAGCACAAAGTTCTGTCCACTATGTCACTTGTGTGCCCTAAAATTGTTGTTTCGTGTATGGGTATTCTATGTATCCGTCAACTGAATGTCAATAGACTACCTTGCAATACAGGATATACAGGGTTATTTGTAAAACCCCGTTAACCTCTCAGGATTATGTTATTAACATCAAAATCAACAACTTTTGTTCTATGAGTTTTAAAGATTCATCATATTTTAGTTCATCAGATTTTCATACAAAAATAAAAATATTTAAATTAAACAATAGCCGGCGTAGGTAGGTACAGCAAAATACACGAGATTAAATGTTTTAGATAGGACAACGAAATCTTGAAGGTTTAGGTCAAACTAGTAGTTTTTGGTAAATGTATTATGTTTTGTAAAAACTCATTGAACACAAGTTGTTGATTATGATGTTAGTAACATAGCCCCGAGAGGTTAACGGTGTTTTACAAATAACCCTGTACACCTTGTAAGGACTTTAAGAATATAAATATTTACAAAGATAAAGCATAAATTTTCAGAAAAAACAAAGAGGCAGCGATAGCTTTGTGGAGATACCAACAGACTGCCATGCAGAGGGAATCGGGTTCGAATCTTAGGCGCGCACCACTGACTTTTCGGAGTTATGTGCGTATTGAATTATTAATTATCGCTTGCCCCGTGCCTCGGAGAGCACGTTAAGCCGTCGGTTCCGGTTGTCATGAAGATCTTTGACAGTCGTTATAGGGAGTCAGTACCTATCTCTAAATTAACTGACACTAGTCTAAACCATGGAATATCGCTATCCCTTTGGGTTACGGAGGTCAGACAGGCAGTCGCTCCGTAGAAAACCTAATATTCAGTCAAATCCGGTTAGACTAGTAAGCGGACCCCGGGTTGAAACTGGGATAACGCTAGGAGAAAGAGAAAGATAAAGCTTAAATGTTCGACTTACCAACTGATCTATCTGCGCCACATTGGTGATGTACCTCTTGTATCCGTTGCAAGAGTGCAGCATCAGGTATAGAAGTAACGTGGAATGTTCGCAACCCGCCGTCGCGCACAGAGCTTTGTGTAACTGCACACAAATGTTTATAGGTTAAGGGATTTAGGAGCTGGTTTATTATGCTAGAGTGTCGAATAAATAAATTGATAGATAACTAGTATGATTTACTGTCTGCGGAAAGGACTTTCAATCAGATATAATAAATACTAGAACGATACTTATGAGTTATCTAACAAATTCATTTAACAGGAAGTTATCAGACAGCGGTGAAACTGGCCATAAATACGTACGGTTATTGAAGTGATATCGACGATAATGCTTCTCAGATATAGTAAAATACAACAGATAGAGCAAGAGAGAGAGAGAGTGAGAGAGGGGGGGGGGGAGAGAGGGGGGGGGGGGAGAGCGGGAGGGGGAGAGAGGGAGGGGGAGAGAGAGAGCGAGAGAGAGGGGGAGGGAGAGAGGGGGAGGCAGAGAGAGAGAGAGAAGGTAAGGGGCAGATGGAGAGAAGGGAAAGAGGTAAGGGGCAGGTGGAGAAAAATCAGAGAAAACTTGAGAGAGACAAGGACAGGAGAGGACTTTGCAAGAGAGGTACGAAAAACAGTTGATCAAGGTGACGGCGACGGGTGGAGATAGTAAAGGGCCGTTTGCTCTTTGCACTCAGGATCAAAACCCTTTAGAAAGCTGAACAACCAAGATTGAGACAAGGGCAGAGCGAAACATATAAAAATACAAAATCTTACAGCCGCCATGTCGATTCTTGGAGGTGTGAGCTGTGGGCCGCCGTTTGACTCCCTCTGTGGTGTGGTTGCCGTTGTTTCTGAAATAGAGAAATATACGTTATTAATATGTATATGTTACGGGTAATGCTAGAAGATCGAGTAAACCTAGGTTTACCCGGGTTGACTTAGTATTACCCAAGCTTTTTGGGTAAAGTCCGAATAATAAGTAAAATAAATTTTAATTCGGAGTTTACCCATACTCAACTAGGTCTACCCAACTCTGACTGGGTAATGTTAAAAATCTACCTAATTAATTAGTAAAATGAAAATCCAAGGGCATTTTTAACTTGAATTATTAAAAAAAAACATTAAAAGACGAATGTAATCGTATGAAGAGCATAAACTAGTTTTAATAGCATAAACTAATAGCGGGCTGAAACATGATATCTTTAATAGCATAAATATATTAAAAGTTTGTATAACAATTAGTTCACAAAAATACTACGAATCAATGTTATCGAAATTCAAATTATTTATTTGAGCACGACAAACTACTGTGACATTTTGAATTGCAAAATTTTCCTGCAGCTTTGCATGAACACTTCTTTGTAGAACATTTTGTTTTGCAATTACACCTTTTATAACCTTGACTTCCTGAAAGCGACTGTTCATTTGCGAGCTCTCGTAAGCATTTTCTTTCTGGTGATATATTTTTGACATCAATCAGTTTATCATGACACACAGAAAACTGATTCCTTGAGAACATTTCCTCAATAGTACCACGTTCGTTTCCTAGCCTATACAGATCATCAGCTTTTTCTACAACTGCCAGAAGCACGTGCCGAGACTCGACTCTTCCTCTATCAACACTGGTATTAGGATTCTTACCGTCTCTCCAACAGAACATGGAGGAAATTTTAAATTAGATAAGGCTTTCATTTTTTAGCTTGATTTTCTAAGATCAGTCTTGCAGATAATCTATGTTCAGTTATATTTTGTTGGCTAGTACAAATTTCACACAAATTTATTTCGTCTTTCTTTTTGGCCAATTCTGCTACACTTACATAATCTTTAGTATCTCGAAGTGTTGTTGGAAAATGATAATTTGTTCAAGACAGGCATAATTAACTGACTTCACTTTTTATGTACAGTAAGGTGTCTCCCTTATTTTACTCGTGTATTTAACGAGTATATTTTTTTCTAATACAAAACGTGCTTTCATTTTTTATTTAGTGAGGTGTCTTCTTTTTTTTTTTTCGTATGCAAACTATATACGTACCGTCTGTAAGTATGTGTGTCTCAAACATAATTATGTGAAAGTGGTTTCACTTTTTATTTACAATGAGTAATTTATTTTCACATGTACCATCGCTTACCAGTAAGATATAATCGATCGTCTCGGTCACGCATATCAATAGGTACCTTCTAGTAATTTATCCGGCAAAGTGTCATTTGTGTACTATAGTATCTACTGCGTAGGTAACCAGTCTAAATTTACGTAAGCCCGCCATTTGAAGGACACCTTGGTGATTAAAAGACTAGGCTCGGCTAGCATAGTTAAATAGTCATAACTGACCGTCTATAGCTGTCTCCTTTTTTCGCTAAATGATTATTTGTGTGAGACAGGCCTAATTAAGTGACTTCACTTTTTATTTACAGTGAGGTGTCTTTATTTTTATGCAATCTATTTAGGTACAGTCCGTAAATATGTGAGTCTCACACATAAGTATGTAAAAGTGGTATCACTTTTTATTTAAAGTGAATTTAATGTTGATACGTACCGGCGGTATCTTGGCAACACAACAGCGCGTTCCTGTACAGGTTGTCGACGTTCATGCAATGATTGGCGAGCTTCAGCAGCAGTAGACACGACTGGTTCGCTAGCGGGTGCTCTCTCTTCACTCTGTTTTGTAACTCTTTACCGTCGCTTACCAGTAACACTTGACCGTGAGGTGTGATGTGTAGAACTACGTCAAGTGTTGTGGGTTTGGTTCCCGGACGAGACAAAACTGTGTGATCTACCAACTGTCGAGGTGTTGTTGCTTATTTTTTATGAGATAGGTATAATTAAGTGACTTCACTTTTTATTTACAGTGAGGTGTCTTCTTTTTTATGCAATCTATTTACGTACCGTCCGTAAATATGTGAGTCTTAAACATAATTATGTTTAAGTGGTTTCACTTTTATTTACAGTGAGTAATATTCCTTTTTTTTGATATTTTTAAATTAATACATACCGGCGGTATCTTGACAAGATAGCAGCGCTTTCCTGTACAGGTTGTCGTCGTTCATGCAATGATTGGCGAGCGTCAGCAGCAGTAGACACGACTGGTTCGCTAGCGGGTGCTCTCTCTTCACTCTGTTTTGTAACTCTTTACCGTCGCTTACCAGTAACACTTGACCGTGAGGCGTGATGTGTAGAACTACGTCGAGTGTTGTGGGTTTGGTTCCCGGACGAGACAAAACTGTGTGATCTACCAACTGTCGAGGTGTTGTTGCTTATTTTTTATGAGATAGGTATAATTAAGTGACTTCACTTTTTATTTACAGTGAGGTGTCTTCTTTTTTATGCAATCTATTTACGTACCGTCCGTAAATATGTGAGTCTTAAACATAATTATGTTTAAGTGGTTTCACTTTTATTTACAGTGAGTAATATTCCTTTTTTTTGATATTTTTAAATTAATACATACCGGCGGTATCTTGACAAGATAGCAGCGCTTTCCTGTACAGGTTGTCGTCGTTCATGCAATGATTGGCGAGCGTCAGCAGCAGTAGACACGACTGGTTCGCTAGCGGGTGCTCTCTCTTCACTCTGTTTTGTAACTCTTTACCGTCGCTTACCAGTAACACTTGACCGTGAGGCGTGATGTGTAGAACTACGTCGAGTGTTGTGGGTTTGGTTCCCGGACGAGACAAAACTGTGTGATCTACCAACTGTCGAGGTGTTGTTGCTTATTTTTTATGAGACAGGTATAATTAAGTGACTTCACTTTTTATTTACAGTGAAGTGTCTTCTTTTTTATGCAATCTATTTACGTACCGTCCGTAAATATGTGAGTCTTAAACATAATTATGTCTAAGTGGTTTCACTTTTATTTACAGTGAGTAATATTCTTTTTATTTGATATTTGTAAATTAATACATACCGGCGGTATCTTGACAAGATAGCAGCGCGTTCCTGTACAGGTTGTCGTCGTTCATGCAATGATTGGCGAGCGTCAGCAGCAGTAGACACGACTGGTTCGCTAGCGGGTGTTCTCTCTTCACCCTGTCTTGTAACTCTTGCCGGTCTAAGGGGGGGTGCGTGTAGATGGTCTGACGGGATGACGTGTTGAAGGTTATCATGTTCCATAGGCCGGCTGGAAGAGATAAAATAATTGTACTTGAGCTGTATTCAAGGTAATTTTTAGTATAGCGAGATTCTGCCTGACTGCCTCCGTGGTCTAGTGGATAGCTGGAAAGCGTAGCGTTTGCTTATTAGGAGTTCTTGGTTCTCGGGTCGGGGAAGTGTTACTGCGTTTTTCCGAATTCTCAGTAGCATCCCAGAGTCTGGTGATGTGCCCGGTAACGGCAATAGGCTCGCCCCCTATTACGTGGGACCTAAAAATTCATGGCAAAATGTGGGTGTAATATTACACCTTTAGGATTTACAAATTCGTAACGTAGCAAAATGTGGGTGTAATAAATATAACACTTTTGCATACTCTATCGGGGACACCGGCGTGAGCTTATAAAAAAAATAGTACAGATATAGTTGATTGAATCAGGCGTTACTTGGCGGAACTCCATTGTAACCTAATGGAAGGAAAGAGGAACCCACCACGCACCCTCGGATTGACCACCTCAACTATTGCAATTGTTAATTATCGCTTGCTAATCGGTGAGGGAAAACATCGTGAGGGAGCCTGCATGTCTGAGAGTTCTCCATGACGTTCTCGAACGACATGTGAAGTCTGCCAACCCGCACTTGGCCAGCGTGGTGGACTATGGCCTTACCCTTCTCATAAGTGAGAAGAGGCCCGTGCCCAGCAGTGGGATAGTATATAAAGGGCTGATGATGATGATGATGAATAAGACCCAAGTTAGATTCTTACAGCAGATGTTCTTCTAAAAAATAAAATACTTATAAATAAACAGACTTACAAGCCAAATCGATGAGCAGGCTGCCGCCAGCATGAGCGCCGAACATGCTCGGCGGCGCGGCCAACATGTTGGACAAGTTGTTCAGCAGAGTCTTCACTAACAGCGGCGCGTGCATGCCGTAGCGACCTTGGAATAACGTTCTGAAAAAATATTCATTTTACAGTTGCTTGCGAACTGCCGGCTTCGCACTGGTGGACATCTTATTTTCTTATTTTAAAAAGACAACTCCTGCACTAGGAATAAATCCTGTGTCGCGGGGGACTTTACAAACATACAACTAACGGACACAATGAACACCCAGACTCGAAACAACAATTTATGGATCACACAAAGTGTTGTCTCGTGTGGGAATCGAACCCACAACACTCGGCGCAGTGTCAAGTGGCGAGGCGGCCGCTTAAACCATTACGCCAACCGTGCAGTCCAGATAACTCTCAACTCGCAATATATTAGCCAGTACTGACAGCCCGCTGGCAGGCAACGTGCTACGATACGAGTGGCCGAGCTTCAGTAGCGTGGCAACCGTGCACTAGATGGCATGCAACACCCTACGTTTCACTAGCGGGTTGGCAACGTTGCACTAGATGACTTGCAACACGCAATGTTTCACTAGCAGCCTGGCAACGTGCTACGACACGAGTGGCTGAGCTTCAGTAGCGGGTTGGCAACGTTGCACTAGATGGCTTGCAACACGCAATGTTTCACTAGCGGGTTGGCAACGTTGCACTAGATGGCATGCAACACCCAACGTTTCACTAGCTGGTTGACAACGTTGCACTAGATGGCTTGCAACACGCAATGTTTCACTAGCGGGTTGGCAACGTTGCACTAGATGGCATGCAACACCCAACGTTTCACTAGCGGGTTGACAACGTTGCACTAGATGGCTTGCAACACGCAATGTTTCATTAGCAGCCTGGCAACGTGCTACGACACGAGTGGCTGAGCTTCAGTAGCGGGTTGGCAACGTTGCACTAGATGGCTTGCAACACGCAATGTTTCATTAGCAGCCTGGCAACGTGCTACGACACGAGTGGCTGAGCTTCAGTAGCGGGTTGGCAACGTTGCACTAGATGGCTTGCAACACGCAATGTTTCACTAGCGGGTTGGCAACGTTGCACTAGATGGCATGCAACACCCAACGTTTCACTAGCTGGTTGACAACGTTGCACTAGATGGCTTGCAACACGCAATGTTTCACTAGCGGGTTGGCAACGTTGCACTAGATGGCATGCAACACCCAACGTTTCACTAGCTGGTTGACAACGTTGCACTAGATGGCTTGCAACACGCAATGTTTCACTAGCGGGTTGGCAACGTTGCACTAGATGGCATGCAACACCCAACGTTTCACTAGCTGGTTGACAACGTTGCACTAGATGGCTTGCAACACGCAATGTTTCACTAGCGGGTTGGCAATGTTGCACTAGATGGCTTGCAACACGCAATGTTTCACTAGCGGGTTGACAACGTTGCACTAGATGGCTTGCAACACGCAATGTTTCACTAGCGGGTTGGCAATGTTGCACTAGATGGCTTGCAACACGCAATGTTTCACTAGCGGGCTGGCAACGTGCTACGACACGAGTGGCTGAGCTTCAGTAGCAGGTTGGCAACGTTGCACTAGATGGCTTGCAATACGCAATGTTTCACTAGCGGGCTGGCAACGTGCTACGACACGAGTGGCTAAGCTTCAGTAGCGGTTTGGCAACGTTGCACTAGATAATGAGCTGGCAACGTATTTTGAGACGTTGCACCAGATGGCTCCCAACTTTTGAAAAAGTTAGGAGCCATTACATTGGGAGCCATACATTGGAATTAGTCTTAAAGCACATTGCGACTCGCAATGTGCTTTAAGACTAATTCCAATGTATTTACGGCTTCATAAATGGTTGAGAAACGGGCCGACAACCGGGGCTGCTAACGTTTTTTAAATATATAAAATATTTTGACGAAGCAAAAAGGATTTATTTTACTTTTAATATTGAATCTATAATTCCGAAATATTCTAACGCAAACTTACCTATATATCAAAGAAGTGTCGACCATTTTTAGTAAATTTATAATTACCAAATATGCTGACGTAAACTTACCTATATATTAGCGAAGTGTCGACCAGTCTTGTCTGTCCATGCACGCCAGCGAACATATAGACAGACATGAGCACTAAGATTGTGTTGATACATTCCAGGTGTAGATAGTATGTGTTGTCTCTGGAACAAGAAATATTGGGATGTTGGAATTAATCAATATTATTTTTATCATATTCTGTCCCACTATTGGGCAAAGGCCTCCCTTATTAATAATAAGGGCAAAGGCAGATGTGTGTGGGCAAGTCGGTTGCAGCAGACCTCGTAAAACATTCGTCGACCTAATTGGGCCAATTATTATTATGGTTAATTTTGACCGCCTCCGTGGTTTAGTTGATAGCTTATGCATGTGCTGATTGGGGGTAGGGCATGGATCACGGAATTCCGAGATTTCGTAATTCCGGAATTTCGGACGTTTTTTTCCGATATTATATTTATAATATCGGAATTGAGGCCCCAAATGTCGTAATTCCGGTATTGATAAATAATACAAAGTGATTTTTTTCTAGATAAAATGTTTTGTGAACGTGGCCAATAATACACATTGTTAGGTCACCATTCCTTTCCCAGCGACTCCGCGCTTCCTCTTGTGTGTTTCCTATGTCCCCGACATTTTATTAATTCCGCGAACGACACGAGACCATAGTTGACAATGAAAAGTTGAATGTGATCATGGAAGCAGATCTAATGCAAACCACATCAGAGTTAGCTTCGGTGTTAAGTAGAAACAATTTATGAAACAATTCTAATTCTCTTAAAAATAATTAGAAAGGAAACAATTGTAGAAATAATTAAGCAAAATACACCAACAAACACGCATTGATTGCTATGTGAGTTTACTCAACCGTCACAATATAGAGGAAACATTGAAATCTATCGTTTCGTCTGAAGAAAAAATTGGACCGGTACGAGAATAGGAATTACTCGTCAATGCGCTTGAACCAAGGAGAACCGGCCAAGACCTGCACAAGTGAAAACTCATTGAGAAAAGTACTGGTTGTTGTCTGAGGGACCAGTGCTGGTCTCAAGCACTTCAGCTTCCCAAGATATAGATAGATAGATATGACAGCATATTACAGTAGCAAATTTCACTGTGAACAATTGCAAACGATAATGGAAAGATGCATGTTAAACAACCGACACCGGTCTCAATGGTTATAATCAGAATGATATCTTTATTCGTTAGAGCCTTCTGCGGCTTGAGGGCAACGAACACTTAGATTACATAGGTACTTCGCGCAAGACGGTAACTAAATTAGAGGGAGCTAAGGTTTGAAAGTCTCCGACACCCTCCATACCCCCTACAGCTTGTAACTTGCTCCAATAGATCGACACATTTTTTGGAAAATGAACAATTTCATAAGAGAAAATTCGATTTCAAATATTTTATTGATTCTCGCTCCCACGATTTTTCAGCAATTGAATCAATCCACTACCCATAAAATAAGGAAAGTGCATAAACTCACATTATTCCCAAATATTACTTTAAAGTTTAGTAATATTTGTTTTTATTTTAACTGTTACTGTCCCACTGCTGGGCTAAGGTCTCCCGCACACTCTTCCATAAATGCCGATCTTTTGCTTTATCTTGCCAGTCAGCTAGAAAAGTATTAATCGTTTTTTCGACCTGCCCCTGTCAACACTTCTCTTTCCTCCAGTTCTACTTCTCCTTCAGGGTTGCATTGTTTGGTGATGTATGTCCAATTTCGAGATGTATCCTACAGACACTTTTCCGCTAGAGGGCGTACTCAAGTAAACATTGTTTCTGTAACGTACGTTAGTAAAACTGTGAAATAAAATATAAACATTGAGTTTTAAGTGATCTGTGGTTTCAGAAAGTGATAATTAAGTGACAATGCATGCGTAAAAACGTTATTCATGTAAACTATGACTAGTGAATAAAGTTCTCTACGATTTAAATACCTGACTTAAAGTGATACAAATGAAAACATTTTCACCGGTATGTACTAAACTGAATAGTCTGGAGGACAGTGTATTTGTGACGGAACATTTCAATTAATAAGACAAGTAAATAATTCCCAAGAACTTAAATATAAACATTTTTCTGCCAATCATTGCACAGCCACGCCTCTAGTGTCGAATAGATTCAACATACAATTCAAATTACTATACGTTAAGTCAATTAGTGACGTATATGACACATAGATGGTATTACTTTCTATGAGTTTCATTGTATTGGTCAGAAGCGACATCTTGTGAGGGTTAGCAGCAACTACATACTGTAACAAGATCATCTACTTCAACTTGATTTTGCGACCTAGCGAAAGATGGCAGGAAACTCAACTCCAAATATCGCAGATGATTCCTTCGGCAATAATATTACCTTAAGAAGCAAATCAAAAGCCACCCTTCCGATGTACAATTCATTTGACTGTCTAACAGAAACATCAGATAAAGAAGATGAATACTACACATCTTTCAATACATCTTCAACACGCTCATGTGAATTGAATAGGAGTTTCCCCAATTTACACTCAAAAACGAATGAGGAAGTCTATGATTTAAGAAAAAGAATACGCATACTTGAAGAGAAACTGAAAATAGCTGAAAATGAAATGGAAAATCTTTTGGCGGAAAATAGCACACAAGCTAAACAAATAATTAACTACCAACTCAGAATAGATCAGTTATCTCACATATGTGGTAGCACCTCGAAAGTAAAAACACCCGGGAAGATCAAGTCCAAAAAAAGCATCATTCGATCTACACTCGATTTCACATATTTGACTCCTAAAAGGGGAAACACAAAATTAAATGACACGCCATCTATTGACAGAACGGGAAAACAGCTCGGAAATTCGATAACATATGATGCCGCATCTATTACTGAGCCCACGGAATAAATTCAGCTTACAGGAAGTACAAGACACGAGAAAACAGAGATCACTACGAACATCCCACTACTTGATTCGAACATGGACATATCCTACCCAATCCTACTTTAACTTCGCTGCTTTGAAGCGTACTTCACTGCTTTGACAGTTTTAGTCTTACACGGTACACCTAATACGCTACATTACATGGCACGTTGGCAAACCATGAGCTAGGAATTTCGAGAATCGGTCTGGTTATTATTTTAATGTTAAATTGTCTGGTTTTATAACAATGTTTAATTATACTATTTTTCTTCTTAACTTTTCCTACTAAGGCTTGAATGTTCATGGCATGTTAATTAATAAAAACTGTAGAAAATGTTGAGGTGTTCAAATTCAATGGTTAAATTTTGATCTATCCAACGTATAACGAATTGTAAACTGATGAAAATATATAACTTGTTTAATTTTTGTAGTATACACGTTTATTTTATTTTACTACCAATAAATATCTACCTACTTCAAGAGCATACCGATTCCGGAACCAGTACCGGAATTCCGGAATTGACACTCCAATATCGTAACTCAGTTCCGGAATTCAATATTCTCCGATATTACAAGCCCTAATTGAGGGATCTCGGGTTCGATTTTCGTTGCGGGCAAAAGTGTTACTTAGTTTGCCGAATACTCAGTAGCAGCTCGGAGCCTCACAATGTGCCCGGTAACGGCAATAGGCTCGGCCCCTGTTACGTGGGACTTAAATTGAAAACATGGCGAAATGTGGGTGTAATATTACACCTCTGCCCACAGCTTAGAAGATACAGGTAAGAGCCTATAAAAAAAATAATTACAGATGATGACAGGTGTTTGTTTACTGTACTTGCTAGTGGCGCCACCTATCATCATAATCCTAGCGCTGTCCCGTATGCGATCCAAAACCTACGCCTTGGAGCCATCTACATATTTTAACACGTTCAACGCCAAGTAGTATAGTTTTCGCCAAACTTCTTGTGCTCTCTGAAGTTTGATCTCGCAGGTGTATGCGCAGGTACACTCAGAAAGAAAAGCTTTACAAAAACATTATATTGCACTATACTTAGATATTTCTGTTACAAATAAATTACAGGCAGTAGAGCGTTGCTGATTTCAGCATGAATGGGCCGGCTCGACCGGGGAAGTACTACCCTCTCACAGAAAATCGACGTAAAGTAACAGTACTTAAACTGTTGTGTTTCGTTCGGTGAGTGAGAGTGCCGGAGGCCCTATCCCCTATTCCTTCTCCCTTATCCCACTCCTAATCCTATCCCTTTTCCCAATCCCAAGAGGTGGCAACGCACTTGTGAATCCTGTGGTGTTGCTTGTGTCCATGGGCGGCGGTAATTGCTTACCATCAAGCAATCCGTCTGCTCGTTTGCCGCCTATTACAATAAAAAAAAAAATAAGTTTTAGTTTATTGTGACAACAAAGTGATGAACCAAATGTGAACCAAGGTCTAATATTTAGGCAAAAAGATGTTGAAGACTGTAAACATATGTATATTATCTACACTACTTACATACATCCCCATTTTCCTTATCGATTCACGGTAGAGGTTGAGGCATATTCTTGGTGAATGAGAAACAATTAAACAAAATAGTAAGTAATGTCATATACGTATAAGAGTATATACGAATAAAATAACAATCAACAAATTTAACTAGAACAACAACAAGCGAATGGAAACACAACATACTTATAACAAATAGATAAGTTCCGAGTCTCGCTACGAATCGTTATAATATAACTATATATATATTATATATACGTATATTATATTTTATAATAATTTGTATTTATTATATGATTTTATTATATTGTTCGTTTGTTAATTTATTAGTTTTCTATATAACGTTATTTATTTCATACTAGAGGACGCCAGCAGCTACGCCTGCATTTTTTTTTAATTTACCCGTTTTGGCCGATCCCGTGGGAATTTCGGGAAATCCCTTCTTAGTGCACCCCTACGGTCCCCAAGGAACATACATGCCAAATTTCAGCTTCCTGCGTCCAATAGTTTCGGCTGTAGCGTGTCTGTCAGTCAGTCAGTAACGCAAGGATTTTATATATTAAAATTTATTAAATAACTTTACGCTTTTTTTATGCACCCACCATGATTGTCTCTGCACCACCCAAAGGTTGACTGGTAGAGAATGCCAATCGCATTAAGTCCGCCTTTGTACAATAATTTGTAAATTATGTGCAAGAAGCTTAAAAATAAAATAAAAATGAATCGTGAAGTCCCCTCCCGCTACCCGCCCCCGTCCCGCTGACACCTCATTTTCGATTACTGCGCAGCTATACGCAGCAACTTCAGAGGGAACGTTCTACAAATTTGGCGATACCTATACCAGGATATCTTTCCGTTCAGGCTGTGTCGAACAATGTTGGGCGACACCAAAACTTTTCGTTAAAACCGTGGGGGACAATGTTATACGGCAGTCAGAGTTCTGTTTAAACGTTTATTCTGGGCTGTCCGTCAATACCTACGACATGGCAATAATATACACAGCATGACCCGCGCGGCCTTCTAGAATAATATAGTCGCCTCGGCACTTTACAAATTACATAATGTTAAAAAGTTATGACAACTTTTTATGCTACTGCTACACCTGCGTTAACGTTAGCGTTAACGGCAATGGCCAACAATGCGTTAAATAACGCGTTAAAGATTCGCCTTGACAATTTGTAATTTAACGCGTTAAAACGTTGGCCACATCTACTTAGCGCCTAAATTAACGCGTCAAGACGCAGGTGTAGCAGGAGCATTATATGATGTTCTTCTTCATCATCCTCTTAGCGTTACCACAGAGCGACTGCCTGTCTGACCTCCGCAACCCGAAGGTATAGCGATATTCCATGATTTAGACTAGTGTCAGTTTATTTAGAAGGTACTGACGCCCTGTAACGACTGTCAAAGATCTTCATGACAACCGGGACCGACGCGGCTTAACGTGCTCCCCGAGGCACGGGACAAGCGATAATAAACAATTTAATACGCACTTAATTCCGAAAAGTTGTTGCGCACCGTGGATTCGAACCCGATACCCTCTGCATGGCAGTCTGTTGGTATCTCCACTAGGCTATCGCTGCCTTAGGTGATGTTCTCAAATGTTAATATTCGCAATTATTTTGTATATTTATTTTTTATTTATAGACTCACGCATGTATCGGTGGTACGATCATTGGGCAGACAGAACCTATAGCGGTTACAGAAGGGGTATATCAAGGATCTGTACTCAGCCCATACCTCTTCTGCTTGGTTCTAGATGCACTTACTGAAGGCGCACAAATCCTGACACCATGGACATTCATATACGCCGACGATGTGGCGATTTGCGCTACAACTCGAGAGGAACTGCAGGAAACCATGGGAGCATAGAAACGTCACCTAGAAACTGGTGGCTTAACCTTGAGTGTGGCGAAGACCCAGTATATGGTGTGTTACAAACCAGATACGCAGGAACCTCCTCTCATTATAGATGGGCAACAAGTCGCAAGATGTGACGTCTTTAAATATCTTGGTACCTTGTTACACACTTCAGGCAATGAATACAGATTTACATATAGAAGCGCATTTCTTAAGGATTTCGTGTGCCGATTCCAAGTGGCGAGTTGGAGACTGTCATCAGTGTAGTTCGTAGTTGGCGGCGCTGGCGTCGTTCTCCGTCTCACTTGCTCTCGTAGTTAAGATACACAGGAGAAACGTTCGTCTCTCTTGCACTCGTAGAGAAAGCTGTCACAGCGCGACTGCCACGCCGCCAAGCGGCAATATGGTTCACAAAGTTTGTCTACAGAGCGCCCATAAGAAATGCGCCTCTATGTAAATATCTATGCTCTATGCTTCAGGTGATATTGAGGTCAACATACAGCACAGGATTGCCGCGGCCTGGTTAAAATGGCGGGAAATAACTGGCGTCATCTGCGATCACAGGATGCCCGTGAAAGTTAAAGGTCTTGTGTACAAAAGCATCATCAGACCGGTGCTTACTTACGGGAGTGAGACCTGGACCATGACAGAAGGACATGTACATACCATGCAAGTGGCGGAAATGAAGATGCTGCGGTGGATGTGCGGAGTAACGAGGCTCGACAAAATACGCAACGAATACGTTCGCGGTTGCCTTGGCGTGTGCGACATCGCTGATAAGCTCAAAGAGAGTAGGCTGCCATGGTATGGACATATAAAAAGGCGACCACCTGACTACATAGGAAATACTGTGATCGATATTCACACCACAGCACCCAGAAAAAGAGGGCGGCCGAAAATGAGGTGGACGGATATAATCACAAAATACCCAGCTGCAATGTTTCTGACACTGACACGTCCAACCGAGCAAAGTGGAAGGAGAAAACGAAGAAAGCAGACCCCACAATCAGATGGGAATAATAAATGCTTAGGAGGGAGAAGAGAGACTCACGCATGTATCCCCAAAGAGGTAGGCAGAGGTGTAATATTACACCCACATTTCGCCATGAATTTGGATCCACGTAATAGGGGGCGAGCCTATTGCCGTTACTGGGCACATCACCAGACTCCGGGCTGCTACTGAGAATTTGGAAAAACCCAGTAACACTTTTGCCCGACCTGGGAATCGAATCCGGGACCTCCGATCAGCAGTCGCATACGCTATCCACTAGACCACGGAGGCAGTCAATTATTTTTTATAATTTCTTCGACTTGCTACTTACGTGACAGGCACATCAATGATAAGTCCGATGAGTGCGTCTATAAGCATCTCGACGCGGCTCTCGGCGCCCGCCATCTTGGGAGACGTGGGGGCTTCCTCAGGGGTTGAGGGGGACGGCAGGGGCGAAGCCTCTTCTTGGGGCTGGAATAAAATTTTTTTTTTTTACTTTCAACTACATTGTAATGTTATCATAAAATACTACAAACACGAAGACGATCACGAAGAACAAAACAGTGCAACCACAGAGATTTATTTATTTATTTCTTATAAATTTCTTTTACTTTATTTGTTTGTAAGGATAGGAGCAAGTGGCGTTCTGTTGTCTCTGCCTTCCCCGACGCGAAAAAGGCGTGAGTATATTTATGTATGTATGTTCATTTATAGACTCACGCCTGTATGTGTATAAATTTATTTATTATGCTTTATTGTACACAAAATTCACATAATGACAGCCTCCGTGGTCCAGTGGATAACGAATGCGTCTGCTGATCGGGTTCGATTCCCGGGTCAGGTAAAAGTGATACTGGGTTTACGGCAATAGCCTCGCTCTTTATTACGTGGGACCTACAAATTCATAAAATGTGGGAGTAATATACTACGCTGCCTACCCTTTAGGGGAAACATGCATTAGTCAATTGGACAGTGACTAATGGAATAGAGGGACGCGCGCGTAACCAACAGTAGATTGTTGCACTGAGCGTTAAGTGGGTGAAAGAGTCACTTTGCGCTTGGTACAGTAATCTACTAGAACATCGTCTCGCAGCGCACCAAAGACGACGAGCTCGCAACATGCTTCCAACGAGCTCGCAACGTCTCACTGACGAGCTGGCGGGCTTGCAACGTGGAACTAGCAAGTTAACAATGTAATATGCGGGCTGGCAACGCATCGCGAACAGCGAGCCCACAGACATAGATCTACATAGATAACGCAAATGCATGCACTTCGCGTGTCTGAACCCCGACCAAGCGTCGAGGTTGGTCGCCGCTAACTTCAGTCCCCGCGCGTCCGTTGTTGCAGCCGAACGTCCGCAAAAAACTAAAAAAAATGCCTCGTTGCGTGATAATTAACTGCAGTAGCCCAAAAATTTCGAGCACCCAAAGGCAGGAACATATTTCCTATCACAGGTAAGTTATTTTAAAATTATATTATGCGTAAATTCATATTAAAACTGTTTTTAAGTATTCCAAGCTGCGTGTCGTTCCAGAATATACCTAACTATAAATTACCGTTAAGTAAACTTTATTCACATTACGTTGCCGCGTTTGCTTTGGACGTTTGATCTGACGTTGTGTGTTAGGAGACGATGAATATCGCACAAGCGATACTGTCGCGCATCGCTTCGACTTCGTGATACAGGCAACGTCACAGTAGGTATTAAAAAGTCGGCACGCTTGGTTTCAATACAAATCGTGATAATTGCGTTATCTATGTAGATCTATATCTGTGAGCGAACCCTTACGGCGCGGCGCGTTCACGAGCAACAGCAGCGGCAGCAATTTCAATCTTCATGTCGCGCGCGCGCGGATGGAACACATCCGCCGATGTCACGTCAGAGTAGAACGCGACATGTACCTTAAAAGGTCATGAACGCCCTTACTATGCCACTATCGGGCTCGCAACGAACGCCTAGCGAGCTAGCTGTAACGCTTAGTTTTAAAGGAATATATACGTTACCACCTAGTCTTAAAATTACTTTTCGTGTGTATGCTCAATTTACGTCGTCTTGTTTAGTACTCGCCGTATTGTCTTCATCCTTCCTTACAACCTAGTTACATTTAAATTGTTTTCATCAACACGATAATGAATTGGTCACACTTAAAGGAAAATACACCAAAACTCTCCGCAATAAAGTTTGATTTTCCCGTGGCCTGTCTTAACCCAAGTTACTTGGGTCTAAAGCAAAATACACCGTAACTCTTGGCACTAAGGTTACTTGTCCCGTGTGTAGTGTAGTGTAGTGTGTAGGTGCACGTGCTTACCGCGTGCTCCGCGCGCGTGTCCGCAGGCGAGTGAGGCGGCCTCCTTTCCGCCTGAACGTCCAGGTGTCGGCACAACTCGTACTCCGGCACCATTTCCACCAGGTACTTGCTCACCGCACGTATCACGAATAGCGCGTTGAATGTCTGCCATGCTAGCATCACACTGGAAATAGAACAATTTAACATCAGTGACCACCTCATGTTATACTGGGTGTTTTGTAAGTCATTAGACGGATTTTAGAAAAGTACTGCCCTCACCAACCTGATATAAATAAACAAAAACATGATATAAGAATTTAAACTTTCGTGCTTCGTATTAAAGTTTAAAATTCCTATACCGTGTTTTTGTAGTTACTGCACTTTAGGTTCGGGAGGGCAGAGTAGATAGTTAGTATTTGATTCTCGTCACTAAGATATAATTATTTAATCAAGATTGAGACTCGCCCAAAAAGGGTTTTGTAGTAGAGTTATCCAATAAATAGGCCCATTATCTTCACCTAACCAAATACCACTATCTCTTTTTCGCCAGCACAATTAACTTTGCTTTCCATAGTGTTTGTACTAACTGCAAAGTTATATTTGCGCTTTTTGAACATGTTTTATATCTCAAAAACTACTTACTGCATATCATTCAAAACAATTTTCGTTGAAAGTTTTTATTACGATCTACAGCATATATATTTTTTTAGATTTGTCACTCTCTTACTTTTAAAGTTAGTGTGATGGACACTCATTTTACTTCTTTGAATGAGTCTATCTTTCAAACGATCGACTTTGCGAAACAATGCGAGGAATAAGGAATGAGATTAGGAACCTCGAAGTCATTAAAGACCGAAAATTATAACGCCAGTTCCATGTTTGGAGAGCCTCCCTTAATTTTCATTGCTCTTTTTATTTTTGTATAGAAGTCGTGAAGCGGTTCACAGAACACATCTGCCCACTAATTTACAAATGTGTAGTCTTAATAGATTCGGCATAAAATGGCAGTGACATACCGACAGATTTTGTTCCATTTTTATGGCTATGTAACTCTAAAAAATGTACTTACTTGTCACTGTTGGGCGCCGCTAGTAGCTCAGTGGCTCTGGTTATAAACACTTGCACTAGGGAGCCAAGGTTCCCGGTCTGAGGGTTGTTCTGCAAGAACCGCTGCAGCAAAGACTCTGTACTCGAGTCAAAAACCAGTTGCTCCTCACTGGAAATAATTACATACATATTCAAATTAGGTGAAGGAAAACATCGTAAGAAAACCTGCATGTCTGAGAGTCCTCCATAATGTTCTCGAAAGTCATGTGAAGTCTGCCAACCCGCAATTGGCCAGCGTGGTGGACTATGCCCTTACCCTTCTTATAGTGAGAAGAGGTCCGTGCCCAGCAGCGGGACACTTTATATACAGGGCTGATGATGAAGATGATATTCAAATTATAAACTCTTTTATTTTTATAGACTCAGGCCTGTATCCCCGAAGGGGGAGGGAGAAGTGTAATATTACTCCCACATTTCACCTTAAGAATGTTTAGGTATCACGTAATAGGGGGCAAGTCTATGGCCGTTAGCAGGCACATTGCCAGATTCCGTGCTGTTACTGAGAATTCGGAAAAACTTAGTAACACTTTTGTTCGACCCGGGAATCGAAACCAGTACCCGACTATCAGCAGACGAATACGCTTCTACCAGACCCGACCAGTTATAATAAGTTAACATATATAATCAACATAAATAAAAATAAGAGAGTGACAACCAGTCATAATAATGTTACGAATTGAAAATAACGCCATCTATCAGTGAATGGGAGAACTACATGAGATTGAATGTATCGGTGGTTTGAAGGTAATTCAGCTATCCTCTAATAGATGGCGTAGGTGTAAATAGAACATTTACGCAATTCTAGAAACACCTTACACGTTTCCAGAAATATCGTGAGTCGTCTCGAAAAGCCTAGTGATGTTATCCGGCCAGTATAAATAGAGCGAGAGCGCGCGAGACAACACAGTAACAATTGAATACGGAAAGCGATCAACATCAAGCGAAGGAAGTAATTCGGAAGTGTTTAGTGGTGTTTTATTAGTGTTGTTCTAGTGGTGTGAATAGTGTGTTTTACTAGTGAAGTGAAAATTAAGTGTGTGTATCTAGTGTTATACTTAGTGTTTGTGTTAGTGAATAAAGTTCAGTTTAAGTGGCATAGTGTATATAATTTATCACGAACCCCAGCTCGTAACAAATTGGTGTCAGAAGAAAGGGATAAATTATGCCGGTTATGCCGAAGGAAGAAACTGAAGGTGTGCGTACCAGGAACCAGCGCCAGCAAGACCTGGACCAGAGACGCTTCGGAGACGTTCCTTCTCCATCGTCTGGTGGACCAGGCGAATCCGCGGATGCAGTGGAGCCTACAAGCGCACACTCCGTGGCGGTGCCCGACATCGCGGCTCTGATGACGTTCATGCAGGAGCATGCGCGCCGCCTGGAGGAACAGCTACAGCGCGACAAGGAGGAGCAGGCTCGCCGTCAAGATGAGCACGCGCGCCGCCTGGAGGAACAGCTACAGCGCGACAAGGAGGAGCAGGCCCGCCGTTTGGAGGAACAGCTGGTGGTGATGAAAGACCTCAGCGCCGCTGTAGGGAAGGACCTGAAGGTGGTAAAGGAGGAGCTCCAGCAGCACGAGGCTCGTATCAGCGACGTGGAGAAGCTCGTACACGACCAGCTTGTGACTCGCGTCGCCTCTATTGAGAAGCGTGTACATGATCACCTCGAGACCCGTATTGCCGAAGTGGAGAAGAAATTGCGTGGGCTTGAGACCAACGACGTTACACCTGCAGCTGTGGCGCCCTCGCCTCGTTGGTTTAAGGTTCCACCCTTTGATGGCTCGTCATCGTGGGTTGCATACAAGGTTCAGTTTGAGGCCGTAATGCGAGCGAATGGGTGGGACAAAGAACAGGCCTTCACCGCCCTAACCTTGGGCCTTCGTGATCAGGCCTTGACGGTGTTGGAGGCATTCGGGCAAGACGTGACCTACGAGAAGCTTCTGGAGGCGTTGGAGGCGAGGTACGGAGACGCGCACCTAGAACATGTGTATCGTGCTCAGCTGAAGGACAGGACACAACGCACCGGAGAAACTCTGCAGCAGTGGGCTCTAGAGGTGGAAAGGCTGGTCAGGAAGGCATACCAGTCGTCGCCTGCGCTTATTGACGGGAACCTCGTACAAGCGTTTACGGATGGGATCCGGGACCTGGAAGTTAGAGCAGCGGTAAGACTTGGGCACTTCAAGTCCCTGAAGGAAGCCTTAGCCTACGCTCTGGAGGTGGAAGCAGCGCGTCACGAGGATCGAACTGACCGTATCAGGGAAGTTGTTTCTTCACCACGGTGCTACAACTGCGGGGAAAGAGGCCATATCCGCTTGAGCTGCCCAAAGCGTAAGCGGCACGTCGGTACCCTCTCTCCACCGAAGGAGTCACCTGACGTACCTGTCTGGCGGCAAGAGCAACGTAGCGCAGACGCCCTGACGTGTAGGCCTTACCCCGATCAACGCAAACACTGTGCAAGACAGGAAGCGAAGCCGGCAGCGCTAGTGAGAATGTTGAAGACGGATCTGAGCGACGGATGGAAAGAAGCTTTGCAGCGTGCTCAGCAAGAAGACAAGGACGTACAGCCGATTCTCAAATGGAAGAAATCAGGCGCTCCTAGGCCCAAATGGAGTGATATCGCAGCAATGAGCCCTGTCACCAAAGGTTATTGGGCACAGTGGGAAAGCTTGGTTGTCCAGGATGGAGTTCTGTGCCGCAAATGGGAAAACGCTCGAGGTAACCAATGCCATCTGCAAATGGTAGTGCCCAAGACTAAGGTGCCGGAAGTACTACGGCTCTATCACAATGGTGCTTCGGGAGGTCACATGGGTGTTAAGAAGACGCTTACTAAGGTCCGAGAGCGGTTTTATTGGCTCCACTGTCGGAATGACGTCGAGGATTGGTGCCGCAAATGCACAAGTTGTGCGGCTGTGAAGGGGCCACATACTCGTAGCAGTGGTGCATTCAAGGTGTGCAATGTAGAAGCTCCATGGGGGTCGGGACGGCGGATGTCTGGGAGGATGAGGACTCGCTGCGACCGAAGGGCGAACAACAAGGGCTTGGATGAGGGGTCATTGGTGTGGCTTCATAACCCAGTACGAAGCAAAGGAAAATCGCCTAAGTTACAAGCCAGATGGGACGGGCCATATCGCATAATTACCAGGATGAACGACGTTACCTATCGAATCCAGAAGGGGTCGCGAGGTGCACCGAAGATAGTTCATGTGGACCGGTTGGCTCGTTACTATGGGTCCAACGATGTTCGAGACGAACACGTTTAAGAGGGAGGCCGTGTTACGAATTGAAAATAACGCCATCTATCAGTGAATGGGAGAACTACATGAGATTGAATGTATCGGTGGTTTGAAGGTAATTCAGCTATCCTCTAATAGATGGCGTAGGTGTAAATAGAACATTTACGCAATTCTAGAAACACCTTACACGTTTCCAGAAATATCGTGAGTCGTCTCGAAAAGCCTAGTGATGTTATCCGGCCAGTATAAATAGAGCGAGAGCGCGCGAGACAACACAGTAACAATTGAATACGGAAAGCGATCAACATCAAGCGAAGGAAGTAATTCGGAAGTGTTTAGTGGTGTTTTATTAGTGTTGTTCTAGTGGTGTGAATAGTGTGTTTTACTAGTGAAGTGAAAATTAAGTGTGTGTATCTAGTGTTATACTTAGTGTTTGTGTTAGTGAATAAAGTTCAGTTTAAGTGGCATAGTGTATATAATTTATCACGAACCCCAGCTCGTAACAATAAGTTAACATATATAATTAACCTATACTTGTGCAGCTCCAACGCATATTTAATTCTGTCTTCTTCTTGGGGAGAACTCCAAGGGCGTGGAGCAAGAGCGTTGTCGTTCTGTCCTTCAAAAAAGGAGACAAAACTTTTTTGAAGAACTATCTCGCTCTTGAGCCACGTCTATAAGCTGTTCTCAAGGATCATTACGAACCGTCTCGCGCATAGACTTGACGAGTTGCAGCCACCGGAACAGGCCGGTTTTCGAGGAGGATACGGCACCGTAGACCACATCCACACAGTGCGGCAGATTATACAGAAGACAGAGGAGTATAATCAGCGCCTGTGTCTAGGGTTTGTGGACTATGAGAAGGCCTTTGACTCCATTGAAACATGGTCTGTTCTGGAGTCCTTGCAACGGTGCCAACTGCCAAGGCGATTGGCGATATGTCCAAGTGCTGAGAGGTCTGTATGACGCCGCGACTATGACCGTCCAAGTACAAAACCAGCAGTCTGACCTATCCACTTGCATCGAGGTGTGAGACAAGGGGATTTTATCTCCCTCAAATTGTTCACAAATGCAATGGAGGATATGTTCAAGACGCTGCACTGGAAAGGACGCGGTATTAACATAAACGGCGAGTACCTCTCACACCTAAGATTTGCAGACGATATTGTCATCGTGGCTGAAACCGTGCAAGGCTTGCAGTATATGCCTAGCCGATTCTTCTGCTCGCATCGTCCTCCGGATGAACTTGGAAAAAACCAAGATAATGTTCAATGAACATGTCTCTGCGGAACCGATTACCCTAAATGGGGTCCCTCTCGAAGTTGTTCAGGAGTACGTCTACCTGGGCAAACCCTACAGTTGGGTAGAAACAACTTCGAGAGGGAGGCTGACAGAAGAATACGACTGGGCTGGGCAGCATATAGGAAACTCCGTCAAGTCTTTTCGTCACCCCTACCCTAAAGCCTTAAGACAAAGGTCTTAAACGAGTGCGTCCTACCCATTATGACTTACGGAGCCGAGACGTGGACACTGACGGTGCGACTGGTTCACCAATTTAAGGTCGCTCAGCGAGCTATGGAGAGGGCTATGCTCGGACTTTCTCTGAAGGATCGAATTCGTAATGAATTGATCCGACAGAGAACCAAGTAGGGCATGCAAAACCGGTTCTCCGGTTTTGCGCAAAACCGGAAATCGGCCAAAATTTAACGATTTTCGAAAACCGGTTTTGAGAGCCAAAACCGGAGCTCTGCTCCGGTTTTCCCATTATTGAGTAACAATTAACATTTTGATTTTTATCAACATTTTTTTCGAACACTCAAAAAATAATTAATTTTGTGGCATCAAATGTATCCGAACCGAACACAGCCTGCATCCATCCACTTACACGCCTCCCTCCACTACCCCCGCACCCCGCACCCGTAACCCGCCAGCCTGCGCCTGTGTTGTTGCAGTAATACCCTTACCGGGAGTGCAAGTGCGTTTCCGCCGCCCTCGCCTGCGACGCTAGGACAAAATGTGAGTATTTACTTAGTTATTAATTTAACCGATTCTACTCCATCAACATCTCGGGTGGCTGATACTCCAGGAGTTTTGGAAGAAAAAAAACTTGTATACTGAACTAACTGAAACTATTATCAACTTGTTGCAGCAGCTAAAATATAAACCCGAGGACACAGACACCATCACCGCAGTTCTCACCGAGCAGTCCATACCTTTGCAATCGTCATCATCTGACGCTGAAGAGCTAACTCTTCAAGAGCAGCTAGAGAAGGAATTACTCAAATGCAAGAGAAAGAGAACCCCCAAAAATCGGTCAGATTTCGACCTGGCTGGGTTCGTAAAAGTAGAGCAAGCCATGTATGAAAGCGGAGGGCATCGGGGTGTGTATCTCATCATATAATTGTTTATTATGTGTTCTACCAACAAGTGTTGAGAGTGAAAGGGTGTTTTCGAGTGCTGGGTATTTCTGTAACAAAATAAGAAGTTCGCTGTCTGATCGAATGTTGGATGCACTTATATTCTTGAGATCACATTATCAAGAACAGCGATCTCTTGAAAACAAGTGATTTATGCTTTATTTAAATTAGTATACATAGTTGATTATTGATCTCTTTTTTAGTGCAATATGAATAATGTTATTTTGTAGTTCGTCTTCAAAGTTACAAATATGTTGATGTTTTTGGTAATTGTGGGTGGCTGTGTTTAATATTTGAAGATGCTGATTGTGTTTTCTATGTTTAAAATATATTATTTTTGATAGCAGACTTAATAGGTACCAAAGATACAAAAAACTTACTTGTTGTTGATTTGATCTCAGTTGATTAATCTTTATACTATTATAAGTTCATTGTTATCTGTACAATTATTATGGTTTGGATTAAAAAGAAATGTATCGTACAATTTGTTTTATTTGTAGACTTAGTGGGTATTTAAAAAAATGGTGTTTCTCTTTAAATTATACAACATTCGATTTTTTTTGCTAAAACCGGACCTAGCTCCGGTTTTCGATTTTGGTCCCCAAAAAACGATGTTCAAAACCGGTTTTGATGACTTTCCGGCTTTGCATGCCCTAGAACCAAGGTAATCGACATAGCTCAAAGAATTAGCAAGCTGAAGTGGCAGTGAGCCGACCACATTTGTCGAAGAACCGATAACTGTTGGAGTAGTCGTGTTCAAGAGTGGAGACCGCGCCTTGGCAACGCCCTCCGGCTAGGTGGAGTGACGATATACGCAAAGTGACTGGCAGCGCCTGGACACGAAGAGCCGAAAATCGGGCTCAGTGGCGTACCATTGGAGAGGCCTATATCCAGCAGTGGAGTACGGCAGGCTGATGATGATGATATAATCAAAAGATTTTATTATGGGATATAAAACAATAGCGCACAAAAAATATATATAAATAACCAAATATTAATAATTATACTACCAACATCAATATTTAATAAATTAAGTTAAAATGCTACGCTAAAAGTGAATAAATCAAGAGCGAGCCGGACTCGCCTATGATGGGTTCCGTGGTAGACGTTAACCACTTGACTTAACAAACTCATCTTAATCACCCAACCAAATACCTGTATAACTTTTTCGCCACCAAAAATAACTTTGTTTTCCATAGTGTTTATAATACACGAATAAGTTATAGTTGCGGTTTTTGACAATGTGCTATATCTCAAAAACTGCGAGGTGTAGTCACCTCGTTTAACCCTAGAAGCCCAATCTACGTCAATTTGACGTATGCCGCGGCGAAATATCTCTTTAACTTTTCCTTTTACCATCGGATCGCTTTAAACTCCCGAACCAATTCAGTGGCCGTCAGGACCTCGCAGGACAGGTTTGCGTCATCTCGGTAAGTGCCGCCATTCTGGTGGAATGATGATGTTGCACGTCATTTCGACGTATCATTGGGCTTTGTGTAACTTTTGTAACTGTTTCAAATTTCTTTTGTTGTGATTTATTTGAGTTATCTGTCTTGTTTAGACACATTTGTCATAATATATATTATATTGGTAGGTTAAATATAAGATGGAGTCCCATCTACATCTAAACCAAGACAAAATAGCTTAAATTTTAGAAAATAAGGGTGATTGTTCTCCTTGGATTCGGACTCCGAGCATGAAGCTTGTGTAGATGAAGATGATGTCAAGAGTGATAACGAAGACACGATGATCGACCACAATGAGGATGCAAGCCCAACAAGCAGACAAGCGGACCCTGAAAATCATGCTTTTCTGGTATTGGCTAATCTTGAGGTAACTTCATCGACTTCACACTTTACCTAGCCTCAGCGGTCAGTAAATGGAAGAATAACCGTGTATGGTCAACTATAAAGGGACGTACGATTAGAGGGACTTCTGTTATAAATTTTATTCGTCCAAATAGAACGCGAATTTGTCGCAATGTTGTCAACAACAAAAATTAAGCACAGATTTGTCGGCACCTTGGATGCAAATACCACTAGAGGCACCCACTTTGTAGAGGACTGTAAGTGACAATATACCAAATATAAAAAAAAACTGGTAACCTCCAGAGATTACTAATGATTATCTAGAACTAAAAGAACAACGCTATTGCGGACTTTGTTCATATAAAAAAGGCGGATGACCAACGCGCAGCGTGCCAAAAGGCCATATACGGAGAACACAATATTGATACTTGTCAAGACTGTCTATATAGACTGTTTTTTTGCTATTTTAGTAATGAAATATTATTACAGATTAATTAAATTTTAGAAAAAAGAAAAACAAGAAGATTTTTGTTATAATTACTGTTTGAAATAGAATTAGTTTTTATTATAAGTCAAATCGATTAGATCGATTGAGTAACATTTTGTTTAGTCTATTGAAAATTTCTGACAATGGTCACACTGAACTGTCAATCTTTTCGTTCATTGTCGTTTCCCGCGGTCAGCGAAAAAACCTAGCTCTGGATAGATTTCGTGTTGTGAGCGTTTTGATCTTGTATTTAGAACCCGTTTGATTGCCACTTCCTTGATCAATAACTGGCACCGGTTAATTGTGATAAAAATAGTATTTTTAACGAACATTGTAAAACTTGAGTGAATCCGATGCACGTGGTTGGTGCCGGAAGAATTTGCTGATTGAAGACGCTGCGTGGAGTCTGGTAAAGTAAAGATAATTCACTTGCTAATATTGGCCAATTTTAGTCTCGTGTGTGTCTAACTTGCCTCCAGGACTCCACTCAAGAACATCACCAGGAGATATTTGGTAAGACATTTGTTTAATTCTTAGCGCCAAGAAACTTGGCCCATGTGTTAGATCCTTTGTCTTGGGCTAAGACTGGATGAATTAATCGCTTCCACTGATCTCTGTTAAAAAATACCCGTTCTTAGCCCGAATTCTACACATAATTTTTGGTAGCAGAGCGTGGTTGAAATTTAGCCGCTGTTGCATTACTGAGTATAAACTCAGATTGGTATGAGCTTGTATCTTATCACCTTGTAGACAGTATTGTAGTGTTTGTCAGGTCAGTTATTGTCTAAAATACATAATATTTAATTGTATAAGTTGACCTAGATAATTTGAAACACATTGTCACATAACCTCAATCAGTAATTGTTGATTTGTATTGTTGGAAAATCTAACTTAAATTTGTTGTTGCATAATAAGTCAGTTTGTTTGGATACATAACAGCTGTATGTATCAATAAATTTAGTAAATTTAGTTTATTGCATATATTCATAAACATTGTAATAATCAAACTTGACCTTGCCACTTGGGCGGGTCACATTAATAAACTTTGTTTGTTATAATATAGATAATATTGCTAGGTAACACATATTCTGTGCTTACTTCATATTGTATATCATAAATAACACAGTTAGTCTGTCTGTTGCAAATAATTAACTAATTAAGTTGAAGTTTCAACTTTATTAATTTGTTATAAGTTATAACTTTGATAACTTTTGTGTTTGTTTCAATATACTGAAACTTTTAATTTTGTTGGGCAGTAAATACCTGTCACTTGCCTGCACTTGCAATAAACAGGCTAATACCTTGCTGGTTTCAAAGAATTAAGAAAAATTAAGTTTGATTGTTAATATTGTTTAACGCTTGTCCGGGCTCTTTTGAAATTTTGATTATGTCAGCTATCAAGGACTTGCGTGCGGCTGCTGGTGCTATTGCGTCAGATTTGCGCTGGTTTGCCTCAGCCAGTGCTTTAGTGAACCGGCCTGATCGCCAGCAGGCCCTACTTCAAAGGTACGAGCGGATTGATGATCGCCTGGCAAGTGTGGAACAGCAATTCCGCACTTTCAGCACTTGCTGTCTTGAAGTGTCAATCAATGATTTCACCGCTGACCAGCGAAATAAGGTCAGCGAAGACTATGCCCAGGTCTTAGACCTGTATGATGCTGTCTCCAATACTGCGAGACAACTAGTTGCCGATAGGGAAGGGCAACCCGGCCTGAAGCAGGAGCTTCCTAGGTCAGCACCGGGGCTGGTGAGTAGGCTCCCTACATTGGACCTCCCCCATTTTGATGGCTGCCTAGGAAGCTACCTGGGCTTTGTTAATTTGTTCGACAGCCTAGTCCATGATAGGGCTGACCTTCGGCCGGCACAAAAGTTGGCCTATCTAATGTCGGTACTGGATGGGGAGGCAAAGGGCCTCATCCAGCATCTGCCCGTGTCTGACGAGGCGTACCAGACGGCTCGGGACCTAATTACCCGTAGGTACCATAACAAGCGTGGCCTCGCCGACACGCATATTGAGCAGATTTTGGGCTTGCCGACGCTCACCCGGGTCTCTGGGTTGCGCACCCAACTGTTGAACCCGCTTTTGGTGGCCATCAACGCACTTAAGTGCCTTGACCTGCCCGTGGACCAATGGTCCTATCTATTGGTGCACATTGTGCTGAAGAAGCTGCCTGCCGACCTGAGGTCGCGTTTTGAACAGCGCTTTGGTGGGGATAGCGCGACCCATTTGCCCCCCTTTGCTGACCTGGAGAGGTTCCTGGAGGATGAGTGCCGGGTCTTGGACAACTCCGGTGGTGATACGCCGGCTAAGACGCAGCCGCCCAAGGTCAAGGAGCAGGCTCGCGGTCACACCCGAGCCAATGTTGACCGGCGCCCTCCTCGCTTTGCGGTCACGCAGAGCCCAGCGGAGTGCTCCTACTGCAAGGTCACGGGGCACAGAACGGCCAGTTGTAGGGCATTCTTGGACCTACATGTCGCCTCTCGTAGGCGCATCGCGAATGCCCGCCGCCTTTGCTTCTCTTGTTTGGGGTCCCACTACCAGCGAGACTGCCCAAACTCTCGCCCCTGTCCTCACTGTGGAGGACAGCATTTGGACATTCTCTGCATGAATGCCAGAGAGGTAGGCCGCTTGTCTTACCAGCCGACGCCGCGCACGGGCGGGTGTCTTGAAGGTGGCAGCCGAGGCTCACCGGCGCGTAGCCGAGAGTCGCCTCGCTCAATTGATCGCCACTCACCCCGCTTGGAGAACCGTAGCGTGCGCACGCCTCCTTTCTCTCGCGCACCTGAATGTGCGACCGCCCAGCGTCACCAGCACCATGACTGCTGCCCCAGGTATTCCCCTCCTTTGGCGGAGCGTCCCCGCCTTGACTCGCGCCCACCTCGTTTTGGGCGGGTGCGTCACTATGACCCCCCACAGATGGCGCGCGGATCGAGTCATCGCGCCTTTGAGGACTTCAAGCCGCACCCTCATTTTGACTTGCCAGGTCCTGGCCAACGGTCGCCGCCCAGGCAACAATAGGTCATTGACCCCTGCCCTATAACGCCAACCTCCCCCATTGAGACCGTTATCCTACCAACGGTTGCTGTTAGGGTCTGGGGACCCACGGGGACCTCTGTTGTTGTCCGTGCTATATTGGACACAGGTTCACAAGGTTGCATTGTTTCCACTTATTTGGTAGGGCAGGTTAAATTAAATATGGGCTCTTTTCCGAATTGTATACGGGGCATAGGTGACGTAGCCTCTAATGTTGAAGGGCAAGTTAAAGTTTTGTTTGGCCCTGTTGAATCTTCACACCCGAGGATTAGAACCTCGGCTATTGTGCTGAAGAATATTTTGGGCATGCATCCACAGAAACAGCTACCTGCTGCTGTGGTGAATTTGACATCGGGATTGGAACTGGCAGACCCCAAATTTGACACACCGGGACAAATCGACTTGTTGATTGGCTCTGATGTCCTCGGTGGAATTTTGATTGGTGGGAAACGGGTCTTGGTGCCAAATGGTTTGACTGCCATCCCGACCATATTTGGACTTGCTTTGATGGGACCTGTACCTAGGGACCCCCCTCCACCTGAACTTGATAATTTGTTGGCTGTAGGCTCTGCTCTCTCTGATGCGGTTCAGAGGTTTTGGGAAGTAGAGGAGCCCCCTCAAGTTGCCCGTTTGAATCCAGAACATGAGGAGTGCGAGCTGTTCTTCCAGAACAACACTGGTCGTCTCCGTTCTGGTCGGATTATTACGAGGCTACCCTTCCTGTCTGTTCGGCCTCCGCTTGGTGAGTCACGACCTTTAGCCGAAAAGAGATTGTTGGCTATGGAGCGTCGCATGGGTCGTGATCCGGAGCTCAGACAGAAGTACATTGAGTTCATGAGGGAATATGAACAATTGGGACACATGTCTGTGTCAAATTTGGATTGGCGTTCGGTGGAGCACTACTTTCTCCCGCATCATGCGGTATTGAAGCCATCGACTGGCAAGCTGCGCACAGTGTTTGATGGTTCTGCGCAGACTTCAACAGGCGTATCCTTGAACCAGTGCTTGCATTCTGGTCCCAAGTTGGTCAAGGACCTTTGTGACGTCATCACCAGCTTCCGACGACATCAGGTTGTCTTTGTGGCCGACATAAAAATGATGTTCAGGCAGACGATTATCCACCCTGATGACCGTCGCTTCCAGCTGATCCTTTGGAGAGAGTCTCCTCGCGATCCCATGGTCGTCTACGAGCTCAATACAAATACGTACGGGTTAAGGTCAAGCCCCTACTTGGCAATACGTTCTCTTTGGGAGCTCGCAGACCGCGAAGGCCTACGTTTCCCAAGAGCCTCCGCCATCTTGAAGGACGATATTTACGTCGATGACATTTGCTCGGGCGCCTCCACAGCGGACGAGGCGATCCTCCTGCGGGACGAATTGATAGGTATTTTGGCCTCCGCTGGTTATGAGTTGCGCAAATGGATTTCCAACTCGCCAGCGCTTTTGGAAGGCTTGCCAGAGGATCATCAGCAGGATCCACATTTGTTTGAGATTGTTGATAACCCCGCCATGATGGCTGTTCTCGGCGTTCAGTACAGACCAGTCCAAGACATCTTTACATATAACGTAGACTTGAAATTGCCGTGTTCTTGGACTAAACGTCTCGTATTGTCTACTGTCGCCAGAACCTTTGATCCGAACGGTTGGATTTGTCCTATCATATTTTGGGCAAAATGCTTCTTGCAGAAGCTTTGGACAGCAGGATTGACCTGGGACGAACCTCTACACGGCACTCTTGTTGAGGAATGGACCTCTTTTGTATCCTCGCTTCCTGCCGTCAACGAGATCTCCTTGCCTCGTCCCATCCTTCCTCCCGGGAAGTACAAGGCCACCCTTCACGGGTTTTGTGACGCCTCGGAACGTGGTCACGCGGCCGTGGTGTACTTGCGCACAGTCAGTGCCTCGGGTCAGGTGAGAGTCTCCCTGATCATGGCGAAGAGCAAGGTAGCACCCCTTCGGACATCTTTGACCATTCCGAAATTGGAGCTCTCGGGAGCAGCACTTCTTGTACGCTTGTTGAACCACGTGTCCAGTACTTTGGGTAAAAGCATTTGCATTAATGGGACCTACGCCTGGACAGACAGCCAAATTGTTCTTTGTTGGTTGAAGGCTTCTGTCCACACTTTGGAGGTATTTGTTGCTAATCGCGTTTCCCAAATCCAGAAATCCGAAGTCAAACTTGTTTGGAGACACGTGCCAGGTGAGCTCAACCCCGCTGATTGTGCCTCGCGCGGATGCTTGACGCCTAGTTTGATAGGTCATTCGCTGTGGTGGGGTCCGGAATGGTTGAGTCGACCAGAAATTGATTGGCCTCGAACGCCAGTTTTAAATACTACCAATTTGCCGGGTCTACGCACACTCGCTGTTGAGAAGATGGAATGCGCCTTCGACCCCGATTTCCTGTTGAATCGTTACAGCTCCCTCGACAAGTTGTTAGGTGTTACTGCTTGGATAAAGCGTTTTGTTTTTAATTTTAGGCACCCACAACAGAAACGACTGACACCGTTTATCTCACCACAGGAACGACAGGAGTCCCTTACCTTTTGGGTTCATTCTGTGCAATTGGCGCATTTTGAAAAGGAGATTGCTATCCTTAAATCAGGGAGATCGAAATTGTCGGGAGCTGTCTCTAAATTGAACCCCTTTTTGGACGATACGGGTCTCTTGCGCGTTGGAGGGCGTCTCAATAACGCCAAACTCCCTTACGGGGCACGTCACCCCCTTTTGTTACCTAAGGACGGTCATTTGGTACGCTTGTTGGTAACTGACCGTCACCTTAAAAACTCGCATGCTGGTTGTAATGCTTTGTTGGCTATTTTGCAACGCGAATTTTGGATTTTGTCTGCCCGAAGAATTATTCGGAGTGTAGTCTTTCGCTGCATCCCTTGCTATAAGCTCAAGGCTTCTACCATGCAGCCCTTGATGGGAGACTTACCGGCAGATCGCGTAACTGAGAGCAGGACGTTTGACGGTGTTGGCACGGACTTCGCTGGTCCTTTTTTGGTGAAAACGTCGACACTTCGAAACAGCAAGACTGTTAAGGCCTACTTGTGTGTTTTTGTTTGTCTCTCCACAAAGGCCGTACACCTAGAACTGGTCTCCTCGCTTACGACCGAGGCGTTCGTAGCCACATTTGACAGATTTGTATCCCGCAGAGGGATGCCTTCCTTGATCCGTTCTGACTGCGGCACTAACTTCAAGGGCACCTATAATTATTTGAAAGATGTTGTTAATTTCCTTGAAACCAACAAAGCTGATATAGGTGATAGGCTTGCCCGACGTGGGATAAATTGGTTGTTTTCCCCACCAAATTGTCCACACTGGGGTGGTATATTTGAGGCCGCCGTAAAATCGGCCAAAACACACTTGCGCAGGACAATCGGTGAATCTGTCCTTACATTTGAGGAACTCGCAACTGTGTTTTGTAAGATTGAGGCCGTTTTGAACTCTCGGCCATTGTGCCCGATCTCCTCAGATCCGAATGATTTGGAGGCCCTTACGCCGGGCCATTTTTTGATTGGTCGCCCACTTGTCGCCTTGCCTGAGTACCCCTATATTGATACGAGACCTGGTCGTCTCTCGCGTTTTGAATTGGTACGCCAGATTACTCAGAGCTTTTGGAAACGCTGGAACTTGGAATATTTGCACATACTCCAGCAACGCGTTAAGTGGACCGACAAGACCGATCCACCCAAGGTTGGTGACCTCGTTTTGATCAAGGAGGCTAACCTTCCGCCACTCAGATGGCGCAGGGGGCGCATCCTTCATTTGGTAACTGGGGCTGATGGAGTTCCCCGATTTGCTGAGGTCTTGGTGGACGGTTCGATTCTGAGGAGAGCGGTTGCAACATTGTCACGTCTACCAACCGATTAGCGGACCGGTAGGCCGGTCCGGGGCGGGTGGATGTTTGAAATAGAATTAGTTTTTATTATAAGTCAAATCGATTAGATCGATTGAGTAACATTTTGTTTAGTCTATTGAAAATTTCTGACAATGGTCACACTGAACTGTCAATCTTTTCGTTCATTGTCGTTTCCCGCGGTCAGCGAAAAAACCTAGCTCTGGATAGATTTCGTGTTGTGAGCGTTTTGATCTTGTATTTAGAACCCGTTTGATTGCCACTTCCTTGATCAATAACTGGCACCGGTTAATTGTGATAAAAATAGTATTTTAACGAACATTGTAAAACTTGAGTGAATCCGATGCACGTGGTTGGTGCCGGAAGAATTTGCTGATTGAAGACGCTGCGTGGAGTCTGGTAAAGTAAAGATAATTCACTTGCTAATATTGGCCAATTTTAGTCTCGTGTGTGTCTAACTTGCCTCCAGGACTCCACTCAAGAACATCACCAGGAGATATTTGGTAAGACATTTGTTTAATTCTTAGCGCCAAGAAACTTGGCCCATGTGTTAGATCCTTTGTCTTGGGCTAAGACTGGATGAATTAATCGCTTCCACTGATCTCTGTTAAAAAATACCCGTTCTTAGCCCGAATTCTACACAATTACCTAATTATAAGAAATCAAAATAGTTTTAAATTTTTGTTAATTTAATTTTTCCTTGATTCAATGATAGTACTGTGATTGAATTAATAAAGAGTATATTATCATTAAATGTATTTTATCTATTATTTAACTTGTATTTTTAATAACTAATGCAAAAAAATATTGTTAACTAGAAAACAATAGGAAAAACACAGCGAGTTTATTTTTACACGTCATTTTGACGTATGATTGGGCTTTATAGCCAGTGAAATATGATTGGGCTTCTAGGGTTAAATGACTTTTCGGAACAAAATAACTGTGACATACGGACGGACGGACAGACAGACATGGCGAATTTATAAGGGTTCTGTTTTTTCATTTTGGCTACAGAACCCTAAATACATCTTAATTAATTACCAAATATTACTCATTATACTACCAACATCAATATATACTTTTAAATAAAAAAAGTTTATATGCTAGGCTAAAAGTGAAAAAGATGCAGATGAATCTGTGTGTTATTATTATTATAGACTCACGCCTGTATCCCCGAAGGGGTAGGCAGAGGTGTAATATTACACCCACATTTCGCCATGATTTTTTAGGTCCCACGTAATAGGGGGCGAGCCTATTGCCGTACCGGGCACATTACCAGACTCCGAGCTCCGTGCTAATAACGGAAAAGCCCAAAAACACTTTGCCCGGGAATGGAACCCGAGACCTCCCAATCCCACGCGCACATTTATGCTGCGAGACCAACGAGGCAGTGTCTGTCTGTGTGAGTAAACAAAATCAATTCGCTATGTTCGTAATTCTACACATAAACTGTTAAATCGATTTTGTTGATTCAAGGCCAGTTTCACCGGTGTCTGATAAGTGCCTGATAAATTAATTTGTCAGCTAACAAATATAAATAGCATGTATGGCAGCAGACGAGACGGCAGCCCACCTGTTCTTCGACTGACCTGAGGTCGCACAGTACAGGCAGCAGTACCTGACCAGATACAGCACCCTGAGGGAAGCAG
Organism: Euclidia mi; assembly: GCA_944739405.2. Lineage (NCBI taxonomy): Eukaryota > Metazoa > Arthropoda > Insecta > Lepidoptera > Erebidae > Euclidia > Euclidia mi. The sequence continues at coordinate 8,959,555 of OX123208.2, forward strand.
TGGGCCACATCAAGAGTCTATTGCCCTTCCTCGGTGACCTGGGGTGGCTCAAGTGTCAAGACCATTCCCACCCGCACGCAAAATACACGCCAGGACGTGGAGTTGCGGAAACAGCCCGTGCTACCAAAACCAAGAGAAGAACAAAGAGAAAATCTGTGCGCATTTTTAATTTATTTGGAAGATACGGATAAAAATCCGATTTCAGATTTTCAAATCGATTTCAAAAACCGATTTTCGAAATCGATTTCAGTAGCGGATGTTGGAGCGTAGCGTACGACAAACGCAAACAATCGAAATCTTATTGTTTTTAGGCATGAGACCAATCAAGTCAAATAATACTCTCCAAACATAAATTCCTAATAACGATTTGCAATTTTCAAAATAAACATTAGATAGTTGCAATCTGCATAGATATTATCGCCTCGATATTTAGTTTTATTTTTTCTATTCAATCTGCAATTCATAAAACCGCCAAAATCCAAAACGATTCGCTTGCTTGGCGACAATTCGCTTCATCTCTTTCGCTATTTCAACGGATCACTTAGTAAGAAAAAGAAATGAAATTCGCTCTCTCACATTCTAACTAACTAGTCGTTTGGTAGAGTGAAAGAGAATGAATGAATATGAAAACTATCGAAAACGTAAGCTTTAGATTTACTTTGTAGTTTGGTTGCGCTTGCACCGTTTGGTTCGGATTAGATTGTTTGCGTTATCGTGGTATTGTTTTGCGTTTTCTAAAATCGGTTTTCTCATATTGGAATATCGATACGATACGATTTCTGACTGCAATCGGATTTCAGATTCGTTTTGATATATCAGTCTCATGCCTACTTCATCGACGTTAGGATGAAGTTCATCCTAACGTCCTAGACGTGCTTTCTCATAATCTGACGATTATCTGGAGGTTTTTAGGCAAAAGTTATTTTTTTAATTTTTTTAAGTTAATAGCCGCTCCCTCCACCGATGAAAAGGTATACATTATTTACATATTTATCATCTTAGCTTTGCAACCCAATAGCTCTCAATGACGCTCGAGTAAATCCCAATTTAGCATCGTGGGCTCCCCTACTTTAATGTTTATTTTCGAAAAAAAATACCCACATACAGTTCTGCAACCTCATATCAATTAAAAAAAAACTGAAGCTGTAGCATATTACCGTGCGGAAATATGCTGTATTTATTTTAGTATCTAAAAATAGGATCGCTTCAAAAAACTAATTGTCACTCTTTTTCCATTCTGTGAGTGCCGTAATACGTGACTAAGAAAAAGGGACGATGCAAATAGAATCTTTAGGAAGGGACGGTAAGTCTAAATGGCAGCCTTTCAGCACTGTGCTGACTGCTGAGAGGTTGATTCTCAACGCAAAAGACATGCCAGGATGTCGAGATGTGGAAACAGCCTATGCTAGAATACCATTCTCATACGAGTCTTCATTCATTCTCCTAGCGTTATCCCAGTTTCAACCTGGGGTCCGCATACTAGTCTAACCGGATTTGGCTGAATATTAGCTTTTCCACGGAGTGACTGCCTGTGTAACCCCCGCAACCCGAAGAGATAGCCATATTTCATGGTTTAGACTAGTGTCAGTTTATTAAGAAGGTACTGACGCCCTATAACGACTGTCAAAGATCTTCATGACAACCGGGACCGACGGCTTAACATGCTCTCCGAGGCACGGGGCAAGCGATAATTTATAATTCAATACGCACATAACTCCGAAAAGTCATTGGTGCGCGCCGTGGATTTGAACCCGATAACCCTCTGCATGGCAGTCTGTAGGTTGGTCATTCGAGTCTTATTAAAGAGAAAAAAGACTTCGACGTTTTATCATCTGTAATTATCACTTACACAATACCTTAACGCCTACCTATATTCCTCTTTATAACGATAAATAAAAAAATGTAGCCTTGTTTGTGTAAGTAAAAAATATTGAAGTTACTAATCTTGTTCCATTAATCAGTTGTCTACATTTGTAGATACCAAACCCTTGTAAAGTGGTTTGTTATAGATATCAAGCTATCTACACATCATGTCCTTAAGGCACATACCTACTATGGCATGACGGTTAAGGCGCTGTGTACAGTACACTGAGTTCAGCTGTTGCTGTCACTGTCGGATTGTATACATAAGAAAGAGAAGCGCGATGACGACGGGACGTTCAGAACGAGTTATTTATCATTAAATACATTAATCCTTACAAATATCTTATTCCAATCGATAAATAAAAACAACAGTTACCTTTATTATTATATATTACATCACTGTTATTAATATTATCAAGATTTGTTTATAAATAATACAGTTACAATTGCTACAATTTCAATTTTAATGGTTATTTTATGTTTTTTTTTATCGAGAAAATTTACCGAAAACGTGTTTTGAACACAATGGTCCCCTCATAAATATGATCATAAATATGATCAAGATTAACATATATTTTTTTAGCTGCTCTAAAATGTATACATTTGGCTAAAAAACTGTTTTGTGAAGCCTATTTTGACTAGGTACAGCGCCTTAATTTATCGTAATAGGCTTGTGTCCTAAAACGTAATTAGTGATTGATTCGTTCCTTTATTAGATGTTAAACCGAAATAATTGAATTTTTCTTCAAAAATCGATCAGCAACATTACTAATTACGGCTTTTTAAAAACCTTTTTGAATTTGACGTGAAAATGTTGTAAACCATCACAGCGGTTGAGTGATGTCACTAAATGCAAAACAAAACAAACCGTGAATGAAGTCTAGTCTGGTGTACCCACTTTTATCAAAGAGCTCAGATAATTACATAGAGGCGCATTTTTATGGGCGCTCTGTACACAAACTTGCTGTGACCCAAATGTAACGTGGCAGTCGCGCTGTGACAGCTGTCTCTACGAGTGCAAGAGAGACGAACGTTCTTCCTGTGAAGTCCTGTGTATCTTAACTACGAGAGCAAGAGAGACGGAGAACGACGCCAGCGGCGCCAACGGCGCTAACTACGAACTACACTGGCGACAGTCGCCACTTGGAATCGGCACACGAAATCCTTAAGAAATGCGCTTCTATGTAAATCTGTATTCAGGGCGTTTATTTTGTTAAATTCGATTTGACAGTTACAAAGTTCGACGTTTTAGTTGTATTTACTACCAAAACGTCAACAACATCAATGGCGGACGCACTGTTTGACGTAATGCTCTCTGATTGGTGTTTAATGTCACAAGAAGAAATATTTTATTTTTTAATTTTAGAAGCCCAAATATACCGGTAATCTTATCTTTTTATAATAAATAATACATACATTACATACATAGACTCACGCCTGTTTCCCGGAAGGGTAGGCAGAGACTGCGAAATGCCATTTGCAACGATCCTGACATACGAGGGGAGTTCAATGTATTCTCGGTATAGGTATGAAGGAAAAGGCGGAAAATTCTGAATAAATTTTATTTTTCAATATACTCCCCTAACATCTCAATACATTTATTTGTTCGTGAAAGTAACTTTTCAATTCCCTCTGAAAAATATTTTTCTTCATGGCCCGAAAAATGTTCGTTTATTGCTCCCTTCAACTCTTCATCGTCCGGAAAATGCTTTCCACGAAGGTCTTTTTTAAGATTACGGAATAGATAATAATCACTAGGGGCCAGGTCCAGACTGTAGGGTGGATGATTGATTTCTACAAATCCGTACTCCCGCACAGCAGCCTGGGCAAGGCGCGCCTTGTGAACCGGCGCGTTGTCGTGAAGCAGTAACACATCTGCGGTAAATTTTCCACGTCTTTTTTCTTTAATTGCCTCCTTTAAATTACGCAGGGTGGTTGCGTATGATGCAGCAGTAATACTTTGACCTTCTTTTGTGTACTCGATTAGCAAGATTCCCTTAGAATCCCAAAACACCGTGGCCATGAGCTTTCCTGCGGACGGAGTGACTTTGAACGTCTTCGGCGGGTCTGATCCTTTTTTGTGCCACTGCATAGACTCTTGCTTGCTCTCAGGGTCATAGTGATGAACCCACGTTTCATCACCAGTAACAATCCGATCGAAAATACTTTGCGGATTTTCACCACAGAGGTCCAAAAACTCCTTACAACAGTCAACTCGCACTTGTTTCTGTAGCGCGGTGAGCATTCGCGGCACCCATCTTGCACTGACCTTTGACAAATTCAGGCGCTCATGAAGGATTGTGTGCCCACGGATAGCTTAGTCATTTCTGCTAATGTTTTCACTCTTACACGGGCATCTTCAAGTACAAGTTTTTCGACTAATTTGACGTTTTCTTCAGTAGCGGCACAAATTGGCCCACCAGCGCGGGGGTTGTCTTCAATGCTCTCTCTACCCCGTTTGAATTCACTTGACCACTTCTGAATTGTAGATAATGAAGGTGCAGAATCTTGGTAAACTGCCACCATTTCTTCAGGGATAATTTTTTGAGTTTTGCCTTGTTTTGTGAGGAATTTTATCACTGCATGATGCTCGATTTTTTTCATCATTGTCGAATCAGTCATCATAGTTGTCTTTTCGCAATGATATCTTGAATAGTAATAGTGGCAATTAAATGAAATTTTGTATTTATACCCTCAAAGAGTGTCATTAACTAATGAGATAATTAAATTACCCTTATCATTAGTATATCACCTCGATACCGAGAATACATTGAACTCCCCTCGTACCTCTCTTGCTTCATTCACTCCCATCAAGTTTCTCATGTATGCTCTTCTGTTTAGGGTACTTCTCACCTATTCTTTTTTTAGGATGTCTCCAATCTGGTCAGAGAACGTCCGCCTACGTCTTCCCCTTCGTCCTGTCCCATTCACACTTGCCTTATATATCTTCTTTGTCAGTCTTTCGTCTTCCATCCTCTCCATGTGCCCAAACCATCTTAACATGCCTTTCTCGATGCTTGTCACTACATCTTCTTTTACCCCACACCACTCTCGTATCACACAATTCTTTACTCTGTCGGTCTAAGACACACCACACATCTACAGCATTTATCCTACTTTCAAGTCCCTTCTGCCATACCCAACTTTCACTACCATACATAAGGGTAGGCACTAACACCCCTCTATGCACAGCCAAACGTGCCTTTTTGGACACGTTTTGACTGTTCATAAACGCCTTCAGAGCTCCATTCACACTATTACCTGCATTAACACTTCTTTCAATATCTTCTTCATACTTACCATCTCTTGTAAACAACATACATACATAGACTCACGCCTGTTTCCCCGAAGGGGTAGGCAGAGGCATATTAAACGCCCACTTTTCGCCAGTGTTTTGATCCCACGTAATAGGTGGCGAGCCTATTGCCGCTAATTGGGACATTTTGTTTGCCAGAGCCTCGTCCGTTGATCGGCAGGTGCACCACTTGCAGGTGAGGTTGGCTTGGGACCCTAAGTTCTTGGTGGGAACCCTATGCACCCTCTTCGTAAACAACGTACCTAAGTAAACAAACTCATTCATGACTAATAAACTTTATAAACGTCTACTAATAATAATGAATCTATAGATACTACAATCTTATCAAATTACAAAGTTTGACGTTTTAGTTGTATTTACTACCAAAACGTCAACAACATCAATGGCGGACGCACTGTTAGACGTAATGCTCTCTAATTGGTGTTTACTGTCACAAGAAGAAAAATTGTAATTTTAATTTTAGAATCCCAAATATAACGTTTATCATATCTTTTTATAATAAATAATAAACTTTATAAACGTCTACTATTAATAATGAATCTATAGATACTACAATCAAACCGATTTATTCTTAGTGGACACAAGCCTACTGCAGAATCTTTAAAAAAAGTCGATTTGACGTTCATAAACATGTGTGACAAGTGAATATATGATTTTGAATTTGACTTTGTTGGATGTCAGGTGCCTTTAACCACGGTAATAACTAAGACTACAGAATAAAAGGCAGACGGAGCGCGCGGAACACTTGCGTGAGGCCACTAAAGCAAATACAAAATTGAAAAGCGAATACAAACTCGGCTCAGTGCGCTGCAAAGCATCGCACAGTTCACACGCCACGATCAATCCAGCTTTTAAATTCATAAAATGCCGTCTTGCGTTTTTAAACATTGTAAAAGTTGTTTCCAAAAGCAAAAACGGGAAGATGGAATATATTTTTACAGATAACTATGGATTATTTGACTGTTTTATAATATTATTTCGATAAAATTCGTATTTCTGCAGAAAATATGTAAGTGTTGCCAGTTTACGTTGACGCCGTTCTCCCTGAATTAGGGAAAATGCACTTGTCAATTGATTATGTAATATTGATGGTCATGTTAATGAAAAATACATTAACGTAATGTAAAAGTATATTGTAGATTATCTTTTTTCTTATAAATATAGTAATAGAATTTCCATTAGTATATACATTGTTTTGAGTTCGATCCCCAAACGATCCAAATATTCGTGTACACATGGCTCCTCGTCAAGCTTATACACTTTGACCTTTGTACCGTTCTTATGGCGTAGGGAATAAGTATCAAAATCGTACTACTGTGCAACTGTTTAGCTTGACTTGGCGCCGTGTGTACATTAAGTACAGAAACAGAAATCATTGATTGCAGCCATTATTTATTTTTAAATGCAATTTTTTTTTGGTTTTGATTTATGAATCATAATATTCATAATTTATTGTGTGCATGTCAAAATGTTTATAGCTAATTAATATTTAGGACGCAAGCCTATTGCAATTAACCAAACATTTTCAGATACTATACTGAGAATATCTAAACAAAAAATAAACAACATATTCGCCGATCTAAGATCTGAACCCCATGATTGGTATTCGTAAATATATGTAGTTGGTATTATACAAGTATTTCTTTTGGATCGAGGGTATTAATCACAAAACATAATCTATATATTTCTCAATTTACGAATAAAATTAGTTAAAACTTAACTCAGTACCTACCTACATTTAAGAAATGTATTTATAAAAGCATACATTAATGGTTTCTTTTATTTGAATCATTTTCACAACAGCATTACATATTAAAAACATTAATTAAATCCATGGTAAATTGTTATAATTGGTAATATTTTTATATTCGTTTGCAAAAACTATATGCAAGGTAGTGAGAGATTATTCATAATTTGGCAACTTTACACACACATAGGCGCGCGTGTCCGTACAGTGCCAGTCGCCAAATGTCACGCACACATAGCTGTCAACGTGCCTCACTCAGTCGGACGAATACGCTCCATCTGAGTCTTGTTAAATCTGTGGGTAATAATATCTAAAAGTATTGTAAATTCATACAAACGCACGAAACTCGAGTTATACCTACGCGCCTCGAGCAAAGTACGCATTAGACTGTGCCACGTAGTATCCCTATAGGGTTCTTTTACTCATGTGCCTATAGTCTGTGACAGTGCCTAAAGTACACACAGCCGCGATCGTGCCGCAGCTCGCATACGGGGCGTCTGTAGGTATACATATAACTGACGAAGACGGCCGAGTTACAATACTGTTTGATTATATAATATATTACCGTGCTTTAACTATGTTAATCGTGTCGCACTAAAAGTGGAGTATGAATGGCACGATAATCTGTCGTCACGACATAATGGAAATTTATTTTTCGAGGATGTAGGGATGTTACGGATATGGAATTTCGGATATGGATATGGATACGGATATTGGATTTTTTTATATTGGTTTCGGTTACGGATATGGAATTATTACGGATTATCCGGTAGTTTCGGATAGTTTCGGTTACGGATATTATATTTTTAAGGAATATCAAGAGTAACATACAAATAGATAATAAAACACTTACTTTCACTACACTTATTTTTCAGTTTATTTAACTAAGTATTCATAATTTCGTAATGTAATTAAATTGCTGACTAGTTATGACTTGAACAACAAAAGAAAACAATCAATCGAAAGGAAGCGCGCGGCATCTGTCTCGGCCGATCAAAAACAACTTGTCGTAATGTGTCTCATTATACTCTGCCCCTATCCGGGTGTCGTAAGAGGCGACTAAGGGATAACACGATGCAAATACCATCTTTGCGTAGAGACGAAAACTCGACATCAAACCCTATACGACTGCCTCGTTGGTCTCGCAGCATAAATGTGCGCGTGGGATCGGGAGGTCCCGGGTTCGATTCCTGGGTCGGGCAGTGTTATTGGGTTTTTCTGTCACGAAATTCTCAGTAGCAGCACGGAGTCTGGATATGTGCCCGGTACGGCAATAGGCTCGCCCCTTATTACGTGGGACTAAAGTATATCCGGCGAAAAGTGGGTGTAGAAATACACCTCTGCCTACCCCTTCGGGGATAAAAGGCGTGACGATATGTATGTATGTATCCGAAACACTTATTTTTTTTATTTCGGATATCCGATGGTTTCGGTTACGGATATGGATATCCTTAACATCCCTAGGATGTACTCAGATCAAGTAAATAATATTATTTTTAACACTACGTTTTACCGCCTGGCAACTCAATTCCCAACCAAGTCATGACAAATTTAGTTACTTCTGGTCTCCCATTGTTTGGCTTCACTCTCAATATAGGGCATGTTGTACCAATATACTTATTTTAAAATCATCTGAGATAACAACTTAAGAACAAGAAAATAGTAGTCGACTATTTCATTTAAAAATTTTCATAACGCATCTATTCTCGTCGAATTCTATTGCCCAACAACATTAGCTGCTAAAATAGATTAAACTTTACTGTACACTACATACAAGGTCATGAAACAAACACAAAAGAATGAAAGCGGCTACGATGAAGGCAGCCTCATTGCTCTAGATTTTAAAGGTAACCTTCAGGAAAAGATCAGACAAACTTAGATGCTTATTTATGATACTATGTTAGACCATTGATAATCTTATAACTATTAGTACTACTATAAATACGAAAGTCAGTGAGGATGGATGGGAGTTATATAAAAGTATGATGGATGTTAAAACACATGTAAGTAGAAAAATAGATAACCGACACCCACGCAAGCAGGGCCATGGGCAGAGCTTGCTTGTTGAGAAATACTGATATATAATAATAATAATAAAGCCTTTTATTTCTTGCGTGTTAGGCATTCTATCAAAGTTTGATAACATTATTGTTGAGTCGCAAGAACCCCTTCACGGGTGAAGGCCTCCTCCAAAGCAGCCCATTCAACTCTATCAAGAGCTACTTCTGTCCACCTCAAGCCTGCAATCCTGGTGATGTCGTCCTGCCATCTTGCATGAGGTCTACCTCTGTATCTCTTTCCTAATGGACCATTCCACAAGGAAACTGTTCTTGTCCACCTGTCATCCTTTAGTCTTGCTACATGGCCAGCCCATTTCCACTTTAGTTTTTTCGCATGTTTTAAGGCATCTGTGGCTTTGGATATCTTCCTTATTTTTGTATGTCTCATTTTTTGCCTTTTGTTGATGTTTAGCATACTACGTTCTAAGCCTCTTTGACAGGTAATAATTTTGTTCTTGACTTCGTTAGAGAACTTCCAGGTCTGACAAGCATAGGTTAGGCATGGCAAAAGGCATGTATTCATCAATTTAGTTTTTATTGGTACTGGCATCTTACTTTTAAATATTTCTTTCATACTCCAATATTTGTTCCAAGTATTCTGTGCCCTTCGTTCTATTTCCATGATATTGTTTTTTCTGTCAAAGCCAATTTGTTTCCCAAGGTAGATATATTTGTCTGTATATGTAAGTACTTCATTATCCACTAATATTCTTATTTCTGTGCTGTTTGTCATTACCATTGTTTTGGTCAAGTTCATTTCTAGGCCAACTTCTTTACTAGCTTTGTTTAGTGAATGAATCATAAGTTGTAATTGTGTGCCTGTTTCTGATAGGAGCACCAGGTCATCAGCGAATCGGAGGTGGCTAAGGAATTTTCCATCAATGTTTAAGCCATGCTGTTTCCAGTCCAATTTCCTCATGATTGATTCTAGGATGGCTATGAATAATTTTGGAGATAGCGGATCGCCTTGTCTCACTCCCCTTTGAATGGGAAAATTTGGGCCAACTTTTTCTAGTTTTACTCTGCCTGTATTGTTCCTGTATATGCTTTTAATAACCTTTATGTACACATTTTGAACTCCCTGGTCTTTCAATGTTTGCCAAATGCTTGAGTGTGACACGGTATCAAAGGCTTTTTTGTAGTCTATGAAGGCAATATACAAAGCTCTCTGCTTTTCCTGATATTTTTCCATCAATAGTTCCAAGGTGTGAATATGGTCTATTGTTGAAAAGCTCTTTCTGAATCCGGCTTGTTCTATGGGTTGCCCAGCTTCTAAAGTACTACTGATTCTCTGATTTATAAGTGATGAGAATAGTTTGTACAAGCATGGTAGCAAGCTTATTGGCCTGTAGTTACTAATATCATGTGGATCTCCTTTTTTATATATTAATATGATGTTTGACTCTGACCACTGAGTAGGAGTTTCAGTAGTTTCCAGTATGTGGTTGAACAGAGCAGTCAAGGGTTGAGCTAGTAGAGTGTGGGCTGCTTTGATTGCTTCATTGGTGATGTTGTCTGATCCTGGACTTCTATCTGTTTTGAGTTTTTTAATTGCTTTTATAATTTCCTGTGCTTCAAATGGCTCTGTACATTCTTCGTTTTCGTTGTCTATAATGTTGAAGTTGCTTTGAACTGTGCTCATCTGTTCTTTAGAGGCATAAAGATTTTTATAAAATTCTGTTGCAATATCTATGACATCTTTGCGATTATTCAGTATTAAGTTTGCTTGATTAAGTCCATCAATCCATGTCTTATTTATTTGTAGTTCCTTATAAGCCTTTTTTGAACTGCCTGCTTGTGCCATATGTTTCTGTATAGTGTTGTGTCTGTATGTTGTATAGTCGTTTTTAATGAGTTTGGCTACTATCTTGTACAGTGCTGAGAGTTCATTCCTCATGGAGCGGGTTTTATTCCTGGTTTTTTGTAGTTCTTGTCTTCTTTTCATTAGCCTTATTGTGCGTTCTGATAGGATATTTTTGCTTTTGGTTTCTCTACTAGATAGACAGGCACTCTGAAGGCTTTGGGAAATAATGTTTATCATGCTATCATGATATGCTTGTACAGAAGTGGCGGTGCAGTCAGGTAAATCTAACAGTTTGGTTGCAATAGACTCCTTGTATTTTGTTATTTCTTGTTCGTTCTTCAGCAAAGAGTTTTGATTTTTGTTGAAACTAGACCTACTTTTCTTAAGACATGTTAATATTATTGTTGCTCTAACTGGTCTATGGTCTGTAGAGAAGTTGGTATTTAGTACTTCCACATTCTGTACCATATATGGTTGGTTGGACATAATAAAATCAATTTCGTTTTTATATTCTCCATTTGGTGAACGCCAAGTCCATGTTTTACTTCGCTTCTTTTTGAAAAAAGTGTTGAGGATGGAAATTTTGTGTTCAAGAGCAAAGTCGATTAATCTTTGTCCTCTGCGGTTTCTTTCGCCATAACCATTGGGTTTCATTATTAAGTACTCTTCTTGTTTTGGTTGCCCTATTTTTGCGTTTAGATCGCCCATTAATATAAAGGTTTTATGTGCTTGTTTGAGAGCTTTGCTAACATTTGAGTAGAAAATATCAATTTCTTCTTCTTTAGCCGCTTCAGTGGGAGCATACACTTGTATGAGTGATAGTTTATTTCCTTGTATGTTTAAATTTAATAGGGCAACTCTATCAGTAAAGCCTGTAAAACTTTCTATGTTTTTCTTATGTTTTTTATGTATTAAAAAACCAACTCCATACTTTCCAGGTATCAGTCCTGTGTAGCATAGTATACAGTTGTCATATTCTTCTATATTTGTGCCTTGACGCCTTGTTTCAGATAGACCAATTACGTCAAATTTTATATCCTGTATGGCTTCACTCAATTCCAATAATCGTTCATATGTGGACAGTGTTCTTACATTGTAGGTTAATATGTATACCTTTTCAGGTGTTTCTTGCTTTGGAGGGTGGTGGTCTAATGTCCCACGGGGACCAGCCGGATTGGGACATGTCCAAGTCACTGTTTCTAAGTTCTGATTTGGGTTATTTTTATAATTAATAGTTGTTGTCCGACTTGGGAAAGTGGATTGGTTGTGATTATTTTTGTAATTTATCTGGTTGGTTGTTGTATTCCGGATTCTAGTTTGAGTTGTTAGTCATTGTTTGCTTGTTCCTGGGCTTGAGTTAGCATTTGCGTAACTCATGAGTCCCAATGGGTTTGTTTTATTTATTTTTGAATGGGCTTTTCCCTCAGTTTTCTCGTCACTATTGTACTGGTTAGGGGAGTCTGTTGGTATCCTTTTCCTCTTCTCAGATTCTTTGGTTGAAGAGGTTTTGTCTTTCACCACCAGCTTATCATATTTAATAAAGGCAATCTTTCCCTTCTTTATTGCTTCTTGTTGTTTAGCTTTCAACTCTTTCCTAATATTAATAACTTCCTTGGGGTAGTCTTCTGTGATGTAGATATTTTCAGGCAGGTTCTTGTTGATACGAAGAAGTTCTTGTTTATGCCAAGCCAGGGTGAGTGAGATTAGAATGGGTCTCGTTTTTTTAGTGTCATACTTTCCCAGTCTCCGGGCACTGCTTATTTCCCATTTGTCCCAGCTCTCAAGTCCCGTTTCCTTATTTACCTTGTTGAGAAATGTAACAACTGAATCTACAAGTTCCTTGCCATGTTTTTCCTTCTCCTCTATCCCATGAATAACGACGTTGTTTTTTCTAACTTCGCGTTCGAGGTTGTACACTCTTTTATTTAGCGCTGTGACCTGGTCCTTCAGTTTGATATTTTCCTCCACCAATGGCTTCAGTTTTTCGTCGATAGACGCTGATAGGTTAGCAAAACTTTCGTTTAATGTTTTAGTGTGTTTATGAAAATCTCTTTGCATTTCGCTCATTTTTTCTAGTAACATTTTTGTGGTATTGTCCATTACGGTACAGAATCGGTGTAAATCGTAGACCTCGATTTTTAAGGATGGTGTAAATTTTTACGAAATTCGATTTTGTTTACGTTCTTATTTTTGTAATAGTTCAGTTTAAATTTTGTTTATGGCAACATTGGCAACCTAATTTGCTTTCGTAATGACAGCTTGGCACAACACTATTTTTATCATTCATTCAATTTAACTCAATTTTTATTTTCCTAATGAAGGTATGTTTAAAAAATGTATGTCAAGAATCACTATTTGTTTCGCAATTTTTGGATTAATTTGCCACTCAAATACGAAAACTGAATGTTATTTGATCGCACTATATGTCCATTTGTAGCACAAAACACTTTTCACCACGATAAAGCACTTTTGAAAACGAAAATTACACAATTTGTCGGGAGCCAGCGAACGCGATGTTACTCAGTTGATAACCGGAACCGGAAAACTAAACTAAAATACTGATATATATTTTACTCTAAATTGTGAACACGATTTAAGTTTAATGTTTTAATGTAAAAGGAAGAACTGTGGAATATTGCTGTCCCTTTGAGTTGCAAGGGCTAGACAGGCATTCGCTGTATGGAAAGCCTAAAATGGTAATAGTCTTACCATTTTAGGCTTAAACGGACCCTGGGTTACAGCTGGGATAATGCAAGGAGTATGAGTAATGTGAACAAATTTTTAAATTATTCTTATATTCTACAGGTTGTCACAAGCCCCATCACTAAGCCAAAGTCTACTCGTTGTGGACATCATGCCTAGTCATACTAACCAAAAATAATACCTGGGAAAAGATTTTTCATTTTTTAAGTTTTCACATTTTTTAAACCACAATTAAAAGCGCGCGCGAGCAATACTCGATATACCTACATATCCATGCAGTCAAAGGGCACCTAAAGAACATATTAGCGGGGTCAATGCATGGATTTTGTACCTAATTAGAAAAATTCCATACTAACTTTGAGCCTCAATATCTTCTGAACCTGTAATTTCCCAAGAATGGTACAGAAGTAAAATATTTTCATAGTTATTGGTACAACATGGGATTTCAGTTTTCGTTAAGGGTCTTTTTACACCCAGTATAAATAGAATTGATTGTAGTCAGGCATTTAAACCAATAAATAAATACCATAATATACTTACGAACTCTGTGGGGGATTGATGTTGAAAGCAAGCAGCTGGTTCCAGAACGGATCATTTGGGCAGATTATCTCTGATGAACAGAATCTCGTCAGCAACTCATTTGAAGACAGCTCCGAATATTTACTCACCGCTACACCCATATTGACCTGAAAATACAAACAATCATAATTTTATAGACTCATACCGAAGGGGTATGCAGCGGTGTAATATTACACCCACATTTACGAATTTTTCAGTACCACATAATGGGGGGTTGGGCCTATTGCCGTAACTGGGCACATTGCCAGACTCCATACTGCTACTGAGAATTCAGACTTGGGAACTGCCCTCAATCAGCAGATGCTTCTGCTATCCACTGGACGGCCCCTTATGGAGTGCAATAAAGTATTGAGTATGAACCATGGAAGCAGTCATAAGAATTACCTCCCAGGTAAATACAAATTTAGAACAACATTTGTTCTATTTATGAGCCAAGTAACTTAACCGAGACTTATTGGACAATAGTAAAACTGGCCCTAATTCTCTGTAAACCCAATCACCAGTTAAATTGAAATAGTGAAGCCTAAATTCATGATACGAGTCTTTATCAGCTAACCAACACAATAGATAAAGATACTTATATGTTATGTTGAATGATACACAAAAACTAGGAATTATAAAAATACTTAATAAATTAACTCGTAAATAAATAAACAAGTATTTTATAATAACATTTGTCTGATAAGCAAAATAGATAATACCTAGAAACTTAGATGTCTGAATATTAATGAAAATCAATTACAGATTGTGAAAACCTGTTCTGTAACTGTAATTCATTATAAATAATGTATATACATTAGAAACAAAAAAACACTGATTGAATACCACATTATAGCATTTATTGAGTATATAAAACAATGAAAATATAGTTTGCGGACTGCAGAAAATATTTCTTTTCTATTTCAAAACACTTTACATACTTATATTATTATCTTGATACACGGTAGTTATAAAAACATTAACCCGCTACTAATAAAGTTGATACCATTGTTAAATCAATTAATAAACAATAAAATCAAAAGCGTAAATGAAAAACACAGCGACTCATTCTTTGTAAGCTACAGCAACGCAGTTATTGATATAACAACTAATAATTTTACAAATTACACTGCTTTTGATTATATATTATATTACCATATTTCTTACCTGCTATTTATGAAGCTTCTGAAGTAAATGTATCATTAAAATAACGATTTAATTATTATTTCAAACAGCAATTTGTTTTTAGCCACGAAACCATTGCCGACTTCGGACTTGTCAAATTTTTGACATTCGAAACGTCGAAACGATGACAATTTGGAAATAAACGCGATCAAGATTTCAGTAATTCGGATACATACATAATTTGCTTTGATTTTGCACGATTTCCAACGATTTTTGTTTATGTAGCCAGGCCAGCGATAAAATGAATCATCAAATTGACTGGAGTCTGGGCGTATGTTTTAATCACACAACTTTAATATCGAAAATTGAGTACTAAGTCTTCGGGTGTGAATAGGCTTGTGTCCACTAAGAATAAATCGGTTTGATTCATTATTATTTTTAGATGTCAAAAAAGTTTATTATTTATTATAAAACGGTAAGATTAACGTTATTTTTGAGATTCTGAAACTAAAAATAAAATATTTGTTCTTGTGACAGTGAACACCAATCTTAGAGCATTACGTCACATAGTGCGTCCGCTATTGATGAGTAAATACAACTAAAACTTCAAACTTTGTACCTGTCAAATCGAATATAACAAAATAAAAGTGGGTACACCAGACCCGACTTCATTCACGATTTTCTTGTTTTGCACTTTACAGCGATTTCGCGTCAAATTCAAAACTGATTTAAAAAAGCCATATTAGGTATTACTAATGTTGCTACATAATCGATTTTTGAAGAAATATTCAGTTATTTCGGTTTGACGTCTAATAAAGGAACGAATCAATCCCTAATTACACTTTGGGACACAAGCCTATTGTCTAGCTCTGTGTAGCGGTTTCAGATGGTCCCGCAACATTGAACGTCAAAGTGGCGCGAACAGGGACATCTCGATATTCTCGATATACTTTCTCCGCCTCTAGAGGTACAAATGTCTCGCTTTGGGCACAAATAGTACATAAATAAGTAGTAGAAAGCCGATAAAGTGCTGAATTTTAAATTCGTGGTTTGGTCCCGCCATCTGGACGGACACTCCTTCGAAGATTAGCTGCCGCCACTTGCCACGATCGGTTGCACAGTGTACTAATCATAGAGTACTACTAATACATATGTATTTGTGCATTATGATTAGTAGATCTGTATCTATTTAATATGGCACAGTGTACTGCTCAAGTACTGCTCTACGGCTTAAAACGGCTTAAAAGCACTGCACTTGCCAGTTTTGCCAGAGAATGATTGGAGCGGAAAACTTGAAAGTGAGGTGATGAATATTGGTTTAGTGAAGGAAATAAGTAAAGATGAGGTAAAAAAGGCTGTTAGATGAATGAAGAATGGGAAAGCGTTAGGACCAGATGGAATACCAGTGGAAGCATGGAAAGTGTTAGGAGATGATGAATGGAAGTGGCTGGCTTTATTCTTCAATAAGCTGTTGCGCGAGGAGACCATACCCGAGGAATGGTGCAACAGTTACCTGGTGCCCATTTTTAAAAATAAGAGTGATATCCAAGAGTGCAACAATTATCGTATATGTTCTGTGACTTTGGCGGTCTCACCAGTCCTATACCGGTTACACTCGGCGGTACACCTCTACCAGTATGCTCCGCTACCTAGGTTCACTCCTACAAGATGACGGTGAAATTGATCGGGATATTAGGCAACGAATTAACGCAGGATGGATGAAATGGCGACAGGGCTCAGGCACAATATGCGATCACAAAATGCCTGTGAAGTTAAAAGGCCGCATGTATAAGGCGGTTATAAGGCCTGTCGTACTGTATGGATGGATGTTAGGCTACAAAGAAGATGGATAAGAAACGATTGCATGTTGCTGAGAAGAGAATGTTACGATGGATGTGTGGCGTGACAAGAATGGACAGAATCAGGAATGATTACCTTAGAGGTAGTATGATGAAAGTGGCGCCCATTGATGCAAAGGTAAAAGGGAGTCGATTGGCCTGGTATGGACATGTTATGCGAAGAAATGAGATGTACGTAGGTAAGAAAGTGATGAATATGCACCTAGAGGGACGAAAAGGGAGAGGGCGGCCAAGGAAAAAGTGTGAGGATGGATATGAAAGAGAAAGGGATAAACGATCGGATGACTGGTGACAGAGAAGTATGGAAGCGAAGGACATACTGCGTCGACCCCAAATAAATTGGGACCAGGGCAAGACAATGATGACTGCACTTTGCCAGTTTTGCCACAGAGTACAGCAATGGTTTGGTTTTTTGAGCCTTCTGCGCTTACCTATAGCCCATGCATACGTAGTATCCTTGACTAGTACACACACACAACACAAAAAAAAGGGTCTTGACAGACGGACGGACAATAAAGTGATCCTATAAGGGTTCCCTTTTTTCCTTTCGAGGTACGGAACCCTAAAAAACACAGAGTTACATACCTATTTTACTCTGTCTGTGGTCGGATTTACCGATTTCTTAGACTATATACAGGGTGGCGCTACCATAGGAGCACTTTTTTAACAGAGGCATAGCGTACAACATTCTGAAGCCTTGTACCAAAAATCAATTAAATCGGTGCAGTAGTTTAGCCACAATATCGATTTTAAGTTCCGCAATTTTTGCACATGCTTTGAATTCCACACAGCTGATAAAAAACGGTCAACGACCCTACATTGCGCGCCGCGACTCACTACGATGCGGGCGCCGACTCGACGCCGCGCGAGGATTCCCGCATATCTTCGAGGACGCGCGAATGTTTTTTGTCAGGTTCAAGCATTTATGCACTTTATTGTAAAAAAAATATAGTTTATTTTCAAGTGCGTTAATAAAATCCTCTCCGCTGCGCTCCGTTTTAACTGCGCTGAGCCTAACTTCGGATGACGTCGAGGCGTCGCGTTGGAGCGAGTCGGGGCGTGCAATTTAGGGTCGTTGACCGTTTTGTATCAGCTGTGTGGAATTCAAAGCATGTGCAAAAATTGCGGAACTTAAAATCGATATTGTGGCTAAACTACTGCACCGATTTAATTGATTTTTGGTACAAGGCTTCAGAATGTTGTACGCTATGCCTCTGTTCAAAAAGTGCCCCTATGGTAGCGCCACCCTGTATATTATGTAAATAGACGGAGGAATCCCATCATTCAAAGGTCTGACATAGGACACCGCGTTGGGCCCCATTACCCGTCAAAACTTAATAAATAAAATAAATAAATAAAAATACGTTTATTGCCGAAAATAAGGTATTTACAAAAATATTACCTGTGGCCCACACTAGGCGAGCCTGTCCTGTGGGTACCACAATCATAATTACATTAGATACATTAGGTACTTACTTATCATATACAAGGAGTCGTAGTGACAATAATAGTTTAGTTTAAAACATTTAAAATATGATTGAGTCATTATGTGATGTGTATAAAAAGTGTGTACATGTGTAAGAGTGTCTTTATGCAAAAGTTAAGTAGAATGGAGTGTGTAATTAATATGTATGTAGATGACTATGTGATGTGCAAGTAACATTCATGTAAAATTGACCTACTATGTATTACATTATATAATATATAGGTACTGCAGGCTTATTATGGTATTTGTTTTGCGAAAATTTTGAGTAGTTCACGATAGATGTATCAAAAGCTTTTCGGTTTCATCGTAGGAAAGAGAGGAGTGCCATTTTGTTATAAGTCGCGTTGCTTCCTTTACCGAACAATATTTGATGTCGCACGTACGGGTTGTTTTATTGTACATGTACTTGTCTTTATATGGACTTAAACGTCTGGCAAAAGAAGAGTTTACTTTAGGTACTTGTATTTTAAAAACACGCCGTTTCAGTAGATCTGCATAATCCACGGATATAATAACAGTTTTGTGGATATTGACGACTGTCTTTAGGATAAAGAGTTGGCGTACATTCAAGATATTACTTTCCTTGTAAAGTTTCTCTGTTGGGTATCGGAAAGGCTTTTTACTGATCGCTGAGATCTTTCGGCTTCGATCATTACAGTTTTTGAGGCACATCCCCAACATGTTATGCAATACGTGAGTATTGACTGGGTCAGAGCGAAGTACACCATTCTCAATACATCTGCAGATGCTGAAAAGCGAAGCAGTTTTAATATGTTTGCCGATTTACGGACTCTGTTTGACAGCGAGGCTATGTGTTCCCTGAAGTTGAGTTTGTGGTCAATTATAACTCCAAGGTATTTCAATGAGTTTGTATTGGTTATTCTTGTACAGTTGCATGTAATGTCCTGGTTTGAACACTCGTGTATCGGAATGGTATGATTCATGCCGGGGGCTGATGCACTAGTTTTGTGGAAGCAAATATATTTTGTCTTTCTAACATTCAATGTAAGTAAGTTGTACTTCAGCCATTCATTGACTTGTTGCATTCCATTTACGGCATTTGAAAACGCCTGTGACCAGTTGGAACCATGGTATACAAGGGCAGTATCATCAGCGTAACATATTATTTCTGCGTTTGTGCTTTCATGTATATCATTAATATACATAATAAATAGGGTAGGACCCAAAATACTGCCCTGTGGGACACCAAAATTGGTGGTTCGTAAGTCGCTTACGTGATTACCAACCTTGACACATTGTTTTCTGCCTATCAGATAGCTTTTGAACCAGTCCAAGGCAATATCTCTGACTCCATACAGGTTTTCCAGCTTCCTTAGTAGAATTGGGATAGACACAGTGTCGAAGGCCTTAGCCAGATCTAGAAAGATGCCTATACTTGCATTATTTTTGTCGAGGTGACCTGATATTATTGAAGTTAGGAGTGTCACTGCCTCCTCAGTCGATTTGCCTCGCCTGAATCCAAATTGTCTGTCTGAAATAAGGTTGTTGGTCTCAATGTACATAACAAGTCTTTTGTTCACTATTTTCTCTAGTAATTTTGAAAAAGCAGTCAGGAGTGATATTGGTCGATAGTTTTCCACGTTGTCTTTGATTCCATTCTTGTGGATAGGTGTTACAGATGCTACTTTCCAAACGTCTGGGAAAGTGCCTGTTTCCAGACTCATGTTAAAAATTGTAGTAAGAGGTCTTATTATCGCTGATCTAATGTCTTTTAAGAGAGCATTGTTAAGACCGTCTACACCTGGTGCTTTGTGATTTTGGAGGGAAAGGAACTACTAATTTGTTTGCAGTGAATTCTCGTTGCTAAATTTTCTTGGCTCAGTTGTATGGTGTTTAATATGTTGTCTGCTAGCTTTTGTCCAACAGTGGAGAAGTATGTATTACATAGGTCTAGGGAATGTTTGGGACTTGAACTGCCATCTAGCTTCACGAGTTCATTTGGCTCTTTGTTAGTCTTCGTTAAGTGACATACATCTTTTATAACTTTCCACATTTTCTTGGGCTGTTTTGTGCTGTTAGATAGCTCCTTATTTTCGTGCTCTGTCTTTAATTTGCGTAGTAATTCGTTGCAGTAATTCCGGTAACGGGTGTATATTTTGTGTAAGAGTTCATCCTGTGGGAACTTTCTTGTTTTCATATGGAGTCTGTCTCTATGCTGCATGCATCGGCCAGAAGACCAGGTGTAATCCAGGGTTTTATGTTGTATTTGGACTTGGAGTGACTTATGTGAATTTCACGTGTGTGCCTGTTGATAACATCGGTGAGTCTATTACAAAAGCCTGATGTTGATCTATTCGTGTCCTCGGTGTCGAGTACAAGCGACCAGTCCGTTGCCATTAGCTCTTTCTTAATGGCTTCTACGTCTTTTCTCATGATTATCCTCCTATGAGTCTTGTCTTTTTTCTTGTTGTCAGACAAGGCGAGTATTACGAAGTCGTGGTCGGTTATGTCTGAAGAACACACTATACCCATTGTGTTTTTAATAGTGTTCACAAAGATGTGGTCGAGGCACGCGTCTCCCCTTGTAGGTTTCGTAATTGCGGGATAAAGCCCATGTTCCGATGTGAGACATAGATATTCAATATCTTGGCTGCTTATTGCTGAAAGGGTATTTATGTTGATGTCTCCAGCAAGGATTAGGGTTGTGGCTTTATTTGATATGTTTGCCAGAACTTCGTCAAGGGAACACAAAAAGTTATTTGTATTCTTAAACGAGGGGGGACGGTAAATGCCAAGGATAGTAAGTGAATTTTGTATTGTTATTTGCAGACAGTTGGCATCATTAATGCCAGGCTCTGTCACGTGCGCATGTAATGTATCCCTGACATATACCCCACTATTCTGGTTGATTCTAGTCTTCGTAAAATAACTAGCGTATGACGGCAATTGTGGTATTATAGAACATTCATCAAGCCAGCACTCTGTAAGAATGAGAACATCAAAAGAGGTACCAAATCTATTCAGCGTTACAAGCAAATTATTAAAATTTTTGTTTAAGCTCCTTATATTAACCGATAAAATTTTGAAGTTGTACTTTGATGTAACTACGTTTTAAAATTGTTCAGGCGCTTGTATCGAGTGGCAGCGTATACCCATTGAGTCTAGTTCATCAGATATGTGTTTACTAGTTGGTTCGGCTTTGCACCGAAACCGTGGGGTAGGGTTCTAGGCGACTTGGAAAAGGAAATGGACTGTATTAGGGCGAGTTCTGGGTCGACTAGAAAGGATTAAGGGAAGAGGAGATGGATACGGGAGGAGGTGATTGAGTGGGTATAGGATATTTCCAGGATGGAAGGCACTTACCTTATACAGCCTTCTTCGTTTCTTTTCCTCCTGGTGTTTTCGTGATGCAGCTGCTTGTTTTCACTTCACTGACGAGCGGGTTTTCCTTGGTGGAAGCGGTAAATCACATACAGCGGTGCGGCGCGGAGCGGTATCGAGACGGCGTTCTCAGCGGGAGGAATGTTCGCGACTGTCCCTCGCGTTCGCGTGCGGCGACGAATCGGGCGAAGGCAGTGCCTCTTCCAGGGAGAGGGAAAGAGAGGGACGGAAATATGATATCGCTCGCACTAGACAAGCGTGGAACGATTCATGTTGATGCGATTAGTTATGGATAGGAAGGTAGATGGCGCTACCATATCCCCCCGGCCCTAAAGGGTTGCCTTTAAAGAAAATAGAATTGAACTTAGGTACGTTGGGTGTACTACCGCATAACCCATCAATAGGCTAAGACAGAGATATGACAATAAATTAATCTAAATTAACTTTAGCGAAAACTACAAACGCAATAATAGCGAAAACTACTAACTAAATACTTAAACTAAGAGGTAGGTCCAACCTCAGGCTAGATCTCACTGAGTTGGAAGCGGACGCGAGTTGATCAGTGCCTCGACTTGTGCAAGGACAGTTAAAGGCTCTTCGTAAGAGAGGATCTGCTGACCTATAACTTTGAAGAGATGCGTTTTAATTACTTTGACCATGCTTGCCCAACATCCACCGAAATGTGGTGATGCTGGTGGAATAAACTTCCAGTCAATATGATCTATGGAGAGTTCTTCCTGAAGACGAGTATGATAACCCGCGACGTGATTGAAACAAGTAGCGGGAACAAGTTCAATCAATTTACTAACGCGGTTGGCGACAAAGTCTGCCAGCGGTGAG
The DNA here is from genome assembly GCA_944739405.2 of Euclidia mi. NCBI lineage: Eukaryota > Metazoa > Arthropoda > Insecta > Lepidoptera > Erebidae > Euclidia > Euclidia mi. The sequence continues at coordinate 8,982,258 of OX123208.2, forward strand.
GAGAAGAATAAATCCAAGCGAGCACTACCTTGGAGTCGGAAAATGCGTATATTTATTAATAGAGTAGTGGGGCAAAACTGTGTCTTGAACCTTGCGGAGCAACTGAGACAGCAGAAGGGCCGCGCACAACTCCAGTCTCGCAACTGAAACGGTTTTAACAGGCGAGACCTTAGACTTGGCACAAACTAACTGCACCGAGTAGTTAGATCCAATGCGGACTTGCAGATATACGACTCCGCCGTAAGCACGCTCGCTGGCGTCAGCGAAACCTATCAAGTTGATGGTACATCCATCTACCAACCCAAGATGACGCGGAATAGTAACTTGATTGAGCGCGGTAAGTTCAATACAAAACTGGCCCCAAGCGGCGACAATATGGTCAGGGGGTGCTTCATCCCACTCACACTTTGATAGCCAAAGCTCTTTGATCAAGAGCTTGGCGTACAAAATTGTGGGAGCCACAAAACCCATTATGTCCCATAGTCGAGCCACTGTGGACAGCATAGTGCGCTCGGCGCACTTATCATCTGGCGGTGAGACGTCAAACCGAAAACTATCGCAGGATTTGTCCCAGCGTAAACCGAGAACCTTATGCGGTACAGACTTCTCAAACTCAATGTCTGGGGAAGCCTTATGAGAATCTGGTATGCGTGCGAGAACCTCCTTAGAGTTGCTTGTCCATTTGACAAGATCAAACTGGCCTCGCTTGAAAAGCTGAATAAGCTCTTCACAAAGCGAAATTTCTAGCGGAGCGGGTATGACATTACAGGCAATGTCATCTATATACAAAGCGGATGTGTAGTATAGTATAGTGTAGCATAGCGTAGCATAGCGTAGCATAGCGTAGCATAGCGTAGCATAGCGTAGCATAGCGTAGCATAGCGTAGCATAGCGTAGCATAGCGTAGCATAGCGTAGCATAGCGTAGCATAGCGTAGCATAGCGTAGCATAGCGTAGCATAGCGTAGCATAGCGTAGCATAGCGTAGCATAGCGTAGCATAGCGTAGCATAGCGTAGCATAGCGTAGCATAGCGTAGCATAGCGTAGCATAGCGTAGCATAGCGTAGCATAGCATAGCATAGCTAATTAGTGCTTTATCTTACACACAGTTTTAGCACCCACCTTGATCTCTTGAAGAGCAGAACAACAACAAGACGTAATACAATGAGAAGTATGTAACGTAGGTACGGTACCCATAATCACATACCCAAGTACCGTCTCAATAGCGGGCGGTAAATCATATCGCTCACTACGAACTATGTTAGTTAGTAGCAAGTGCGGAAATATCGAAGCTCCGATCAAAAGATCAATGCCTGCCGGATTCGCAAACTCCGCGTCGGCTAACGGCAACGACTCGAGATGAGTGAGTGATGCTACGTCTACATTAGCGTTCGGCAATGCGTCCGTGATACGCTCCACGATAAGCGAAGAAATGTTAAAATTAATGTTCCTATCAAAACGCGAATGTATTTTAACATCTACGGAACCCCTGCAATGCCTTTCTGATCCGCCTATCCCTTTGACGGTTGAGTTAGTATTTTTAAAGTTATTCCATAATCCGAGGCGTTTGAAGCATTCCGATGTTATTAGATTGGTCTGAGATGCGCTATCTAGCAGACAACGTACCATGTGCGGCGACCCATTAACATCATATACGATAACTTGCGCTGTCGCCAACAGTACCGTGTTAGACGCCGTACACTGCGTTTTGGCCCTGCGCGGATCATTATAGATGCGCGAGTGCCGTCCTCGCGTGCGCGTCGCCCGCGCAATGGATGTCATACACAACGATACTTCGCCCTCAGACGCGGAAGGCGCAGCTACCGTGGTCTGCTGCACCTGCGGCGCAAGTGTGTCAAGGTTAGCGGCTTGGCTTGACAACCGGATATTTTTATCCAAATGTAACAGTGTATGATGTTTTTGTTTACACGTGCGACATCTCGTTCTACTGGAACAATTACTCGTTTTATGTTTTATGCTTAAGCAATTAATGCAAGCTTTGTTATCTTTTACGCTTTTAAAACGAGCAATTGGATTTAAATCATTAAAGGTGGGACACTTATAGTAATGGTCGTGCACTATATTACTGCACAGACACTTCTGTGAATTATTACTATTAGATTCCGAACATGTTACGTAAGATTGTGGATTAGGGACTGAGTTATTATTACTATTTCGCGATTTATTCAACCTTTGTTTGTTGTTGTTAGTGTTAGACGGGCCAGGTGAACCAGACTGCGTATTATGAAATATTCGACACTGATCTTTGATGAACGAAATAAAACTATCTAGTGTAGGTATTTTATTATTGCGTTCCGTCATCTCGAATGCGCGAATTGTATCAGTGTCAAACTTTTTTAAAGCGAGTTGAAGCAACATAAAGTCGGAAAGATCTTCTAATTTTAAATTCCTAAGAGAATTAACCGCGGTTACGAAGTTATCAATAAACAGCTGGAAATTCGAGACAGACGCGTTGCCGGACAGTTTGAGATTTAAAGCTTGGTCAAAGTACGTAGACGCTAGGACGCGCGTGTCCTGATATCTGTCAAGTAGTGACTGAAATATGACCTGATAATTCTCAGCACTGGGTGTGACACCTGCAAATACGGACTGGGCCTTCGGTGACAGTTTACCTATTAAATAGTACAACCTGTCAGCATCTGTCAGAGAACCATTATCGTGCACTGTAGACTTAAAACTTGCATAGAATAACGGCCAATTTCGTATATCTCCGTCAAACGACATAATCTCGATTGGCGGTAATCTCGGTTTGCAGGCAACGGGCTCTGCTGAACATTTACCCTCCAATTGCGATTGTATACGCTTAATAATACAATAAAGATCTTCGAATGAGGTATACGCCTGATAGTTCGGTTTTTCATCAGGATTGATAGAAAGTAATCTTGCGTTATAATCGTCTAACAACTTATGAAAATCTGTTCGAATACTATCTACTGTTGTACAATAACTGAGAAATGCTTCGCTATTGCTGTCAGACATAGATGCGGTTTTTGATCGTTCATAGATATTTTGAATGCGCTCAAATAAAATATTGCGTTTTGCTTCTAAGATTGTCACCTCTTTGTCTTCCGACACGCGTGACTTCCTTTGTTGTGACATGCTTACGTAAGTATAAGCTAATGAAAACGAAACAAAATAAGAATATCTAATGTATCTATTATTTTACCTAAGTAGGCTAATTAGGCAACACTTTAGAGCTGAGGAAATAAAAGTTGATTGAAATATGAGATTTATAAGACAACTATGATAGTTGCAGAAATAATAATTTAATAAGTAGGTAGCTACATAAAAGTTTACCTACTAATGCGGGCGGAAATAACCATGTGACGGTTATATGAATATATTAGGAGTATAGCTAGGTGCTATAACTGCCTAGGTATAGCGGTATAACGTATAAAACGTAAATGAATCCGGCTCGAAGGACCAAAAAAAATGGTTCGGCTTTGCACCGAAACCGTGGGGTAGGGTTCTAGGCGACTTGGAAAAGGAAATGGACTGTATTAGGGCGAGTTCTGGGTCGACTAGAAAGGATTAAGGGAAGAGGAGATGGATACGGGAGGAGGTGATTGAGTGGGTATAGGATATTTCCAGGATGGAAGGCACTTACCTTATACAGCCTTCTTCGTTTCTTTTCCTCCTGGTGTTTTCGTGATGCAGCTGCTTGTTTTCACTTCACTGACGAGCGGGTTTTCCTTGGTGGAAGCGGTAAATCACATACAGCGGTGCGGCGCGGAGCGGTATCGAGACGGCGTTCTCAGCGGGAGGAATGTTCGCGACTGTCCCTCGCGTTCGCGTGCGGCGACGAATCGGGCGAAGGCAGTGCCTCTTCCAGGGAGAGGGAAAGAGAGGGACGGAAATATGATATCGCTCGCACTAGACAAGCGTGGAACGATTCATGTTGATGCGATTAGTTATGGATAGGAAGGTAGATGGCGCTACCACTAGTCATTGGCAAAAAATACACGTATCGAGGTAGTTTTATTCCAATATTGACGGGCATGATCGCTGCCAAAAGGTACAAGCCATGAATTAATGTTTAGGGATATGTTCATCAGCAACACGAGCGAGTAGTCAATATGGTATGAAGTGCTAATAGTGACAGTAAGTAGTATGTTGCAGCAATAAGGAGCTGTAATGTTAGCCAACAAACTTAATTTGAAGTCGGTTATTAGCATTAAATACGATATATATTTAGTTAGTTTAGCCTTGTAATCAATTAAATACGTAATAATATAATGTAAGGATATAAGAATGTGTGTACAGTTTAATATATTATTTGGAGTGTCAATATAAAAATATATAAAATTAGAATTACATATAATAATAGAATTGTGTATGAATAGTATTTGTGAAGAGTAGAATTGTGTTTTAGCCTTCTGGACGTCCAACGCTTTATAAAGAAGTTTAATAGCTATGTAACAAGTTATAATAGATATTTGATGAGTAACATCTTGTATCACATATGTGTGCCCAGATAAGTTATTATAATAATCACAGTGGTAATAAAATATATGCGTTGAATACGCTAGAGTTACCGGTATACAATAATATAATCCTATAGGCATCAATTGTTGCGACAAGCTATAGTTGTAGAAGATATACGTTACGTGGGCATACAACTTCATTAAAGGATAAAGCGGTAGAAAAGCTTCATTAAACTTGGCAGCCATCCTGGTTACTAGGCACTTTATTTGAAAGTTTGATACTTCGTTCATAGACATTTTGATAGCGATGATGCCCGATACGTATCGATATTTTGGTGTATCGATACAACGGAATGCGATATAACGATATTTTGTATCGATACACATCAATACGATATTTGGCTGTATCGTATCGCTTCGCCCGAATATCGTATCATACCGGGAACGGGATTGAATCTATGAAATATTTAGACCGTGAATTCAAACCGGCGGCGGCGGCCGATTTCTATGAAGCTATCTTACTAAGACTAACAATAACAAAGATTAAAAATGTAAACAAGCTTATTTTTTTTTGTAATGCCGCTTGCTGCCACACTTGTAGGTGCGGCCGGCTCGATTTTTGTGTAATACGATGCGGGTAGATCGAAATATGACTTTGATGATTTTTATTAATGTAATGTGTAGGTACTATGGTATAGGTATCAGATCCCTTGACATATTGGACAGCAAGGCCAACTGCTTGGCCAAATCTTAGTACTTTAGCTCTTAAATATTTATCTGTGGTTGCGACGTCAGTACCGTCGGAGCGTTTATTCTCTTCAGCTAATAACACGCTAACTGAAAATCGAAACAGACTAGACCCACAACGGTTGTCGAAATTGCTGTTTCTTAAAAGCTTAGATTTTAAACATTGGCAGCTGTAAAATAAAAATAGCATCGTAACGGTCATGTTATGTTCACACATTCGAATGTGCTATCACTTCTAACTAATCGATTAAATTCAGGTACTAAATTTAAATTACTTATAAGTTTTATTTAAAAAATCCAATGCGATATTTTCGATACGATATTTACCATATCAATACAAAGGCATACGATATATATCGTGTATCGATACAATCAGTTGCGATACATTACGATACGATATATCGATACAAAGCTACGTATCGGGCATCGCTACATTTTGATTTATTCGTATAAAGATTGTGACGCATAAACATAGTGACGTTATAACTTTATCGATACTTTTATTTTACAGACTAGTAGTATTTACCCACATCAGCGAATACTATTATTAGTAGTAGTATTCGCTGATGTGGGTGACAGTTATTGCAAAAAAAAGGAAGCCTTTGCTCTATTGTGATGTAGAAGCTATACTGCAATATTTCTTTGAAAAATAAGTATACCTGAATACAATTATATATCTCAAGAAAAGTGTTTTCATCGATCATCACAAACTTTCAGCTATCGCACACAGGCTATCGCTGCCTTCACGGACAACCTTTATTGCAACTTTAAAAATATGTAATACATATTTTGATGGTGAGACTAATCCTCTTCTGTCTTATACTTTTATAAAAATAATTACATAAACCTGTAGTACTGCAGGTTTGTGTAGTAATTTTTATTAATATTCTGTTCTCTTATTTCTATTATTCTCTTCGATGAAACCAAAGGTTTTGTCTTCATAATTATGGACGAAGTCGTCATGACAAACAACTACCGATAGTATATACTGAGGGACGGTGCGATTGACATATGGCGGGCATGTCACCAGCCCGGGGAATCTCTCAGACATAGTATCCGGTTGTTCTAGTTTTGCCAATGGCCAGTATTTGCACAGACACAATCAAGTGGCCAAGATAATCCATAAGCAACTAGCCCTTAAATTTAATCTCGTTGGTTCACCGTACTACAGATACAAATATGTGCCCGACTCAGTTCTCGAAAAAATGGCCGCACGTTGTTGTCCTGGTATAGGTCTATCATTACAGACAGGTTTATTGTATCCAATAAGCGTGATATCGTAGTGATCGACCGAGCAGAGCGACTCGCATTGATAGACGTTATAACCATATCGCATGACAGCAATCTCGTAAAAGCAGAAAAAGAGAAGGAGTTCAAATATTTGGGCCCAGCTCATGAGATTGTCGATATGTGGGATGTGAACTCGGCGATCATTGTGCCGATAGTTGTGTCAGTAAATGGACTAATCGCCAAGAGCCTTTACCAACATCTAAAGATGCTCGCACTAGGCAGCAGAAAATCTAATATTTTTAACAACAACACTTTTTGAGTTCGGTGCCAGTTAGAAGTACGCACAAAATTTTATTTTCTTTCTTACTCACCATGCGGCCTCCTGGTTTAATTCTTTTAAATTATTTTATTTCTCACTTATTTTAGACCTAGGCGTATCTATAAGGGCGTAATTAATTTGACCTGTATATATAATATGATTTTGTAAAGATTTGAGTTTTTTTCTAACTAAGCCAATGACACAGTCAGTGACTGAAATATTTTATTTAAAATTGACCCTGAAGTTAAATTTTATTTTTAATCTATTAGTTAACTCACTTATTACTGCAGCCTGCTCTCGACTGGTGATTTAATATAATTATATAACTGAACATACTGGGCTCGTGCCTCCCTTCAATGAATATTAATTGCTTTATTCACCTTAAAAAGGTAATTTAAAAATATTTTTTTTATCGTAACTTTTTTACTAGTGTTGAAGTATAAGCTGGATTAATTCACATATTTTACTTTATCTGAGGATTTATCAACATTCAATAGATATTCATTGTAAGTAAACCAAATCTAAGGATTTATTGCAAACATTATCGATATTTTATGGAAATTAATTTTGAGTAAGCACATCACTAGTCGAGTTAAAATTTACGACAATTTCGAAGATTCGAAATGACATTTGTATATTTATCTTTCTCTTACATGAAGAGAAAATCATAAGTCAGAGTGAAGTGCATATATTGGGTAAGGTTGCTATTTTAATGCAGTCTCTATTTAAGGCCTTGCCACACGGCACAATTTTACCACTGATCAAATTTTCAATCGAATTGGCTTTGCCCGTCACTCTACACGACACAATCAAATTACAGATTTTCATTCCGTCCACCCGATTGGTTAAAATCTGGTGGTACCGCCCACCCGATGAACTTGAGTTGGACGACTGGCGTCTACACGTCACGATTTCATCAAGTGATTTAGTCAAGTTGGACGTAAAATAGTGCCGTGTGGCAAGGCCTACTAGTCCAACCTCTCTGACCGATTTATTGACTTAAAGGCCTTGCCACACGGCAGTCGGCACAATTTTATTAATATATAATTATGTATGTTTATCCATTATATAGTACCCATAACACAAGCTCTGCTTAGCTTGGGACTAGATGGTGATGTGTGTATGTGGTAAAATATTATATTATTATTATTATTATTCAAGCACACGCTTTTATTCTTACGTTTTCATAATCAGATGAATAAGGAGATAATCCTCAGTTGATCGTTTATTGAACAAAATAAATATAATATATTAAAAACTACCTTAATAGAAAAAAGAGCTTATTTTTGAGGTTTTACTTTTCTTTCTCCGGGATCCTGGAGATCAGAGACCTGACTTTATGGCAGTGGGACTACCTTGGGGGGTACCCCTCGAAACAAAAAAAGGATTTTTAAAATCGGTCCATAAATACTCATACGAACGAATTTTTCATAACAGCGCCTGAACTATTTTCATAGCAATTTTTTCATATGAAGGTGTAAAAAAATTAACTTGGGAAGTATGCCATATTTTTTTATAAATATTTATCTTTTTTTTGAGATATGTCACTTTGTTATAGGACGTGGGGCAATTTTGGGACACCTCCTTTGATCAGTGGTAAAATTGTGCCGTGTGGCAAGGCCTTAATTTTTTTCGTCTGTTGATCTGTCTTTTTCTTTTCATATTTTCATAATGCGGCGCGATTGCTATCATATCCTTCCGTCTGTGATTGCGATTTTGCGAACAACGATGTTGTGTTTTATTGAAAAAGTTAGTTCTGCGATTTGAAAGCTATTCTGCAGAAATACTTTCACTTGCAACTGAAAACAAATATTTAAGTCGAGTAAAAATGGGGAACGAGGAGTATAAAGTACAAGTTCTCCACTTCATCAATCCGCATTTAATGTGGGTGCTAGCGGAAAAGGAGGGAGAACATAAAAAATACGTTTTTGAGCAAATCGGAATATATGGGATATCACCTTTAGATGTCTCAATTGATATGGATTGTAATGTATCTACAATTAGAGGACAAAAATGGTTGCCGGCAGTGACTTTGGCCATGCAGAATATATTGCTGGATGCCAAAGAAGTTTGGTTCTCTGTAGCCTTTGTGGACAGGACGTAAGTATCATACGTATTTTCTTCATTTTTTCCTAGTTAACAAGCCTACACCAAATTTTCAAAAATGTTTTAGTTACTACTAAAACATTGCAGTAATTTAATACCACATGCTAATGTTAGAATAAAGCTAAGATCACCTTAACTTTTTACTCTAGAAAACGCCAGAGATTTTACATGTTTGTATAAAGTTATATTTTGAGTAGCAACTATGAAACAATCCTTCTCATTTATATGGATCATAGTCAAGTAGGTAAGTATATTAGTTTTACTGAAGGTGACGGAGGAGCCAGTTGAGCTCCTGATGGTCGGAAGTAACGCTGACTTTGGTCTGTGTTCTCAGTTCATTTAAAAAGCTATGACTAAATTCTAGAATTGGCTACTGACTTTAACACAGGTTTGAGTAGGAATGTGATTGATGGAGGGGTATTGATTAGAATTACTTAACATTTGTTTTAGTATACTAAACAGAATGGTAACATATGGGTCACTTGTATTAAAATCAATCACTATATGGTTCCCACCAAGAACTTAGGGTCCCAAGCCAACCTCACCTGCAAGTGGTGCACCTGCCGATCAACGGACGAGGCTCTGGCGAACAAAATATCCCGATAAGCGGCAATAGGCTCGCCACCTATTACGTGGGATCAAAACACTGGCGAAAAGTGGGCGCTTAATATGCCTCTGCCTCCCCCTTCGGGGAAACAGGCGTGAGTCTATGTATGTATGTATGTACTATATTTCGCCAGTGGCTCTGTGTGTGCAAATAATACACCCTAAATTTCCTTGGTAATCTAACTGTTGATAAAATGTCTGTTGGGTAATTTTGGAGTTTATCTGCATTCATATAGACAGACAGTACATCTGGGGTACCATGCAACTTATCTTTAATACTTGTGTAAAAGACATTATATGAATGAACTAGCTCACCCAGCGAACTTTATACCGCCGTATATGTATTATACATATAAACCTTTGTCTTAAATCATTCTATCTATTAAAAAAAACTGCATTAAAATCTGTTACATAGTTTTAAAGATTTAAGAATAAATAGGGACAGACAGACAGAAGACAGTCTTTGTTTTATACTAAGTAGTGATTAAAATATTTTGGATGGTTGACTGTCAAGTTTGGTTGGCCAGTAGAGCCATCAGTGTGGGCTGCCTGTTAAATTATCTTCTTTTATCCTCCTAGCATTATCCCAGTTGCAAACCGAGATCCCCTTACCACTAAATTCAATAATCAATCTTTCCATTTTTTAGAGATTTTAGATTCATATTTGATATAAGCTACATACAAAATATGTCAAACAAGTACCTCGAATCTCAAACTCCATTGGAAAGATCGAATATTAAAACTGGTTGATACAAGTGCCTGAATATTAGTTTCTCGACAGAGCGACTACTGTCTGATCTCTGTCTTGTCATAGAAATATATTATGATTTAGAATCTGGGGGCTTGGCAGTGCTCCCGCCAAGTCGAGCAAAAAAGCGGCACGGTCCTTCCTTTTTTCGAAGCAATGTAGGCCATTTTTGACCCCTGTAACGTTGTTGTGGATAAAACTAGAAGCCTGAATTTTCAGTAACCAAGCAGGCATATAAACATGGTATATTTAATTCAATTTGAAATGGTAGTTTAAGAATAAGGTTTTCTACTCTGTTTGACAAAGTACTTTAAAATATTGATTTTGTAGTAAAAACAACAGAAAAAATTCGGCGAATACGCTTTCGTACCAAAAAATTATGATTTAAATTAATTTTATTCCATTTTGACAAGTATTGTTTTTTATGGAATATTACCTACTTTCTGAGGCACTGACTTCTTAGAACGACTGCCACAGATCTTCATAACAGCTGCCACATCTGGCATGTTCTCCCAGGTCCAGAGGAAGCGATAATTAACGATATGATACGAAAAATTTGAAAAAATCTCTAAAAATTATGTGGTGCGCGCCACGGTTTCAAACCCGATACTGCATGGCAGTTGTCTGTTTATATCTCTAGTCTTCAAGGCTATGGCGCCTGAAGAATTTTTCTTTTAATTAATTGAAATACTACACTTTTACTTCCAGAACCTCCATTTTTGACGACAATATACACAAATACGGCGACCTGATATTGAAAATGAAAGATGGCAGGGTTGTAAACTTGCAAAGGGAGCTTCTAGAGTCTTCTTTTGTGGTAGACGACGTCAAAAACTTCCATCAGAACTTGGAAACGAAGCTAGACTATGTGAATACTTTAGCTGTGATAAATAACATCAAGGAATCGTTGAGATCATTGACAAATAAACCAATTAGACGTTTAGAGGACATTCTGAGTAAACAAACTACTGTATTTCAGAAGACAGTTGAATTGGAAGAAACAATTGCCCCTTGGGATTTAGATCTGACCAACCGCAATAGACATGCTCAAATATTATTACATAAGCAAATGCATGATTTAAATGTGTGTAAAGATGTTGATGAAGAGTCTTTCGGTAGAGCGAGTAATATAAGGACGTTGGATACATTCAGGAAAATGAGTTCTGCTTTATTTCGGAAATTATCGCTGAGGTCTCCGCAGAATGAAGAGGAAAAGGAGCAATTGGCTACTGATTTGGAGGCCATTGATAATTTTTTATGTGAAGATGGTAACAAAAAACAGGAAATTCAAGCACCAACTGTCAAAAGAAACATCTATAGAGGTATTATAGATTTTATATTTTGTTTTATTAATTTGGCCAAAGCACTATGGTTCGTCTAGAACAAGCTAGCTAGACAAAATTATTTTATTTGATTTTTATGTCTAGATGCGGTTAATAAGCAAAGATATAAGGTTTTTGGTACTTTTTTCAAGGCAGTTTGTCATTTGAGCTGGTATCATGAAAAAAAAAACATTTATCGGGCATATGTGTATAATATATTTTTTGAACATTTTATAAAGTGATTTATCCCTCGACGTCGCTATAAAATCTAATAACAGATGCATAAAATATCTAAGAACTAAATCTATTACTCATTATCATCACTATCATCAGATGAATCATCCATTGAATAGTCATGATCGTGAGGGGCAGAACTATGAAAAGTAGAAATCATATTAACATTTTGTTCCTTACAGCTAGGTGGGACAATTAAATCTAATACTTCAGTTGGAAGCGTACCTATTTTCTTCCGAGGAACTTCTCGTAAACCGTTTATTACAGGGTCAGATGTTATCAATAACATATTAAGTAAATCTCTATTCGTAGCCTCCCGTGATCGCTTTCGTGTGTTGTGCTCACGAAATCTTCTGCAGTCCTTCTTCCGAGCTTCCTGTGCTTCCTCGGAAAGCTGGCCTATAGGTAGAAGGGACGATCTAATTACTTCGCCACTGTGCAAAAGTATTTTGTGGACAGTAGCGGGCATGTAATACCATGAATAGAGATTTACATAAAGTTGTCTAGTTTCTTGAGCTAAGTTAACGAATTTTTCAATATTTATATCATATCCCGATGATAAAGTGCGAAGTAGTATGCCAAATTTTTGTATTAGTGAAACATCTAACCCTGTAATATCGGCACTAGCCTCGGGATTTCCAAAAAATCTTCGCGCGGTGTTCCCGTCATTAGTGTTACCGAACCCTGGTTTTGGTTTGTCTACAATCAAGCCCATTTCGCTTTTAAATCGTTTTTTAATGTCATCTGAACGTTGTTTCACACTAGCTTTGTCTTCGGCTGTTCTTAACTGCCATTTTTTTATATTTAGTCGATAGCTAATGTGAAGCAAGCATTCAAAGCACCTTATCCAAGCGTGCAACGTAGACAAACCAAAACCAAGATTATCTTTGTCCGCAGCAAACTCTTTTGACAGATCATTCATCATTGTTGGAGTTGCCCCACAAATAAAACATTTTTGTGAGGAAGAAGTTTCGGTCAGAGCATTGCAAACTTTTCCGTCAATCATTGTTAAAAGCATAACATGTGTGACAGATACTTCGGTCTCCATCACCTTGCAGGTTGTCGGCAATAAAGCGTTTATCTCTTCTAAAACCTTATTGGTTTCCGAAATCGTAAAATCTTTCGTTTCCTTAGAAAAGATAAACTTTATTGGCCGACAATACATTGTAGAACAGGGCCGAGGATTCTGCCACACAATATTACCACTTTCATCTTTCAATTGAAGAGGAACGAAAGAAAATACAAATAAAAACTCGTCACTATCGTCACAATTAGTGAATTTTTGTTTGTACATACTATGACCGGAACTTCCATCACAACCCCATTTACTGATTAATGTGAATGACGTGCAAGGTAACAGACTATGAACAACTTCTTGTTGTGCTGAAACTAAACGTTCGGCAGTCTTATCAAGAATTGCCTGAACTTTGATTTCAGCATGCGTTTCATTGACTGTAATTTGTTCACCTGACGGGTAGCAGGCTATTTTAGCCTTTCTAACACTGTACATTGACGGAAACACCTTATGTCCAGCTTTAATACTCCACTTCCGAGTCTGCTTATAGCTATGGCTACTTGATTTACTATCAACGTAGTACGCTAAAGCTTCCTCACTTGTTAAACTCCTGGGGGCACTTTCTTCACTCGTGGTCTTGGTTATTGAAGGATCACTAGTCACATCTTTAATTTGACGTGCTACACTTCTCTGACCCGAGATTCGAGCTGACACTTCAGCGGCGTAAATTAATTCACTAGCACTTCTGGACTGTAATAGATCGTCTACACGTCGTCTCTTCGTTTTGAGACTAGAATGTTCAAAATCTTTAGTAGGTCTTCCGGGTCCCGGTTCTCCAGATGTAGTTGGCAGAGATAATAAACGGACACATCGAAATATATGTCAAGACCCTCCAGCCACGTCGAATACTTTTGTAGGAATCGCTCTCGATTTCTTCCACAGCTGCTCCACTTTTCAGCAAATTTCGTTGAATATCTTGAGATTAGTACTTTAATATCTCGCAGAGACTGCTCCGTAACACCATCAAAATTATATCTCAAAGATATAAACCGAAAGAGCTCCTCATTCCGCGTTTCCTTCGGGTGTTTCAGCCATTCTTCGAAAAAATCCATTCTTGAGACGGTAAAAACTGTTGAAAGAAAAAAATAAATAAAAATTAGTTGTGCAAATATATCGCAATGAATTTTTTTACGTATAACTACTAGACACTTATGAGAATCGTATATGATAGGTTCTACGGTGGGGACAAGTGGGGACATGTTATTATTTGACCGATGAATTTGAAAAAATGAGTAAAAAAGTGGGTGAAAATTCAAACATTTCATTTTATAAGACTAAAGAATGAAGTTTCCATGTTGAAAATGAAATAAAATATAACTACTTACCCTTACGTATACAATCCATCACAAAAACACTTTCACAAATTTCTTTTAGTGACATAAACAATGCTATCAAATATGATGTAAAAATGCAAATGAATGCCCTTTAAATAGTCAACATCTTATAAACATACCTTAATGACGCTCTTAATGAGGGTAGTATTGATAATTAATAGGTGTAATCCTCAATGTATAGGGGTAATGAGTTCGTAATAGTAATTAACTTCCAGGAATTTAAGAGTTGTTTTTGTCTAGCTAGCTTGTTCTAGACGAACCATAGTGCAAAGGTGTTATCTTATTTCTGTATAAAAATGATACTGTGCTCCTATTGGTTGTGACTTGTGGCGTGATGAATAATACCTTACTTGATAAATAAATGGCTTGACACAAAAAAATAAATTAATATTTTCCGTCAATCCATACTCCTGAGGCGCATTCAACCAAACAAACATTCTCTTCAGCTTTATAATATAAGGTAGTGATGTAACAAATGTTTCATTTTGCATGCCCTGCTATCCCACTGCAATTTTTTAGCAATCCAAATGTGTATGTCCAATCCAATCATCATCAGTCCTAGTGTTATTCCAGTTAGAGCCCAGGGTCCGCTTACTAGTCTAACCGGATTTGACTGAATATTTACTTTTCCACAGAGCGACTGCCTGTCAGAACTCCGCAACTCAAAGGGATAGCTATATACCATGGTTTAGACTAGTGTCAGTTGAATCAGAGGTGCTGAACACTTATAACAACTGTCAAAGATCTTCATGACAGCCGGGACCGACAGATTAACGCGACACACGGGGCATGCGATAATTAACAATTCAATACGCACATAATTCCGAAAAGTCTGTTTTGCGCCGTGGATTCGAGCCCGATACCGTCTCCATGCCAGTCCGTTGGTATCTCCACTAGGTTATCGCTGGCTACATCCCTGAACACAGGTCTTTAAATACATATAAAAAATTCTCTCTCTCTCTCTTCACACACGTTGGTGGGGTCAGCTTTCTTTACGTTACGGTTCCACTTCGCATCAGTGACATCATCATCAGTGACCTTGCATTCCCTCTTTTCCTTTAGAGAGATATAAAAATTATTTCGCAAATTACATTTCCATTTGTAAAGACTTTCGCATTCGCATAAAATTATGCTAATGCGAATGTCACAAAACATGCGAATATTCGCAAATGCGGAGACGCATTTTCGTTAAATCACTAATATTAGCATAGATAGTGACTTCGTGAATAACATCTAACTATTCCTCTTATAGAATCTATACATTAGTATACATGTATAAAATTTAAGTGTACATGTCTGTGATTACAAAATAACTGTTTTCCAAGTCCAGATAGTTAGTTACACCGTTACACGACATTGAGTCATATACAATCTGTCACAACAAAGTTGTAACACAATTCCGCATCACTAACCCCTCAAAGCATTTTGGCCACCATCGAGGCATCTCAGGACACCCGTAGATGTATTTTGGCCACTTTCGAGGCACAAATGGCGGACGTCGCGCATATGTACATTCGTGCACCAATGGCGTTGCTCCATTCTTGACGCATTTAGGGAACGCGTCAAGAACGGAGCCACGCCATTGGCACTCCACCCGCGCCTCACCCCGCACTTCCATGGGGACCTAAAAATGATTTCTGCGCAGTGGTCATCTTTCGTGAAACGACCTGTAATTTAATTTACTTTCAGAGGAAATAAATATAATGGAAAGAAACATTTTAATTTTAAACATAAAAAATATAAAATATAAATGATTGTTAATTGCCGCCAATTTTCGTATTTTATTTTTTCAAACATATTTTCTTTTTATATATCAGATTCAAACCTAGATAAGTTTCTTTTCAACTGGATTTCCAATTAAAAAACCATATCTGATAAGAATCCGATAAGAATTATTCTTATTGGACTTTGCACAATTGTTTACTTTTTTCCTACCAAAAATAACCGCCATACCCGCCAAAATTTTCGAAAGCCAATATCTCATGAATTATAGGAGTATTATATATCATATGATAGGTTTATTTATATACTCATAATAAAACAATAATTCATAGCAGAAATGTAACCTTATCTATATATTTTTATTCAATAAAAAATAAATGCCGTTTTTTCGGTAATTGAATGATATAGCCTCTTGAATTAAATAATTACACAATATTTGTTTATTTTTTTGCTGTTATTTTATAATCAATTAGTTCATTCACAATTAAAACATAAAAAATATCAAATATAATTATATAATTTATTTACAATGATGTTTTGAATCCATAATTACGCCCCGCGCGCAACATGCAAAGACAGCGAAATATACAACATTTCAAATGCTGACATTTAAATAATTTTCTAAGCAAGCATTGCTATAATTTTATATTATTGTAAAGCTTATACCAGGTACAGGTATACAAAATAACAAAAGTAAGCAATTTAT
The DNA here is from genome assembly GCA_944739405.2 of Euclidia mi. Classification (NCBI taxonomy): domain Eukaryota; kingdom Metazoa; phylum Arthropoda; class Insecta; order Lepidoptera; family Erebidae; genus Euclidia; species Euclidia mi. The sequence continues at coordinate 8,998,852 of OX123208.2, forward strand.
AACCCATATTGTTATCATGACAAACAAAAATGGCGAGTAGGTCGTCGATAGACGACATTGTTTACAATAGGATCAAGTTCGGCGGGTCGCATGAACTAAACATTCCGTCATTCAGTCACCATTTAAACATTACTACAAAGCTTATTTAATCTACTTTCATAAAAACATCATTTCAAATATCAACACCCGAGTGACAAGTCGTAAGGTTAGGTTTAAGGTAGCACGGCAAGTGGCCTTGCTTCGCGGGTGGTCAGATAACGACCGCGTGATGCTTTAGCGGAAAATGTCAAATTAGAGCGGTTACCTTGAGCGGCTAACGCGTAATAATTCCAGTGTAGCGGGGACTTAACAAACATACAACCAATGAACACAATGAACATCCAGACTAGAAACATTGCATCCATGTGACTTTTTTATACCAGACGCATTCGGCAAAAGATCAAAAATTTAAAGAGTGCCTTTCAAATATTCGACGTCATTTGGGTGGGAATTGCCAAAAATCCTTTTACATTCTCCAAGGAACATACATGCCAAATTTCAGTGCCTTGCGCCCTGTCGTTTTGGCTGTGTGATGTCTGTCAGTTGGTAACGCAAGAATTTCATACACAGAGATTTAATGTTATTGCAATTCTTTTCAGGTATACCAGAAAAACCAAAACAAAACGATCAAAACAAGAGATTTGTTAATTTTGGGCCTGCAGGACTCAATACAATGCAATACCGTATGAAAGAAGTTAAAGAGGAAGAGGAACAACCGAAAATACTTGTAAAGATTAAGAATGAAAGGGCTGAAGTTAAAGATAATCCTAGAGATGACATGTTTGATAAAGCAGATTCAGAGGTGAACATAAAAATAGATAATATGGCCATTTTGAAATCAAAAATGCATCTCATGAACAGTCTTGCGGCAAATCGCAACGCTACAAATAATGATGGTGAAAATAATAAAAAACCTGCAAAGGATAATGAAGATAATTCGCTACCCAAAAATGCATCATCTGCTATGCGACTTAAAATGAAAATCCTTAAAGAAAAAATGGCGAAGATGGAAGGCAGCTCTTCAACGGCGGACACAGACAGTACTGCAAGACAAGGTGATAACTCTGATTCTGAAAGTAATATTTCCGCTTTAGTTGATAACTTAGATGTAAGTGATAATAGCATTAAGGAAAAAGTTAGAACAGAACCTGAAATTATTATAAACAATGTTAAAAATAATGTAGATCCATTCAAAAATCTTGAGGGTAATCAATCAGTGTTTGTCGAAAAGCTAGTCCGACCAACTCTGATGGTTCATACTAAGAAAGGAAATCGCGTACAGCCAGTTAGCAACATGAGGGATATTCCTTTTGGGGTTGATATCCATATAGTTCTCAGTAACATGTCTGTTAAAAAGCCCATGAGACCACAGACAGTATCATGGCCAACAATTCTTAGGGGTCATAGTCTGTTCTTAGTGAGCCCTTATGATAGCGGTAAAACTATAGGTTATTTGCCTGCTGTTTGTCGTTTAGTCAGCGATAACAGAAAGTGTGCAGACGGGCTTTCAGTCGCTCGTCTCACTTGTATAATCCTCTGTGCTACTGCTAACTCTGTTTGCACCGTAGAGGAATTGTGCAAAATGTTCCTTCACGAAGCTCATATTTTCGCATGTTACAACGGTATGGACGATCTCGAAATAACCACATCCATTCTGAACGGATGCGATATTCTCATATGTACTCCCTGTTTGCTAGTTCGATTGATTCGCGACAATTTCGGACTGGATTTCCGTAATTTAAATACTTTCGTCATAGATGACTGTGAACGTGTATCGGAGGTTTATCAGAAAGAACTTAAATTTTGTCTCGTCAAAATCAAAGAGATGTTAAAATCTCGTGCTAATAAAGAAGCTAAGGTGCAGTATGTGGTCGCGTCTAGAATATGGTGTAGCTTTATGTCCTCTTTGGCTAAAACAGCGCCTGATTCGATTGTCTGCATAGGCGCGTTCCAAGAGTGTGTATTGTATTCTGAAGTTGCTACATCTGTAGAGTTCCTTAAAAAGGAAAGTAAGGTTGACGCTGTGGTAAAGTTTTTGAACGATATTGATAAATCTAAGAAAACTGTGATAGCATGCAGGTCTGATGATGAAGTGCATCTTATTGCGAAAACTTTGACTAAATTGAAGTACGTAGTTTTCGCTTGTGATAATACCATGACTGTACAAGATCTTTATAGTATAGATTTAGCGTTGGGTGATTATAAAGAGCCTATGCTAGGGCCTATTCTTGTCTGCTGCGACGGCAATTTGACCCACTTAAATTTGACAGACGCCCACTATTTAATCCATTTTTCCTTGCCCGAAACTTTTTCAATGTTCTGCAAAAGATTTGCCGTGTTGATCGATAACTACCCATCAATATTCGAAAATGAAGAATCTGACGTAAAAATTAAAATATTCCTCGAGAATGGAAATGTGGAGCAGCTGCCTAAAATACTTCATTTCATTAAAAGATGTTCGGATAATATACCGCCAGTATTGGACGAAATAAGTGCAGCCGTGATGGCCGAAAAAGAATTGAAGAAGGCTCAATCTTACGTACCTTTGTGTAATTTATTCTTGAGCATGGGTGAATGCCCTGATATTTGGAATTGCAAGCACAGGCATGCCATATTTCAAGAATTTGATGAACCTAGCGCTTGGATAGCTAGAGAAGGTGTAATTACCTTCAGAATATTACACTACCATTCGCCGGTGCATTATTCAGCTAGGATGATATCCTGTACGACTAGCAGTGGAACTAAGAAGTTCCCTCAGACATATAGCATGCTATCGATTAAACTAGGAATGTATTACAGTAGAGAAATCAACAAAAAACTCCACGGCATTGCTAAGCCGGGTGACATATGCGCCGTATCTTTGAAACACAATCTATTCGCTCGTTGTCAAGTGATGAAAATATTAAAGTACAACCACAATAATATACCAAGCTTATTATTAATAAATCTTATTGATGAAGAAAAATATGAATTGGCTCAAGATACTTGTCTTTATCATTTACCGGATGATTTGAAAAAGATCGAGTCTCAGGCAGTTAAAGTAATTTTGGATGGTTTATTACCGCAAGACAGGGACATAACGTATTCAAAGATAGCGGAACAGCATATTAAGAATGTCACTGAGAAAAATGAGGAGGTTTACTTAAGGGGTCCAATATCATTGGTCATCGGCAACTGTATATTTGTGGAGACAATTGAAGCTTGTCAAGAGTTATCTTCATTGAACGAAACTGTAGTTAAGAGTAATTTCAAAAACGAACTGCTAAATGGTTACGCAATTAAGAATCCTGATCATATAAACACTTTACTGAAACTCGGACAGCATGTAGACTTCATGCGTAAGAATGAAGTGAAAGTCCCGAGTGTAGTTCAAAAACCAGTCAAAGTATTGCCCAAAGCTAGTTGGGCGCATTTGGAAAGTGGAACTCATGTCCCCGTATATTATTTGTACGCTAAAAGCCCAGGAGTATTTTTTGTACAACATGTAAAATTTCAGGATTGTCTAAATATACTTCTTAAAGATATTAAAAAGTACGTTTCGGAAAATCCCGAACCTGTGGAAGACGTTAAAAAAGGAGATATAGTTTTGGCTTATTTTCCTGATGATGGCGCTTACGAGAGAGCTAGGATTGACGAAGTGATTGACGGTAAAAAAGTTAAATGCTTCTATGTTGATTTAGGAGATTGGAGAACAATTTCCATTGATAAGTTGTGGTCGATACCGGGTAAACTTATTTCTCAGTTACCATTCCAAGCGATAGAATGCAGGCTAGTCGGTATAAAACCGCTAGGAGATGAATGGTCTGAGTTCAGTACCAATTGGCTCGTTGATCAGTTTTACGACTCTTCGACAAATTTAAAATATTTATTTGCTAAACGGTTCACTAAAGAAAAAGCCGAGTATACTGACGGGGACAAATATGGCATCTGTTTGATTGACACCTACGCAGATGACGTAAATGTTAACAAATTAATGCTCGATGCCAACTTGGCAGAAGAAAGCGAAGAAATAGAGTTTTTTGAAGAACTTAATTCGACCAAAGAAAATAAGACATCCTATGATAATAGTCGTTCTACCGAAGACGCCAATACAACACAAGAAGAAGAAATAGAACTAGAGAACACTGAAGTAAAGAAAACAGCGATACAAGAGCCTTCATCTACATCAAACAATATTCTTACAGCCAAAACAAAGGGCCCGTCTAATGCTACAGAAGCTTTAGAAATAAAAACAGGAGGCGTCACTAAATCCGATGACAGTTCTCTAGAACCTTCTAAAGAGAGCCAAATCGCATTAAAGAACGCATTTCATAATACAAATGACAGAGGTTCTCCTAGCTCGGGTAGTGTTTCTGCTGAAGACGATTTACGTGCTAATCAACAGAAAATTATGAATTTGTTTAGAAGTAACCCTCTAAGGTCTGTACCTTTAGTTAATGATGACGATGACACGGATGATGAGAGATGGGATTCTCATAACCCTATGTTAATGCTCACGAATCCTGATGGAACTCCAAACAAGACAAAAGTCACAGAAATATCGGCCTGCACTGAGAATACAACGAATAAATCTAAATTACTCGCAATAAACGACTCTAAAGATAAGTCTGATAAAGAAACTAATTCAACAACTACACCAACTAAACCAGATAACGTATCAATTGAAAAACAGAATCTAACTACGACGCTGGAAACTAGCACTTCATTAAACACGTCTGTTTTAAGTGATACTGAACAAAAAGAGAAATCTGAAACAAAGCAGGAAAGAAATATTTTGTGGTCAGTATCAGAAAGTGACAATACTATTTCGCTGTATGACGAAAAATCAACAGAAAATGATAAAGCTTTAAAACTCACTTGGAATCAAGAAACTAACAGTGTCACTATTAAAATACTGGTAAAAACGGAAAAGTATAAAGTCGAAATCAAAGACAAAAGCATTATATTTTCTACAAAGTCTAATGAAAGAATTTACGGATTTGAATTCGAACTGTATGGTGTTGTGGATACAGATAAATCAGCTCATTCTAATAAGGGTACACACGTACAAGTGTTATTGAGCAAGGTTATGCGTAGAAAATGGTTGAAATTGTACAAAGGAGATATTAAGAAGTATGATGTTTGTGATGAATGTGATGATACAAGTACTGATACGTCCACAGTCGAAGAAAATACGAGTACAGGAAGCGTAAAAGACCAATCTAAAGTGTCTTTAGAATTGCCACATGCAACTCCTGTAAATAAAACCCAACAAATAAATAATTATATTTTAAGTACTCCACCAGACAACCTTAGAAAGCCAAAACTAGTGTGGCGTCAAAACAAATATAAAGTTACTATTAAAATACAAATAATAACTGAAGTATACGATTTGATTATACAAGAAAGATCTTTGAGATTTACTTCTACCGCAAACGATGAGAATTACGGTTTTGAATTTGAATTATACGGCGTTATAGAGGTAGAAAAATCATGTCATACTAACAAGGGTCAGTACATTCAAGTGACATTGACTAAAGTGATGTCAAAGAAGTGGTTGACGTTGAATAAAGGTAGTCCTAAGAAATGGATAGTTTATGATGTGGATAATATTGATGTTTCTTCTGAAGATGAAGAAAAACCTACAGTTGATAAAGAAAGTCTTCAGAAATGTTTAAACATTAATAATGATACTGAGACGGAAGATGAATTTGACGATGACACAAACTTTCCGATCAGGCGATATTAAATAAAAAATAATGTTTAAAATACAAGTACAGACTTTTAAATTTTATTGTAAAGAAATGTTTTTACAAATGTCTATTTTAGGATCAAAAGTTTAATGTATTAGCTACTATCGTAGCATTTTTATGTCACATTCCTAGATCTGCATTCTGGTACTATAAAGTTTTGAAATTCAAGATAGTAAACGTAACAACAAACCACATATCAATAATCTAATATAGGTGTTATAAATATACCGATGCTAGTCATTTGTAGTCCAAATACTTTTCCAGCTATATCTGTCCATTAAAAAGTTACAAGTGGGGTTGCATTTGTCAGAGGACGAAATTTTATTTCTTAGTGGTCTAGGGAGGGCAACGTTATGCTTAATCCAAATTAGTGGAGTCGAAATAAATAAAAATAAAAAACCATCCGCACCTGCACTCTTTGCAACATGGCGGCTGCAGACACACTTGAATTTAAGCCATACTAACCCCCTTTCGACACCTAAAAAAAAAATTTTTGTCTAAAAATTAACATTTCAATGGACTATGTACTTGAATACAGTAATAGTACTGTGTGTTACGGGTGTAATTAAACTCTTATAAAAGGTAGATACAACATGCTCTATGTTGAAAGTGAGGCCAAAAATAGGAAGATCAAAGTTAGTATATACTAGGTCACACTTCAGATCAAATAAAATAAGGTAGATCACAATTGCTCTAGTGTTATCCCGGTTGCATCCAAGACTTACGTCTTGGAGCCCAGGGTCCACTTACCGGTCTTAACTTGACAGAATATTAGCGTTTCCACAACCAGCCACAACCCAAAGGGATAGCGATATGGCTTAGAGCAGTGCGACTATATTTCCTTTCCTTCACGACTGCCCGCCACAAAGTTCTTTATTAAGCCAGACCGACAGCTTAACGTGACCATCGAGGTGTGGGTTAAGCGAAGATTAACAATTAAGCACATGGTAGATAACTCTGTGATAAAAATGTAGCCACTTTTTCAATTATGTGACTTGCTATCCGTTCGTAATAGGTCAGCAAAGTTAAGCAACGCTCACACAGATCACCACTTGGATAGGTAACCACGTGTGGGATTTACGTCAAGCGCTACCGTCCTTCGGAGGGCACGTAAAGCTGTCGGTCCCGGTTCTTGTCTCAGGATAAGGATCGTTAGACAATGTCGGAGGCCTTCGGGCGGTCTGAAAACTCCGACACCAGAGTTGACACTCACATGAAACAAACAAAAGTATGTTTATTAGTTATTTGGTTGTCATAGTACAAGATAGAGATCGGATAAACGTGTATGAATTGTTCCATATCGACCTTTTTTATTGATCTGGGGGTGTAATAAAAATACCAACCTTAAATGTATTCGTACCTTAAATCAGAGACGAGCTTAGAAACGGCCAAAATATTAAATTAAGACAAGAATGTCTTCGTAACTTGTATAAGAATATTTGTTATAATAGGCTAGTTGACAAAAAAAAATTTATAAGTCCGTCCTTTAGATTATTTAAAAATAAGCGATACGTATTTTTTTATTTGTAAATTAAACCAAAAATGACCAAGATATAGCTCATTAAAGTTACGTATAACGTCACACCGTGCTGCATTTTTTCGCACTAGATGACGTCGCACGTAACTTTAATGGGCTATATCTTTGTTATTTTTTATGTAATCGAAAAAAGAAAAAATACGTGTCCAATATTTTTTTATAATCTAAAATACGGACTAAATAAAATGTAATTATTTTGACCCTGGAAACTACCCTATTATATGTTCCTTCTTTTCCTTGAAAGGTTTCTCTTTTGAAGAGGTTGTTCGGAGACCCATAGGCGTCAGATAAAGTTTGGACTTGTAGAAATCTACACGGTAAAAAGGGTGCTTTTGTAGATCATGGAATGAATAATTGTTCTAGTAAATGATAAGATTCAAGATCATTTCATCATCATTAAAGGCTGATGATGATGAAATGATAAGAGATGTGATAATAGTATAGATAAAGTAACTAGGTGGGATTTTTGGCCTAATGTTTTTTAACTGCTTGCTGAGTTTTATTAGCAAAATCTTGCGTCCTATATTTTCAAAAGAATGAGATTTTCTATCGCTTTTGATTTGCATATGCTTTAACGACTCAAAAGCTTTACACTGTTCAATAATTTCTTCACTGCAAATTTACATTGACAGACTTGCTAATGCTTTTAACAAAATAATTTTTGATGGTTGGATAGTTGTCTTTACACACGAAAATCTTGCTGTTATATAGTGCTGGCTTGTAGAATTTTAAATAAGACTGAAGTGTTACGTATTGACAGATTTTGTAGGACCTAATGGAAGGAAAGAGGAACCCACCACGCATCCTCGGATTGACCACCCCAACTATTGCAATAGAAAAAGGTTGACAATACCGAACTCCTCTAAAAGGATAAGGGATATAGGAATGGTATGTGTTCCAGGAAGATATATCGTGGCTGTATATAGTATTTCGTATCTGTATATAGAGGCGAAACACGTGTCGAAGAATAGTCGGCGCATACAGCGGGATATTGCAAGTCGGGTATCTTCCTGGAACCCAGACCATTCCTATATACCTTATCTTTTAGAGGAGTTCGGTATTTTCAACCTTTTTCTATTGCGTTAGTTGGGGTGGTCAATCCGAAGATTTTGTAGGGTCTAATGTAGGTCCTTGAGTAGCTATACTTCTAAGCATTATTTCTCCTTCGCCTTCTCCTATGGTATTTTCTTAAAAAAATTACTAACTGTAACGAAATTTTCGTATTTTGATGTAAAGAACACTAATAGAACGCGAGCGTGTATGAAAAGAGTAATGAACGTCGAGGAAGCGCGTGAGGTTTGTAAGTAAGGATAGAAGCAAGTGGCGTTATGTTGTCTCTGCTTACCCCGACGGGAAAGAGCCGTGAGCAGAGACGTTCCGTATGTATGTGTAATTAATATTCGAAGTGATCTGTAGGTTAGGATTACGGGTAATCGCCGAGCCAAACTACGGCAGCTAGTAACTTGAATTTTGGATGTCGAATTTCCATTTAAACGTAGGCGTTCACTACGCGTTTAGGGTTGAAAGTTTAAGTCAGGCGACTGCTAGTCAAGTATAGAGTTTAAAAAGTCGAATTGTAATGTCAGTAAAATCAATATATTGCGACAATAAACCGTAGTTTGATTTCAATCTTGATAAATGATTGGTCTCGCTGCGCTCTACCAGATAGAGTCGGTGAACTTTTAAAATGCATTAACAAATATTACACCAATCGGCGTGCTCGATGCTACACGAACGAGTGTTAGACAGACGAACAGAGACTGAATCAATAATTGGTTCTTAGATAGGGCGGTATCTATTAGAGCGCAGCGAGACTAATCAATTTTCTAACGCGGCGTCCTACGTGAGCGCCGTGAGCGGTTCACCGCGAACACGATTGCGGATCCGTCGGATGCGATTTCTACGCGGTGCGGTTGGACAAGGCGGCTCTGTCCTATGTGCGCGCGAATTGTTTTATTCAATCATACATGGACATGACAGCTCATTTATTGGAAAGTATCCATCTTAAGTATCAGATACTCAAGAATTATGTACGACAGAGAAGTGTAACTAATTATAGCGTTAATGAAAATTTCTACTTCCGACATTACAATATTTATTTGTAAAAAAAGCAAAGACATGACATGTGACATGTGTCACGGCCTCGCGTACGCGTGAATATATCAAGCCAAATGATTGCGCTCGCGTCATCTCGTGCCGCGCCGCATTGCACGTCACGTGCATTTGGTCATGAAGGACACGTCAATAGGTATCAACTGTTTGTTGTTTCCGCGCCGCGGCCGCGCTGCGCCGCATCGCGTATTCGTATCCAGACCGCTTACGTAGGAAGCCGCTTAAGATTTAATAGTAGATTGTATGACAAGGGTGCAAAATATTATTTTTACGGCGATCCTTCGCTTCGCTCGTGATTCAAAGCAGCGCGCTTTGAATCACGAGCGAAGCGAGGGAAAAATAATTTGCTCCCGAGTCATGTATCACTCTACTTTTCATCCCCTTTCTATGAGAAAAAGTTTTGTACGACGTTATTAGCTTCTGTAGTTATTGTTTCAGGAGTTAAAGCATTCGCTTTCATGACTCGACGCGGAACTCATTATTTTCAAAATTCAATAAAGTATATACTTACCTACTGATTACGAGTACAGAGACGTAATTCGCGCGCTTTTTTTTGTTAGCGCGGGTCCCCACGCCCTTGCAGCCAACCGTACCAGCCAGTTATTCATACAATTTGCTTTCGATTTCTATATATGTACGTTCCAAATTCAAATCACTTTGTCGCCCGCTAAAAAGTTCTGAGGCCCTAGCCTAACGGCATTCGCCTGATATCTACTTTCGCTAACGCTTGGTTGCCATGGCAACATAAGAAATTCCTTCTTCAATGACCACGTGATATATCGAAGGCTTATGTCAGTTCCATACATTGTTGCACTTAGCGATTAGCGATATCGTTAATCGAATGCCATTTGGCTAAGGGGGCTGAACAGAAAAGAGCTATTTTGCTCCCGCTAAAAGAGGAACAAAGCAACACTTTTCGAATAGAAGGGATGAAAATGTACATACTCGTAAACCCAAAAAAATATTAGGCTCTAAGAACGTGGTACTTATCTATTCTAAGCTTTTACAAATCTTTGATTCATACAAAATAAATTAGCGGGTCTTAATCGCGTACATTTAACTTATTTGAGGTATAAATACCTATTCTCTATAAATCTCAACAGTGTGTAGACGTCATTAGTGTAGTGTGTCGGAGTAACGACATTGCGAACTTAAATAAAGACCAAGTGAGGGTAGGTGCCGAAATCCGCACTTCCACAAGACGGCGCTGAGCTCTCATTAGTCTCTCCGCGACCACGCTCGGTGCAAGACGAGGGAAACGTCGGAACCAAATAGGTATTTATACCTCAAATAAGTTAATTGTACGCCATTCAGACCCGCTAATTTATTTTGTATGATGTATACACATCGCGAAAGTTTAAAATTGATTAAATCTTTGGTTTTTTGTCTCTCGCATTGCTACAGAGGAAAGTAAATTAATTATTTTCTAAACTTCTCCAATAAACTTGGGTTCAATACAGTAAAGATTTCCTCGGGACTTCACGAGTATCAAAACTCAGTGTCTTCTATGGGCACTGCTGCTGAACCTGGCTACGCAGGTCATACAGAGGGAATGAGGGTGCTACTAGTCCCAAAAAAAGGCCTTTTCTTATATGAGAGGGGCTTAGAAATTTAATAGTCTGCTTTGCTGGTATACTTTATGTCTTTCCATAACATTATGGAGAACCCTCAATATGGCTCGAGATCGGTCTGTGTGGAGAACCTTGGGGGAGGCCTATGTTCAGCAGTGGACGTCTCTAGGCTGACATGATGATGATGATGGAGAACCCTTAGACATGCAGGTTTCCTCACGATATTTTCCTTCACCGTTAACGATTTCGATACCCATATATGTAGTTGTCTTGGTATTATACATTTCATGACTTTTCCGTATCGTCGATAAAGGGTCTTTTATATTTATAGTCAAGATATTTCACATTTTCCCTTTATTTTTGTTCTTGCGTTATTCGAACTATTGTGGACCGTTAATTGTCCGTATTTATGCAAAAAGGAACCACCCAGCAAAAACGCACTTCTGAGATATCAATGAATTTACAAAAACATGTGCAGCTCTGTTAGATTAAGGAAAATATTACATTTATTTTATATAATTGTATTGATAAATTACTCATTTAAGTATGTGTATATAAATTTGCTCTGGATACTCTTAATTTTTCTAGATAATGAAGAAAATGTGCATGTGGTTCCTTTTAATAGTTACTAACTAATAGCTTTCCTCATATGCAAAAAAGAACCACAAACCATGGGTTTCATGTATATCGGTAAAGCCATGGATTTACCAATATACATACATGAAACTAAGTATTATCGTAATAAACCTTTGATATGCAGCCTATAGCAATCCACTGCAGGACATAGGCCTCTCCCAACACGCGCCACATGGTTCTTAGCCTTTTGCATCCATTTTGTCCCAGCCTCGATTTCAGGTCGTCAGTCCACCTAACTGGGTGCCACCCTTACGCTTACCGAGTCGTGTTCTCCACTCTAGGACAAGCTTGGTCTATCGGCCATCAGTACTGCTGCAGATATGACCAGTCCACTGCCTCATAAGCTTACTTATTGTCTGAGCTATGTCGGTAATTCTGGTTCTTTGTCGGATAACTTCGTTGCGGATTTTATACTCGCTGCGTGACTTTAAGTTTAGGGACTAGTCCCACTGAGAGTGTCCACATCTCAGCACCGTACGTCATAACAGGTAGGACGCATTGGTTGTAGACTTTGGTCTTCAGGCATTGTGGTAGCGAAGAGAAAACTTGACGTAGTTTGCCAAACGTTGCCCAACCCAACTGGGCACTACGGTCCATTTCTTTCTCGAAGTTATTGCTACCAAGCTGGACAACAAGCTGTTGCTCTTGGTAGACATATTTTTGAACACATTCAAGCACCTATCCTTGGACATAAACCGATCCCGACATGATGAGTTCGTCTAACATAATCTTGGTTTTGTTCAGTTCATGCCGAGACAAGTTCACGTCGAGAGGCTCAGTTTAGGCTGTAGAGCATCCCGCTCAACACTTCCAGGGACTCCGCAGCGATGACAATATTGTCAGCAATCCGAAAGTGTGAGATGTATTCGCAGTAAATTTTTATGCCCAGTCCAAGCCAGTCCAGCATCTTAAAGATGTCTTTGAATGCGCCGGTGAAGAGCTGATTGAAATATTAAGTCTCCCTGCCTCACACCTCGTCGCAATTGCGTCGACGGGGCTGTAGTTGGATGGGTTTAGTGGCGATATCATACAAACATATCAACGCCTCGATGTAGCGCCAATCGGTACGAGACCGCTGCAGAGCAACCAGAACCACCCAGGTTTCGATCGAGTCGAAGGCTTTCTCGTAGTCCACGAAAGCCATACACAGCGGCTTATTGTACTCATTGGTCTTCTGTATATTCTGCCAAACGGAATGGATGTGGTCTATTTCCTGAGGCTGGAAATTGACAAGTTTTTTGTTTGTTAGCACTCTCGAGAACAATTTGTAGAGGTGGCTAAAGAGTGAAATGTGTCTATATGTTTTCAGCGAGATTTTGTCACCTTTTTTTGAAGAACAGGACAACCGCACTCCCGATCCACGCCTGAGCTGTAAGGCCCTGATGGATAATGGAATTAAAGAGGCTCGCCAGCTCTTTCAGGACTACAGTTCCCCCTGTTTTTAAGAGCTCTTTGGTGATTTCGTCATCTTATGGAGACTTGTTATTCTTAAGTTGCACGAGACCTTCTCGTACCTCGCCTTGGTTGACATCAGGGATGTTCTCCGTATATTAGCGCGGCAGTAGGGCTCTATAGTCATCATTGTCTGGTTTCAAGAGTTTAGACTTCCATGATGCGTACAGGTCTTTGTAAAAACTTTAAATTTCAGCTAGAATTTCAAACTTTAAGTTTACGCCTTTCGCAGTACTATAAAATCACGTACTTGTGGTTCTGCTGTTTACAATATTTATTTACACATGGTAGAACCGAATGCTTGTGGTTCCATTTTGCAAAAAAAGAATTAGTCAAATCAAATATGAATTTATTTTACGCATAATGGTACCACAGGAACTTGGTTCCATTTGGTGTATTATAATAATTTTTAATAATAGAAACATTTTTAATGTATAATGGTACCAACTATCTGTGGATCTGTTTTGTATAAAATGACATGGAATGTATATGGTTTATTTGTTTGATGAAACGAGTCCCATGGTGCTATGGTTCGGTTTTGCAATATGTATAATGTGTGTTTTTGCTGTTGGTTCCTTTCTGCTTTTTGTATAACTTGTTTCCAAGGGAAAAATCATGTGGATCTTTTTTGAATAAGAAAATAAACCACTTTTAAATTAGTATTCTTCAAAAAAAGCAAAAATCTAAATTTGTCGTGTGGTTCCTTTTTGCATAAATACGGACAATTTGTCCTCGAAAATCGTTTGCGGCCTATTCACTAAAACCACCGCGGTGTCCTTCACATCCCGTAGCGACAGGACCACGTGAATCCTTGTTAGCATACTTTAACACAGCCCCGCAGGGACACATACCATGTCCCATGAGAGACAAAAAAATATTTCGCATGGATCATATCTGATAAATGATCACATATGATACATGTCAGGTCGCCATTTTAAGATTATTTTTTATTTTGTTTTTGTTTTATTTTGACATTTTCTATGCCAGGTACGGAAGAAAAACGTATCACCCGCTAGAGTGCGCCACTGAGACGCGAGGTAAGAAAATGTCGAATAATACAAAATGATTCATAAGCGTTCTTCAGTAACATCTAGTTTACTATAATCATAATTTTCATTTATTTCGCGTGACATATATATACGCATACATACTTCTGAGTCGTTTTTACGTGCTTTGTGATGCACGGATTAGTGTCGCTTTATTGTGAATGGTTTACCCATCTATAAACCAGAACTGACAGACAGACTAACAGAAGGTGACTGACTTACTTAACTTCTCAGATTGATACACTCTTGTAGCTGCCACTTTATTACCCTCTTAAAGTATACGCATACACTGCATTTCCCTTTTTTCTTTCACTAGATAAGCCCGCGGTTACACTCGCGTTATTTAGGGCTACTGCTCTGCTCCCGTGGGTCATAGCATGATGTTACATAGCCTGTAGCCTGCCTAAATAAATGGGCTATTCAACAGAAAAATAATTATTAATCGGACCAGTAGTTCCTGAGTTTAGCGCGTTCAACCAAACACTATTATTTTAGTATAGATGCAGAAATTCTCATGTACATGTTTACAGTACCCGGGTATCGGCTGAAGAGGTAGCCAGACTCCTGCTAAACCATAACTGTATTCTACTCTTTGCAAAATGCGTTAGTTTTTGCGTGGAAGACTAACAAAAATACTTCCATTCTCACCAACTTTTGGTATAGGTATAATAGACTATTAGGATGAGTGTTACTGAGCTCTTCCGAATTCTCAGAAGCAGCACGGAGTCTGGTAAAGTGCCCGGTAACGGCAATAGACTCACCCTCTATTACGTGGGACCTATAATTTCATAAAATGGCGAAATGTGGATGTACCATCACTTCTGGGCTACAGGCGTGATAGAAAAGAAAATATTAGGATGATTCGCGACACTGACCTTATAGATTACATAGCTCGTATTCGACTTATAAAGATAACATATTAATTAATTCAGTCTTAATCGGGGAAAACATATTATGTAATTTACCCAAAAGATAACTGCATGATAACCTTGTGACCGACTTAGCCTTGTTAGGTAACAAGCAAAATAAACATAGATCGCTATGTAAAATTGAAAAAGAAGTAAAGAGTGATCTATATTTTGATTTGTTATAATTATTGTCATGTATATGTCACAGCTAACTAGCTTAATCAGTCATATACGTAACTAGTCGACGCCAGCGGCTTCGCACGCACATATATTCGAATTTCCCGTTTTGCCCGATCCCGTGGGAATTTCGGGAAATCCCGTCTTAGTGCACCCCTACGGTCCCCAAGAAACATACATGCCAAATTTCAGCTTCTTGCGCCGAGTAGTTTCAGCTGTAGCTTGTCTGTCAGTCAGTCAGTAACGCAAGGATTTTATATATTAAGATTAATAGTCTAGCCTCTTTATTGAACGGCAACGTTTAACCAGCAGCCTGAATTATATTCAGTTATCTGACTGAATACTAAGGCCCAGTATCACCGGTGTATGATACGTTCCTGTTGCATTAATTTGTCAGTAACTCATAAATACCATTAGATTTTTTAATTTATCTGGATAATCAGTTCTATCCGTGGGTGGTGACACTGAGCCTAAGTCTTTCGAACTAAACCATGGCTGTAGATTTTAAGTTCAGATCAAATAGGAAGCGATAGATACACCACGCCTATATAACGAGTGAAGCCAAAAATAGGAAGACCTGACTATTTTGTTTTAAGGTAATTGAAATAAGATCTGCCTCAAGAATCTTATATTAATAATGTAGTTCATCGTCTTTATCTATGTTTGCGTGAAACTATTCTATTTAGTAACCACTTATTGAAATATTTGTGTGTATCAATGTAAAGTAGACCTTATGTCATTTTTTTAAAGATTATTATTGCAAAGCAAACATCGTATCTTGTCTCCATGGCCCTATTATATATTTGATTTAGCTATGCCTGAAAATTATTTGGTCAAATGCGTGCCAAACAAAAAATATACATATAAGTAAATACTAAATTACTTTCTAAGTTGTTAAGTTTGGCATTTTGAATGAATCAAAATTGAGTGGTTGATTTTTTTATTTCTAATTTTATATCTTTATTTTCTTTATTCCTATAGCTGTTAGATTGCTGTGTAGTAGTATACACTAGTTTAGTACTATAGTTTTAAGATATTTTAAGAGCTTTGTAGAGGTAAGGATTGTCGAAGATGGAATCTAATAGGTACGTATCCCACATTGAACTAAATGTTTGTAACAATAATTATTAATTTAATGGCCAGCGCTCATTTATATTTCTATAGTAGTATAATATTGTCTCTTTCTACCCCGACGGGGAAAAGGCGTGAGCATATGTATGTATTGTTAAACTGTGTTGAAAATATTGATGTTTTTGCCTTGTTTAAATTAAAAATTCTACATATCTATGTCATTTTAGCTCAGTTAATAAATATTGTTTTGTGATTTGTATACGAGTACAAGGTATGATTTCATAGATCGAGTCTTAATCGCGTGACCTGTATACATCATCATCAGCCTTTAACAGTCCACTGCTGGACCAGGCCTCTCCTTTGAAAGGAGGAATTGGCCTACTATACCACGCTGGCCAAACGGGTTGGTATAGGGTGTGTATCAAGTTTTCCTTCTCATACAGTGTTGTTCTCTGCATAATATGCTCCCTCTGTCGGCTCTTACGACACCCATGGGATGATATGGGGTGGTGACATTCCGTATTCTTAATCCGTCACCACACGGACGACGGTGACCTGTATACACGGTGTCAAAAGTCCCATCACCAAGCCGAAGTCTACTCGTTTTGCACATCATGCCAAGTCATACTAAGCAAAAATAATATCTGGGAAACGACAAATAATGTAGCCTTATAAATTAGAGACATCCTATAGGCCGTAATGTAAAGCGTGCGCGTACAATGCTCAAGACACATTCCTATCCAAGAGTGCATACGATATGTATAGGACAAATTGGCGCGATAAATGTATCGATTTTTCAATAATAGGGAATATGCGTGTGATTCAGATATAAGCGAATATATTTTTATGCAATTCTTTATCGTTAAAAAAAGACACCTATAATATTATTTTACATTTAAACACTATAAAATCGCGAATATTAATTAATAAAAGTTGGAAAATTTACGAGCAAAATTTAAAATGTCGAAACGCGACGCTATTGGCTAGACCCCAAAGTGACGACACGGTTCGCAGAAGATATGTCAAAAGTGTCAAAACAGTACCAAACATTTGACAGAGTTGCGAACGCTGACGTCATGATGTAACCACAAAAATTGGGGGTGTTTAAACTAGCGTTACGACATTGTAATTTTCAACATTTCATTTAAAATAAATGTTGACTTCTCCACGACTAATAAGTTTTTTTACGGTATCAAATTAACCTAAATAAACGATAGCAACAATAAAAATAAAACATGCATATTGCCTATTGGAAAATAATAATGGTGACTTTGAGCCTCTCAATCCAATCTCCGTAGGCAGTAATTTCCCAGGTATGGTGCCGAGATAACAATGTTCGTTATGATTGGTACAATACGGGATTTTCATTTCCGTTAAGGGTCTTTATTTTACAACTTTTTTGTGTCACCGTAAAATTGCAAAAATAGATTATAATATTACTAGTAAGATTGTAATCTATGGATGAATTGTGATCTTACATTACTGCGTGACATATAACGCATTATTTGGCGATAGATTATAATCTGTCCAAACTGAAACCGTTTGATGTTGTTATTATCGATAAATTGACTATCCAGCACAAAAATATTTTACAATTCAAACCAGTGCAGTAGTTCCTGAGATACGTTCACCAAACTAACAAACTCTTCAGCTTTAGTAGTTTTGTGGGTTCGATCCCCACACGAGACAACACTTTGTGTAATTTACAAATTGTTGTTTCGATTCTGGGTGTTAATTGTGTCCGTGAGTTGTATGTTTGTAAAGTCCCCCGCGACACAGGATTTAGTCCTAGTGCGGGAGTTGTCTTTAAAAAAATATTGTAATATTTATGTAACGGGTCTACATCGCGTAACTGTATGAAAATAAAAAGTAAAATTCCTTATATATTTCTCGACGTTTCGTCATGGAATACACCAGCCGTGGTCCCGAGATGACTTCTTCAGCTTTATATTACAACTAGACGTCGCCAGCGGCTTCGCACGCGTCAATTATACACATAACCTTCCTCTTAAATCATTCTATCTGTTAAAAAAACCGCATTAAAACCCGTTGCGTAGTTTTTAAGATAAAAGCATACATAGGGACAGACAGACAGAAGACAGACTTTGTTTTATACTATGTAGTGATATTAGTAAAGATAAAAAATAAAGCGATTATGACTCGTTAAAAATATGATTGAAATCTAAGTTACCTCATATTTTCTTGTCAATATGTCCCACCAAGCTGATCTAGTGGTCATATTTTGTATTAATTTTAAGTTAAAATAAAAATTGAGAGTCTGATTCAGATATTATAATATTAAGATGCGTATAATTTTAGTAGTAAGTATACTTGAGCCTACGAGCACTTAACCTTATAGAGAAGTAATACATGCGAATTTAAAAGAAAACTATTCTGTCAACTAGCCGAGGTGCGGGGGAGGTGTGATCGCTCCGAACTACTCCGAAGTATTCCGAAGAGGTTCCGAACACGATCGCTAGGGCTTGCGTTATAATGACTATGATTTCTATCGATATGGATAAAAGTTTTTTCGTTTTTCAATAGGTACTTGCTTTCAATACCGTAAAATCATACAACTATAGTGCGTAGGTAACTTTACAAAAAAAAACTATGGTCCAAAATCAAGTGTCAAAATAAAAGGTTCATTAATAGTAAATTTTACAACAAGTGCACAAAACGAATCATTTTTATTCGAAACTCTTAGCAGCCCGAGCCGAAGGCGAGGGCTGATAGTATTGTCGAGGATAAAATGGTTTTGTGGATGAGTTATAAACTCTGCTTTTCACTTCGATTGCGAGGAAATAAAACAGTAGTATAACATAACACTTCTTGTAATAATAATTTTCTTAAATTAATTAAAATGCCTACCATACTTGAATTTAAAATTTAATATATTTTATGTCTTAAAAACACATAAGAAAAATAAATTAAAGTAAATATTATAAAATAACAAATTCTATCAATAAACTTCTTATTGTGTTAGGCTGTATGGCTCATTTTCTTTGCCTTAATATACATTAATACATTTATGATATTCATACATTTATGAGATACATTTATGAATAGATACGTAATGCACTTGTGCACAAAATTTGATTTTGTGCAGCATATATCCTGCACAAAATAAGCACTTTCAGAGCATGAGAAGCGAAAATGATATTATTGATAGATCATCAACAGTTAATAAAAACATCAATTCATGTTTCCGTTTGGTCATTCCATTTAGGATTATTTTCCCATGAACTATTATTTGTACACCAGAACCATAGTTGTATGGTTTAATGGTATCAATAAGCTTTTGATTGTGACTTTAATATTCTTGTGCAACTGAGAAATGCAATCGATACAAATAAATAAAATTGGAGTGTCTGTTTGTAATATTAAAATAACCGCTTTTTTCTAAATGCATTTGGATGTATACACGGTACATATACCGAAATGACATATTTTATAATTTTTGTCTGTCTGTCTGTCTGTTTGTTCTCGATAATCTCTGGAACGGCTGAACTGATTTTGACGGGGCTTTCATTGGCAGATAGCTTATGTACTAAGTAGTATCTTAGGCTATAAATTAACCGGGTAAGCGAAGTAGTTCCCTCAGGACGCGGGTGAAACCGCGGGAAACAGCTAGTTTTAAATAATCTAATATATTCAAGCAAACAGCTTATTTTAAATAATCTAATATATTCAAGCAGGACTGTTGACCCATGGAAGGTAGTTTTTTACAACAGTAATAAAATTTTAACAGTAATTGGGTGCAGAAAATAGGAGATCGTGCTTTGTGGTGCACCTTGGGGGAGGCCTATGTCCAGCAGTGGACTGTAATATTGTGATGATGATGATGATATTAGAAGGCAAGGCAAGTAGGAAATACGCAAGATAGTTCGGCTTGAGGTCAAGTCGAGGCACTACATAGCAGTACGGGTAGATTAAAATGGGAATAAAAAAGATTATTACATTAAATTTATTTATTTTATTTATTTTACAAAGTGATATTATTGATTTTTAAATTGAAATAATTTCGTATTAACTTCCGGTGGCTGAGTTTCTTTAAGTGAGTTTGAAGCAACTTCTGATGCATTTTCTTGAAGTAAATTTGAAGCTGCTTCGTTTGGTGTATCCATCTGAAAGGTAGAAAATACGATAAATTCTAATCTTAACAGTTTATGTCAGTTACTTGAATTCCACCAAACTATATCTGTATGTACCACCAAATGTAATTTTAATGGAACTATACTGTTAAACAATAGAATTTTCCTCATCATAATAAATTGATTCTTAATATTAAATGTGTATTTGTTTGAACATCTTTCATGTTAAAACTTAAACCAGACTACTGTGATAATGATAGTAACAAAATAATATTAGGCAGTTACATAATATGCATATTGTTACTAACCATTCGAGGCAAAAACAGCGTAGGTACTGCACTACTCATTAGTCGGCGCTTGTTGTTTTTCATCAAAAAACAATCCTCAGTGAAATGTTTTGAGCCCATGACGCTTTATTTTGAAGGAACCCAATTATCTCTTTTAGTTAGGTCTATCCATATGTTTTTTATCCTACCGTCTTTTGGAAAACTGTAGGAAAAAAACATTCACTTTATATAAAACAGCATTGTTATCATAGTTATCCAAAAATCATACACGCAAAGAATAATTATTATAAACTAACTGTCTCGGCAGACCTTTTTCTGCTTTATAAAACAAATAATTTTACGTCTTTTCTCTCCATAAGAACCTTCCTCAGACTTCATCAAACACAACAAAAAAGTCAGCTAAATCGGTTCAGCCGTTCAAGAGTTTTTGCGCTTAGCAACACATTTGGCGATTCATTTTTATTTATATAGATAACATTACAAAGTATTACTAATACTAGTAAATAACAAACTTTTTTTTGTGTCTATATCTAAATAAGAATGCTAAAAAAACTATATGTTAATACAATAATCATTTTGTGGGAAATTATCGACAATGCAAAATAAATGCACCGCACCGCACTAGTCATTGGCGCCACGAGGCTAATTATATCAGTGATAAGTCACTGACTCGTTGACAGAATCGGGTCGCCTTATATTACGTCTCTATAGGTTAAGTGCTCGTAGACTTGAGCCAACAAATTAAGATGCATTTTTAAAACATTCCATAATCTAAGCTGATGTGGAAGTCCTTAAACAAAATCTATCAAAATTTACATAAATCTTAATGACTTGTAGACACCAACACTAAGCTTTGGACTCTTTGAACTACCGAATCAATCGGTTTTACGATTTGGTCTTGAAAATATCAATCAGAAGGCCAATTCCCGAAATTATATTTGTTTAAAATGCAGTTTCGATCTAGGTGTGATAAGATAAGATAATTCTTTACTGTACACCACAAGTCACATTACAGATTTAGTAGAGAAAAAATCGAAGAAGTTGATACTTAACTCACGTGGTGAGATTCTACTCACTCAATAAAGAATTATCTTAAAAGAATTATCTCCCAAATTGATACTTGAATGGTATCACGACTAGACTGTAAATTGAACAAAGTGTCAAACTATGTATCAACGTCGAACTATGTGTGATAAATAAAACTAAAATGACAGTTGTAGCAGAATACCAATTGTGAGTAAATTCAAAATCTAATTGCATTTCGTTTAATCTACAATGTCGATCTTAAATAAAATACGAGAATTGGCCTCCTGATAGTCAGTAACTTTTGCATTTATAGCAGGGTTCCTTAACCTTTTTATTAATATGGACCACTTGTACAATGTAGTCTATCTTATGGATCTTTTGTATTAAGTAAGGCTTTTATTTAATTGTTGTCCTTTTATTAGTACAATAGAGCCTATTCAAGTTGCAAGCCATATGTTCGTGTATCTTTTATTGACTAAGCAGTATTTTTAACATCTCTGTGCATTCCTGTAGCTCGGTCACAGACCGTTTCGTGAGACAGCGGTCTATGGCTCCCGAAAGGGATAAGAATCCCTGATTTGTAGTATTAGTATGGATGTTGTATGTTAGTAATACAATCTTCATTGTCTATTTATTAGGACAATAAGTTACTATTGTAAGAATTTTTGTATAATATTGTCTGTTCCTCATACTAAAGTGCGGATCCAGTCCTCAAATGTTACGGCGACTGTTTATAAAGCCAAGTGTCCGATGTTCCTTTAAACGAACATTTTTATTAGCCTTTCAAGTTATTTTGTGCTTAGCTCACTACGCTGGATTCGCGCCTGTATGAGAAATTAAACAATCATAAATATATGCTGTAGAAGAAAATACCCTTCGTTTCACTACTTTACACCTTTGCCTTTCCCTTAAAAAGATAACTCCCACGCAATTTTGTAAGCCGTGGTGGGCGTTACAAACTTGTAAAACAATGCAAAGATAATCACGCAAAGTGCTTCTAATATTAAAGGGACTCCATGGCGTAATTTGAAAATCATCACCTCAGCCTAGGAACGTCCACTGTTGGTCATACGCCCATGGGCGTCGCCAGGGTGGGGGAGGGGCAGAGGGGGCAGCTGACCGCATATACTATATTATTTTTCTGCCTTTTTTAATTATCTTTTTATGGTAAGAAAGAAAATGTAGAACAAAAATGTAGAAAATATACCTCCGTAACCCGAAGGGATAGTGTTATATTGATAGGGCTTAGAGCAGTGTGAGTATTTTCAAGGACTTACTCACCGGAACGATGCTTAAAATTTTGTGATAACCAGGATCGGCTGCTTTAACGTGCTCTCCGAGGGACTGGACCGGAAAATAGCAATCTGGTGTGGCGTCATGCTACAGCAGAGACGTCGTACCGAACCCAACTTAAATAAATGCGACCCATAACCCACCAAAATACGTTCTTCAGGCCCTACATTAGAGTGGCCATCTCAAAAAATTTTAAGTAACACAATTTTATGTTTGGTGTAGGTAGGGTCTTAGTAATGTAATTCATTCTCCTAGCGTTATCCCAGTTACATTCCGGGGTCCGCTTACTAGCGTAGCCGGATTTGACTGAATATAAGCTTTTCCACGGAACGACTGCCTGTCTGATCTCCGCGAACCAAATATATATATATAGATATTATTCTATGGTGTAGTCTAATGTCAGCTTATTCAGACTCCTACCTGTTGTTGACCCCATACTCATACCTCAGCAAGCAGGTTTTAGGCCAAGAAAATCGTACACTGGTCAAGTTCTCCACTTCACCCAATATGTTGAGGATGGTCAAGAGCTGGGAAGGATAACCGGCGTGGTTCTGGTTAAACTGACGGCGGCGTATGACTGTCAAATTGTCAATGTAAACCGCCTTATAGCTAAGGTATCATCAATGATAAATAGTACTAGTTTTATACGTATCCTAGGTGAATTACTTAGAAATCGTCCCTTTTAAATGTCCTTAAATGGCCAAAAGACTAGATGGCGTAAACTCAAAAACGGCTTACCTCAGGCACAGAATAGATAGTTCTTACGAACAGAAGCACCACTTCGCAAACCAATTTATAGAAATGGCGACTCTTGGTACTAAGCAAGAAAGTGCAATTCAGCTCGCATAAGCACTCAGTACCTAACGCGATATTGACCTAACTGTTCCCGCTCTTTTCTAACACATAACGCTGTCGCTGTCTGGCGCGTAGCGGTGCGCTAGCTGTCGCGCTAGGGTTGTCGACTTGCCGCTGCTACCATAATATTTATTCATCGTCTATCTACCTACTTGACCACGTACCTAATAATAAATATTTATACTATAAGTATCCTATCCCACTATTTGAGCTCGTAGAACAAAAACCACAAAAATTCTGGTGGTTTACATTTTTACTATACTAATTCTTAGTTATTTCCTAAACGCGTAGACCGATTTACATGATTCAAACAGATAAAATGGTTTTTGAACTAGATCTTTAATTTGACACCATAATCGTTGAGATATCTCAACAAATAAAAAGTACAATTTTCAAGTTGCTCTCGTAAAATAAATAAAATCAAAATTTCAAGTTGATTTCGACACACATCCGTTAAATGAGCAATACTTTGATGCACCAGACTTGTGATGAGACATTTTTGTTGTTCATTATTATAATTCACGTTATTAGCTAGCCCTGCGCGCGAGCGGTGACGACGCGGCTTGGAAGCCGCGCGAAAGTGTAGGCACTTATCGCTGTAGGTACGGCCGAGTGAAGGAGGCCTGCCTCAGGGGAGTATGCTGGCACCCGTTCTTTTTAATATATACAAATGATTTAACCAAGAAATGATTTAAGCTGCACTTGCTGTCCCGTCCCTACTGAACAGCTAAGTGCTCGCCGAGCTTTATGGGTCAACAAGCAACGGCATAGCTGTGGCAGATTATTGGTCGCACACTACGAAATGAACAAAAATTTATTCAGACACTTCCTATAACGACTGTCAAAGATGTTTATGTCATGACAGCCGAGACTTACGCCGGGTTAATGAGCTCTTTGTGGCACGGGGCAAGCGATAATTCAATACCCACATAACTCCAAAATTTCAGTGGTACGCGCCGTGGTTTCGAACCCGATTGGTGTCTCCACTAAGCCATCGCTGCTGGTTTACCTAAGTAGGTACTAAGTAGGTAATAAAACATGTTACAAATTCTTGCTATTGGTTTAGCTTCTTGATGATAACTTATAATGTTGTACCTACACATAATATATTTATGAGTATTTCGATTTGTTACTTTTTCCGAATTGTCAGTGGCAGCACGGAGTTTGGGCATGTGCCCGGTAACGGCAATGGGCTCGCTCCCTATGCCCTCCCTATATATGGGTGTTCACCTTTGTCTACACCTTTGGCAATATAGGCGAAAGTCTATAAAAAACAAAATTGTTGTATTTCTTCATAACACAGCTTCGGGTTTAATTTTTATTGCATACTAGCTGTTTCCCGCGATTTCACCCGCGTCCTGAGGGAACTACTTCGCGTACCCGGTTAATTTATAGCCTAAGTTACTCCTTGGTACATCAGCTATCCGCCAGTGATGAGTGAACGTCCCGTCGAAATCGGTCCAGCCGTTCCAGAGATTAGCGAAAGCTAACAGACAGACAGACAAAAATTGTAAAAAATGACATTTCGGTATAGGTATGTAGGTACTGTGTATACTACATCCATATGCATTTAGTAATAAGCGGTTATTTTAATATACAGACACTCCAATTTTATTTATACACTGACGGACTCATAAACTGCATCAAAGTAATACACGACTTTGAAATAAATATTTTAACCAAGTATGCAAACTTTCTATATTGAAACCTCTAGATTGGTTCGTGAACTTTAAAACAGCGTAGGGTCTCATATCCTTAAGTTTAAGTTTGTGTACTGTAAAGGACCTTAAGACGTTTTTGAAGAAAAACAGAAATTTAAGGAAAATTGGTTTAATAAAAAAATTGGTTTTAACAATAGACACAAACTTTATGCAAGGGTTTATTTATGTTTTAATAAGGTGTATTACCTCCACGTGCCCTTATTACAGATTCTAATCGGTTCCGCATAGATTTTATTAGGGTTATTAAAAGATCTTGCGGAATATTGTCCCATTCTTCTGAAAGTGTTGTTCTTAGTGCTGCCACTGTCGTGGGCACAGGATTTCTCGCATATACAGCTCTTTTTAAATTGTCCCAAACATGCTCAATGGGATTAAGATCCGGGCTGCGTGCTGGCCAATTCATTGTAGGTACGTATCCCAACCTCTTCGCAATATTGTCGAACTTGTGCAGCAGCGTGCGGCCGGGCATTATCCTGCATTAAAGTAAAATTTTCGCCTATGAATCCCATGTAAGGCACCACGTGATCTTCTAAGATCTTGTTATGTAGCGATGTGCGGTTAAACCCCCGCTATAACCGTTTTGACGGATCATGTCTATGAACACAAGTTCTGTTCGCCCGTTCATCAATATGCCACCCCAGACCATACACGAACCGCCTCCAAAAGGAACACGCTCCTCAATGCAACTTTGAGCATATCGCTACCCACGTCGGCGATCGACTCTTCTGCGACCATCTGCACCATATAAACATGTCCTACACTCGTCCGTGAACAATACGGAGGCCCATTGCTCTTCTGTCCAATTAAGCTATAGACAGCTTGTCTGTAAGCTATAGACAACTTTGGACCATTTGCTGGTCTAAAAGGGGTAATATCCGCTTTCTTTAACCTTCTTCTTATTGTTCGTGCACTCACATTTACTCCACGCACTTCATTAAGCTCTGTTTTGATGTTAACTGACGTGAGGAAACGATTTCGCAGGGAAGTTGTAACAATAAATCGGTCATCACGACTGGTGGTTGCTCGAGTCCTGCCTGTACCACGTCTCCTTCTGTAAGAACCTGACTCCACCAATCTTCTGTATATTCTAGAAACCGTAGACTGGTTTAAATTTAAATTTCTACCAATCGTTCGTTGATCCAAGCCCTCCCGCACCAGTGCTACAATTTGAGCCGCTTGTTCGGACAAAGTATCCATATTATGGTTCAAAAACTCTCGATGAGTTAAAAAACTAACCCAACAATTCTGCTGGTAAAAATAATTCAATTGAGCCAGTCTCTCCATATTTATATAATTCAATCTAAAAAGTTTGCATACTTATTAAAGAAAATCATTTCAAAGTAATCCTGAACTTTGATGCAGTTTATGAGTCCGTCAGTTTATGTATAGATGTTATATCTCTTCAAATAAAAATGATAAAAGTTCTCGTTATAATATCAACTAAAACAAATATGTTTACATGCGCCAACTAGGCTAAGATAAGTGATAACCCTAATTAAATTTTTCAATAACAAACGGCCCACCTCTGACTTTTCGAAGTTATTTGTGTATTAAAATGTTAATTATCGCTCTAGCCCTATTACATTGGGACCGAAACATAATTGGCGATGTGTGGGTGTGTAATACACCTCTGCCTACCCCTTCGGGGAGAAAAGC
Source organism: Euclidia mi (assembly GCA_944739405.2). Lineage (NCBI taxonomy): Eukaryota > Metazoa > Arthropoda > Insecta > Lepidoptera > Erebidae > Euclidia > Euclidia mi. The sequence continues at coordinate 9,026,062 of OX123208.2, forward strand.
GTGAATTTATGTTAATGTTACTCAATATTTTACAAAGTGTTATTTGGCAATTTTGATTTACATTAAATGGGGAAGATTAATGCAAATGGCACCAGAGTGTAGAATTAAGGCCGGCGCGCACTGACGTCGCGGCATGGCAAAGGATTTTATTACTGATCAAGTCATTTTCATTCTTATTTCAATGAGTTTAGGATTCATATTACTTTGTTTCGATACAATCGTATGCGGCATACTTCGGCGCGCCGGCCCCGCACCCGGTAGGGTAGTAATGAGCTAACTAACAGAATTCTTCAAATCGGACAAGTAGTTCCTGAGATTAGCGTTCCTGAGATTATTCAACCAAACAAACAAACAAACTCTTCAGCTTTATATATAAGTATAAGATTGAGCTTACGTCAAATATGTAGGTATGTATCTCAAGTAGCCAGTAGGGCCACCATGACTTTAGGGCAAAGTATTATAAGTACACCACCTTCGCCAGCCCCAGACTTCAAAAGCATAGTCTTCTTAGCTTAAAGATTTTCACTGCTGAACATAGGCCTGCCTCAAGGCTCTACACTGGGACCGATCTACAAGATCGTCGGTCCACCGTGTGGGGTCTACTGTGTCGTCGCGTCGGCCGGTGCGTCACCGCCATTCTAGAACGTGCTTCTGAGGAACAGGGCAAGCGGTTTTAGCAGGCCTCCTTTACTCGGCCGTACCTACAGCGATAAGTGCCTACACTTTCGCGCGGCTTCCAAGCCCGCGCCCGACGCGTCGCGCAAGGGTTTTCGACTTGAAAATTTGAGTTTATTTATTTTAAGAGAGCAACTTGAAAATTCGATATTTTGTTTGTTGAGATATCCCACCAATCATGGTGTCAAATTAAAGATCTAGTTCAAAAACCATTTTATCTGTTTGAATCATGTAAATCAGTCCACGCGTTTAGGAAATAACTAAGAATTAGTATAGTGAAAATGTAAACGACCAGTTTTTTTGTGGTTTTTGTTCTACGAGCTCAAATAGTGGGATAGGATACTTATAGGATGATTATTTATTATTAGGTACGTGGTCAAGTAGGTAGATAGACGATGAATAAATATTATAGTAGCAGTGGCAAGTAGACAAACCTAGCGCGACAGCAAGCGCGTCACTCCGCGCCAGACAGCGACAGCGTTATATGTTAGAAAAGAGCGGGTTTATTTATTAACTGAGTGCTTATGCGAGCTGAATTGTACTTTGTTGTTTAGTAGCAAGAGTCGCAATTTCAATCAATTCGTTTGAGAAGTGATGCTTCTGTACGTGAGTACTAATTATTCTGTGGTTATAGCCTCTGCATGGCAATGGTGTATCGCTCCTTAAGTACACAACTATGACCCAAAACCAGTATTTTATTAGTAAATAATTCTTGCGTCAAATGCCACGCAAATATGTACCTACTAGATTTGTGTGTTTGTAAACTGATATGAGAAAATTAAGTGATAACAAAAATGTAACCTTCAGTCCCTTCAAACCTTATAATAGCCTGGTGTAGTGTTACTGAAATAGTTCTCATAGACGAAATTTACAAATCCTGTATTATTGAAATTGCTTTTAAAATGATTTTGTGTAAAATGTTTATATTAATTTGCGTTTTGGTGCTGTCTATTTCGAGCGGTAAGTAGGTACCTAATAATATTTAGGTAGCGGGTCTATTAATTAATGGAGAACAAAGGTAAAATACCTCTTCTTTGGCCCGACGGACGTTACGACGTGAGTTCCACCAGCCGTGGTCACGGGTTGACTCAACCCGAGCTCAGCTTAATAAATTACACGATATAGAGACGTTACATTAATATTTCTTAGGTGTACAAATGGTGAAAGTTTGAAATTATTTACGTAAGACATTATTTTATGAACTATGATCTGCAGTAACTGTAGCAGCGATAGCTGAGTGGAGAGACCGACAGATTGCTACGCAGAGGGTCTCGGGTTCGAATCCACGGCACGCACCAATGACTTTTCGGAGTTAAGTGCGTATTAAATTATTAATTATCGCTTGCTAGTCGGTGAAGGAAAACATCGTGAGGAAACCTGCATGTCTGAGAGTTCTACATAATGTTTTCGATAGACATGTGAAGTCTGCCAACCCGGACTTGGCCAACGTGGTGGACTATGGTCTTACCCTTCTCATAGTGAGAAGAGGCCCGTGCCCAGCAGTGGGACAGTTTATATATAGGACTGATAAATTGATGATGATGATGACGTCAACACGTACATTGTCATATTTTCCGAAATGAGTAGGTACCTTATTCAATTTCCTAATTTTAGTTTGTCCTACCCATCATTAAACTGTTGTCCTGTTATGTCATGTCTATTCTAAGTGGTCTGTGGTTTGGCCTCACCCTTCATTTGAGTTTGAAACAGTTGCAGCTCCTTACCAAAATAACTTGTTTAACCAATAGGTAATATACTGGCGATTAAAAAGAGTGGCCATGAGTTTTATTGCCCGTTCTTTCTCATGGTTCTACTTATCGCATTGCGTATGTGGCACTAAATGTAAATGTAGAATCATCTAGTAATTAACTTAATTTTTGACATTTATAAGCGTCACTTTGTGGCCTAAATAAATGATTATGATTTAACTTGACTTTGAGTGGCTCTAAGAGATTTTCTTTTTCAAAAATGTTTAATACGCACTAAGTATTTTATGTTTGTTCATAGTAATAAAAACATGCTAAAAAGACTAGTCCGTGTGGTGACGGATTAAGAATACGGAATGTCCCCACCCCATATCATCCCATGGGTGTCGTAAGAGCCGACAGAGGGAGCATATTATGCAGAGAACAGCACTGTAAGAGAAGGAAAACTTTATACAAACCCTATACCAACCCGTTTGGCCAGCGTGGTATAGTAGGTCAATTCCTCCTTTCAAAGGAGAGGCCTAGTCCAGCAGTGGACTGTTAAAGGCTGATGACGAAAAAGACTTGTTTCTAATTTATCTTTTTGATAAATATAATATTACAGACATATTTATTTATGAGATGTTACATTTGTTTCTAACAAAGCTTGGGGTTTAGTTTTTATTGTATATGTTTTATCTCTTCAAATAAAAAAGATACAAATTCTCGTGATTATAATATCAACTAAAACAAATATGTATACATGCGCCGTCTACTTTGACCTATTTTCTAATGTTTAACGATAACACTTTTATACAAACTGTTAATTAAGTATTTTAATTTCCATTAAATTGAAGAATTAAGGGTCTCTTTCACCACCTTCGCCAGCACTAGACTGGAACCCCATAGTCTTCATAGCTTAAAGACTTTCTTTTGCTGAACATAGGTCTGCCTCACATATGCTTGGCAGCGGTAGTAGAGATACCAACAGACTGCCATGCAGAGAGTATCGGGTACGAATCCACGGCGAGCACTACTGACTTTTCGGAGAGCACGCTAAGTCGTCGGTGCCGTCTGCCATGAAGATCTTTGACAGTCGTTATAACGCGTCAGTCCCTCTGACCTCTGAATAAGCTGGCACTAGTCTAAATTATGCAATATCCCTTCGGGTTGCAGAGGTCAGACAGGCAGTCGCTCTGTGGAAAAACCAATTTCAACCAAATCTGGTTAGACTAGTCAGCGGACCCCGGATTGAAACTGACATAACGCTAGGAGGATGATGAGGCCTGCCTCAATGGTCTACACTTGGACCGATCTTAAGCCAACCGCATCCAACCGCTGTGTACCTTGCGGGGCCTACTGTAGCGTCCTGTTGGTCGGTGTGTGGCCGCAATCCCAAAACTTTCCTGCTCCAACGGTCATCGGTGCTTCAAGCTATGTGCCTTGTCCATTGTGACTTCAGCTTGACTATTCGGAAAGCTCATCAAGTTTTGCTTACACCATGCTCAATGGAGAGTAATGGAAGGTACCTCCGTGTCTTGGAATTCTTACTTGGAAACCATACTTAGGTATACCTTGGAATTTTCCTACCAGCTTTTGTGTAAGATGATGTATTTATGGAGATTTAAGGTTTTTTAAAGATGGGTACATACCTATAGGTATTTTAGGGGATTGCCTCAGCTCAGCTCCATTGCCACGCATCAGTGGCGGCGCTAGACCATATGTGGACGTCGGCGACATCAAGTTCGCGAGGCCCCTTTTACTTACTAACTACTTACTCGAGCCCCCTCCCCCCTTCTTTACTTCTCGGTTTTTTTTTCGTCATTTAACGGTTTTTTTTACTCCATCAATCAGCCTATTGCAGTCCACTGCTGGATATACGCCTCTCCCAACATGCGCCACAATTACCCGTCCTCTGCTTTCCGCATCCAGCCCACCCTAGCCACCTTTTTTAAGTCGCCGGACCACCTAGACGGGGAGCGTCTTACTTCAGCCTGTTTATACGGCGAGCTTTGTCGGTTACTCTAGTTATCTTCCGAATGACCTCGTTGTGAATTATATCCTTTAGAGAGATTCGGATCATAGCTCGTTTCATGGCACGCTGAGGGACTTTAAACCTATGGAACAGCCCGACCGTCAGTGTCCAGGTTTCTTCACCAAATGTGATTACTGGTAGTACTCATTGGTCGAAAACTTTTGTCGTGAAGCTTCGCGGAATAAGGGACATGAAGACCCGACGTAGCTTACCGAATGCTGCCCATTTTAAATGAATCCTTCTTTCGATTTCCTTCTCGAAGCTTTGTCTACCCAACTGTATTACTTGCCCCAGGCAAGATAGACCGATCTGCATCAATGCAGATCGGTCTATCGGACAATGTCGTCAGCAAACCGAAGGTGTGAGATGTACTCGCCGTTGATATTCAGGGTCTTGGAGACATCCTCAAGTGAGTTGGTGAACTGCTTGGCCCCTTGCCGGACTCCCCTACGCAAATCTATGGTGGTTGTCATTCTGTCTTGGTAATGGGCGCGGTTTGCTGTCAAGAACTGCCCAGGTTTCGATAGAGTCGAAACCTTTCTCGTAGTCCACGAATGCCATACACAGTGGCTGACAATCTGCCGAACAGTATGGATATGGTTCACGGTGTTGTAGCCTTTTCGAAACCTGGGTTGCTCTGATGGCTAGAAGTCATCGAGTCTTCAAGCGACACGGTTTGTAAAAACTCTTCGAGAATAACTTGTAGATATGGCTCAGGAGTGAAACAGATCTGTAATTCTTAAATAAAATTTTGTCGCCTTTTTTAAGAAAAGAGCCACCACACGCCCGCTCCATGCTCTGTGTGTTGAAGTTTCGTGGATGATGGCATTGAGGAGACTTGCTAGCTCTCTCTGGATTGTGTCTCCACGTGCTCTGGGGAATTCTGCAGTGATACCGACATCAAAAGGCGCTTTCTTCTTCCTAAGTTGCTCAAGGGCAGCCCGTACCTCGCTCTGGTCGACATCTGCGATGTCTTCGGTAAAGTGGCGCGTCAATGGGACTCTGCGATAGTCAAAACTAGGTCCAGTTTGTCTGTCTACCCGCGAGGTATACAAGACAAATGACGATAGAAACTTTCAACGTCCTCGAGAATCTCGAACTTTGAGTTGACGGTGTGGCCATTCGCAGTTCTTAGTTTCGTCAGTTGGGGCTGCCTCAACTGCTTAGTGAATACTTTTGACCCCGGTTTTCCTCGATCGCAGCCTCTATTGTGCGAGTATTAAAGCGTCGGATGTCACAACGCATTAGCTGCCGTATTTTTTTGGTTTACGGCTCTTCTATTAGGTGAAGACAGCTGACAGGATGGCATCTCGCGTCTTTTCATCTTTAGTTCGAGAGTCTCGCCTTAAAGTTAAGACTCCTTGTTTCTCCTCTGTGCGGGGAGATCTTTTCTGCTTTTAGCCTCACTGTTTTTTTTTCAGGATTGTGTCGTAGCTAAGATTAGCCGCTATTTAAGCTTAGATAGTCTGTCTTGGCTCATCGTGTGCTCCTCGAATAGGCCAAATAGGCGAAATTACTACTCACTACCATCATGAATGTGTTCGAAAATTATAAAAGGCATTACCATCTGCTTAGTTTTTTCCGAAATGTTCGGGGTCGGATACCTAAACCAGGCTGAGTGGCGAAACCAAAAGTTTTAAGGTTGCGAGGCCCCCTCAGGCGCGAGGCCGTCGGCGGTCGCCGACGTCGCCGACGCCTAGCGCCGCCACTGCCACGCATACTTTTTATCGACATACCACGCGGGTGAAGTCGTGGGCAAAAGTTAATAAGTACTTTATAAGAGCGTAATCGAATGTAAACCTTCTTAATTGTTTCCAGAACTAGTTCAGGGCCAGGGCTTCTTATATAGACCGAGCGTCAACGGATGGATAAAATCTATCAAGGTGGCAGCCACGTGGGATGAAGCCAACGAAAGATGTCAGCTTGCAGGTAACTCTACTGATCCTAAATCAAATCAAAAAAAGGAGAGATAGACCGTATGCTACAACATTTCCCAAACTATGGGTCGCGACTCACTGCATGGTGGGTCGTTAGGTAAATCATTACTATAGGTTATAAACAGTAGTGGTCCCAGTACACTGCCTTGGGGAATGCTGCCCATATAGTGATTAACGCGGCCCAGTCCGTTAAATTGTTGTTGTTACTTCTTTCCTAATTACAGGTGCGGATCTAGCTTCTCCTATCAACGAAGAGTTACTTACAGAAATCAAAGGTTTCATCCACGATACTAAGTATTCCGGACAATATTTTATCGGAGTCAAGGCAATGTATGTTCCTGGAGAATTTGTATCTACAAAAGGTACAGTACACCGAGTATCTTATCTTCTAACTTTTATATACTTTCCTCTCTGTTCACGTCGTTTCTAACCGAGAGGGCCTGGTCACGAGATTGGTCTAAGCGGCGAGCGGCGCGGCAGGGGCGATGTACATGGCGCGTTTTTCTACGCTGCGCCGCGGCGACCGATGTTTATTTATTTTATTTAATATCTTTATATACACTGAAGCGTATAAAGGCGGACTTAATGCCTCGGGCATTCTCTCCCAGTCTACCTTAGAGTGGTGCAGAGATTAAAGTAGGTGTATTGAAGAAGTGAGTGAAGAAGAACTTTTGTACCTAGCATAAACATAATACATATTATATACATAGTTTAAAGTACATACATTCGATAGTACAAGAACATATTAATAAATAAGTAGCTATACAAAATATAAAATATATAGTAATTATAAACTAAGAATATATAACAAATTATAAAAATATTAAATACATACATACACTAAATACCAATATACATAAACATATTATTAGGATACTTCTGCCAATTTATCCAACAACAGCTGTTTCACTCTGGATTTAAAGCGATCCTTTGTAGTAGCCATCCTGATTTCTAGAGGAAGGGCATTCCAAAGAAGGATTGCTTGAATGGGAAAGGACGAGTGAATTAAAGCAGAACTATGTGAATGACAAAGTAGTAGAAGATTATTGGAAGAACGAAGATTTCGATCGTGGTTGGAACTCAAGTATTGGAAATCAGAATTAAGGTATTTTGGGGTATTGGGAGACATAAGGATAGAATAAAGAGTAGTGAGGGCACGCATACTGCGTCTTTGACGAACAGGAAGCCACTTCAATTGAGAACGATAAGTAGATACATGATCATACTTGCGAAAGTTAAAGATAAATCGAATGCAGTTATTGAGAAGACGATCCAGTTTGTTGAGAAGTTCTGCATTCAGGTCATAGTAGCATACATCACCATAGTCGATCAACGGGAAAACCAAAGTTTGCACAAGCATAGTCTTGGTCTTGGGTGGGAGGAAGTTTCTTAAGCGGTTTAGAGCACGTAGGGTACCTGTAATTTTCTGACCGACTTGTGTAACTTGGTTACGCCAACTCAAGGTACAATCTATATGCAGGCCAAGGTTCTTGACCATTGGAAAGAAGTCTATAGCAGTACCATCGTAGACTAGTGTTGGCAGAGTTGTAAAATCTAGTTTTTGTATTGATCGCTGGCTGCCAATGATAATGGCTTGGCATTTACTAGGATTTACAGACAAGCCAAACTTGTCTGACCAATTTTTTATGGCAAGTAAATCCTTGTTAACCCTATTAGGATTGCTAGTGAAACATCTTCAACAGTTGCCTGAGAGTAAATCTGCAAGTCATCGGCATACAATTGATAATCGCATTGAAGATTTTTAGTTAAGAGATTAATAAACATAGCCTCAGACTAAACGCGCCATGTACATCACCTCTGCCGCGGCGCTTGCCGCTTAGACTGATCTCGTGACCAGGCCGTTAAGGTGCTGATAATCTTGAGCATTCACTTGTATTGAACATTCTTGAAAATGTTACATAACAGAAAAAATAATGAGATAAGTTGTCATTCTTTGTCTGAATTCTGAAAGCCTGCAAGTTCAATTTGACGCACTTCCCGGTTTTTTATTGAGCTGAAATTAAGCATGCAGTGTACATCGTGAGACAATGCAATCTAATGTTGATGAGTATATAAAATCATCGAGATTAGACTTGATGAGTGCTTTGATTATTTTAAATAATGGGATGATGTCCATCACTATGGGACTTCACTGACTGCTTAACATCAGGCAGCATGGAGTCAATTTGTTCGGCAGAAATAAAAAAAAAAAAAGTAAAAGCTTGTTTTTATAGAAGTTTTTTACCTTTAATTTATTTTATTTGAGTATCTCAGAAAAAAATTATACCTACACAAAGTTATTTCTCTAGCTAACTCTGTAGTGTACCTAAACCTTCCACGGGTGATTGTTTGACTCGTTATTATGAACACCTTTTGTTCTAGAACTTTGCCAAAGTCAAAAATCAGCTGTTCTATATATTGTTGCTGTCAAAATTTAACTTTCTATTGTCAACGACTTGTTTCAATTTTGTATGAAGCAGCTGATTTCTTCGTGAATGATTGCTGTTCAGGCTCTACAGGTCTTTGCATTTCATCTGCTCTCAAATAACGTCGCTCCATGACGTAAAAGTGTCTCACAATGCAATTTTAGGTAAAAATCTACTCAAATTATATACTTACAAAAAATTAAAATTAAATTAGTCCGGTGAAAGGTTCGATTTGGTGTTGCATTTGTGAGAGAACGCAATTTAATTTTTTAGATGTCTAAGCTAAGTCCAATAAAATGTTACATTTACAAATACCTAAGATATAGTGTATATTTTTTTGGACTTAGCGTGCATTTGTCAGAGGACGCAATTTTATTTATTTATATAATTATATTATTATATACGAAATTAGAGCCAAACATCACAGAAAAAAGTTTCCAATAAAATAAAAAGACGCCACAAAAATGGAATTATTTGGAAAAATAATTTGGCACATGCCAAATTATTTTTCCAAATAATTCCATTTTTGTGGCGTCTTTTTATTTTATATGTAAAATATTGAAATAACTTCCTGGTAATACCTACTATCCAAAAAGGTATAATAGTCTTAGCCAGTTGGTATAAAAAGGGAGTAATAGCCGCTTTAGTTCAAGAAAGTGCTTCTGGACGACTCGCTCGGTAGAACATTTTTCCTGTGTTCTGCAGCGCCTCAAAGTTCTAGGTAGAGATGCAGCAAAGTAATTGGAAGAATCAATGGAAATAATGATTTACCGACAAAATACAATCTTTTTATAGTTCTTCATCAACAATTGAATATCGAGGCTCTTTCAGATTATAAGCTGACTCTAGCTCATAAAAAAACTAAGAAAACAGTAATAATGAAGAAAAACTATAATTACCATAATACAACAATAACAATGATAAACCTTTTTGTTTTTGGTTTTACGACGAAAAGTATCAGAACCAAAGTTGTAGATGATTTAATTTGACAACAAAAGATGCTTGAACACATCCTCCGCGCGATCAATAGTTTCCCAGATATGTAATTAAGAAAAACCACCCGAACCACCACTTTTTCTAGGAGGGCAGCCGTGGGACAAGAGGTACAACCCCACAAATTTGGATTAAGCTTTACGTTAGCCCTCCCTAGATATCTAAAAATAAAATTGTGTCCTCTGACAAATGCAATCCCAAGTGTAACTTTTCAATGGACTAATAGAACACATACTTACCACAATTAAATTCGTACAAATGCATCCGCTTTTAGTTTTATGCAAAATAAAACATTATCACAATGTTTTTTACAACCAGCCAGTATGATCACAGAATAATTAATAGTACTAACGTAGTATGATACCGAAAAAAAGGCCACATGCATAGGTACATAATGTAATGATAAGAATGGATTGAAATCCATTAATATACCTAATAATATGTAATTTGCAGAAATTATATCGTGTTAAAAATCATAGATATACAGTTTATTAAGATGAGTTTCATTTTTAATGGACTCCAGTAACTGAATATTCCAGGTGTGCCATTAGACAGGATGCCAGTAGCGCATATGGTGCAGCGGTTAGACCGAGATGACGGTGACTGTCTCAGCATAGACCGACACCAGATACGTGTCGTGTCCTGCGACAAACGTCTGCCGTACTTCTGCTACAGACAGCGCAAGCAGGATGACGTTTTGACTGAATGTGGCACGTTAGATAAAGGTCAGTACAAAAGTCAAAATCGGATGTTCTTTTAAGAAGAACTGGAACCGACAACTTTTCTTGTCCTTCGTAGCGCGTGACTGAATATGGCACACATGACAAAGGTGGGAACAGCTATACAAAATACTTGTCTTTATCTCCTGGTGCCGGAAGAACACACGGCTGTGTGGGTACGCCCCTAGGATTATTAATTTAGTGTGGACAATTCTGTCGAGTTTTTAATTAATAGCCGGTATTTGTGCCCTGAGACATGAACCAAGACTGACCGCTTGACGTGCCCGCCGAAACTTGGTAGCGGTCTAATGAAAATGCTACAAAAAGCCGTCACTCATTCAAATGGTGAACTGCCGAATTTGCTTTTGATATTGCGCGTCTAGAGTAGGATCTGGGCTACTATACTATACTGGCCAGCAATGGCGGGTCCAGGGTTTTGTTATTTGGAGAGTTGAAGGAACACAGAAGCCCACAATAGTCCTGCCATGGATCCACCATTGCTGGCCTGACAGGTTGGTTATTATTCTGTTCCTCTTTATGGGTGTGTGACGAGTGTTTTTCTAACATTTGCGTTAAAACAAAACCCGGTCCTTTGGGAGGCTTAGTTCCAACGTGCAGAGGCCCTTAGAGAGTTTTAATCTAAAATGAGATGGGACACATGCTGCGGGGCCTTCACGACTGCACAACTGAGTACAGCTATGGACTAACCGCAGCACGTGTAGGACTATTGCTATGATGTGGAGTCTTATTTAAGTGGCTTATGGGGATGGGTGTTAAATGGACTGGTTATAATGATGTTATGGATAACAAACAGCACCTGCTAGTAATACATTAATAGTATCCGTCTGCATGGCAGGTGGTGACTCGCCAGCTCACTGGATGGGCCCTCTCTTTATAGCCGCCAAGGCAATATAGTAATTATTATGGGGTAGGAAAGATTGACTCTCTCCTACCCCAAATTGGGTCGCTTAAGCCCGCCACAATCCTCCCAGAGTTCCACCACTGCTAGTCAGACGGGTTAGTATAGGGTTTAATGCAGTTTTTAAACCCTATACCAACCCATTAGTCATGAAACGAGCAGTCGAGGCTCGCAGAAGTTTGCTTCGTGTATATACATCATCATCATCATCATCGCCCTAGCGTTATCCCCGTTGCATCCAAGACTTACAGCCTTGGAGCCCGAGGTCCGCTTACTGGTCTAACCAGATATGACAGAATATCAATTTTTCCACAGAGCGACTGCCGTCTGACCTCCGCAACCCAAAGGGATAGCGATATTCTATGGTTTAGACCAGTATCAGTAGCCGAGTGGATATACCAACGGACTGCCATGCAGAGGGTATCGGGTTCGAATCCACGGCGCGCACCAATGACTTTTCGGAGTTATGTGCGTATTGGATGGTTAATTATCGCTTGTCCCGTGCCTCGGAGAGCACGTTAAGCCGTCGGTCCCGGTTGTCATGAAGATCTTTGACAGTCGTTACAGGGCGTCAGTACCTTCTAAACAAACTGACACTAGTCTTTAACCATGGAATATCGCTATCCCTTTGGGTTGCGGAGGTCAGACAGGCAGTCGCTCTGTGGAAAAGCTAATATTCAGCCAAATCCAGTTAGCCTAGAAAGCGGACCCCAGACTGAAACTGGGATAACGCTAAGAAGAAGACCAGTATCAGTTTATTTGAGGGTGCTGACTCCCCGTAACGACTGTCAAAGTTCCTCATGATAGCCGGGTTCTTCGCTTCGTGTCTATACATATCAGCATCATAGTCGCGTCTTTGGACACCCTGGAACAAAATGTGGTCGTGACACATTGTATGCATATTCCGTTACTACACGAAGTAAATACCTTATATAACAAAATGCATAATTTCAGAGTACAAATTCAACGCTACGACGGGTAGTTGCTACAAATTTCACAAGAATCATGTGACATGGCAACAGGCTTACTCATTGTGTTCTAGCGAGAGTGGCTACTTAGCCGTTCTGAACAACCAAGAAGAGGCTGAGGCTGTGGGCGGCATGTATAGCCTCTACGGCGTGTATGTCGGCTTACAGGCGTTAAAAGGTGACTCAGTCTGGACAAGCATTCTCGGTAAGAGCCCTGAATATTACTGTAATTAAGGACACTCAATTTTACGTATACTGTATGAAGTTAACGCCACTCAATGCTCTTATAATCAATACAGTCACTTAATAATTTATAGGAACCTATTCTATTATTATTTATAAAGTATTATATAGTAAAGTATTAGGTATAAAGTGTTATATATGACGACGGGTGGCATGATTTTTGGCCGGTATCAACGCTTCACAGTTCTATGCGGGCACAGCTGGGTCTCTTTGCAATGAATACACACTGAGTACAATACACTGAGTTTATTTCAGGACACAAATTACTTTATCTTCACAATTACAGTCTAATGGTAACACTTCCACTTAAATTCTTCTAACGGACCGAGGACAGATTCACGAGGTACTTAGGTAATATGGCTCGCCGCTTCGAGCCAGAATGTCACAGAGTACTATAATACTTGCAGAATGTTGTTCCCTCGCCAGACGAGTTCTCAGGAGCACTTGTCAACCGCCGCCCCTCCAACGTACCGCAATACGTCACTCAGCGGTCACCAGATGGCAGCACTTCGAGTCGTTTAGCGACTATACTAATGATCGCATTCGACATACAGGGTTGATACGACGGTATGATATTTTTTCAAACCACATATAGTAAGTATATGACATATACAAGCTCTACACCAAATTTCAGTTCAATACGAGCAGTAGTTTAATCACTAGACAAATGATTAGTTTTGACTTAACTGGAACAGGTCGTAACTCTTTCGCCAGCTGTTCCGCGCCCGTAGTAAAGGTCATACACCTTAAAACACTAAAGAAAATACGTTTGTATGTTTACATTACATAATCTGCTTAAAAGTTAGCCAAATTCATTCATTAGGTTATCGCAATAAGGACGAATAAGCATAACATCTCACTAAAAAGTCGCACACTTTCACACTTGTATGCCATCTTACTCTTATTCTATAATAGCACAGACAATGTAATACGCCTATAATAGTAAGAGAAAGAACGACAGGTCCACAATGTTGCGTTACCATGGCAACTTGATAGCTATTGGTTACGGACTTCTTCATTGATAAATGTGATACTCGTCACGCGATTGCGAAAAATATGACGGTATTAGTTGAGTTTATTGCGCGGTGCGCACGCGCCATATTGGAATTAAACATTGCTCATTGTTTAAAGTACTCTGGATACCTTTATTTAGCAACTGGTGTGAAGTGAAAGTGTTTTTCTTTGTGTGACAGGGCACCGATTTTTGGATGACTAATAAAAGAAGGGTTTGAAAGTAAATGTAAGTAAAACGAAAGTTATGGTTTTTGAAAAGGAGGAATGCGTTACGGCTTGTAATGTTATGATCGATGGACAGCGAGTGGAGCAAGTGAATGAGTTTGTATATTTAGGTACGCTGTTTACAAGAGATGGTAAGAATGTAGAAGATATTGAAAGAAGAGTTAATGCAGGTAATAGAGTGAATGGAGCTCTGAAGGCGTTTATGAATAGCCAAAACGTGTCCAAAAAGGCACGTTTGGCTGTCCATAGAGGGGTGTTAGTACCTGGGTCATTCTTCAAGGCCTCGATTTTGGTGGTCACACGGCAGTATGTCAATAGTTATTGAAGTTATGGCTTTAAACTATTTTTTATATGTTTCTTTATGTAATACGGCAACCAAAAAAACAGTTTTACTGATATCGACCAACAATAAATAGCCGATATCTAAATCCAAAGACTGAAAACGGGGACAATATTGCTGTTCTCCGCATGTCACACTCATTGTGTAATTCAAACAATTGTGTATAATTTTCTATTCCCTTTACGAATTGCTATGTATTATACCTTAAAATATTTATCCCGGGTAGTAGTTTTCGAAATAAATATGGACCTACATAAATGTTATAATATTTAAGAAATTTCATATAAAATGTATCGGTCACACTATTTTGGCACTCGTGTGAACGCGTGATTCAACCCCCAATAATTCGACTATGGAATGACCTTCGGCATCTTATTTATATTCACGCGCATCACCAGTCAGCAAGTGACGGCCGAGGGAACCACACATGATTCTCGATGGCACATACGCGACAGCAGGGGTACGTAATTATTTCGTCAATATTTTTTTTACCTACGTAGGTAAGATTCGTGGCTACTAAGTTTTAATGATTCATAGGATTCTCAACAGTTCTTATTTATTGTAATAATAGTCTGAATAGGTAAGATTTACATAAGAAATCTTGAATTACGATAATGTTTTACTGTAAATAGTTATTTAGGAATTACAAAAATTTCATCAGATTTGTGGCATCAGATTCGTGTTCCCAGTACCATGAATCTGACTCATTGAACCACGAATCTGATTAGCAGCTTTTTAATACCGTGTAATTTCATTTTAAACATTATTTTACGGTTTAAAACTACTTAAAGCCATTTAATAAGCATTTTTGCGATATTTTTTTTAACTTACCGCCGTAAATGAAAACGATATTGGAGAAGGTGGATTGTATTATTTGATTTCTTGTTGTCTTGGTGACCTTTTAGTTAATACTTTGTTTAGATGGAACATATAGACGACGCAGGCTGTTTTTATATCTATAACTCATTATGCATTGTGTAACATGTATTATACTTATCAATAAAACTATCTTTATTACAGATCAATCTACATCTAGTCAAACATACCGCGACGTAGCCAAGAGGAGAAACTAGATCTTTCTTTGGCCATCCATCCCGTTATAATCCAACTAAATTCAAAATGAAACATCTGGTACCTAGATGATGAAACCCTAGGCGGTGACGTAGAGTCTGTGTACCAAGATCTAGCACTTCTGAAATCAAATTTTTTATCCATAGGCTTAGAACTAAATACAAACAAATGCGAAATTTTTATTAATGACAATTTAGATAAATCCTCTATTCTTTCAAAATTTCAATATTTGGCTCCCAATATCACTCAAGTTGGAAAAAGTCCTCTTCGCCTCCTCGGGTCCCCAATTTTAGACGACGGTTTTGATTCCTTTATACAGCAAAAAATTCAAAATGTTAGTGAAATTACTGACAGGCTACTCAAAATTAATATACCTACATTCGGCTTTCACTATTATTCGATATTGTCTTTTTGTCCGTAAATTTACGCACGCATTACCGGTGTTCACTTTTTTGGAAAAATCCAACTCCACTCATTCAAATTGACAAAATTATACAGAATACCCTGAGTAAAATTTTGAATGTGACCCGGAACGACCCGATGTGGTTACAGGCGTCCTCGTCCACAGCACTGCAGAATTGACTAGGAAAATGTTAGCTCCCACACTGGTTGATTCTGAGGTGCCGTTTAAGACCGATGCCTTGAACGCTTGGAGAAATGCTTGTCCAGGAACTGAGTTACCCTGAAACTTATCCTCCCAGAGGCAATGGGATGGGCCGCTTTGCAGCATGGTACGAGAAAACCTTCTCAATACATCGTCCAAAACTGCAGAGCGTGCTCGCCTGCTGGCTGTGGGAGAATGAGAATCGGGACTCTGGCTCCAGGCACTGTAGGTACCTCCAATATAGGTACCGTGTTAGACGATACGACCTTTCGCTTCGCTACTTGCCTCCGTTTAGGTGCGTCATGTGTCTCTCCGCATCGTTGTCACTGTGGAGAGGCTGTCGATAGCCTTGGTCACCATGGCCTGTCATGCAGCAGGAGCGCGGGTCGTATTTCACGACACTCCAACCTCAATGACATACTGCGCCGTGCTCTTGCCACAGCTGGCGTTCCAGCCCAACTTGAACCTCAAGGCTTGGCACGCGACGATGGCAAAAGACCAGACGGGATGTCGTTACTGCCGTGGAAGCTGGTTAGGCCTTTGGTATGGGACGAAACATGTATCGATACCCTTGCGCCATCTCATCTACCCAGCACAGCAGGTTATCCGGGCGTTGCTGCTGCTACAGCGGAGACCCTCAAACGGCGCAAATATGTAAATCTAATAGGAGATTATGTATTTGAGCCGTTTGGGGTCTAAACATTGGGGCCATGGGGTCCAAGTGCGCGATCACTTTTTAGAGATCTCGCAAAGAGACTCATAGACGCCTCGCGTGACCAGAGGGCTGGCACGTATTTGGCTCAAAAAATAAGTATAGCCATACAACGAGGCAATGCTGCCAGTCTTCTGGGCAGGCTTCCAATTGACTGCGATGAGTTTAATGACGCCTTCTAAATTTAAATTTTTATTTTTTTGATTTTTCACTTGTAACTATATATTAATTAGTTCTTTTTAATTATTTTAAGACTTAATCTAATTATATTTAAATAATTATTGGATAATATGATCTTTGATTAATGTTTAAATAATCATTAATAAAAGACTTAATAAAATGTTTTTGTTAGTGAAATGCAAAAAATACTGTGATTTAGTAAGCTGTGCTAGATATTAATCAAAAGAAGAGTCAACGTTATATTCTTGTTGTAATTTTTTTTCAATCCTTCATTATGCCAGTGTGATTGTAATTAATAAGACTTTTACTTTTAATGTTACGATAATCATAAAGACTGATTTATAAAATAGCTAGTTACTTTTATCAGACAATTATAAAGTAACACTGTGATGTGTGAGCTTATGCAAGATTGTAATTATACCTACTGTACATGTTACATTTGTATTGTAACTTGGGAACATCATAAGTCAGTATGATTGTAATTATTGAACAGTATATTTGTGTTAGTTATTGAATTAAAGTGAAGTCATGTTAATAATTGAAATAAATATTACTTTTTGATTGTATTTGAGATATTTCATTAATGTTCAAACAACATTACTATCTTAAATGTTATATCAGTGTGCCTATTGACATTGCAAATCTGAAAACATTAATATCTCATTGGATGATGACTATAATATAGACCTTCATCCTTTATGTTCGCTTAGATACGATTAGACCAATAGCTATGCAAGCAGTAACGTGTAAACTATTCTAAAGTGTGTATTTCATAGGCATATCACATAATAAAAATCTAAACTTAGATGCTTGCTTGATCTTACAGCTTATGAGTCTGTTAAACGAGCTTAAGCATCAAAAGTTTATCATGTCAGATTCGTGGTTTGCTACGTCAGATTCGTGGCACCAACATTTTTAAAAGTGAATATTTTCTTTATTTGTCGATCGATTTTGGTGTAATTACACCATTTGGTTTGTATTGTTTTGAAGTTTGATAAACAGAAGCTAATTTTGTAAAAATATGAAATTAAAAAAATGCCACGAATTTGATGCGAAGAATCTTGCGCGAAGAATGACCCACCTACTCTTATGTATGGTAGTGATAGTTGGGTATGGCAGAAGAGTCATGAAAGTAGAATAAATGCTGTAGAAATGAGAGCACTGCGAAGTATGTGTGGTGTTTCTTTGACTGACAGAGTAAAGAATTGTGTGATAAGAGAGTGTTGAGGGGTAAAAAAAGATGTAGTGACAAGCATCGACAAATGCTAAGATGGTTTGGACACGTGGAGAGGATGGATGACGAAAGACTGACCAAGCAGATATATAAGGCATGTGTGGAAGGGACAGGACGAAGGGGAAGACCTAGGCGGACGTTCTCTGACCAGATTGGAGACATCCTAAAAACAGGACAGGTTAGAAGCACCCTGAACAGAAGAGCATGCATGAGGAATCTGATGGGAGTGAATGAAGCAAGAGAGATATGTCAAGATCGTTGCAAATGGCGCTCCGTAGTCTCTGCCTACCCCTCCGGGAAACAGGCGTGAGTCTATGTATGTATGTATGTATGTATAATATGATACTTACGACAATAATTTCAATTTAGTGATAGTATTTGTTTAGAAGTATTTTAGCGTTTAATTAATTTAAAAAGTTTGGTGGCCGACAGTGAGTTCGTTGTAAAACTACAAAACAATATCGTATGACCTAGTTGTGTGTAGATGTGAAAAAAATACTTTGCCATAATTATGTACCTACCTACGTCTGTGCCGTGCCGCCGCCCGTCGTCGCTAGATATGTATGTACTATGTATGTATCCACGTCGTAATAAACGAATAGAACGTTGTCATTCATGATTCCAGGTTAGTGTAAATATTATACGAGGCGTTTGCGTATTAAATTGATTTAATTTGTTTGCAAAAAAGAGATTCTCAATTTTCGTTGTAATAAACTTAAATTTGGTATAGAGCTTGTATATGTCACGTACTATATGGGGTTTAAAATAAAGTCATACCGCCGTATCAACGCTGTATGTATATATATATATATATATATATAGTAAGATGACATTATACTTTCTCAATTAGGAATTTATACGTGAATCGTAAAATATTGTTGTGGAAGCGTAGGTATATGACATATTTTGCATGGAGCTTAAATATGTCAAATTTGTATCTCTAGTAGTCCAATTCATGGATGGATAAATCAAATATTGGGACCGGGCGTTACAGTTATATATTAAATATCTAGGAAGTTAGGAGATGAGGACACCAAGAAGTCTACTTTGTTCACCCAGGTGATATCACCCAGGTTTTTGTTTTTCGTGTGAGCGTGAGGCCAACTCTGGTGTCGGAGTTTTCAGGCCGCCCGAAGGCCTCCGACATGGCCTAACGATCCTTATCCTTAGACAAGAACCGGGACCGACAGCTTTTACGTGCCCTCCGAAGCACGGTAGCGCTCAGATGTTAGTGCCACACACGGTCACCCATCTAAGTGGTGACCTGTGCAAGCGTTGCTTAACTTTGCCGATCTGTTACGAACGGCAAGCCAAGTCTCGCCATGAGCGCTACATCACCAGGTGAACAAAGTGGAATAAACCGTGTAGTCTACCAACCTGCACTTAGCACGTGGTGAATTGTGACCTGACTTCTCTGCCCAGCAGTGGGACATGTTATGTACTAGTCTGATATTATCTTACTGTTTCAGGGGATCCTGCTAACCAGCTGTATAACGTATGGTATAACAATGGTCTATTCCGCAGTGATAGTAGATACAGGTGCGCCGTAATATCCGATGATCTACACTTAAGGCCGGTTGAATGTAGTGATCAAAGATATTTCCTATGTGAAAAAGACCCAAAGAATCTACTGTTCACTTTCTGAACAAACAAAGGTGCTTATTTTCATAAGAAAGGAGAAGAAGAAGAAATAAATAATTGATTAAATAACACGAACATATATAAAAAACACAGAAAAACTATACAAACTTACGATATGAAAGAATAGATATAAAGCATATACATAAGTTGTATCATATAAGTCATATTTATATGTAAAGATAGCTAAAGTATAACTACGCCATCTATCGTACATCGGTGGAGACACAAACACTGGCGACATCTAACGGATAGCGACGGAACTACGAAGACAAGGAGATCCTGACATACATACATACATAGACTCACGCCTGTTTCCCGGAGGGGTAGGCAGAGACTACGGAACGCCATTTGCAACGATCCTGACATACCTCACTTGCTTCACTCACTCCCATCAAGTTTCTCATGCATGCTCTTCTGTTAAGGGTACTTCTGACTTGTCCTTTTTTCAGGATGTCTCCAATCTGGTCAGAGAACGTTCTCCTAGGTCTTCCCCTTTGTCCTGTCCCATTCACACTAGCCTGATATATCTTCTTTGTCAGTCTATCGTCATCCATCCTCTCCATGTGCCCAAACCATCTTAACATGCCTTTCTCAATGCTTGTCACTACATCTTCTTTTACCCCACACCACTCTCGTATCACACAATTCTTTACTCTGTCGGTCAAAGACACACCACACATACTTCTCAGTGCTCTCATTTCTACAGCATTTATTCTACTTTCAAATCTCTTCTGCCATATCCAACTTTCACTACCATACATAAGGGTAGGCACTAACACACCTCTATGTACAGCCAAACGTGCCTTTTTGGACACGTTTTGACTGTTCATAAACGCCTTCAGAGCTCCATTCACACAATTACCTGCATTAACTCTCCTTTCAATATCTGCTTCATTCTTACCATCTCTTGTAAACAACGTACCTAAGTAAACAAACTCATTCACTTGTTCCACTCGCTGTCCATCGATCAAAACATTACAAGCCGTAACGCATTCCTCCTTTCCTGATCCTGAATTGCGCTATAAAACGTTTCACCTGCGCTTTCTAAATTATGTAATTTTGTTTGTGTTTCGTGGCCAACTCTGGCGTCCGACATGGCCTAACGATCCTTATCCTTAGACAAGAACCGGGACCGACAGCTTTACGTGCCCTTCCAATCACAGTAGCGCTCAGATGTAAATGCCACACACGGTCAACCATTCCAATGGTGACCTGTGCAAGCGTTGCTTAACTTTGCCGATGTTATACGTTATGTTACGAACGGCAAGCCAAGTCTCGCTATGAGAGCTGAGATCTGTTTTCTTTCCGAGACAAAATACCTTTTAGTGGTTTTGTTGTTAGTTAAATGAATATAGCATAATAATAAATACAACATGAGTTAAGTAGTACTATATAAGTGTCTTTTATTTTTCATTCATCATCATCAGCCCTATATACTGTCCCACTGCAGCTGGGCATGGGCCTCTTCTCACTATGAGAAGGGTAAGGCCATTGTTCACCACGCTGGCCAAGTGCGGGTTGGCAGACTTCACATGTCTGTCGAGAACATTACGGAGAACTCTCAGACATGCAGGTACCCTCACGAAGCATATATGAGCAGCCCCCATGGCTGCTCATATACGCTGGGTAGACATTGCCGGCGGGGACATTGCCGAGCGAAAGGACCTGGTCAAGTACCTGGGATCAGTACTGCATGCGTCTGGTGACATCGATTGCGACGTCAAGGCACGCATTTCGGCAGCCTGGGCCAAATGGCGTGAGGTGAGCGGTGTCATTTGTGACCCCAAGATGCCGGTTAAGCTCAAAGGACAGGTCTATAAATCCATCATTAGACCTGTCCTGTTATATGACAGTGAGATGTAGCCTTCATGTCCGTGACATTGCTGACAAACTGCAACGTCTACGCTGGTATGACCACGTCTTACGTCAACCGGCATCTTACGTGGGTAACAAATGTCTTGCCATGCTACCTCCGACGGGCCCTGGTAAACGGTCAAGGCCAAATAAATGCTGGCTTGACGTCGTAAGGGATGATATGCGTGCCAACCAACTAACCACCAGGGCTGCTGAAGACCGTGCGAAGTGGAGGAGACACAGCCGGAAAGCGGATCCCGGGCTCCAAGGCGTGGGTTTTGGAGCGCAACCGGGACAGCGCTAGGATGATGATGATGATGTAATGTTATTAACACACAGAATGATCAAATCAATTCTCAAATATGCCGTGATTATCGTAAGAGGCGACTAACGACAATACACGAAGCAAATAATATCTTTGTGAAGAGACAGAAAACTATAACCTTCCTTTAGACTCAATGTCTTGAAACACGCTCAGAAGCACTTCAGGAAAACAAACAGCAAAAATCCAAGATCAGTTTTATTGTCTCCAATTTACAAGATGACTGTCCGTGCCAAAGCACCATGCTTCACACTTCAACCATAGAGCATAGATATTTACATAGAGGCGCATTTCTTATGGGCGCTCTGTAGACAAACTTTGTGTGACCCAAA
Organism: Euclidia mi; assembly: GCA_944739405.2. Taxonomy (NCBI): domain Eukaryota; kingdom Metazoa; phylum Arthropoda; class Insecta; order Lepidoptera; family Erebidae; genus Euclidia; species Euclidia mi. The sequence goes on from OX123208.2 coordinate 9,048,191, forward strand.
TTGCCGCTTGGCGGCGTGGCAGTCGCGCTGTGAGTCTGTGACAGCTGTCTCTATGAGTGCAAGAGAGACGAACGTTCCTCCTGTGTATCATAACTACGAGAGCAAGAGAGACGGAGAACGACGCCAGCGCCGCCAACGGCGCAAACTACGTACTACACTGACAACCGTCAACTCGCCACTTGGAATCGGCACACGAAATCCTTAAGAAATGCGCTTCTATTATGTAAATCTGTATGCATTGCTTCAACGATCGCAACCGAATGGCTGGCTGTCATTCGAGCATGTTTGACACTGACCGTTGCCTGTCAGATCTGTCAGTGTCAAACGTGTCGAGCTTGCATAATTATTTTATTGAATCACCCACAAGGCCACAAACAACCCACAAATATATCTGAATCAATGAATGAACGTAACCCAACAAACATTTATGACGTTAAGTAAACGTTTTAGTGGCAACCTAATGTTATTTAGTATAATCGTATAAACGTCATGAGGACGTTTACTCGACGGCAAAAGGGCCCACTTTATTCAACTTAAGGCGCTAAGAGTTTCGTGTAACTGTCATATAAATCCCTAATTAGTCGCATAGAAGTCATATACACGTCGGCGATTTCACTGCATGTCATGTAATAATAGCTGTCGCGGCGTGTATTCGACTTTATGTCGCACAATATGACTTTTATATAATTAAATTGTTGTGTTATTGTCATGAGAGAGATGATGCAACTTATATTGAACTAATATAATGATACATTATTATAGCCTCTTAATTTAATATGGCAGTGTTTTTGACAACTGAGTTAATATTTTAATTTGTAATTTGAAGTGATAAAACTCTTTCCTCAGTTGTAAATCATTGTGCCATCAAGTTTACTGATAAATGTTAGGAAAGTACGAAATAAATTTTTTATGCGCTTTTAAAATTCTAATGTTTTCTCATATTTAATGAATAAATTTATTAAATAACTGCGTTATATGACAACTACTTATATGACATCCCGACCTATAAACTGCGTGTTCATTGTAAATGTGTACGCCATGACAGTTGATTTAGGGATCAATAATAAAACAATAAACGACTAGCTAACTTAGTTTAATGAATTTATATTTTAGGAACAATTTTAATACTTTACTACTGTTTTCGATCCATGTTGTACCAAACAGTCAATAAATACCTATGATAAATTTGATTTCAAATGGTAGAAGTTGTATACAAGGTTATTATAAACTTTTAATATGATTATTAATTCAATAGCGGTCGTATTATCATGTTTGTGATACTTGAAGATGTATACAGGTTGCACTCGTAATACTTATTCGACTTATATATAATGGTTACAAATACAACGTATACACGATTATTATCCGTGTAGCAGATGTTTAAAAGGTAATTATATGACAAAATTGACAGTATTATGATTATGATGTTTATACTACGAAAACGTTTACACGACGAAAAGTTATATAAGTAAGTTTTATAGACGACGTCGTAGATGCTATTATATGACAGTTGTAAAAAAAAGTCAAAAGAACGATTATATTATATTACCTATTATACGACTAAACATGTATATGACTATTCGGACACATAATGCACCAGGACATGACGAAGAGTTAAAAAAATTACTGTAATATAACTTTAATAAGACCCAATAGTCCGGTCAATTTATACATCCAAGGTTACAAAAATTCCCACTTGGCTGAAAATTGGTAGGATTGTTCAATCATCATCATCATCATCAGCCCTTTACTGTCCCACTGCTGGGCACGGGCCTCTTCTCACTATGAGAAGGGTAAGGCCATAGTCCACCACGCTGGCCAAGTGCGGGTTGGCATTGTTCAATACACTATTATAAAGGTAATGTGAAAAGTCCTCATTGATCCGGCACGTGCAAAAAAATGTACTCGGGGTCAAAGGTCACAAAAACGGGATTTTCGCGATTGTCAGCAAAATGTTAAGTTTTATCATAAAATTAGTTTAGACAAAATTGTAGATCAGATAATTATCTATAAAAAATGTACAATACTTTTTTCCTAAGAGCCACCGTTCTTGAGATATAACGATTCAAAAAGTTGAAAGAGTTCTAATCGTCATAATATGCAGACGTTTCCACGCCACCTTTGAGGTAGTGTACTTAGCGCGTTCTTTTAATGTGGTTTTCCCGGTAGGCCTATTCCACTGATCTTTTATGATTCTGTCCAATTTGAAACTATAGTATATAGTACTATAGTTGAAAATGATGAAAGGGGTGTAAATAAAAAAAATATGAAAATTTATCCATCTGAATCTAAATTATCATTAACGTCTGCTTTCTCTTGTTCTTCTTCTTCTTCTTCTCTTTCTTCTTCTTCTTCTTCTTGTTTATCTTCTTCATTCTGGGTGTTAATAAATTGTCCCAATAATGACACATCGCATGTCTCTTCGTCAACATCAAATGTCAAGTCAAAATCATCAATTTAACATTGGAGCATGACCGGCCTTGACAGTTTGTACATGCTACAGAACAAAACACAACTTTTTGCAACCACATTTAGCATTACATCCCTTTTAACAGTTGCAAAAAATGGTGCTTAGTAGTTTTTCTGGTGCAGGTGGAAGTAAAGTTTGAACTGGCTCTAATGAATTGTCGACCAACTTTCAACCCCAGTCTTTTGGGTCTAACTGATTACCAAGCCACACTTGAACTTGGTAATATACCCGAAAAAGATGTTGATGAGCAGCCGCTGAGGTTGGAGGAAGACATGCTAACTGCACTTGTTTTTTATTTCGAGTATTTTTAACGAAACGTGCATATCTGAACTTATCTAAGCACGTATTTTTTTTAGGAGCTCCATACATAGCGAGACGAAAGCGAATTCCGTTGGTGATAACTTCTTGTGGAGTTTAATTACTCTTTTAAAAAACTTCAGCACACTGAACTAAATTTTGTTTTTCAATCATTTAAAAACAGTTGTTTTACCTCTCCTGAAAAATGCAGATTTATTTATTTATTTATATTTACAACTGCTCACTGCACTAACAGTTGCCCAACGCGTGCAGTGAGCCATTAGAATACAATTTTGTACAGTAAAATCTAAAGTAGGTACGTACAGTGTCTTATTAATATGCTATTCTAAATGTAATTTGGTACATGACAAAAAGATTACAGCCATTTTCAAAAATGTGGTTTGGTTCGTAAAAAATATGTCTAAATCAGGATACTGAGCAATAAAAGAATTGAGCAGTGAAATTGCATGGAATGTGGGTGCGTATTGCGCCGTACATGTTCGCACTTGTGGTGCGGCAAGCAAGCGGCGCGAGCGCAGCCGAGTGTACTGGTTCGGCACTGATAATGAACAGTGTGAGAGTGTTACCGAGTCGTCAATTTTATGATTTAATAACATATAATAATGCAACATAAGGGCACACTTGCGTCGTAATGCCAGCGTGTCAAGACCTACCATGCCAGACACAAACAGAGACGGGTATAGATAAGGATAGTACCCATAAAGCTTTTTATACAGAAACCGGCCGAATTTCCGCTGCACTCGCTCTATCATCATGCGATACTTGTCTTCGTGAGGGTCCCATATGACGGAGTTATATTCCAAAGTACTCCGAACAAAGGAGAAGTAAGTACAACACGACAATAGCGCTCCTGCGCCGAAACGGAGACGCTTGTCTCATTACAAAGCCTAGAGATTTAAAGCTCCTCTTACACATTGCTGTGATGTGTGTATTAAAAGTAAGACTTGAGTCTAGAATCAAGCCTAAGTCTCGTATTTGAGTGACTCGTTCAAACGGGACACTTGATATGTCGTAAGTGTAGATGTACGGAGAGCGAACACGAGTAAACGTTATTGTTTTGCATTTTGAGGCGTTAAATTCTAAGTGATTGCGTGCTTCCCAAGCTACAACGCTGTTGATGTCCCGTTGAAGGGCTTCGCAGTCGTCTAGGCAATATATGCCCAAGAACAGCTTCAGATCATCAGCAAACATGAGACACCTTGCCGTACTGACGACACTCGGCAAGTCGTTGATCATTATTAAAAAGAAAGTCGGACCCAAAACACTTCCCTGGTTTACACCGGAGCGAGTGTCATATGGGTCAGACTGCAAGTTATCTAACTGGACATATTGCGTACGGTTGGCAAAATAATTGGAGAAAAGGTTCAAGAGATTAGGTGTGAAGCCCATATCAGCAAATTTCTGCAACAGCACGTTAATTTGGACACGGTCAAATGCTTTTTTAAAGTCGAAATAGACCGTGTCCACTTGTCTACTCTTGTCCATTTTCGTCACACAATAATCGATAAAGTTAATTAAATTGGTAGCTGTAGATTTACCTGCTCTAAACCCATGCTGACACTCGCTCATTTGCTGTTTAACCTGCCTAGTAATGTGACGATTTAGAATATATTCAAACACCTTGCCGAATGCTGAGAGCACGGCAATAGGCCTGTAGTTTGTGATCTGAGACCTGGAGCCGTCCTTGGGTACAGGTGTAACTTTAGACACTTTCCATGCGGCAGGATAGACAGCAGTACTTACCGCCAAATTAAAAATATGCAAGAGGGGCTCCTCTAAAACACCAACGCAATCTTTGATAATATAGGCAGGTATGCCATCTGGCCCAATAGAAGATTGAGCCTTTAAGCGTTTCACTGCCCGCGATATATCTGTCTTGGTAATGCTATCAAGGCTAATGTGCGAATAGTGTAGGTTATTACTACCAACGGTACTTTCAACATAGCCAAATTGTGTCGGTGGTACTGTTAAAAATGCAGATTTAAAATACTCCGCGAAAGCATTTACGGCATCTAAACCGGAGACTTTATTCCCATTGAACTCGAATTCTACACCTGATTGCTGCGAAGAACGCTGCGCCTTTATGGCGGCTCCACATTAGTGCCGTGAAGCTCCGTGAACAGGCGTGAACGTGAATGTGGATGGTTTTCGCGTTGTTCACGGGCGTTCGCGTCTGTTCCCCGATCAGAGTCGGTATTTTGTCCCGCGACAAAGGATTCGCGCCTCTTTCGCGCAGGATTCACGCGTACACATCCACATTCGCGGCCCAGTGCCAGTTTTCTCCAGACTTCATTGGCGTATAGACGTGTGCAGTCCCTGCGCGCGTGCTAATAAAATAGAGCCACGTCTGAAGATTTCGGATAACGAAACTGAAATGCGCTTTTGAGAGCATTACCACACGTAGAATGTACTGTGGGATGCAAAAAACCTGCATCGTAGGAATAAAAAGGAGTGTCATGATGCCTGGACGCGGATTAGTACTTAAATGGACATTAAAATCAAGGAATTAAAAAAGAAAAAATACTCCTTGCTTCCAGTTATTTCTAATAATTCTCTTGTTTTGTACGTGTAAATAGTAATATGTTACCACAGAAAACATAGTAGCGGTCATAGCGGAATTGGCGTGCCATTTGTACTAGATCGGCAAAGTTAATCAAAGTTTGCACAGGTTGCTACTAGGATGAGTGACCACATGTGGCATTTGTATCAGAGCGTTATCGTGCTCCGGTGGGCACGTAAAGCTGTCGGTCCCGGTTCTTGTCTCAGGACAAGGATTCTTAGGCCAACTCGGAGGCCTTTGGGTGGACTAAAAACTCCGACACCAGAGTTGGCCACACACTCACACCAAACAGAAGAAAGAAAGAACAACAAACATAGTAATTACGGCAGCAGCATCTACGTCCATTTCGCGGCGAGTCTCACGAAAGACTGCGAACATCCCATGAATGTGGACGACGCAACTTATGCCGTGAATTCACGGCGTGAATTTGCGCGTGAATTCACGGCACTAATGTGGAGCCGCCATTACATAACGCCAAAAACTCTTGGGATCCTTACTTATACCCTTCTCAGTCCGATCTATAAACTTAGCATAGGTTGATTTTAAAAGTTCTTTTGTTCGTTGCCTATAAAAACGATACATTTCCTTATTATACGGTAATTGTAATTGTTTGATTTTTTTTAAATGGTAATACTTATTTTTAATACTTACAATTATTTCTGGAGTATACCACGTAGGATACACATGCTTATTATAGCTATTTACTTGCCGTTTAATAGGAACATTGGCATTCAAACATGTTTCAATTTGTGTATAAAAAGTATCTAAAGCGTCATTTACGCTTGTACACATTAGCACATCCGACCATGATGTCGACGCAAGGTTGTCGCATAAACCGAAAAAGTCAGCTTTTTTAAAGTTCCACATATGCGGGTGTTGTTGTTGTGGTGACGCGTGACAAGATGGCGGCGGCCGAGCCCGCGCAGCCGCCGCGCGCCGGCCGCTCAACACTCAGCCGAACACCGAGCGGCGGGTGATGCGCGTCAGCCGGCACCACCGGCTCAACGTCGCCTTCGACACACACATGCTTGTCGCTTAGAGTACTCAGCACCAGATCTAACATATTACCGTGACTATTCACAACACCATTATGTTGACTCAATTTACAAAAAAGAAAGAAGATAAGCGTAATGTAAATGGACATTTTGACTAGACGAACTAAGATTGAAATCTCCCAAAACGACCACATCCAACTTACTATACTTTTCTATAATGTTTTCTATTGTGCTTAATGTATTTACATAACATTCATCATTGGAATTAGGTGGAATGTACACCACACATACTAATATACGCTTATTTTTTAAAGTGATAATAGCTGCTACCAATTCTAAATCACGATTGTAACCATTTATATCTAAAACCTGTTTTACGGGATATTGGGATTGCACTGCCAACAATCACTAAAAAGGTCTCTGTTAAAGCGTATATATGAGCACAATCACTTAGAACCAATAGCTTAAATGTTTCAAGTTTCGAGCGTAGGCCTCTAACATTTTGATAAAATATCGAGTAATTCTTAGGCTTGGGTGGTTTGCGTGTTTTGCTTACGAAATCCATTCCGCCACGGCTTCACGTAAATATCCTCGGGCCACTTATCTGCAGACACATACTTCGCTGGAACACATAACTTAAATGATGCATAATCTCCGCGCGCTTTCAACGCTTCGGCTGTACAATTTACATCGGGACAAATTTTGTAGCACCTGATCAACTGAAGGCCTTGCCACACGGCACAATTTTACGTCCAACTTGACTAAATCACTTGATGAAATCGTGACGTGTAGACGCCAGTCGTCCAACTCAAGTTCATCGGGTGGGCGGTACCACCAGATTTTAACCAATCGGGTGGACGAAATGAAAATCAGTGATTTGATTGTGTCGTGTAGACGGGCAAAGCCAATTCGATTGAAAATTTGATCGGTGGTAAAATTGTGCCGTGTGGCAAGGCCTTGATGTGCCCACTTTTAAATAATATATATGTAGGTACGTCTTTCGTTCCGCAGCCGACAGCGAAGTGGGGGTTGGCGAGGCAGTACCACGGGTCACGTTCTCGCTTGCACGTTTAGCAGGACGGCGCGGGCGGCGACGAACTTCGGTCCAGTCGTTCTCCATCACTACGTTGGAACTCACGCGCGACTCGATAGCTGAGTCGTTATCGCCGGCAGACTGTTGCGGCGGTAACACACTCTCCGTAGTAGGGGTCAAACTCGTAGAAGGGACTGCTACGTGCTTCGGTTTATTTTGCCGGGCGTTCGCGGTGATAGCCGAGGCGGCCCGAACACGAGCTTCACGGATTGGACGCGCGTTCGATTCCATATCGTCACGCCTTTTATCCCCGAAGGGGTAGGCAGAGGTATATTTCTACACCCACTTTTCGCCAGATATACTTTAGTCCCACGTAATAAGGGGCGAGCCTATTGCCGTACCGGGCACATTTCCAGACTCCGTGCTGCTACTGAGAATTTCGTGACAGAAAAACTCAATAACACTGCCCGACCCAGGAATCGAACCCGGGACCTCCCGATCCCACGCGCACATTTATGCCGCGAGACCAACGAGGCAGTCGTATAGGGTTTGATGTCGAGTTTTCCGTCTCTACGTAAAGATGGTATTTGCATCGTGTTATCCCTTAGTCGGCTCTTACGACACCCACGGGAAGATAGGGGGTGGTGACACTTGTATTCTATGCCGTCAACCACACGGCATACGGCATACGGCGTTCGATTCCATCGGCGAAATACCTCCACTTGTAATTTTATGAGGTTCATCAATTTTTAATGATTCCTTATCGATGAACTTTTTAATGAGCTTATTCTGTTCCAAAATCAGCTTTTCCAGCGCAGACACTTTGTTCTGGAGCAAGATCACGGACTGGTTTAACTCCAGAATAGTAATTTCCGCACTTTTTGACGACATTTCTAATTCTTATCGTATTTGAATATAGACACCAACAAAACACAACTTTAATCCACGAGAGAGCGAGACAATATATGAGAGAGATGTTGAATCACAACCAGTTATTGCATGTAAAAATAGTGCATGATTTTGACACTTTGCTAAAGTCGATAAACGGTTTGATGAATATATTACAGATTGTTGTTGTACTTTTCCAGGTTTTAAGAAAAAATAGTTTTTTCGATTGGAGTTCGAGCAGTGAGTAACACGAGTAAGTCCACATCTTCACCTACAACAATAGTTGAATTTGTTGAATTGAATTGCTCTATTGCTGTTTCAATTATCATCACATCAGCATCATTATTGGCTTGTTTTACCAATATATTTACCAAATAAACAGAATCATAAAATATAGGAATTTAAACTTTCGTGGTCATTTAAACTTGCTTTAAATTGTCTTTCGGGATATATACCACGTACCTTTGTTTGGAGTAACCGATATTTCGGCACTGTTGCAAGCGCCATGTTCACGGATGTACTGAGGGTATTGCGGGTGGATGAATGTTACGAGCAAGTATAACGGTCTACCCGCTTTCTTACTCGTTTTTTGCGTACAACACCACTGCCACTGTTTTCACTATCGCACTGTACCCGATCACGACATACTACACTCACTACGTCAGCTCGCGGTTTGAGTTTTTCCGTTTCACGGGTTTTACATAGACGCACCACTGGATGCCAGATACTCGACAGTTGAAACCAGTGAAAGTGGCAGTGGTGTTGTACGCAAAAAACGAGTAAGAAAGCGGGTAGACCGTTATACTTGCTCGTAACATTCATCCACCCGCAATACCCTCAGTACATCCGTGAACATGGCGCTTGCAACAGTGCCGAAATATCGGTTACTCCAAACAAAGGTACGTGGTATATATCCCGAAAGACAATTTAAAGCAAGAATCATAAAAGATCAGTGGAATAGGCCTACCGGGGAAACCACATTAAAAAGAACGCGCTAAGTACACTACCTCAAAGGTGGCGTGGAAACGGTGTGCATATTATGACGATTACAACTCTTTCAACTTTTTGAATCGTTATATCTCTAAAACGGTGGCTCTTAGGAAAAAAAGTATCTAGACATTTTTTATTGATAATTATCTGATCTATAATTTTTGTCTGAACTAATCTTATGATAAAACTTACCTTTTTGCTGAAAATCGCGAAAAACCCGTTTTTGTGACCTTTGACCCCGAGTAAATTTTTTTGCACGTGCCGGATCGATGAGGACTTTTCACATTTCCTTTATAATAGTGTATTAAACATATTAAACAATCCTACCAATTTTCAGCTAAGTGGGAATTTTTGTAACCTCACCCCTATTTTTTAGTCTAATTTGACCGGACTACCAATATCATCAAAAGGTCATAAAAAGGTTTGATTATATGACAAAAATGTTTGTTGGGAAGTCTATCGTGACATGATTGTGACGAAAATGTAGAGATGAGGTATCTGTACCAGTGATGGACGGTTTAAGGTCGATGAAGGACGTATAAAATTTCCAAAAAAAAAATTGCGGGCCGATTCTTGCAATGGCTGTAGATAAAGTTGGTTGTGGTTTTTTAGCATCTAATAAGATAATACTACATTCATTCTAGTAATTTCCATAAAAATAAAATTACGAATAAAATTGGCTTAAAATTATCCAGTAATGGACAAGTCATACACCAATGATTGACACCTAGTTATGGACAGTGTTCCGGTATTGGACACCTAGTAATAGACACTCTTGATAGATACAAATAAATAAAAATATTGTTTGTTTAGAAACAAATTTTATTTGCTATTACGTATTCTTAAATAAAAGTTCTTATTAATCATAAAATAAAGTACTGTAGGAAAGATATTGTTTGTAGTACCTACAGTAATGGAATGAAGTAAGTGGACACCCCAGTAATGAACACGTCTGTCCATTACTGGTAAAAAGCTTTATAAAGTCATGGAGAAAAGATATTTCATTGACTTCGAGAAATAAATCTAGAATCGACTAAAATCTTTTGTTCGTGAGGCGAACATAGGGAAAAAATGAAAGATGTATTAGAGATGCACAATTATTATTCAGCATAGGCAAGGCACTGATACATTACAAAAATAACATTATATAAGATGACGTGCGCTGGCGCTGAGAGCGCGCCAAAGTCTGTCTGGCGGTCGCCGCCGCTAGTGAGGTGGTGAGATACCCCGCTCCCTTGGCGGGGTGAAGCTAGGGATGTGCAGATGCGACGCGCAGGCTCGTACATCTTTAAAAAAATGCTGTTTACTAGTAATCGACATAATGTCCATAACTAGGACATGTCATAATAACAGGTACTAGTCATAGACATAGCAAAAAAAAACAAACCACGTTGTTGTTTGCAATACATTTAATTAAGATTGTTTGGAAAAGAGGTTAATTCAGCCAAAAACTTATTATTTATTCATTATTACCTTAATTGAATTGATAAAAAAAACTTATCAGCAACTTACCTCGCTATCAAACTCACTTAAAAAACGATATCACTGGTGACACGTGCTGTTTATCTTTCCACCAGTTTGAAACTGAACCCAGGCGCGGTCCGAAGGGGGGGGGGGGGGTCATAGGGGACATGACGCCCCCAAAATCTAAGGTCAAATTGAAAAATCTCAAAAATTTACCAAATAATAAAAGGAAATTTCTAGCTATATATCTTACCTTACTAACCTAACAGCGATAAATTTATAGTTTGCTGACTCTAGTGGTATTTTTATGAACTACGTACGATGGCCAAAATAACTTGCAAATATTACCTAGTTTAGAAACAAGGAACCGAACTACCTACGTAATTTTGGTAATCCTAGCAAAATCGATATGCGTCGTTATGATAAAGATTGTTTAACAATATTGTAATAGTATAATTTGTCGGTTTATTGTAAAGATTCAAGATAAAGGATATCTACTTACCTAGTTGTGAATTGTGATTCTTGTTGTTAACTTTTGTGATTGAGGAAAAAATAAAATATAACTTAATTGTCGAATACTTACTACACATAATTTAATTTGTAGAACAGTGCTTATCAGTCACTGTAAGTAATATCGAGCATTTCCCGCCATTTTAGCGCAACTGACAAAAACTAATTTTTACAAAACGTTTTTTTTAATATTTTTATACAGAAATGTGCTAATAAAGTAAAATGTCTAAAAATCATTAATGTACATCAAGTACATTAATGATTTTTAGTCATTTACATGTATAATAAAAAAATCTACAAATATAAAAAGTATTGTGGGTTGGATTTTAAAACGAGTCGCCTGAACTTGAGGGTATTGGTCATAGATTATACACTTATACTGGTAGTATTGGTGGTCTTAAGGAAGTTAGTCTTAATCCCCTCAAAGTAATTTTGGCTGCCGGAGTTACAATAATTAAACTAAATATTTTTAAACGATTTCCAAAAATTCTTAAATAATTTGGCAATTATGCAAAACGGAACGTAATTTTTATGCTTCAGTATAGTTTTTCAAATGTAATTTTTAGATTTTATGACAAAAACGTGAAACGAAACGCAACCCGCCATCTTGGATGTATGATATTGACAGCTAATGTCAAATTTGTGCATCACATTATTCCTTTGCTTTCGAGTGCCGACGGTTAGGTTAGGCGCGACTGTAAATTGAAGTAACTAAATAGGTTATGTTAGGGTCTTATTTGACCCTTAATCCGAAATTCAACCTCAGTTTATTAAACTAGTGTGAAGAATGTGGAAGTTGGCACCATCATACACACTGATGTTTGGAGAGCATATAATTTTTATTTTTTCTTGAGGAACCAAGTATTTCCGGCGGGTGAAAATGGTAAGGGCCCCCCCCCTTCGAACCCTCACCCCTACTCCCCCCAACCACTCACAATCCCTAAAATGGCGACGTATTTCGAAATTTTTACCAGTATTTACACTATAAATGGCGACCCAGATACCTAATTTTTATTAGTGTAGTGAGTGACCCCCTCCAAAATTCCAGGCTGCGACCGCGCCTGACTGAACCACAGACATACATCAGCTGTCAATATTTTGACACTTTAGTACCATTTCTCTGGGGTAAAGTATTGCCAGGTAACAAGGTTTGTAGAATCCTTATTTTTTAGGACTCAATCAATGATGTTCATAACTGGTACGCTGTCCATTACCGGTGCACTTACCTTGTCTGTGTACTGCAGTAGATTGCGAAAGGCTGTATCAATGAATACAGATTTACATAGAAGCGCAGTTCTTAAGGATTTCATGTGCGGATTCCAAGTGGAGACTGTCTCCAGTTTAGTTCATAGTTGGCGCCGTAGGCGGCGCGCAGGAGAGACGGAGAATGACGCCAGTGTCGCCACAGTCATCAGTCCCGCCGCGACCACGACCGTTGTAAGTAAGACGGCCGAAACGTCGGTAAAACAGAGATATTTATACCTCAAATCAATTAAATATCGCGAGTAAGACCCGTTTTAATAAAATTGTATAATATACCTATAGAAATCGCGAAAGTTTAAAATCGATAACCGAAGGGGTAGTCAGAGGTGTAATATTACACCCACATTTCACCATGAATTATTAGGTCCCACGTAATAGGGGGCGAGCTTATTGTCGCGACCGGGCACATCACCAGACTCCGTGCTGCTACTGATAGTTCGGTAAAACCCAGTAGCACTTTTGCCCGACCCGGGAATCGAACCCGGGACCTCCGATCAGCAGTCGCGTACGCTATCTACTGGACCACGGAGGCAGTCTTTAAATAAAAAAGACTGGTAGATACCTTATGCCTTATGCATATAAATATTAATTGTAGGTAGATGATCAATCATCATTCTCTTCCCCTGGAGTTTATTTGGAGTCCAATTTATTCGGAATCGGCGCATTGTCTCCTTCGCTTCCATACTTCTCTACTGCCCGTCATCCGACTCATTACATCATCATCATATCAGCCAAACGACGTCCACTGCTGGACATAGGCCTCCCCCAAGGTTCTCCACACAGACTGGTCTTGAGCCGCCCGCATCCAACCGCCTGCTGCGATCTTGACGAGATCATCGGTTCACCTTGCGGGGGGCCTACCTCTGCTGCATCTTAATTTATATCCATCTTTACACAGTTCATCCATAATTCCATATCACCTTCAATAATTTACCTTAATTGAATCGGTAGTGTGGCAAATCCTGAATTTATCGCTGTGACCAATAAAAATAATTTGAATATTTTTCATAACAGTGGTTTTTATTCTGTACCTACCTTATAAGTTTACTAGAGGAAGCCAGCAGCTACGCCTGCAATTTTTTTAAATTTACCCGTTTTGGCGGATCCCGTGGGAATTTCGGGAAATCCCTTCTTGGTGCAGCCCTACGGTCCCCAAGGAACATACATGACAAATTTCAGCTTCCTGCGCCCAATAGTTTCGGCTGTAGCGTGTCTGTCAGTCAGTCAGTAACGCAAGGATTTTATATATTAAGGTAACACACGGGATATAATCATATTCAAGTATTGTATTAGTAAGTATATGTATACCTGGGTGCAGGGTTCCCACCAAGAACTTAGGGTCCCAAGCCAACCTCACCTGCAAGTGGTACACCTGCCGATCAACGGACGAGGCTCTGGCAAACAAAATATCCCGATAAGCGGCAATAGGCTCGCCACCTATTACGTGGGATCAAAACACTGGCGAAAAGTGGGCGTTTAATATGCCTCTGCCTACCCCTTCGGGGAAACAGGCGTGAGTCTGTGTGTGTGTGTGTGTATGTATACCTGTACAGCAACGATAACCTAGTAGATATACCAACAGACTGCCATGCAGAGTGTATCGGGTTATCCGCCTTGGAGCCTAGGGTCCTCAAATATTCTACCACATTCACACAACACCATCTAGTCCCAAACTAAGCAGAGCTTGTACTATGGGTACTAGACAATGGATAAACATACATAAATACTTTTGTTTTGTAAATACATACATATTATACATAGAAACAACTAGACCAAGACAAACATCCATGTTCACGCACACAAATGTTTGACTTGAACAGGAATCGAACCCGCGACCTTCGGCATAGCAGTCGCTTACACTCCCGCTTCGCCAACCGGTCGTCAAATAAATCCGACCAGATTGAAAGAATAGCAGTTGCATACAAAGTAGGCAATATAATTTGTTTTCCCACACTGAATCGAAAACAGATAAGTCGAGGCAAAACCCAGTGATAGCGATGTCTTATCGCCTCCCCACAAAAACGTACATCCGTTTGTTTTGAAACAAATATCAATCGTTTGATAGTAAGTAATATTAAAGCTATTTATAAAATATGAATCCTATAAATGTAAAGCTATCAGTTTGAGTCCATCATTTGTGTGAGAGTTTAGCAGAGTCCATCATTTGTGTGAGAGTTTAGCAGTACCTAGATCTTTCGCAGTGCTGTTGTACACAGTTGTTAGTAAAGAAATAAAAAACGTGTTATATACGAAAACTAATTTTGTTCTTCAGCGATGCTCAATCTTGTCAACAACATGTTCGCTTTCCTTTGCGTCCTGGCGCTTTCTATTACCACTGGTAAGTGCTTACAGAATATTATATTATACTAGCTGACCCGGCAAACGTTGTTTTGCAAATTTTTTTTGTTTTTTTTTTTTTTGAAAAATAGATGTTGGCCGATTCTCATAGATACCGGATAAGCACAAAAAGTTTCATCAAAATCGGTCAAGCCGTTTCGGAGGAGTATGGGAACGAAAACTGTGACACGAGAATTTTATACATTAGATGAAACAGTTGCAGCTATTTATAAAGATAAAATAACAGATTTTAACGAGTAGCTGTTGAACGGGGTTTCATCCGCGATATTTTCGGTATTTCGACAACAGCTCCATATACCGAGTCCAATTACAGCCTATATGTAGCCCTATAAGTTTCTATCTTCCAATGAAAAAATGATCTCCTATTAAAATAACAGACATAATTATGAAAATTTTAAAAAACGTTACTAAATAATTGGTGTCGTGTAGTTAAATACTTACAGGGGAAGGTGTTTTACCTGTGGACATTCGCCGGATTTTGAATGAAAATAAGGTTTAATGACTTAATTATAATTTAATAGCCAAAAAGTATCTCAAATATTATTAAAATAATAGTTAACGCTTAACAATTAGCAGTCTTTAGTTTTGTACGAATTATAATTATTAAAATAAATCACTTTTTTTAAAAACACTTAATTTGTCCACAGGTACATCTTATGATTGTACCTATGGACAGCTACATTGTACTTATGGACGGCAATGTACCTATGGACAGTTCGCTTTTCCTTACATATTAATCCTGTAAAATCAACAAAAATAAACAGAAACTCTTTATAAAACAACTTATAGGTAACATAAAATAATCAATTAACCATATTTTTTGGTTTCGCAATACTTTTCATATAATTCTAAGGCAGAATCATCGGAGGCATCTGAATCATCATCATTTAAAATATAACACTTCTGACATAAAAAGTCTGACTCATCATCTGATCCAAAACTATCGATATGTGATCTAGATACACATTTCTTGTGATAATTTAAATCACATTGAGAACAATTGAGCATTTTGTTAACATTTTCATGTCTTTTACATCCCATACACATTGCATAGGGTAACACCTGGTCGTCAAGAATTGTGACCTTTTTTTCTGAAGATTGGATGTTTCTCTGGCTAACGCCAGCCTTTGGTAGCTCTTTAGACGAATGTTTTGTCTTTTTCGGTAAGTCTTTTTCCTTATTTTTGTTTTTTTCTTGTATTTTTCTTCTTTTTTCAGCTTTTTTAATTGCTTCGTTCTTTATTTCATTTTTTTCAGGTGTATCAGTTAATATTCTACTCTTTCCAGGTTTCTTTCCTCGTCGAGTTGCTTTTCGAGCGTCTGCTTTTAGGAATGGGCGTACAGATTCTGGCGTTATTTGTGAAATAAGCTTTTCCTTGTCTTGTTCAGTCCGATCAAGAGTGGATATGTCCAACTGACCAACAGAGCTGCTTACAGTAGACTGAGTTTCTGTATACAGATTTGCCTGATGAATGCCAGATGGTCCAGCAATAGGCATATCTTCATCTACACTGACATTAGGCTGTTGTGTCTCCGGGTAGTCGATATTGGCTGTCGTCGTCGTTGAAGTATTAGACACTGTGGTCAATGGCTCTGGTCGATCAGTGACGAATGAGCATAAAAAGTCGTCATCACTGAAAACATCTCGATTAAATGGGCAAATGCCTGTTACTTCGAAACTTTTGATAATATTTTTGGGTGTGAATGCAAGCGGATAAGCTTCACCTACAATTTCTGAAATATCATAAATAGTAATAGGCTTCCCGGGATGATTGAGCATCCAATTGTCGGCAGCCTTGTTGTAATGCGTCTTAAAAGGCCCAAACACGCAACGGTCTAAGGGCTGCAGATTATCTGATGTGTGTGGTGGCAACGTGAGTAGAACTATACCATTATCGACGGCTTTTTCAATGATATCTATTGAGATATGTGTCTCATGGTTGTCCATTATTAAGAGAACTGGGTCTTCTTTTGTAGGTTTGGCAAATTTTATAAAATGATCCAGGTATGTTCTGAAAATCAATTCAGTTGACCATCCGGATTGGTTGGCTGCACCAGTTGAACCTGGAGGAGCACCTTTTAGCATGTTGTCTTTAAAGAAAACTCTAGGAAAGATTATTAAAGGAGGGACTGAATTTCCAACAGCATTTATGCAGGCAATCATGGTGTTATTTACTCCTCTTTCTCCTGATGTGAATTTACCAAGCTGTTTAATTTTTTTCGGAGCCAGCACTTTTCTGGGATTGTGAACTGTGGATATTCCAGTCTCATCTAGATTATAAATATTTTCAGAGGAGAAGTGATGTTTTTCAAGTACTTTTTGGAGGTTGTCAAAGAATTTGGAAATATTAGCTCTGTTAAAACTACTTGCTCGTGCCAAACTGGTTGCTTCGGGCTTTCGTAGAGACAAATGAGAATGACGTTGACGATAGCATCTTAGCCATCCTATCCCAGCCATTTTGTGTTGGTGCCAGCTATTTGGGATGTTTTGTTTTTGCTTCGACACCGCAAACTGGTATGCCAGTTCTCTGACTTGCTTAACATTTAATCCCATATGCAGGTAAGCTGCTTTTTCTAAATATTCTTCAAGCTTTTTCTCTTCTTCCTCATTAAACACTTTCTTTATGTCATTTCTCAAAATATGTACATTTTTATCGTCCAGATCTCTGTCCTTATTCATGTGGAGGTATTTAAATATAGTCGATTTTGGTATTTGATATTTTTCTGCAACCTTTCGCAAAGAACATCCATTTCTAGCCTCTTTAATTGCCTCAGATAATGTTTCTGAACACAACTTACGTCGCGTTTTTCCATGCTTACTACGAGGCACTGAAAAAAAGGAAAAAATAGTTCAAAATCGGAATTTGCAAATCAAGTAAGAAATTAAAACTAAAGTTTGTACCTGTGGACAGTCCATAGGTACACATATGTTGATGTCCACAGGTACAAAGTTGACAGTATAACCTAAAAACATATTACCGGCATGATAGGCACATATTTACACTGTTATACCGCTGCAAATAGATGTTTAACAATATACACTACATTCTGACCAAAAATAACTATTTATGTTCTGCATATATTCACAAAAAAATAGAAGGAAAAAGAGTTAAATACTTACTTTTTCGCGAGAAAACCTTTTACAGTCTGTCACCGGCTACACAAGAACTAACACAAAATAACAGCTAGTCAGTGTTGACACACATCAAAAATACTTTACGGATGCGTTTAATTCGTTCAATTTCTGTGTTTATTTTTTAAGATATCAGTGGTGTCCACAGGTTAAACCGTCCATAGGTACAACACCTTCCCACTTGAAAAACAATTTACAAATTTTAAAAGCACAGACAGACACTTAAGTTTTATTGTCTGTACTATGTAAGTAATCTCGGTCAGTCATTCATTACAAAGAGGCCAAAATGTATTCAATCAATTTTTGTAATATAGTAGGTACCTACCTACCTACTCATAATTCAATATTTTATCAATGGACTACTTATTTTATTAATTAGAAAATAATTAATCGTGCAAAAACTTAAGTGTCAGTTTTTTTACGATTAATTATTTTCTAAACATTTCATTTGAAAACATTATGAAACGTTTCTAATTGAGATTAAACTCACAATATTCAACAAAATTAAAGGAGACTGACCGGAGGTACACCTTGCACTTGCACATACAATGTTGGCCAACCTGAAATTAGACTTAGACAATTGTCCATTGAAAAGTTAAATTTTTTTTGGGCTTAGCGTACATTTGTCTGAGGACGCAATTTTATTTTATAGATGTCAAGAGGGGGTTCGTGTAAAGTTAAATCCAAGTTTATTGGGTCACAGCCCTTGTCCTGCGGCCGCCACTTTGAAAAGAGTGGTAAAAATAGTTTTTCAAGTTTATCTGGCAAACTATTGGCCATACAGAAAAAAAACTAAACATGTTTAGCTGCTAATTGAATTCTCTATAACTTTGGTTCCGCAGCATTTAATCGTAAAATGAAAAATAAGAACGTTACAAAAGAAACTCGAACGAAATTTGCAACCAATTATCTTTTCGATGTGTTTTAATATTTTCGTCGTTAAAGTTAAAGAATACATTTAATTAGTCTTTACTTCCAAAACAAGACCCAGCCTTCCAACTTGACACTCTGCAGTACCATAATGACCAAATTTCACTCATTACAATTACACTAAAACTACGGTTAAAAAAAAAATTAACTCTATCCTTGGCAGTGTTGCCAACTCTACGTCTTTTTACGTAGATCTACGTATTTCGGACCCTTCCTGCGAACCTACGTACTTCAGGCCCAGAATCTACGTATTTTGCAACAGATAACCAAATAAGCAAAAAACGAGATTTTACTAAGAAGGAAGCATTAATAAACACAAACCACGCGTAAAAATGGACCTAGGTATATGATATTTCGGTCCATGTTTATTCCTACCGAATTAGTTTAACACGTACAAACTAAAAAAAATCGACCAATTTAAGTCAATAATATTTGCTTACACACTCGGATCGATGTTGGAAACACCTAGTGTATTAAATTTTCTCTATTTATCTTAGATATAATTAAAAGTACGTAGATCTACGTACTTTCGGATTTAAAAAGTACTTAAATCTACGTACTTTTTAACTCCGATCTACGTATTTTTGAAAATCAGAGTTGGCAACACTGATCCTTGGGCACCTGCAGTTGATTGTCTGCCCAGCCAGAGAATACTGCGATTCATTCTGCAGTGCCTAGATATTCTGGGGACACGTGTACAAATATAAAGTGGAGATGTCAAAATTCATTAAGGAAAATGATGAATTTCTGACAATAACGCGACTTTCCTCTAAAGTTCTTCATCCAAAATTGAATACTAGCGCTTTATCAGACCCTGTGCGAAAGCCAGGCTGATCTCAAAGACTGGGGACACAGTTATAATGGAAAAACGTTAAAATTGCCAAAATACAACAATAATAAAGGTATAACTTTTTATTTTTGGCTTTAAGGCAAAAGTTTCAAAGCCGAAGTTGTAGAGAATTCAATTTGCATCAAAGAATTATCTGACATATTCTTTGTGCGGCCAATAGTTTACCAGATAGTCAAGAAAAACCATCTGCACCTGCACTCTTTCCAAGATGGCGGCCGAGGGGCAAGAGGTACGACCCTGCAAATTTGGATTAAGCTTCACACTAGCCCTCTCTACACATCTGTAAAATAAAATTGTGTCCTCTGAGAAATGCAACCCCAAATGTAACTTTTCAATGGACTACAAGCTTTTGTAGGTTTTCCATCAAATACTACATAGTATAAAACAAAGTCTGTATTCTGTCTGTCTCTCCCTATGTATGTATCGTGTGTGTACCCTATATGTCGTGAACAGTTTCAGGATTATGTTAGAAACTAAGCTAGGATATTTCGAAAATTTTGCAAGAAAGCTATGTTTCTTTACCTGAGTTCAAGGATTAGGAGTAGTAACGATAAAATGAAAATGACATGGAATATTATAAACAGCGAGACTGGGAAAGTTAAAAGTAAAAGTTCTAAAATTAGTTTGAACATTGATAACAACACTATTACATCAGACACAAAAGTTGCATCGGCGTTTGAAAGCTTTTTTACTGATATCCGCGTTATTACTACTAGATCTTTGGACTCGGAGTTTGGAGTTTGGAGTTTCGCAGCCGTCGCGGCTGCGATCATCGCCCGCAGACGTGGCGGGCGATGATCGCAAGACGGGCGGTTGCAAGACGTAAGTAATTAGTAGATCGATTTCGATATCCATTTTATAATGTTTGATTAATTTTAAACATGCACAAACATTTGTCATTATGCCACAAGTCACTGGCTGGTGCAAAATGACGTTGGATTTCTGTACACACCGCCCCTTGCCCGCGATCGCGGCCCACTAATCGACCGCAGAGCGCGCAGGCGCCGCCGCCCGCCGAGGCTGCGGTTGACCGCGGCCTGCACGATTCCACGTTGCCCGCCGGTGCAGCGCGAACCGCAAACAACCGCGCACGCCGCGGGCGTAAAACGCGTCGTGAGTTGTGCTTTAATTTTTTACATATATATCTGCAGTCTACAGAAGCTGCGGGCCCGCAACCGCGGCGCCGCGGCGGTCGCGGGTGAAAATCGCTCCGTGAGTTCTTAGCCTTAGGATGATGTGTTGGATCTTGTGGATAACACCAAATGTTTAGGCATTACACTAGATTCTAAGCTGCAATGGGGACTACATATTAGTAAATTGTCGAATAGACTCAGCTCTGCAGCATACGCAGTCAGGAAAATTCGCCAGTTACATTGACACAGTCAGGGTTGTATATCATATTTATTTTCATACTATAATGTCATACGGTATTCTCTTGTGGGGAACTGCTGCCGACATTCAGACCATCTTTGTTCTGCAGAAAAGAGCTATTCGAGCAATTTATAATTTGGATTATGGGGCTTCGTTAAGGAATAAATTCAAGAAAATAAACATTTTAACAGTTGCAAGCCAGTACATTTATTCCAACCTAATATATTTATCTGAAAACAAGGCCTCATACTCAAAGAAAAGTGATATCCACAATTTGAATACTAGAAATAAGAGCAAACTAGTAGTGCCGGCTAGAGAAAATAAAAAAAAATCTTTTCAAGGCCAATGTGTGCGCTTTTACAATAAAGTGCAAAGCAATATGCAAAATTTAAGTTTTTAAATTCTGAAAGGTTATAAAATGTAAATTTTGTCAAAAAGGGAAACTACTTTTCGGTGCTAGATTATATTGAAGACAAAAATGCTTGGGATTAATTTGCTCGGTCCCACAGGCTACTTATGTTTGATTAGTGTTAAGTTTCATGTGAGTGTGAGTTATTGTGTCTATATTAGGTATACTAGTTTAGTACTTTTATATTATTATTAAAAAACCTTATTTATTGACATTATAGACACACTCTACACAAAGCTCATATACCTATGAAAAATTCAATGTAGTTACTAAGTTTTTAAATTGTATAGAATCAAGACGAAGAAAAGAGTGGCCCGGAGTTTCTTGCCTAATTCTTCTCACGAGGCTCTACTTTCTGAAGAGGCATTTTTTTTCAATGCTCAATTATGTTAATATGCATTTAAAGTTACTTTTTTATTTTTATTTGTATGACCTTCTGACGTGTCTAAAAATTTTTTTTTTTTTATGGAAATAAACATATTTGAGTTTGATTTTGTGTATGCTTAGATCTTAAAAACTACGCTACTGATTTTAATGCGGTTTTTTTAATAGATAGAATGATTCAAGAGGAAGGTTTATATGTATAATTGACGCGGGCGAAGCCGCTGGCGACGTCTAGTCTTAGGCTGGTTTCAGAGTGACGCGCGCGGCACGCGCCGTCGGCCAGCGCGTCTCAACAGCGCGCGCATGACACGCGGAACACTGAAACGACTGCGCGTTTCACGTAGAATGAGCTCGGGCGGTGCGCGCTTCGGCAGCGCCGGCCGACAGCGCGCGTCTCACACGCGGCGCGTTTGAACTGCGTGACTGTGAAACGCTACTACTAATCTAGTGTAATTGGAAGCGCGCGCGTGTGGCCGGCGCCGGTCAAACGCGTGACTCTGAAACCAGCCTTATATAAATTGTCTAATAACTTATATGACTTTATATTAAAAGTTTTCATAGAAAAGTTTATTTTATTATTATCACAGTTTACTTTATATATATTAAACCACTAGCTGGCCCCGCGGTTACAATAGTGTTATTTAGGGCTCCTGCTCCGGACCCGTGGCGCATAGCCTGATGTTGTATAGCTTTCCCCGTTAAATGGGCCGTCCAACACAAAAAAGAATTACTCAAATACGCCCAGTAGTACTTGAGATTAGCGCGTTCAAGTAAACAAACTGTTAAGCTTTATAATATTAATATAGAAGTATAGATAAAGTTTAGGCAGCGATAGCCGAGTGGATATACCAACAGACTGCCATGCAGAGGGTATCGGGTTCGAATCCACGGCGCGCACCAATGACTTTTCGGATTTATGTGCGTATTGAATTGTTAATTATCGCTTGTCCCGTGCCTCGGAGAGCATGTTAAGCCGTCGGTCCCGGTTGTCATGAAGATCTTTGATAGTCGTTACAGGGTGTCAGTACCTTCTAAATAAACTGACACTAGTCTAAACCATGGAATATCGCTATCCCTTCGGGTTGCGGAGGTCAGACAGGCAGTCGCTCTGCGGAAAAGCTAATATTCAGCCAAATCCGGATAGACTAGTAAGCAGACCTCAGATTGAAACTGGGATAACGCTAAGAGAAAGAAGAAGATAAAGTAGTGTTCATTAAACATGCATGCATTTTGTGTGTTCTGGTGCTTTTATTTTTATCATCATCATCATATCAGCCGAAAGACGTCCACTGCTGGACATAGCCCTCCCCCAAGGCTCTCCACATAGACCGATCCTGAGCCACCCACATCCATCCGCTGCCCGCGATCCCAACAAGATCGTCAGTCCACCTTGCGGGAGGCCTACCTCTGCTACGACGTCCGGTGCGTGGCCGTCACTCCAGACCTTTCTGCTCCAACAGCCATCGGTTCTTCTGGCTATGTGCCCTGCCTACTGCACTTCAGTTTGGCTATTCGGAGAGCTATATCGATGACCATTATTGTTATAAATAAAGTAATTTTATTTCTTGTTTTCTAGATGTGGTCCAAGGTGAAGGGTACGTGTACCGACCGAGAATCAACGGTTGGATTAAAGCGCATAGAGTTGCAGCCACGTGGGATGAAGCCAACAAGAAATGTCACAGTGAAGGTAATGTATTTTATAGACTCACGCCTGTATCCCCTTCGGGATAGGCAGAGGTGTAATATTACACCCGCATTTCGCCATATTATGAATTGTAGGTCCCTCGTATTAGGGCCGAGCCTATTGCCGTTACCAGGCACATTGTCAGACTCCGTGCTGCTACTGAGAACTCGGAAAAACGCACTAACACTTTTGCCCGACCCGGGAATCGAACCCGAATCGAATCGTTGCCTCCTGATAAGCAGACACGTATGCTATCCACTGGATCTCGGCGACAGGCAGTATTTAATAATTATTGTTATTGTTCATTGCTCTTGTGAATATAACATCCAAACTATTCCTTAAATTGTATGTATTTGACTATCTGTAATATCAGTCGAGCTTGTTTTAGGCATCTCAAATGCCGAAATATATGGATGAAATGTGTGAGAGTAGATATCAAAGAGAAAGGCGTTAATGATAAGTTCATGGGCAATAAAGACGTAAGAAAGCAAAAGACATACTGTTCAAAGTGTTTATAAATTGGGGTAAGAGGATGAAAGCGTGCTGAGAAGACTGGCAGCATTACGCTGATGAATAGCTATGGAGATATTTTTCGCAGATACAGGCCAGCCCACTGCTTCCAAATTTCTTTGACCAGTTCTGCGAAATCCCTAAAAAGAGATCTCCCACTTGGACCTCGTGGCTCCTACCATTCACTACTGCGCCGTTTTAGTCTTATCTTGAGCAGCAGCATAGTTTGCAAACCACAGGAAAAAGAAAGAGAAATTGTCAAAATAAATTCTTTAATTGTAAAAATAAAAACTTTATTATTATATTTTAACTAAAGGACGCCAGCAGCTACGCCTGGATTTTTTTTAAATTTACCCGTTTTGGCCGATCCCGTGGGAATTTCGGGAAATCCCTTCTTAGTGCACCCCTACGGTCCCCAAGAAACATACATGCCAAATTTCAGCTTCCTGCGCCTAATAGTTTCGGCTGTAGCGTGTCTGTCAGTCAGTCAGTAACGCAAGGATTTTATATATTAAGATTATTTCTTTTTTAATATTTATTACAGGTGCAGAATTGGTGGCCCCCATCAGTAAGGATCTCCTGACGGAAATAAAAGTTCTCATTAAAAGCAATAGTTATTCTGGACAGTATTTGATCGATGTTAGGTCGATATACGTATCTGGTGAATATTCGTCGACAAAGGGTAAGTGGGAACATTTAAACTATTTCACATTTTTAATTTACCTACTTACTTATTTAATTAGGCCCTCAGAATAGATGAAATCTGTAGGTAGTGCAATCACTGTGCATTAGAAGAATTAAGTCCATACGTTTGAACAAAATATATTATGATGCATTGGTTCAATCTGTATTATCGTATAGTTACCTGTGTGGGGGATCAATAAAAAGTAAATTCATTGAGCTAGAAAGGGCTCAGAGGTACATTATAAAAGTAATGTACCATAAGTCGTATCGATTTTCTACCGACGAACTTTACAAACAGGCTAGCATCTTATCTGTAAAACAATATACATGTTCCATATTACCCTTTAGGTACACTCAAAACTTAAATTAAAGTAAAAAAGCTCTACTGTTTTGGCTGAAGACCCTCAACTACTGTAGTACAGAAGACCTGTTACATATAGTGTCATGATATGTATATATGATGACACACACACACACACACACGCACATGTACACACAACAGACACACACATATTTTTTTATTTTTAACCTTTTTATTTTATTTTGTAATTTTGTTCATATCAACTTTGTTTTATTGTAGATATACTAACCTGTCTAGTTTCATTATTGTGTAATGTGAAGAGCGGGGGCTCCTAACACAAGTATTTTTCATGCTTAAAAGGAGTACCTCAACTACTGATGTTAACTAGCTCGTCAGAAAATGCGCTTGCCATCTGCTGTGCCATCATCTAATGCCATAAAAAACAAAACCCTACGTCACGCTATCTTCATGCCAGACACCAGTTCAAGTTTGGGGCAGGCGGAGTAGGTTTATAAGTCTCTCCCTTAGCAAATAAGGTCTACTTACTTAACCCACAACACAATCCATATTCAACGAACTAAATTAAAAGGCTGAACTTCGGAATTGTGATTCCTGTCCCGATATTGCAGGTATGCCACTAGACAGGATGCCAGTAGGGGACATGGTGCAGCGGTTAGACCGAGAGGACGGCGACTGTCTCAGCATAGACCGACACCAGATACGTGTCGTGTCCTGCGACAAACGTCTGCCGTACTTCTGCTACAGACAGCGTAGAGAGGACGACGTTTTGTCTAAATGTGGAACCTTTGATGACAGTAAGGATATTATAACCTCTTTGTATTTGAATCCTTGTATTGGTCTATCTTGTCCTATGTCCTGTCTTTGTCTATCGAGCTGTTGTCGTCTCTGGTGTCGTCATTGTAAACCAATGGAAGGCCTCCAACGTGATCTAACGATTATTGTCCATGTGGAAAAGTATTTACAATGCAAAGTGTCAACTGCGACTAATCAACCCCACTGCATTTCGTGAATGTCGTAAGAGATTAAATCTAAGATACTAGTAGCCAGCTTCGTGTAGAAATAAGGTAACTAAATTGACCTTTTTACGGAAAGGTGGAAACCTTGCCCTTTTTGTACTTAATCATCATTATTGGTGTCCAAGAACTACGATCAGGTAGTGTCCGGTGACTGGCTCGTTGGTCTCGCGGCATAAATGTGTGCGTGGGATTGGGAGGTCTCGGGTTCGATTCCCGGGTCGGTCAAAGTGTTATTGGGTTTTTCCGTTAGGAAATTCTCAGTAACAGCACGGAGTCTGGTAATGTGCCCGGTACGGCAATAGGCTCGCCCCCTATTACGTGGGACCTAAAAATTCATGGCGAAATGTGGGTGTAATATTACACCTCTGCCTACCCCTTCGGGGATACAGGCATAAGTATATAAAAAAAAATATAGGTAGGCAGATGTAGGCGTAATCTTATGATTACACCCTCATTTCGCCTTATACGTTTTAGGTTCCACGTAATAGAGGGCGAGCCTATTGCCGTTACCGGGCACATCACCAGACACCATGCTGCAACTGAGAATTCGGAGTTACACTTTTGCCCGACCCAGGAATCGAACCCGGGACCTCCGATCAGCAGTCGCATACGCTATCCACTGCACCTTGGAGGCAGTCTTGATTAATATTAAATATGTATTAATATTTCAGAATACGTACTAAACGAAGCAACAGGCAGCTGCTACAAGTTCCACAGCGAGAAGCTGACTTGGCACGAGGCGTACTATACGTGCGTTGGGGAGGGGGGGTACTTGGTCATCATCAATGATGACGTGGAGGCGGCGGCTATCTACAAGATGTTCCTCTTCCCATACGGTCCATTCACAGGACTGCAGGCTCTGAAGGGTGACACAGTCTGGACCAGCATACATGGTGAGGATATTCAACTAAAGCAGCATTCAGGTGGATAGATTCTTAAAGTACCACTAGCTCAGTGGTTCCCAAAGTCGTATGAGCTGCGCCCCACCAAACAAAATTCCAATATTGTAATTGGCCTCACATCTTGACCTGTCTTATAAGAAAGGGGATCTTCCATATTGTTATAATGCTCAGATTCTTCTCTGGCAAGCCAAATGAAACAAACACTTAACGCTGTTTTATTTATCCAAACTAGAATCGGCATCGCCTTGCACAGCACTCTCTCAATATACGCTCGCGTTCCACCAGTGAACTGGTCCAACCAGATATGACAGAATATCAACATTTCCACAGAGCGACTGCCGTCTGACCTCTTCAACCCAAAGGGATAGCGATATTCCATGGTTTAGACCAGTATCAGTTTCTTAGAGGGTACTGACTCCCCGTAACGACTGTCAAAGATCTTCATGGCAACCGGGACCGACGGTTTAACGCACTTTCCGAGGCACGGGGCAAGCGATAATTAAGAGTTCAATACGCACTTAACTTAGAAAAGTAATTGGTGCGCGCCGTGGATTCGAACCCGATACCCTCTGCAAGGCAGTCCGTTGGTATCTCCACTAGGCTATCGCTGCTATGGAGCTTATGTCAAATATTATGCATATTATTATCTAATCTCTGAATTCATAGATCGAATATTGAATTCAGCAGTTAGACGATGATAACAATTTTTCTATCAGAACCTGTTAGGGTTGAGCTACACCTATCAGCACCGCATCGCACTTTTATAATATGCTTCTATCCTTTTTTGTCACTTAGGACCGTCATTTACTAGAGCGAGAAAGAGAGAGGGAACACGATCGCCTTTTCGATTCCGCGGCGTGCTGAAGCGTTCCATCTCTCTTTCCCGCTCTAGTAAATGACGGTCCTAAGTGACAGAAAAGGATAGAAGCATATAAAAGTGCTATACGGTGCTGATAGGTGTAGCTCAACCCTTAATGTTACAGGGGAGCCTGTCCAAACCATCTACCCTAAGAACCTTAACCCGTAATGAATGATTTTTTGCCCTCTTATTTGTGCTTTTATAAGTTACTTATTTTATTTGTCATCCTTTCAGGGGAGCCTGTCGAATCCATCTACAATTTGTGGAACCCTAAGACCTATTATGACGTCTACGAGCATACTGACCCAAGATACAGATGCAGCGTGTTGTTCTACACTCTCAAATTGTATCCTGAGTTGTGCACCGACCCGGACAACTTCGTCTGCGAGAAGGACCCGACCGTCATTCAGTTCCCGCTTTTAGAGTGAATTGAAGATGAAGTCGGAATTGCTGAATTATTGGTGTGCCAATATAAATAAAAAAATGCTGTTGGTATACCTACTGTCACTGTGACGTGACATTTTTGCGATGACAAAGTTTAGAAATAAAAAGTTAAATAAGTATGTGATATTATATCTTTTATTTCAATCTAACATTCTTGAAATGAATTAATGTTAATATTAATATTGCTAGTACAGTCAGCGTCAAAAGTTGAAGACCACATTTAGATTTCCAATATCGCTGTACACCATAATATACCTAAATTGCTCAACATGACAAGCGCCAGAAATGAATGATTATCTTAAAAGGGCATAAGTAGGTGACCATGACTTTTCAAAAGTCGCTAAACAAAGTTATGGTAAAAAAAGCATAACACCACGTCACCAGTCATACGGCCAGTACGGCCAGTGACGTCCGAGAACTAAATAAAGGAGGTCGTTACATTTGATAAACTAATGTGATTAATTATATTATTATAAAAGTATTTTGAAGTAAATAATTTTATATAATACTATAGTCTTTTAAGCTAATACAACATTTTATAGATGATAAATAATTGCAACCGCAATGGTTTACATTCGATACAAAGTGATAATTAAGTAGAAATATTATTTTACATTCAAGGGTAAACAGTTTTACAAAGAATTGAATTAAAACAGAATTTGTGTGAATTTAAAAAATGAGTCTTATATGTATATAGGGGGTCTACCAAGAGTTTGTTTTTCAAACAAACCACGACTTTTGCACGCGATCGTCACAGAAGTTTCCTGCATGTGAAATAAATTATACAAGTATTTTTATCTAGTGAAACATGTCAAAATAATAGTAGTTTCATTCATCAATTAATGTTAAAACTTAATTTAACATTTTTTATCGTCAAATTATTGATAATAAGTATTCTACTTGACAGCAAAACACTATGACGTCTCTATATCATATTTCATACAAAACCCTTGACAAAGGTCGTTTTTGACATTTAATTAAAAGTGCTTGATTTGACTAGTCGGAAACAACCCTATTTACATAGATTTTCTAAAAGCGCCCTTATCGGATAGTAGCGATCGATAGAGGCTGCATTAAGGTAATGTATGAAAATTGTTCCCGTCGACTAGCCTAACATCACCGTGTAAATTTCGTACTAGACCCTCGGATTGGGTTCTAAATCAATAGTAACTATAAAAATCATAAACTAAGTCGACGGTATGAATTTGAACGGAATCTACGTGATTTTTTAAAATAAGTCTTATTGATTTACGAATAAGGTTACAATTCAATCGAACTAAAAATCTATAATAAAGTTGATGGTATAAATTCAAACTGATGATTCTAAATGTTTTCGGATATTATAACGATCAGCAATTTTTGACAAAATGGTGTTCAGTTACCTTTGACAAGTAGTGTTCAGTTAGTTTTGAACTTTAATGATGTTCATTCAATACTGGCGCCCTTCTTGTTGAGCGATTTATGGGTGATAAAATGTTCATTGATTTTGAAAATCTGAATGTGGTCATCGACTTTTGATGCTGACTGTACCTATATATAGGTACTCAAGCGCAAAAACTACCAGTGGCATAATGAATTGATTCCTTTGCCTTGATTCTTGATTGATTCTGTGGCCGTTGTGTTAAACAGCTATACTAGTCGACCAAGCCAACTAGACGAATGTCAACGTGACAAAATTCAACATAATTCAACAATTATAATCCAGAAATTATTTATCGTAACGTGCGAACGCGGCGTGTGAACGTACAATGCGCCTGCAATCGGTATTAGGAATTTCTGGATTATAATTATTGAATTATGTTGAATTTTGTCACGTTGACATTCGTCTAGTTGGCTTGGTCGACTAGTAGTAGCCATTATTGTAGCCATTTACTATCCAAATCCAAATCTAAAGACCAGAAAATTGAGTGACCGACGTTAATCGTGTTTTAAATTCAAAATAATTATAAAAGGATTACTTTTGTAGTAATATTTGTGAAGCGTAAGTTTTATCGATGAATTTAGTGTATGTAACGTACAAATACACCGCAATTTGGTGAAGCAGTAACCAAATGTGTAATGCATCAGGCGAAATGTGACACGATGAGGATGCGGAAAATATCATCGATTTGGAACATTCGAGTTAATTTTTGGTAAAAATATTTGCTTCTATAGTCCACTCCATATTATATTCTGTAGCTTATTAGATGTTTTTACACGAATTCACAGTATTTTCCTAACTCATACCGTTTAGAAAATAGAAAGTAACTGTGTGACCATTAAATTCGAAATATCGTCGTAAATTTATAAACTAACGAACCATTCGTAAGATTCTAAACGGTTCGACCAATCACAGAAGAGCTTTTAATTTTACGCTTCTTTAAAATACGGCAAATAACACACTGCTCTCTGATTGGTCGGTCGGTGATAATGAAGGTCGACATCAGTTCAACGGCGTTTACAACCGCTATTGAGTTGAGCTGTTGCTGTCACTGTCGGATTGTATACATAAAGGCCTATTCAAACCTGAGCGATATTCGCTGCCGCTGTGGGTAGAGGTACATACCGCGCGGGTTTCGCTCAGGTATTTAGTATCAAGTACCGCAGCTAGAGCGACCTGAGCGATATTCGCTGCCGCTACGGGTAGAGGTACATACTTACCGTGCGGGTTTCGCTCAGGTATTTCGTATCGAGTACCGCGGCGAAACTCGACTACCGCGCGTTATTCTACCCACAAGGATAGTGAATACCGCTTAGGTCTGAACAGTAATATTACCGCATACCCACTTGATTTTCTATGCCGCAGACGGTAGCGAATACCGCTTAAGTCTGAACAGGCCTTAAGAAAGGGAAGCGCGACGACGACGGGACGTTCAGAACTTTTTACAAACCATAAAATAATTAATTACAGAAAATGTATTGATTGGATTAAAAATATAAAACAGTATTTCGTTAGTATGTTGCTTGTTGAATAATTTGTCAAAAAATCAGAATGATTGTATGTATTTTAATATGGTTTTTATTCGTTAAAATATTTTTAGAGGTATCTTTGTGATTTTGTTATATCGAATTAATATTATCTGTATTATGTATTCAACACACTACTTAACTAGACTCACCTGAAGAATATCATATATTTTTCTGATTGTGTTAACTGCAATGAATCATATACTTTTAAGCATTATAAAACTCGCGTTTAGCTCTTGTAGTCCCCTTAATAAGTTATTTAGGTTTTCTTGTGACCCTGAACCACAGATTACTAAATAGTTACTTCCGGAACACAAAAATAGGACGACAACATTGCCTCGTAAACATCGCTGAAGTTCCGGTATTCTCGTTAAAGATTGTTCGCTGTCGTACTTTCGTGAACACTTGACTTATTCAACCAATCAGAGGGTCTAGTCCGAGTTTGCACTCGATCGTCACGATCGACGATAGCTAGTCGACGGGAACAATTTCCATACATTTTCTAAATGCGCCCCCTAGCGGTCTCTATCGATCGTAACACTCCGTTAGGTGGCGCTTTTGGAAAATGTATGGAAATTGTTCCCGGCGACAATTCTATCGTCGATCGTGACGATCGAGTGCAAACTCGGACTAGACCCTCAGAGCGCACATGGCGTTTGATTATTGCTTACTTATTACTTTACGAATTAATTGGGTAACTTTATCAATTTCCGAAAATCTGGGCGTAATATAATACAATTTATCTCTCATTTAGAATCCTACGAAAGTTTATAAATATTCTAGGAAATTTATAAATTTGCGGTTTTTGTTATTTTCCGGTGACATACATAAGCTATATTACAAAAAATATCTTCAGAATCCTTTTTCTGTGCAAGTGTAACAAACATTCAGCCTTCCTCACAAACTTAGGCGTAATGCCCAGTAGTATGCAGTATGTATGAGGTCATTTGGCTCAACTATGTATTAAAGTCCCTGATATATTTAAACTCTTATCAGCACAAATGCCACTGGTACTTTAACTCAAGCGTCAATGTAGCCGCAGTATTTAATTGTGAGCGCAGGGTTCACATCGTATCGACATAATGTGCGTCAGGACTGTTTCTATTTTAATCGCCATACTATGCATTACGATTGGTAAGTTTGTACTTTAATTTTGCAATTATAATGAATACGAAAGTGTGTTCGTCCTTTCAAGTCGCAACAGTGACATGGTATGGTATGATTCTATTTGTTGTGATAGTAAGGAGACTGTAGAGTGAATAGGCTTTTTATGGCGATAAATCGACCGCCACGCGGGCGAAGTCGCAAGCTAAAGCTAGTATACGTATTATAGAAGTTAAAAAATTGGCCATTGAAAGTCACTTTCGTTGTTAAGGACATACCAAGAGACGCGGTGACGGCCACTTTGTAAATATTGCCGTTTAGTGTGATGTGCAGTGTGTTACTAGTTATTTTATTCGTTGCGTGTAGTAAGACACGACTACAGAAAATACACGAAGCAGATGGTATATTCGGGAAGTGATACAAAACTTGACTCAAATCCTATACCAACTTGCCAGCGTGGTATTGGATTGTAGGCCTAGGCCTTCTTATTGATTCACGATGCTATTTTGGTGCAAAATAGGAGAGGCCCGTAATTTAAGTATTAGTTCCCTTCGCCGTTGTGGTGAGAGTATTCGATGGAATTAAATTTATATGTATGATGAATTAAAGCGCGATGTATGTTGATAAAAACTTGATACAAACCCTATACCAACCCGTTTGGCCAGCGTGGTATAGTAGGCCAATTCCTCTTTTCAAAGGAGAAGCCTTGTCCAGCAGTGGACTGCTAAAGGCTGATGATGATGATGTATGTTGTTAGGATTTGATGGATGCAATAGACCGGGCCCGCCACGGCCCAGCGTGACAGCTCAGGCAGGATCAAGAAGGTTGTGTCAACAGTTTCCATGGCTCTACCAATAAACGTGTTGGTTCGGAAAAATAACGGTATATCTGCCTATTTATAGATGCAGTCCAGGGACAGGGTTACTTATACAGACCACGTGTCAACGGTTGGATTAAAGCGCACAGGGTCGCAGCCACGTGGGATGAAGCAAACACCAAATGCCGCCACGAAGGTAACGCCAAAAACCGTCCTCAAGTTTTCAATAAATAAGATAAAAAGAGAAGCATTTCTAGACGTTATTTTTGCCTCCAACCTGTAGAAGTTTTTCTAACCAATAACAAAAGTGGGTACAATTTTTGCACACAAACTGTCTTTCGTAATAAATTTATAAGAAAACGGGTTGACCGATTTACTTGTTCGTAACATTCATCCACCCGCAGTACTTCAGTTCATTCGCAATCAGTGCAATCACGGCGCCATCAGTGCCAAAATATAGGACACTCGAAACAAAGGTACGTGGTATATATCCCGAAAGTTAGTATGGAACTAATATTAGTGACCAGGAAAGTTTAATTTCCGTTATTTTGCACCCAAGTCCACCGGCAGGCCAAATATTACCAGTTATCATAATGGTTGAAACATTAAAATGACATACATTTTGAGCCTTTTGAGACTGCCTCCGTGGTCCAGTGGATAGCGTATGCGACCTCTGATCGGAGGTCCCGGGTTAGATTCCCAGGTCGGACAAGTGTTACTGGATTTTCCGAATTCTCAGTAGCAGCACGGAGTCTGGTGATGTGCCCGGTAACGGCAATAGGCTCGCTTACGTGGGACCTAAATATTCATGTCGAAATGTGGGTGTAATATTACGCCTCTGCCTACCCCTTTGGGGATACAGGCGTGAGTCTATAAAAAAAAAACATTTTGAGCTGTTTATGATCTAATTCACATATAGAAAACAAATGTATTTTCTTTATGTGAGATTCGTGATGATTAAGACTCTCTGCAGATTTCTAATCTGTAAATACTACAGGAGCAGAACTGGCCGCTCCCATTACTGCTGAACTCTCAGAGGAAATAATGGCGTTAATCAATGACCATATCTACACTGGACAATACATAATAGATGCTAAAGCGTCGTATGTACCCGGAGAATATTCCTCAACAAGAGGTGAGTATTGTCTTACTTGCACGGCGAGCTTGCGGCACATCTGACCCAAAACAGACGCCATTTTTTTGCGTGTTCTGCAGGTTTCTATCATCCGATTGTCATTCGAACGCAATAGACGCAAATAGCGTTCGTTTTGGCCAAAATTGGCGACTTAGCTACCATTTTGCAGCTGACATCGCAGAAACGATAAGTTTATTCTACCGATTCGGATGCTTTTTATGCGTTGTATAGGCTACGACTTTTCTTTTCCTTTAATTAGATCACGTGACATTTGCAGAAAGACGTCTTGGCTAAGCCTGCAGTTATGCTTATTTAACATGCGTGATAGCTTTTCTACAAGGACTAGTCTCACAATCATTCCACTACTGTATGACCTGTGTGGCCAGTTAACAGCAGTTACCATAGAAGACAATGCATTTACACTCGTGAAGTCTAGGGAAAGTTAAACTAACTTGGAACCCGCAAGGCATTTAGTCAGAAATAAAATGTTGGTAGCGTTGGAAACTAATTAAAATTCATGTTCAAATTAGTTCATGTGACGTATACAGAGAATATTCGTCAACAAAACCCCATATGATAAAGCTAGGCACGACCTAGTGAGGAAGCGTGTTACCTACCTTATTAAATAAATTAAATAGAAAGTGTGCAGACCAATTCATTAGGATGGATAGGTGTTGGTGTTTCTTCAACTAGAGGGGGATCTTTGAGCAGGCTAAAAGTATTAGCCCACTTACGCGACTATGCTCTCACCCAACAAAAATTTCATTCAAATATGGGCTTTAAGTATTAGTCTTTACGTATTCTTTATATTGGCATGTAAATAAAATAATTAGCAGACAGCGCGCTCTCCGCCGTCAGACGCGCGTATTTCCCTTTCCGTGTTCGGGCGGTTTCAGATTAGCGTATTTGTCTGCGCGTATACGGTCGTTTCAGCATACGCACTTACACCCGCGCTACATTACGCGTTTCAAAAAACCGGCCTCACGTAAACGGACATATTTCGGCGTGTTCGCCCGAAACGGTAATGACATCGTGTCAGTGTCAACATGGATTCTGACTGCTCGCGCTTATACGAGCATAGAAGCGCGTCAATGCTCGTACGAGTTACGTGTGTGCCAAAAGGCGCGCCTATGCGCGCCTACATGCGCCTTAAGAAAACGATCTTATACGCTCGTATAAAACGCTGATCTGAAACCGCCCTTCAACTGGCGACACCGGTCTCGCGAAAATCACACGCTTTTGTTTTACTACGGAATCCTACGATCCCGTGTTCAATTCGCGTCAACTGAGCACGCCTTTGTGATCAAGTGGCGCTGAGTAAGGTTTAACAAAATCGTGTGCAGTTGAACTGAACACTTTTTGACTGTTCGAATTTTTAAATAAAAAAATACGAAGTTGACGGAGCCCTGCTTCGCAGGGCTCCTATTTTTGCATTAAGGGTCACAAGAGAACCTAACATAACCTTTTTTTTTTTTTTTTGGCGTCGGGTTGGAAAATCCTCATGGAGTCCCTTCGCCCTGGGGGGAAGGACGAAGGGGACTGTCAGACTCTTACTGACTAAAAACCAACCCGTGTTCCTCACGTACCCGTGTGTCGGAGGGTCGGGTATCGCTGAAGCATGCCTCGCTACCCCCCGACGGGTATTGGCCCCGAACAAAACCCCCTTGTTGGGCTCCGCCGCCAAAACACTCAGCGGCCGCAGAGGATAGGGAGGACGGCAACGCAACACCGCATCTCCTCTTCCTCTGCGGCCACACCGCGACGCAACGATGGTGCGCCCCCATTTGATCGCGGGAGATAGGGCGCGCGGCAACGCAACACCGACACGCCTCTCCTCCCGCGACCACACCCGACTGCGAGGGACAGAAGAACTGTCCCTCGCACCCGCCCCTTTGGACGCATCCTGCGCGGGCCTCCGTCAAGCCCACGCGGAGCGTCCCCTCCTGGATCCCTCTTAACTTCACCGCGGGTGACCAATCCACGGTTACTAAGCCCCCCCACCACGACAAGGTGGAGATCCTACGGGGAGGAACCTAACATAACCTACTTACTTGAATTAGTCTCACCTAAACAAATTGCAATGAGAAGCGCGCGAATCCAACTTCGGGCGTCACTTACACATTATTTTACACACTATTACACCTTCTTTTAACGTTGCTTGATCGCAAAAACGTGCTCAGTTGACGCGAGTTGAGCACGGGTTGGTTGAATTCCGTAGTAATACAAAAGCGTGTGGATTTGGCGAGACCGATTTCGCCAGTTGAACACGGAAAGGGAAATACGCGTCAGACGCCTCGGTTACCGCGCGTTGAAAGCAAGCGGTAAACAGTATATTCTAATCTATGGCGTCCGCGCGCTGACTGCTAGCTGTCGCCGTGTAGGTACGGTGCCCGCGTTTCCTACACGAAAGTGGACGCGTCGACAGCTGGGGGACTGCTAGCTGTCGCCGCGTGGACTGCAAGCAGTCGCCTCGTGTTGGGTAGGAGCGGTGTTGGAGCGCTTGTGTTATTTGTATATATAAGCATCCGCGTGTGAAACCAAAGTCCTGAACCCTTGCGTGATTCAGGACATTGGTTTCATCGTGACGTGTCCAATAGATGTCACCGTATTGTTAGTCTTCGTCGTCGTACGATAGATGGCTTCAGTAGCAAGTAGCTACCGCTATAGGACCTACAAAATTAGACACGGTGCTGCGCCCCTGTATTATAAATTATTTTAAAACTTTGACGTTCTTCAGCGTTGCATGGAGTCCCAAGCGATAAATGATTTTGATCAAAAACAGACATCAATATCAAGAAAGAAAATTTACCGATTCACTTAGCTAGTTCCTAAGTGAGCAAACGACGCGAAGCGATGCAAATGAATTTTATTTTGCTACCCTTCGAAAGAAACAAATATGACAGTCATATTGTGACAGTTGTAGTTGTGTGCTAGTTTTATATTAGGTTACAAGGAGCAATTTGCTCCTTGTTAGGTTAAGCTGAACACTGTGACTTCAAATGCGTACCAATATTGCAGGTGTGCCATTAGACAGGATGCCGGTAGGGGACATGGTGCAGCGGTTAGACCGAGAGGACGGCGACTGTCTCAGCATAGACCGACACCAGATACGTGTCGTGTCCTGCGACAAACGTCTTCCGTACTTCTGCTACAGGCAACGCATGCAGGAAGACGTGTTGACTGAATGTGGCACGTTTGATAAAGGTCAGTACAATACTCAAATTCGGATGTTTTTTTAACACTTTCACGGACGCCACGCCCAGAGGCGTAGTTTTCAGGCAGCCTAATACGACGTAACGTCCATAGCCGGTCAATTTTATCCAGTTATAATTGACGAACCGTCTACAACCACCTTGATTTGCGTAGATTACTTAGGAGTCACGTGATTCAGTGTCATATTGCGCTCACTTACAATTTACCTAGCGTCGCAGCAAAAAAAATAAAACAATATTTCGAGATCGTGTCGCCAAGCCCCACTCACACATCAACGTGCTTGCGTGTGTGACATACCGCCTGTAGCTGTACGCTTGTAATACTACCCGCACCCGCCAGTTGCGCAGTGTCACAGCGAGCAGAGCCCATGTGTTCGTGATCGGCTGCATTTAGGAGGTAAGTATATTGCGTTTTATGTAAAAAAAGTATCTTTTCTATATACTGTACATATATTTTTATGCATTAAACAAGATGTACGCATTATATTTATATGATAATTAATTCTGATTGATATTTTTGTTCGGAGATGGCTCCCGTAAGAAAGAAAGAAAGAATGATGGTGATACCGATTCTTTAAGTCCTGTACCATGTTCGACCGGATGTAAACGGTTAAGATTATCACCTAAAAATAACATAAACTTGTTTGAGGAAGATCATAGACGCCGTGAGTACGGCGGTCCGCTTGTAGACGCCACCGTCTATAGGCGGTGTGTCATTGCGCAGGTAAACTAAATTATTTAATAGGGGAGTCCGCCTCTAGACGTACCGGCACTAGGCGGACCGTCATAATCAGAGTATATAGATTCACTTTTTACGACAATTCGCCTATAGGCGTGATATAATTTTGTATGCAAAATTTTAGTGTCATTTTCATAAAATCTAGTTAACGTCAGTGTCCGTGAAAGTGTTAAGAAGAACTGGAACCGACGACTTTTCTTGTCCTTCGTAGCGCTCGTTAACTATTTGAACGTCACGCCTATCTCCCATAGGGTTAGGCAGAGACCATGTGGCAGTTATGGAACGCCTAATGCTCCAGTTCAGAACCATCTTTCGCTTCCTCGACATTCATTAACCTCGTCATATGAGTAGTGAATCCCTCTATTACGGAACCCTTCAGGAGCGATTTCGAGTCGCACTTGATTAACAGAATCATTGTTTTATGTCAGGTAATTCACGCACATCAGAAAGTGTCATTATTTATGTCAAAGCCTTAATAATTACATCAAGTACGGGTGGAACTCGCTCATTAAAGGTTCCGTAATAGAGGGATCCATTTAACATACCCATTAACTTCACCTAACCAAAAATCTTTATTACTTTTTCGCCATTAAAAATAACTTTGTTTTCCATAGTGTTAGTATGAAAGACAAAGTTATATTTGCGGTTTTTTTATATGTGATATATCTTTTAGCTCCATCGCAGGTGCGGCGACTGACGCACATATTGCTGATTAGTAGACATTAAGCAACTGCTACAAGAGCATTTCATTCGGTATAAAATTCCTTAGAGAATCTAGCGCTGTCTCCCGTACTATAACATCAAAAAGTCAGCGGTACGTCAAGTCGTGTGGGCTTAAACTCAAGACAGTCTGTAGTCTATTGGCTTTTCTTCTGAGAAAAAACAATAAGACTATCTAGCTGCTGCGCATAACAGAAAGAAAGATATTCCTTTACATACTTATTGCTTTTCGTGTGAGTGTGTTGCCAGCTCTTTTCTCGGAGTTTAAGTATATCAAACTCCCTAAGGCCTACAATAGGACCTATCGTTTTTCTTCCTAAGAGAGGAGGAGCCAGCCCATTGAAGTCCAGCTTTTAGCTTGAACTGCGAAACCGCTTCGAATGCTTGGGAGAGTGCGTAGATGTGGACGACTTCAGTGACAGGTTCGTGGACGCTGTCCATACAACGGACTTGAAGTTCTTTAAGCCCAAAACGACGAAAAGAGCCAATAAAATCTCTGGTTCGACCCTCGAGCTCATAGAGGAAAGGCGTAGAATGCTTCTGCTATCCTCCGACGACATGCCAAAATATCGGAGTCTCAATAGCCAGATCTCTAAGTCTCTGACTCGCGATCTCCGCCAATACAACACTAAGTGTGTTCGGGAGGCGATCGAGCGGAATAAGGGGTTCCAAAGTGTTTCAAAGGGATCAATCTATTGGGCAGAGTCAGCTGACAAAGCTGAAGATGGAGGATGGCAGAATTATCTCGTCCAAACCACAGCTCCAGGAGGAGATCGAACGGTTCTATGGACAGCTATACACAACTACACGAACACCTGTTACTACTCCAGCCACTGATCCTAGAACTGGATTGACCCGACACTATACCGAAGATATCCCGGACGTCAGCATGCACGAGATTAGTGTAGCACTAGAACCACAAAAAAACAACAAGGCATCGGGTGATGACGAAATAACTAAAGAGCTTCTGAAAACTGGCGGCACACCTGCTGTGGAAATGCTTCGGAAGCTATTCAATTCCGTCATACTCGAAAGCAAAACGCCACAGGCATGGCACAGAAGTGTGGTGGTGCTTTTCTTCAAGAAGGGCGACAAAACCCTTTTGAAGAACTACAGACCCATCTCACTTCTGAGTCACGTCTATAAGTTGTTTTCTAGGGTCATCACGAATCGTCTCGAGAGCAAGCTAGATGACTTCCAGCCTCCCGAACAAGCCGGATTCCGGAAAGGCTATAGTAACATAGACCACATGTATACGCTGCGGCAGGTTATACAGAAGTACGAGGAGTATAACCAGCCTCTATGCTTGGCGTTTGTGGACTATGAGAAAGCTTTTGTTGCGATTGAAACCTGGGCAGTGCTACAGTCTCTCCAACGGTGCTAAATTGACTATCGATCTGTCGAACTGCTGAAGTGTTTGTACGAAAACGCCACCATGTCAGTCCGCCTCCAGGACCAGAGCTTAAAACCTATTCGGCTACAGCAAGGGATGAGGCAGGGAGATGTTATATCTCCGAAACTCTTTACCTCTGCGCTAGAAGACGTTTTGAAGCTTCTGGACTGGGAAGGACTCGGCAACATCAACGGCGAGTACATCACTCAACTTCGAAGTCTGATGATATCGTAGTCATGGCTGAGACCATGGAAGACCTCAGCACAATTCTCGATGGTCTCTGTATAGTATCCCAACAAGTAGGTCTTAAGATGAATATGGATAAGACGAAAATCATGTCTAACGTCCATGCAAGGGCGGATCCATGGGGGGGGGGTCATGGGGGTCATGACCCCCCCCTGGGCTGATTCCAGAAATTAGGTGGACCACTAATTAAACATAAAGATTTTATTTAAGTATATATTTTGTCACCATACAGATTTATTTTAATGTAACTACATATGTACCTTCAATATTTAATTAGTTTAAAATATAATAACTTTGTATGATGGCAAAGGTTTTAGACCAGGGTAGATAATTTTTGAAACGATAGATAATTATAGTCGGATGAAACCCATTGGAAAAGAAAGAGAATATAGCAAAAATTTAAGGAAAAGTAAATTACGGGCGATCTGAGGTCGGGAAGAGGATGGGGTTGCGATTTTAAGGGTAAAAAAGGGTTTATTTCGATTGCCAGCAAAACTTCAAGTCCTACGGGAAAAACGTCAATAGCAAAGTTGTAGGTAATAAAAAGATCTACAACTTTTGTATTTACACTTTATTCACACAACGTCTTAATTTATATGAAAAATTAAAATAACCAAGATTTTGGTTTTTTATTTTTAACTTTTACAATAGCTTTTACACGAAATTTGGTGAACACTTGCCTTTTTATGTTCCAAACACACTGTTAATGTTTTTAATTTAAAATATTTATTTTTACACCTTATTTTGACTTAATATCGAAATAAAACCATAATTTTCAATTGAAAATTCTCACGTCAATATATCAGCTTTCTTTTTTAAATTGTTCGGCGTTTTGTTCGTTGAAATCTCGACTTTCTGATGGTGTGAATAAAATATACATTACTAAGGTAAATGTTCTCAGAAAATGCCAAGAAATGAAACAACCTCGAGACCGATTTTTTTAATTATAATGTACCTACAATTTTGAGCGATTTATTACAAATTAACACTTTAGTTACTCGAAAAATGTAAGATTCCTTGCTTCATTGATAGAAAAGAACTTGTAAATCGAAATATAGTACTAAAATTAACACTTTATGTATTTTTAAATAGGAAACTCAACCTTAAAATTAAATTACTCTTCTACCTGCCTAATTATATACATTCTTATAACATGTATTACAAAAAATAAACTACTTAAAAACCTTAACTATCCTAAACTCTCTCTCTCTCTCTTCAGTCGTTTCCCTCAGTGCTGAGGATCGTGACTCCTTCTGACTCTGTCAACTAGCTGTCTCCATCGGTTGCGATCCGTTGCTTGATGTAAAGCCGTGCTTAACGGGATCGCCAGTTGCTTCGATATCTGGTCGCACCATCGATTGGGACTACGGCCTCTTGGTCTTTTTCCTTCCACTTTCCCTGTCACTATTAGGCGTTCCAAACTGTCGTCATTTCTTCGTGCTATGTGGCCAAAATACTGCATTATACGTCGCAAACAGGTCGTAGACAGGCGCTGAGTATCCTCTATTTTTAGTTGTTTTAGGATCGAGACGTTTGTGCGGCGGGCTGTCCATGGTATTCTCAACATACGGCGCCAGCACCACATTTCAAAGGCGTCGATTCTCTGTCTGTCGGCTGCCTTGATTGTCCACGTCTCGACACTATAGAGGGCGATGGGAAAGACAAGTGTACGAACGAGGTGCATCTTTGTTCGATTTGTGATGTTTCTGTCTCTCCACACTTTGCTCAGTTCAGTCATTGCTGTCCTAGCCATGCCGCAACGTCTTCTTATCCTAAACTAACGAAAAACAAAAGAGGCAATACAACTATGAAGCGTCAAAAAATTCCTCCGCCACGCTGTCGACTGGTAGCGTGCCCAGAAGGCTAGCAGCATTGCCACGTTGTATGACAATGCTTATTCTCTCTGCGAAATACAAACCAGCCTTCTGGTCACGGGAAGCATCAATCAGCCTTTTGGCGATTTCTTTATATAGAGCGTGTGCACTATGGCCCCATGGCCCATGGCATGGCATGGGGCAGGCGGGTTCTGGAGTGGCGACCACGTACCGGACGACGCAAAAGGGGTAGGCATCCCGCAAAGTGGACCGACGATCTGGTTAAGATCGCGGGACGCGGTTGGATGCGGGCGGCTCAAAATTGGTCTGTGTGGAGAACCTTGGGGGAGGCCTATGTCCAGCAGTGGACGTCTCTAGGCTGACATGATGAAGTCCAGTAATACTCATGATGTAAATACCCAAAGAGCGGTCATTCATTGGACCTGTTGACCTCTGCTCGCTAGAGGTCCAACCACGCTGCTTAACTATTTCGAAGTTTTTTTTTAATGTACTCGTATTACGCAGCAAACGAGCTGACGTATCGCCCGATGGTAAGCGATTACCGTCACCTATGGACATAACCAACACCAGAGGAGTCACAAGTGCGTTGCCATCCTTTGGGTTGGGCAAAGGGATAGGAGGAGGA
This sequence comes from Euclidia mi, assembly GCA_944739405.2. Classification (NCBI taxonomy): domain Eukaryota; kingdom Metazoa; phylum Arthropoda; class Insecta; order Lepidoptera; family Erebidae; genus Euclidia; species Euclidia mi. The sequence continues at coordinate 9,091,309 of OX123208.2, forward strand.
GTGGGATGAAGGAGAAGGAATAGGGGATGGGGCCGCCGGCACTCTCCCTTACTGATGATGACTGCACCGAATGAAACGCAACAGTTTAGGTACTGTTACTTAACGTTGATTTTCTGTGAGAGGGTACCTAGTACTTGCCCGGTTGAGCCAGCCCATTAATGCTGAAACCAACAAGGCTCTCCTACCTATATCTATTATGAACTGCACATCATGACTCGCTGCCTGCACTATTCTTTCCACTAAGTTATCCCCAATATTCCAGAATACCGACTCGGAGTCACGGGCACCTGCTACAAGTTCCATAAGCATTTAGCAACATGGCGGGAGGCGTATTCTATATGCGTCAGTGAAGGAGCTTATCTAGCCGTTATTAATGATGAGCAAGAGGCCATTGAGCTCAAGGCCATGTTTAATTACAACGATCCTTACATAGGACTACAAGCTTTGAAGGGGGATGGAGTCTGGACGAGCGTACATGGTAAGCATCTATGCTATATAAATAAATATGAATCAACGAAATGTTTGTTCGCGCATAACTTCCAAAAGACTGCACCAAATCGAATATATCTTTCTTTTATGTGTTTGTTATTATAAGGCGAAGGTTTTTATATAAAATAAGGAAAATATGGCGGGACGAAGTTCGCCGGGTCAGCTAGTTTTGAATATTTCCGAGCACTAAACCATGTCCTTACTTATATTGATTATAAAAAAATTATGAAGTTAATAATATAATTAATAAGTTAAAAATAAGTTAATAAGTTAAAAATAAATTTATCGTAATTATTTACTGAAATTTTATTTCCTTTCAGGAGACCCTGTTAATGAATTATTTAACGTCTGGGAGACTGCTTTTAGTAGTCAAAAGAACGACAGTAGATATAGATGTACAGTATTATATTATAAAGTCACTTTAATAGCCATAAACTGTGAAGAAAGAAGATCTTTTCTCTGTGAGAAAGAACCAAACATTAAGCAGATGAGTTTTTAAAACTGTGTATACATTTTAGATTTTTGCATGCCTAATAACTGTTATAACTGTAACACCTGAATCTGTACCACATTTTTTGCAAATAAAATAATATTTATTCGTGCACGTGTTTCGTCAATTTTGACTAAAGGAATTGAAACTTACGTGGTCATTTAGGGTGAAGTCTAACGGGAAAACTTCATAAGTTATGAGCCGTGTTTTTGAGTACCGCATTTAATTTCGTTTAGACTGCCAGACGGACAATCACACAATATAATTTCAGCTTTAACGAGTATTTTACATTTATACTCGTATCTTTTGCGACCATTGCCTTGACTTTTCACACACGCGCCATTCTATTAAAATCATGCGCTGTGCTAATCTTATAACCATGCTTATAACTAACGAACATGGATTATCAGTCCCTCCGCGACGACGACCGTTGCAAGCTGGTAGAAACGTAGGAGAATAACAGAGGTATTTATGCCTTTGGATAAGTCAATTATCGCGACTAAGTCTCGCTAAATAATATTGTATGAACATGGATTAGTAGGTACTTAATAATAGTACAAATTCTATAAGATACATTTTTGTACTTCTAGCTTTCGGCACTTCTCACATTTTAGCAATGACAGTTTGAAAATGGTGGTTCTGGTAGCGTAATAAAAACAATCATGATAATTAAAAACAAATATAAATATTTCATACACACCTACACAGCGATAGCCGAGTGAGAGACCGACGGACTGCTACGCAAAGGGTCTCGGGTTCGAATCCACGGCGCGCACTACGACTTACTTACTTACAGTAAATAAAATAAAAAATACTTGACTAAATAAAATAAAAAATAAATTATTCAGATAGCGGGAACTGTATGACGGTCGGGTCCTTCTCGCAAACGAAGTTGTCCAGGTAGGTGCACAACTCAGGATACAACTTGAGAGTGTAGAACATCACGCTGCATCTGTATCTTGGGTCAGTACGCTGGTATCCGTCACCAGTACTCCATTCGTTGTAAATAGTGTCAACAGGTTCACCTGCAATATTAATCATTGATTTTATTTAGTGCTTAGCAGTGGTAGATTCAGACATGGGTGAATAAATTCTTAAGCAACTTTGTGAAGACATGGAAACTCGTCGATATCTTCACAAAGATTAAAAAACGTTATGCTCCTGTTTCACTTTATTTACAGTACTCGCCAATCTTTATGGCCGCTCTGAATGTAGCCATCGCACTGTGTTTCGTCTAGAACATGCTAGCTGGACAAAAGTCATTGTCTAATTACCTGAAATTTATTACCTGAGCCTTTTACCACCCACATACCCAGGTGCCCCAATTCTGAGAATTGTTTTGGACACGTGTCAACTACTGATAAGGTAATGAGGTTAGTAATTGCATTTTTGCGTGTACGGAAGTAACATCCTATGTCAGTGAGTTTAAGTTTTTTCAAAAGTGTTAGTGATGGATCTTCAAGTTAAAGGTATGTTCTTTTTATTTCTAATAAGAAAATAGGTTTACATTTCCCCATTTTTTTTAAATAGCTCGAGTTTAAAGAAGTTTGTCAAATTTTGATGATTTTCTGAATTCATTGGACTAGAAACTACTTGTACCCTCTTGTACCCGGGCTAGATTTTATATATAGCATAGCCATATCTGTTAGCTTTTAAATTTTAGTCATCTTAGCCTGCACACTTGAGTACAACTTTGTCATTTTGTTTGTTTTCTAGAATACGAATTCTCAGTCTCGAAAATGGAGTTTTTTGATGAATGGCAGAAACATGCTAAAGAGAACCGCAACAGTAGACTGTATGAGTTTATAGTCATGAAACATGATCTTGTTAATATCACGGAAGCATCTGAGCGGGAAATTAAAATGACAATTGGAAGATTCATCTCGATCCAAATACACAGAAAAATGGGAAAAATGTGGGAAATGCCGTAATCGCTTCCTGACTAAGAATTCTGAGTGGTTGTCTGGGGATTTTACATTCAAAGCATCTGTCCACCTCTCAACACCATCATCATCAAGTAAGAGTTCGATTCGTGGACGTCCATCAATAGATTTTCCTGAAGCAAGTGAAAAAACGAAAAGGAGACGCGTGGAGGACCTACTACACACGCGAGATGTAAACCAGCTAGTAGCCGCTGCTGAAATATCGGCACGATTATCCGGATATCGGAATTTGGCTACTGTGATTAAAGAAGCAAGCCATAGTCCGGAAAAGTGCCAAGAAATGAAAAGATATGTGGGTGAAAAGGTACGCGAACAACCAAGATGTTTGTCCAAAGAGGAGGCTTTGGCATATTATGTGGATGCCAAATCCACGAGCCACTCTTATAAACAAACGAGGAAATGGAGCATCAAGGCAGGACACCAGGTATTCCCATCATTTTTTAGTGTTAGGCAGGCAAAAATTTAATGCTACCCTCCCGAGGAACAGATTTTTATAAGCGAAACGCGTGCAGAAATTAAACTTCAGGCGTTTTTAAATAAAACAGCTGAACGTCTAATTTGTGCACAGCGTGAAGTTTTAAAATCTGTAGATTCTGGCTCATCACTCTCCCTTGTTAGCAAGTGGGGGTGTGATGGAAGTTCCGGTCATAGCACTTACAAACAAAAATTCTCAAACAGTGAAGACACAGATGAGTTTTTGTTTATGTTCTCATTCGTGCCACTTCAGTTACGTGACAATAGTGGTAGAGTTGCTTGGCAGAATCCTCGACCATCTTCTACCATGTACTGTCGACCGATTAAGTTTATTTTCTCCAAAGAAACAACAGATTTTACTGTAATAGAAACCAATAAGATTTTGGAGGAAATAAACCAATTGGTGCCAACAATAGGTAATATAGATGGTAAAGAGATATCGGTCAAACACGAATTACTGTTCACGATGATTGATGGTAAAGTGTGCAACGCTATGACTGAAACTTCGTCAGCACTTAAATGTTACATTTGTGGAGCTACTCCTAAATTTATGAATGATGAGTCTAGGGAATTTGTTGTAAATAAGGAAACTCTTGGTTTTGGTATATCTCCCCTTCACGCTTGGATCCGGTCTTTTGAATGTTTGCTTCACATAAGCTATCGTCTTGAAGTTAAGAAATGGCAACTTCGAGGTCAAAGTGACAAAGAAAATGTGAAGCAACGTTCGGCTCGTATCCAAGAAAGGTTTAAGGTTGAAATGGGTTTAATTGTAGATAAACCAAAACCAGGATTTGGTAATACGAATGATGGGAATACTGCTCGTCGGTTTTTTGAGAATCCTGAACAGGCTTCAGATATTACAGGTGTAGATGTGACACTAATTAAGAACTTTGGCACTATCCTTAGAACTTTAGCTTCGGGTTACGATATTGATGTTGTTAAATTTAATTCTTTTACACAGGACACAAAAAAATTGTATCTTAGTCTCTATTCGTGGTATAAAATGCCTGTTACTGTGCACAAAATTCTTGTGCACAGTGTAGAAATTGTGAGATCGGCTCTTTTACCTATTGGCAGCTTTCTGAAGAAGCTCAGGAAGCGCGTAATAAAGATTATAGGAGGTTCCAGGAGCACAATACTCGAAAATATTCACGTATTGCCACGAAGAGGGATTTACTTAATATGTTGGTAATTACATCTGATCCTGTAATAAATGGCCTTAGGGAAGTGCCGAAAAAACCGACGAGTTAACTTCCTTCTGAGGTTTTAGAATTAATTATACCCCCTCCTGTAAATTTAAGGTCTAGTGTAAGTCATTGTAGTTCTCATCAAAATATGTCAGATTATATGGTAGATGATTCTTCAGAAGAAGAATTTAGTGATGCAGAATAAATAGAAGTTGTAAATAATATTTTACTAATGTTTTTTTAAGCTGTGTACCTTATCTAACTTTATTATTAGTTGTCAACATAATGTTTTTTAACTGCATATTTTTTAAGTAAAAAGTATTGTTATTGAGTAGGTAGTAATAATGCCCTATTATGTAATTAGAAGCCAAGTCCTTAGTAGCACAATATTTTATGACTATTGTTATTTTTTTTCATTGTTATTTTTTACCTGTCTGACAATAAAAGATTAATCGCTATTATATTTTTTTTTTGTTGGCACACGTGACCCTACCTCCTGTTTTTTGGTGTTATATGCGCTAATACCCCATTAGAATATCATAATAAAGCCGTACGAACTAAAAAACCTCAATAAATAATTTTGTCCAGCTAGCATGTTCTAGACGAACCACAGTGCATCGGTACGAACTTGCGCATGGTACAGTCGGGTGGACATGTCATAACCAAGAAAATATATTTGTAATTATTGAAAATTAAAATCTTCAATTACATATTCAATCAAATTCGAGTAAATTCAGTTAGGTGAAGGGACTTTTAAGCCTAGACTTCTTTCCTTCCTTATAAACGTTACTACGTCATACACTATTTTCCGTGTTTGGCGACGTAAAACATTAAAACGACCGCAAGGCATGATCAATGACAATGGTAACTATATCAGTACAAATAACAGCAAGAAACAACGATAGCAACGAGAAACAATAAAGAAGTAACACTACGAAACTATTTTAAACGCGACGATACTGTCAGAGCTCACCGATTATGTGAGTCGTGTACGAACGTAGCACTCACACTAACGCGCGGGAGGCGAGGACGCTAGCGGGTGGAAGACAGCGCGCGCGGGCGTGCCCTTCCTCCACGCCCCGCGTACGTCCCGCCGATACCTGATTTTGTGTTCTGCGCAGCGCAATGCGGCTAGTTTCGGAGCGGCCATAAAGTTTGGCGAGTACTGTACTTTGGGAGGCTTACCACATGATCAACATGTATTGCTTGAGTATGATATCAATAATTATTAATGTTTGCATTATTATATAATTTACAATGTGAAGCAGTTGCAACTTCTTACAAAGATAACATGTAAACCATTATAGAGTGAATTGCTGGTTATTTCTCGTGGTTCTATCTATTGCATTGCGAATGTGGCGGTCAATGAAGAATCATCAAGTAATTAACTTAATTTTGACGTTAAGAAGCCTTACTTTGTGGCCTAAATAAATGACTTTGATATTATTTGCTTCATGGACTTATTTTTAGTCACTTCTTACGACATACTTAGAATGAAATGGGCTAGGTACACCTCGTACTGTACAGGTTAAATAGCGAAAAAACTCACCATGAATACTAGTCCAAACCGCATCCCCTTTCAACGCCTGCAATCCAATAAACGGAGCGTAAGTGAAGTGGAACATTGTGTAAATAGTCGCAGCTTCCACCTCATCATTGATGATGACCAGGTAGGCATTCTCTCCGACGCAAGCGGAGTACGCCTCGGGCCAGGTCACTGACTCCTTGTGATGCTTGTAGCAGCTGCCCGTCGTAGTGTTCAAGATGTAATCTGAAATATCACAGACAGCGTCTTGGTGTTATACCAGTTGCATCTGAGGCTTTTCGTCGTAAAGCACAGGATGCGCTTACTGGCCTGACCAGGGGGGCGATTCAGAATCGTTCGATATCTCATTTGACATTCGATTCCGTTAATTGTGAAACAGGCTACCTCATTTTTTGTCAAAACTATCGCATTTCCTATCAATTTTATGCATTCAGTATGAAGTAAATTAATAAATAAACCGAAATCAATGAATATTTGTTCAAAATATATCTGATAGACGGCTAAAAGACGAGGACAATAATTTGACATATCGTACGATTACTTGTCGTGACATTCTGAATCGGCCTGCTGATGTGACATAAGCTTTGCGACAGAACGATGCCGACTGACTTCGGAAATCCAAATTCTATAGCTTACACAAGTGTATTTTAACTTTGAGTCCTCTCTACCAGGCAAGTGTTATCGAAAGTAGTTGCGACAGTGGCGCCATCATAACCTAGTAGCTTATTATCCAGGATTTGTCTTAGGGATCTCAATCAATTTGGTTTGAACGTTGAACGTGTTGAGAGATTGCTTTATCCGGGAAAACAAAAAAAAGAAATTTGTCTTTCTAAGTAATCGGATATCTAAATTTTTGAGCTCCCTTACCCTTCTGGATCCGCCACTGACGACAGGCAAAAATTGAACGCCATACTGACCTTTATCAAACGTGCCACATTCAGTCAACACGTCTTCCTGCCTGCGTTGCCTGTAGCAGAAGTACGGCAGACGTTTGTCGCAGGACACGACACGTATCTGGTGTCGGTCTATGCTGAGACAGTCGCCGTCCTCTCGGTCTAACCGCTGCACCATATGCGCTACTGGCATCCTGTCTAGTGGCACACCTGCAATATTTAGATCGTTAAATATGCTTTTTAAGTGCGTATTAAAGTTCACACAAAAAAAAAAAACGAAAGTGTCGATTGGGACACATTGTCCGAACCTCTGGTGTCCGAAACGTCAGCAAGCCAATTATCGCTTGCTAACGGTGAAGGAAAACACCGTGAGGAAACCTGCATGTCAGTGAGTTCTCCATAATGTTCTCGAAAGACTTGTGAAATCTGCCAACCCGCACTTGGCCAGCGTGGTGGATTATGGTCTTACCCTTCTCAGATAGTGAGAAGAGTCCCGTGTCCAGCAGTGGGCCAGTTGGTATACAGGGCCGATGATGATGAAATATGCTTTTTCAATACAATAACTACTGATTAGATTTCAGACTTCAGGATACACGTCCAAAATTGGAGCTAGGTGGAATTGGCATTATATAGAGAAGAATCGACACGTCTGGGCTGTGGTGGTTACTGGTTACTTATGGGCTTTAACCAGCAACATTCTTGCACAAACTTGTTAAATTTTATTATGTATTAACTAGAGGACGCCTGCAGCTACAGCCGATCCCGTAGGAACTTCAAAAAATCCTTCCTTAGTGCACCTACGGTCCAAAACGAACATACATGGCAAATTTCAACTTCTTGCGCCTTTTATCTGTACCTAGCTTGTCTGTCAGTCAGTCAGTCAGTATTGCAAGAATTTTGTATGTATATGTTTGTGTGTATCAGAGTGGAAAGCACTAATAAACGCCGTAGGGCTATCGTGTCTATCTACTGTTTTCAATATTAGGTTACTTAGGAGTTTTTTTCAGCATTCTAGCACAAACTTTTTACATTTTACGTATTAACATTTCGCGAGAAGAAAAATCGAATGAGAGATTTTGTGTATGTGTCAAAGTAGATATCATTGAGATATCACAAATGATAACGCCGTAACGGGCTATCGAGGACACCGTTGTGCTTTTAATCAATTGGTCTCGTCCGCTAGAGAAGTCTCATACATCGCTATTGCCTTCCGCTAACTCGAACCATAAACGCTTGAAAAAGGTCACAGCGAGACAAAAAGAAAGATATTGTTCCCACTTACCTTTTGTCGAGGAATATTCCCCTGATACGTATATCGACCTAACATCGATCAAATACTGTCCAGAGTAATTATTGCTTTTCATCAGTTCTTTTATTTCCGCCAGAAGATCTACAGTGATGGGAGCTACCAGTTCCGCACCTGTAGACATTAACGATAGAAAAATTTATAACATATTTAAAAAATATATTAATTATGGATTAAAATACTAGGTATAGTTGATTGAATCAGGCGTTACTTGGCGCAACTCCATTGTATACTAATGGAAAGGAAAAGGCCACCACGCACCTTCAGATTGACCACCTCAGCTATTGCAATAGAAACAGGTTGAAAGAATACTAGCTGTCGGAAGAGGCAACTTCCGATTATACGCGAAGGAATAGTGTTCTAGGGAAGACTGAAACCTAGACATCAATCCCTACGCTAACGCATTTGGTCAGCGTACCCTTAGGCTGGATTGCCTCCGTGGCCCAGTGGATAGCGTATGCGACTACAGATCGGAGGTCCCGGGTTCGATTCCCGGGTCGGGCATAAGTGTAGGGTTTTTCCGAATTCACAGTAGCAGCTCGGAATCTGGTGATGTGCCCGGTAACGGCAATAGGCTCGCCCTCTATTACGTTGAACTTAAAAATTCATGGCTAAATGTGGGTATAATATTACACCTCTGTCTACCCCTTCGGGGATACAGACATGAGTCCATAAAAAAAACCTTTAGGCAAAATCCTCCTATTGACATAAAATGCGAATGTGACTGTGAAAAATCAGATCTGGTCCTTCTTACATTTACAAGAGCAACAACCGCAATTTCCATCCATATCTGTACCCGATTCCACAAGTCGGCAACGCATTTATTTATTAATTTGGCACACAAAACAAAACATAGTGCGGGAATAAATTCTTAGAAGCTATTTTTTACAGTTTCATCTTAAACTATGTTTCTAACTATGTGTACACATCATGGTTAGAAGATACACGGTACAAGATAACACATAAATGCATATCAATATAAAATGACGTTGTGTAATACAATACTATGTTACTTAAATACGCTAATAGAACATACGCATTAATTGTGACTCCTGTAGTCGCTTACCATCAGGCGTTCCGTCTGCTCGTTTGCAACTTTAATTTTTTTACTAGAGGACCCCAGCAGCTACGGCTGCATTTTTTTTTTATTTACCCGTTTTGGCCGATCTCGTGGGAATTTCGGGAAATCTCTTCTTAGTGCACAGTCCCCAAGGACCATACATGCCAAATTTCTGCTTCCTGCACCCAATAGTTTCGGCTGTAGCGTGTCTGTCAGTCAGTCAGTAACGCAAGGATTTTATATATTAAGATTTCTTAGTTACCTTCGCTCTGGCATTTCTTGTTGGCTTCGTCCCACGTGGCTGCCACCTTGTGAGGTTTTATCCAACCGTTGACACTCGCTCTGTACAAGTACCCCTGACTCTGGACTACATCTAGAAAGAAATACAAAGAAAATACTAAAAATAATGACAATGATTTTTTAGCCATTTAATTTCGCCACTTGTATGGGTAACTAGAGGATGCCGCAGCTGCGCCGGATTTTACTTATTCAATTTAGAAATCTTTTCTACTTGATTCCTTCTTAGTGCACCTCTATCACCTGTACCTATGGACTCAAGAAACGTAAATGCTAAGGCTCGTAAGGCTATATATGAGACCTAAAAAAAAATTCATGCTGAAATGTGGGTGCAATATTACACCTCTGCCTTCCCCTTCGGGGATACAGGCGTGAGTCTATAAAAAAACGTAAATGCTAAACTTCATATTCTTGCGTCCAGTAGTTTTGGCGCTGCGTTGTCAGTCAGTCAGTAACGGCACAACTTAAGCACAACTTAAAATTTGTATGTATTTAGCAGCGGCTAAACTAAAATTTTCTTTAGTCATATTGGTTGGGGAGACTGGCTTAGGTTGAATCTGGGGAGATCTTAAATGTCCCCACACCCGTACTTTTATAGTGAATTCGCTGACCCGGCGAACTTCGTACCTACCTAGGGTTGCCAACCGTACTATAATATATAGTATTGTACTGTATTTAGAGACTCCGTACTATATACTGTTGAAGAAATATATAGTACGCGAAAATACTATATTTCAGCCAATGATTTACTACCACCGATTTGCGAGACAATACTAATACTAATTTTGGTGTTCACCATTCTCTTTATAAAAATATTGAAGATGTTGTTCCTGGCTTAGTGAAGGGCAATTGTCATGCACATTATGATTTATAGATTTTTTTATACGTTGATATTGAAAACATAATTTTAAAAATGTATAGTAATTTTTCTGTGTCTGCTGTTTGCAGAGAAGAGCTTAAAAAAATTGTTTCTGCTGTTGACAGCGAATGGCATGAGCTGAAACGACATTTTGGTACCAGGTGGCTTTCATTGTTGCCATGTGTGGATAACATTATTTTGAATTGGAATGCCTTGAGTAACTATTTTATTAGTTTAGAAGAGGACTGCCCTTTACACATTCAAAACATTTTGAAGATCAATGAAACTGATGCCAACATTATATTACAGATATTTTTGAATTTTGTCAGCAATTTTCTTTACAATTTTCAGAAAGCAGTGATGCTACTTGAAGGTAACAATATTACAGTTTTAGATGTATACAATATTACGTCAAGTCTTAAATTGGCATTAGAACAAAGAAAAAGAGAGTTTCTTTGGTTATGAAACTAAAAAAAAACACCAAGGGAATTACACCAAATGGTGTAATTCCCCCAAATTGATCGACAAATAAAGAAAATATTCACTTTTAAAAATGTTGGTGCCACGAATCTGACGTAGCAAACCACGAATCTGACATGATAAAATTTGATGTTAAAATCAACAGCTTAAGCTCGTTTAACAGACTCATAAGCTGTAAGATCAAGCAAGCATCTAAGTTTAGATTTTTATTATGTGACTAGCTTTTGCCCACTGCTTCGCTCGCGTAAATTTAGCTTAGATAAAATGTTTTGTTTATAAGAAACTGGCCAAGTGCCAGCCGGACTCACTCATGAAGAGTTTTGTAGTAGCAGGCATAGGAAGGATTTGAAGAGTTAAGATATCTTATAGTAAATTTTAGGTCAATGAATATATCTTCGTTTTTCACGGTGTCTGTATAAATGACAAAAGGTATAGGTATTTTCGGTTCTCGAGATGTGTTATATCTCAAAAACGACCCGCTATAATAATACACCACACCACCCACCACACCCATTTTCATTGAAAGTGTTACATAAAATTTTACAGCAATATTGTCTGAATTTTTTTAAATTTCTTATTTTTAAAGTTGAGGGCGCAGGGAGTTGGCCAACTATTTTATCACTATGAAAGTGTCTATTTTTCGTCCGATTGACTTGAAATAAATGTTTTAGGAAACTTTAAGTAATTTTCTTTATCTTTGAAGAAAATAATGTTAATATTATTATCAAATCTATGTTTCTCTATCCCATACATGGAATTGAAAGTTGTTAAAAGAACCGGTCATGTGGCTGTCGTACCACACACAATGTAGTTCCGAAGTAGCCCTTACACAGGGACCTGAGGATAGTAGGACTCACGCACTAAATTCACTTCATCGCTTGCGAATGTAAGTTTAAGTCAAGAATTGATTATTACTCGTTCAAACAGACATAGTTTAGGCATCGTTTTATTATAGACTTAATATAAACCTACATAAGTATAGATAAGGCAGTAGGACAAAAACGTTGTCTTCGAATAAAAAACTGGAATAAAATATTGATGAGGAGTAGTTACAGGATCTCCTTATAAACAATATTTTTTGTTTTTTTTTATTATTTGTCATATAATAAACAGGTTAGAAGGGGAGCTGACACGCAAGCAAGCCACATAAAGTTGTCCATGAGAGAAACAATCTTCTCTTAAGTCCACACCAGCGACTTTCAAAGTTTGCCCTTGTGACTTATTTATCGTCATAGCGAAGCAAACTTTAAGAGGCAATTGAAGGCGCTTAAATTCGAAAGGAAGGTCACTGGGTATTAGAGGAATGCGTGGCACGAACACCGTTTCTCCTCGGGCACATCCAGTCAAAATAATAGCCTCAACTAAATTTTTATGTAAGGCCTTGATCTGCAACCTGGTGCCGTTACATAATTTCGGTGGATTCAGATTTCGTAGTAGCATTACAGGTGCACCGATTCGCAATGGAAGTCTATGGTAAGGAAGACCAGCTAGCTTAAGTGAATTTAAGAATTCGACTGGATAATTGATAACATCATCTGCATTGCATTTTGTATCTATTGATTTATAAATCTTTTCTTCTCTGTCGAATGCTTTCAAAAGCATGTCGTTAATAAACGCAGCTTGTTCATTTTTCGGAGTCAAAATAGCTCGTTCGCAAAACCATTCCATAGGCTTCTCCTGTATTTCGGCAATACCAGGATAAATGCTTCGTATTAACTCCTCGATGGTATATACCAATTTACAAATGTCTTCAGCGATTTCAAATATACCATCCCGGGTAGGATGATCACCATTGCCTTTTTTCAGAAGATTGCTTGAAAATACATCAGCGGTCGATCACCTCCCAGATGGGCTCTCATGTTTTTAGCCAATTTTATACTTTTAACATATGGCCATAAAACCGATCTTTTAAAACAGGCTTGTACTTCATCAGCACGAGTTCCCTTTGGTACCACTGGTAAGGTTTGCCTAAAATCTCTAGAGAATAGCACGGTCACGCCACCCATCACATTTTTATTTCCTCGAATATCTTGTTAAGATCTGTTCAATGCTTCAATTCCTCTTTTGTGTGCCATGGTGATTTCATCCCAAATTATAATTTTAGTTTGTTTTAATATTTCAGCGAGGTGACTTTGCTTTGAGATACTGCACATGGGTGCTTCTACGCGTGTTAAGTCGAGCGGTAATTTAAAACACGCATGCGCAGTTCGACCACCCTCCAGCAACGTGGCAGCGATCCCGGATGAGGCGACAGCTAAAGCAATATGTTTTGAACTTCGAATTTTAGCCAAAATTAAATTTATTAGGTAGGTTTTTCCGGTACCGCCAGGCGCATCCAAAAAGAAAAGTTTTCCTGAATTTGTTTCTACACTTTTAATAATTTGATCATACGCTTCCTCTTGTTCTTTTGTTAAGGTATGTTTATTATGCTTGACCAATCCCTCTAGAATTTCCGTATTGTAATTAGTTTCCTTTATCAACATTACGTTTCCTAAAGTAAGTGGCCTGGTTGGTTGCGGCAACCCATATTCTGTGAGTGGACGTCCACCTAATATAAGAACGGCTTCCTCGAGAACTTGAAGGCATTTGTTGTATGCCTCGCTACATAGGTTACCTGCGTCCTCTAATATACTTCTCGCGATTTGATGTTTAAAATCTTCTGATAACATATCTTTAAATTGATTCCAAATTGCTAGTGGATCTGATACTTGACAAAAGACTAATAAAATTACAAACAAATCGCGAATCCTAGATGGAGATTCCGAAAGTACAGCATCTTGTAAGGTGACACTCCAGTGTTGATCATCTTCCAGCAAGCCCAAAGCCTTGCAAGCGGATTGATAAGTGGGATTCACTTCACCATTTACAGTTCTTAGAGCTTCAAATGAAATTGGCCCTTTTACTTCGTGAAGCAGCATACGTAAGTAGAAACACTCTGCATTGTTGGGATGTACGGTATACACTCTGCCCAATACATTTTCTTTTTTAATGCCTGGCCAGCCGCTAAGATCAGAACCTCTTTTTCTTCGTTCGAAGTGACTATTTTTATGCCAAACATAATACGATGGTACATCTGAGTAAAACAAAGTTTTTGCAAAAATATCTTCTTGGCAAAGTTTAAAAAAGGCCAAAAGTGTAGTATTTGGTGGGTTATTTAATCTCTCAGCTAAATTTTCTTGATTAAAATATATCCTCTGTCCGTTCTCCAAGTGAACTGCAAGATGAATAACTGGAGGAAAATGTTCATGAATCGGGAAACCCAAAATCCTCCAGACAGCCTCCGAACTACTTATATATCTACCGTTTTCGTACATAGACACCTCGTCATTTTTGTTTGCAAGGGCAAAAGTAGCCTGATCTGTCCCTTTATTTACATACTTGCAAACATATTTTATTGATTTAACTGAATTACAGTACTCGACGTTAATATGAGCATTAAAAGTTCTTGATAGTACAGCATTGTAAGGGACAACCCATCGATTATGTAATCGTATTCCTTTCACATCAACAGTGAAGCCACCATCTTCTGGAGAACGTCGCCTGTATTGTGGGTAACCGTCTTCGCCAGTTTGAGTTTCTCTGATTAGTTGTTTTGGAAATCTCTTGCTGCATATGTTTTGTTTCATGCAAGGCGACTTGAAATTAAAAAATCCACAGGGACCATGCATCATGTTAGATTTTACGATTTCATAAAGTTTCGGGTCTCTTTCTGGATTTGGTATTTCGGCACTAATAACTTTATCAATGAGATCTGTTGTTATATTATTTTTAAGCCACAGTAGTATATGAATGTGTGGCAGGCCACGTTTTTGCCATTCGACTGAGTACATATAACAGCGTACTTCACCAAATATTTTAGCTCTCGTCAATAAGTACATGATTTTTTTAACTTTTAAACGGAACACTGGCGATTAAGTCATGGCGGTCGTACGAATATTGTCCTGGTAACAAATGTTTTGTTATGTCCAGCCATTTTGGGTTACATGTAAATGTAATGAAAAGATCCAGACGTCCAAAACGCCGCACGTAGGTCATGGCGTCTTGAGTTCGCTCATGCATATATCGAGGTCCACCTGTAAAAGAAGATGGCAACACTACCATTTGACCCAGATCATTAGGATCTGCGTCTTGCCTGCCTACGGCATCCTTTAAATGAATATAATTTTCCGCTCGCAATTTAGACTGGTTATTTCGTATATAATTGAGTCTTTCGGCCTCAATCTTGGCATATACGTCAACCAAAAATTGACTGAAAAGGGAACGAAAGTAAATAAGATGATTTATTTTACCGTCTCTGGACATTATTCGGTAAGCATAGAAACTTGCGGCCGAAATTGTCTTCTTAAGACCTACTTAACTTTTTGGATCAATCTGGGGTAAATTAATAGAGTAACCGTCCTCACCACGACAAAATAGCAATGGATACTGCAAAGCGTCATAAGATCTATGGATTTCGCTGATTCGACGCAAACAGCTATCATGGCTCTCTAAGATAATGTTACGCTTTTCAAATTATTGTCCAACAATGACCAACGCTACTTCATTGGTCGTTGGAGTATTATAACGACCTAGATGACCATCAGACGGCTTTTTCTCGGCGTTAATTACAACTTTGAATGTTTCACAATGGGGTGGGACCTTCTCGATAGCTGTTTTTAAATCTTTTATATACGGATTTACGTTGTGACGTCGTGCCCCGGCACTCGCGAGCCTCGCTACGAGTGACGCACAGCAGTGGGGAGCCCCGCTCGCCCCCTCCCACTCGCCGGCCTTATATATACCAGGGGCACACGTGGTTTGGCTTTTTTGCTCCGGGACAACACGACCAAAGCTGAGTACCCCATCTGAAGACCTGTGAAGTGCCAACCTACCACCACGCCCTGGATAATTATCTCGTCGGCTAATCTCAAGTGTCAGTTTTTTTTTGTAATTAAAGCCATTGTGTAACTGGAATATAACGCGAGTTTAAACTTTCCTGGTGATATTTTTTATTTATTTCCCGTAAGACAACCTAATTATCTCTCTTTAATTGCTCGGCGAGTGATCGATCCCGGCTACCCCGTGGAAATCAATCACTCGTGTGACAACGTCATGAAGCATCTTTTGAAGAACTTTCACTAAATTTTTCTTTACACCTGGAAAGTTTGAACATCTCAAGTTTGCCTCCCTTTCGTCCTCTCCTACAAAGTAAATTTGCAAAAATTGAGCTCTTCGTTGATCCACTGGCAGTAAACTGCCAATCAGATGGTAAACCTGGCCTTGAACCTTAAATGTCGGCATAAATTCACCATCTGAGACCTGTTTATAGCTCCAAATGAAGTCATTTGAAAGCAGCCGTTATAGTTTCGAATGTTAGCCATAAAATGATTGTGATCAGGATGTAAATTCATAATTAAACTGAAAAGTGGCTCTGGCGGTAGTTCAAATTCTTTAAGTGAAACCTTCCCTCCACTGCAACACATGGCAACAGTTTCCTCTTTCCACTTTAAAGCATTGCACCACTGACATTTATGATCCATAGCCCCTATACATATAGCTTTATCCGCTTCATAAGAAATCTCAAAATCATACGCGAGTCCTGAAAATAATTTTGTATTCCATGTTTTTGCTTTATTATTTTTGCGATATTGGGACTGAATATCTCTTCGTGCCTCTAAATGTGTATGTTGATAATTAGCAACTTTCTTTCGATGTTCGTCGGGCTGTGAAGTTTGATAAGCAGATTGTGATTTTCTATGAACCTGGGGGTGGGTTTGTTGATATTTTGCAACCGCTCGCCGATGTGCTGCAGGATTCCTTTGAACAGAAGTCTTTTGCTGATTTTGCCGGGTTCTATTCGTGTATCGAGCCCTATACTCTTTGCTAGCTTTATTTGTTTTATTAGATAACATCTTACCATGGTCTGATTCAGACTTTGAATCTGGCTCGGTCTCTGACTCAGTGTCCGAAAATATGAATTCGAGGACGAGTGAAGGTGTTTCTAACCTTCGCTGAGTAATTTTTTTAGCAACCTTAGTTGCTGTATCCTGTGAAAATGGAACATAAACATCAAAATGTCCATCAGAAAGACGGCCAGTAAAGCGAAGACGTTTTATAGGAAGACCTTCGGAGTCCAGTTTTCACATAAAACTTGCCATCACGATAAACTTCGAAAACGTATTGATATATTCGCCCAGCAGCTACTAATTCACACAAACTTCCATAAGTCGTGCCTTTCATCATATCGTTGTAATATTCATTTGGCGTAGAATAGTTATCTCCATAGGCTGTACACGTCATGACTGAAAATTCCGCCCAGTTTTCAATAACAAAGCTAACTATACGTTCACGTACATCCCTTGCCAATTCTTGCGTTCCGAACATTAAAAAAGATAGAGCTCTGAATAAACAGGCTCCATCTTTTCCAATATCTACCACAGTATGAGGTATATGTTGTCCATTAATAAACAGAATTTCTTGAACCATTTTAACTATTAAACTTATTTAACCTTAACGAATAAAGATTAAAAGAAACCAAATCATGAAATTTAAATATAATTATCAACTTAAACTTTATTTCCTGAAACTTATAAAAAAATAAAAATAAAGCAAAATACTGAAACAAATTAATAACGGGTATAATAATATGATAGAAAACAAACGAATTAGTTCAGCGAAGGCCGAAGTTACCAAAATAACGCAATAAGTTACGAAATTTTGATGTTAATCGTGTTTTGAGCACCGCTAAGGTAATCTCGGTTCAGCGATATGGTGGGGATGGCACGTCGTCGTGCGTAGCAGTCGTATTTTCAGGTTTTGCCAATTTGTTGCTAGGAGCGTAAAGACGTGTGTCGTGTGTCCTAATTGACATATCATCGCAGAGCCCAAACAACCAAAAAAAAGGGGAGTTATGAAAGAAGAACAATGTCTATGAATAATTTATAAGTCTATTATACAAATAAATAATATTTTTTGAAAAAAACTATTGTATATTGTTGCTAACCCGTTTGCAGTACCCCAATGATTTATTTAGATTATTTTTCTGTCTGTCTTTTTAATCAGGGTAATCTTAAAAATGGCTGAATCGATTTAGGTGTAAATTTTACTTATGGTTCATGAAAACTCGAACAAACTATGAAAATTCCATTTAGGCGTAGCTGCTTGAAAAAGCTAGTTAAAATTAAATTAGTCAAAAACCAGTCAGACTCACTTGTGAAGGATTCCGTTGCAGTATACATTTGTATATCTCACCGATATTGTAAAAAAATGTAAAATAAATTATCCTAGTTCAAAAACCCTTTCTTAGTATTTTTAGGTTAAAGAAATGAGGGAGGCAAAGCAGATAACTCACAAAAAGTGCTCACCTGCGTAAAAATAAATATAAATAGCGAAATGACGGTTCTAAGTATTTTGGCTTCTATTGGTCATATAAAGAACCATCATACATTTTAGTTAGTGAAGATGAAGAGCGCTTGGATGAGAGCCAGCAACATAAATTTAAATGAATCAAAATTAAATGCACATCAGCGACGATGAAAAAAAAAAATAGAATCTGAGAATATATAGAATCATAGAATCTGGGACCCCCTTCTGGACTTCCCTTTATAGGGGTGGATTACTAACGTCACTTGATGAAACGATATACAAAATTTCAAGTGAATCCAGTATTTTTTTATACACAAAATGGGACACCCTTTCTTAACCTACATAGGGGAGTGACTTCGAAAACTCCTTTCTTAGTGCTCACTAACGTCATTTGAGGAACCTATATACAAAGGTTGAAGTTAATCCAATGAAGGAATAAAAAGGTTTCATACAAATTCTGACTCCCCTTTTTAACCCTTTAGGGTAAGAATTTCCAAAAAGATGTTCTTAATGTTTACTAATGTCATTAGAGGAACCAATATACAAAGTTTGAAGTCAATCCACTGAAAGAAAAAAAAATCCTTCAAACTTTGACCCCTATCTTATTCCCTTAGGGGAGGAATTTCCAATAAATCGAATTCTTAGTGTTCACTATCATCATTTGCGGAACCAATATACAAAGTTTGGAGTCGATGCACTGAAGGAATAATAATTAACGCACTTTCACCCCTATTTTACCACCTGAGGGTGTGAATTTCCAAAAAACAAATTCTTAGTGTTCACTATCGTCGATTAAGGAAGCAATATTCAAAGTTTGAAGTCAATCCATTAGAGAGATAAAAAGTTACATATAAACTTAGACCCCCTATCTTACCCCTTTAGGGGAGGAATTTCCAGAAAATTAATTCTTAGTGTTCACTATCGTCATTTGAGGAACTAATATACAAAGTTTGGAATCAATCCACTGAAGGAATAATAAGTAACACACTTTCACCCCTATCTTACCACCTGAGGGTGTGAATTTTCAAAAAACAAATTCTTAGTGTTCACTATCGTCGATTAAGGAACCAATATTAAAAGTTTGAAGTCAATCCATTAGAGAGATAAAAAGTTACATATGAACTTAGACCCCCTATCTTACCCCTTTAGGGGAGGAATTTCCAGAAAATTAATTCTTAGTGTTCACTATCATCATTTGAGGAACTAATATACAAAGTTTGGAATCAATCCACTGAAAGAATAATAAGTAACACACTTTCACCCCTATCTTACCACCTGAGGGTGTGAATTTTCAAAAAACAAATGCTTAGTGTTCACTATCGTCGATTAAGGAACCAATATTCAAAGTTTGAAATCAATCCATTAGAGAAATAAAAAGTTACATATAAACTTAGACCCCCTATCTTACCCCTTTAGGGGAGGAATTTCCAGAAAATTAATTCTTAGTGTTCACTATCGTCATTTGAGGAACTAATATACAAAGTTTGGAGTCAATCCACTGAAGGAATAATAAGTAACACACTTTCACCTCTATCTTACCACCTGAGGGTGAGAATTTTCAAAAAACAAATTCTTAGTGTTCACTATCGTCGATTAAGGAAGCAATATTCAAAGTTTGAAGTCAATCCATTAGAGAGATAAAAAGTTACATATAAACTTAGACCCCCTATCTTACCCCTTTAGGGGAGGAATTTCCAAAATTATAATTCTTAGAGTTCACTATCGTTGTTTGAGGAACTAATATACAAAGTTTGGAGTCAATCCATTGAAGGAATAAAAAGTTTCATACAAAGTTTGACCCCCTGTTTTACCCCCTTAGGGGTGGAATTTCCAAAAATCCTTTCTTAGTGCTACCCTACACTCCTCAAGGAACATACATGCCAAATTTCAGCTTCCTGCGCCCAATAGTTTCGGCTGTAGCGTGTCTGTCAGTCAGTCAGTAACGCAAGGATTTTATATATTAAGATATGCCTATGAAATACACACTTTAGAATAGTTTACACGTTACTGCTTGCATAGCTATTGGTCTACTCGTATCTAAGCGAACATAAAGGATGAAGGTCTATATTATAGTCATCATCCAATGAGATATTAATGTTTTCAGATTTGGAATGTCAATAGGCACATTGATATAACATTTAAGATAGTAAGGTTGTTTGAACATTAATGAAATATCTCAAATACAATCAAAAAGTAATATTTATTTCAATTATTAACATGACTTCACTTTAATTCAATAACTAACACAAATATACTGTTCAATAATTACAATCATACTGACTTATGATGTTCCCAAGTTACAATACAAATATAACATGTACAGTATAATTACAATCTTGCATAAGCTC
Organism: Euclidia mi; assembly: GCA_944739405.2. Taxonomy (NCBI): domain Eukaryota; kingdom Metazoa; phylum Arthropoda; class Insecta; order Lepidoptera; family Erebidae; genus Euclidia; species Euclidia mi. Next base: position 9,112,025 of record OX123208.2, read on the forward strand.
AGACATCACAGTGTTACTTTATAATTGTCTGATAAAAGTAACTAGCTATTTTATAAATCAGTCTTTATGATTATCGTAACATTAAAAGTAAAAGTCTTAATAATTACAATCACACTGGCATAAAGAAGGATTGAAAAAAAAAATTACAACAAGAATATAACGTTGACTCTTCTTTTGATTAATATCTAGCACAGCTTACTAAATCACAGTATTTTTTGCATTTCACTAACAAAAACATTTTATTAAGTCTTTGATTAATGATTATTTAAACATTAATCAAAGATCATATTATCCAATAATTATTTAAATATAATTAGATTAAGTCTTAAAATAATTAAAAAGAACTAATTAATGTATAGTTACAAGTGAAAAATCAATAAATCAAAAATTTAAATTTAGAAGGCGTCATTAAACTCATCGCAGTCAATTGGAAGCCTGTCCAGAAGACTGGCAGCATTGCCTCGTTGTATGGCTATACTTATTTTTGAGCCAAATACGTGCCAGCCCTCTGGTCACGCGAGGCGTCTATGAGTCTCTTTGCGAGATCTCTAAAAAGTGATCGCGCACTTGGACCCCATGGCCCCAATGTTTCGACCCCAAACGGCTCAAATACATAATCTCCTATTAGAATTACATATTTGCGCCGTTTGAGGGTCTCCGCTGTAGCAGCAGCAACGCCCGGATAACCTGCTGTGCTGGGAAGATGAGATGGCGCAAGGGTATCGATACATGTTTCGTCCCATACCAAAGGCCTAACCAGCTTCCACGGCAGTAACGACATCCCGTCTGGTCTTTTGCCATCGTCGCGTGCCAAGCCTTGAGGTTCAAGTTAGGCTGGAACGCCAGCTGTGGCAAGAGCACGGCGCAGTATGTCATTGAGGTTGGAGTGTCGTGAAGTACGACCCGCGCTCCTGCTGCATGACAGGCCATGGTGACCAAGGCTATCGACAGCCTCTCCACAGTGACAACGATGCGGAGAGACACATGACGCACCTAAACGGAGGCAAGTAGCGAAGCGAAAGGTCGTATCGTCTAACACGGTACCTATATTGGAGGTACCTACAGTGCCTGGAGCCAGAGGCCCGATTCTCATTCTCCCACAGCCAGCAGGCGAGCACGCTCTGCAGTTTTGGACGATGTATTGAGAAGGTTTTCTCGTACCATGCTGCAAAGCGGCCCATCCCATTGCCTCTAGGAGGATAAGTTTCGGGGTAACTCAGTTCCTGGACAAGCATTTCTCCGAGCGTTCAAGGCATCGGTCTTAAACGGCACCTCAGAATCAACCAGTGTGGGAGCTAACATTTTCCTAGTCAATTCTGCAGTGCTGTGGACCGATGACAAGAACGCTGGCAGGCTTACGTCGGTAATTTTGCGAACGCTGAGGCCGCCCAAGCGCACAGGTAAGGACGCCTGTAGCCACACCGGGTCGTTCCGGGTCACATTCAAAATTTTACTCAGGGTATTCTGTATAATTTTGTCAATTTGAATGAGTGGAGTTGGATTTTTCCAAAAAAGTGAACACCGTAATGCGTGCGTAAATTTACGGACAAAAAGACAATATCGAATAATAGTGAAAGCCGAATGTAGGTATATTAATTTTGAGTAGCCTGTCAGAAATTTCACTAACATTTTGAATTTTTTGCTGTACCTATAAAGGAATCAAAACCGTCGTCTAAAATTGGGGACCCCAGGAGGCGAAGAGGACTTTTTTCAACTTGAGTGATATTGGGAGCCAAATCTTGAAATTTTGAAAGAATAGAGGATTTATCTAAATTGTCATTAATAAAAATTTCGCATTTGTTTGTATTCAGTTCTAAGCCTATCGATAAAAAATTTGATTTCAGAAGTGCTAGATCTTGGTAGGTACACAGACTCTACGTCACCGCCTAGGGTTTCATCATCTAGGTACCAGATGTTTAATATTGAATTTAGTTGGATTATAACTGGATGGATGGCCAAAGAAAGATCTAGTTTCTCCTCTTGGCTACGTCGCGGTATGTTTGATTAGATGTAGATTGATCTGTAATAAAGATAGTTTTATTGATAAGTATAATACATGTTACACAATGCATAATGAGTTATAGATATAAAAACAGCCTGCGTCGTCTATATGTTCCATCTAAACAAAGTATTAACTAAAAGGTCACCAAGACAACAAGAAATCAAATAATACAATCCACCTCCTCCAATATCGTTTTCATTTACGGCGGTAAGTTAAAAAAAAAAAGTCGCTAAAATGCTTATTAAATGGCTTTAAGTAGTTTTAAACCGTAAAATAACGTTTAAAATGAAATTACACGGTATTAAAAAGCTGCTAATCAGATTCGTGGTTCAATGAGTCAGATTCATGGTACTGGGAACACGAATCTGATGCCACAAATCTGATGAAATTTTTGTAATTCCTAAATAACTATTTACAGTAAAACATTATCGTAATTCAAGAACTCTTATGGCAATCTTACCTATTCAGACTATTATTGCAATAAATAAGAACTGTTGAGAATCCTATGAATCATTAAAACTTAGTAGCCACGAATCTTACCTACGTAGGTAAAAAAATATTGACGAAATAATTACGTACCCCTGCTGTCGCGTAAGTGCCATCGAGAAGACGAGAATCATGTGTGGTTCCCTCGGCCGTCGCTTGCTGACTGGTGATGCGCGTGAATACAAATAAGATGCCGAAAGTCATTCAATAGTCGAATTATTGAGGGTTGAATCACGCGTTCACACGAGTGCCAAAATCGTGTGACCGATACATTTTATATGAAATTTCTTAAATATTATAACATTTATGTAAGTCCATATTTATTTCGAAAACTACTACCCGGGACAAATATTTTAAGGTATAATACATAGCAATTCGTAAAGGGAATAGAAAATTATACACGATTGTTTGAATTACCTACACAATGAGTGTGACATGCGGAGAATAGCAATATTGTCCCCGTTTCCAGTCTTTGGATTTAGATATCGGCTATATATTGTTGGTCGATATCAGTAAAACTGTTTTTTTGGTTGCCGTATTACATAAAGAAACCTATAAAAAATAGTTTAAAGCCATAACTTCAATAACTATTGACATACTGCCGTGTGACCACCAAAATCGAGGCCTTGAAGAATGACCCAAAATCCATTCAAGTAGAATCTCCTACAACAAACCAAAACATTCAAAACAATTTTCTGTTATTATTATTTTTTTTATTATTATAATTTTTTTATATTAAGAAAGCTTACAGAGTAATATTTACAATAGTATTTACACATTAATGACAAGCTTCCACAGATGTTTAAACAAGAAACAAAAATAAATCCTACACAATACTAATACACAAAATATAAAGAAATAGCACAATTGAGAATAAAAAAAAAAATTACCAAAAAGAACAAAATACTACAATAAGAAAGCACACGATATAAAAAGAAAGAAAATAACAGTTTTGCTACAATTTGAGTTGACCGCTACTCACTATCAAAGAATGGCTTGGCCAAGAGCCTTCCTACTGTTCTTGCACTGGTGCAAAACAGGTCGAAGTCCTGATCACTGGGCAATTGGCAAAATGATTTTGACACCCGGTAGAAGAAGGCATTACGCCTATAGTTCATGTGTGCAAAGGGTACACTGAGAATAGGTCGTCGCCTGAAACCAATTTGATTTGTGCGTAATCCTATATTTGCTACGAGTTCGGGACAATCTATTGAGTCATTCGCGATATTAATTAAGTAACATAATTATGTCGCTTATGTTACGCCTACAATCTAAAGGTAAAAAATGGTACCTCTTGCAGCGATGAATATAGTCACTAGAGCATTGCTGTGCCTTAAAATCTAAGTACCGCATGATTTTTTTATTTATTGATAAATCATTAAAATATCTCAATAAGTGGTTTGATTTCAATGAAAGTAATTGGTTATGCAAGATTCAAATACCTAATTAATTTAAAACAGGAGATTTCCTTTAATGATTGTGAGACATTATTAGAAGTTCTTAATTTACAAGCAAAACTTAGTATTAAAATGGATGAACTTTATTCAGAAATAAATATACTGAACGAAATATTTAATTTTGCTAAAGTAAAGGGTGCAAGTGATTTTATTGACAGAAGCACATCCCAAAAATGGCAACATATTTAAAAAAATACAGATAATAAGTCACCTACCAAATTTGTTTCATTTCTGCTCTCTATTCCTGCCACTTCATGACTTTAGCTTTTACAGAAAGGATATTTTCTTTCTTTACCTAATGAATTTGAAATAGCGTGAAGAGATAAATAGATCAAGCATTCTTTGATAAAAAATGAGCTCATGGTTTACGTTAATTTAAAATTTGACTGTAATTAGGCTTAAGACAGCTTTATTACAGACAAAAAATTATTAAACAAAACCAGAAGTGCACAGAAATATACTTTTAAAATAAATAAATGTGTAAAAAAAATATTTTGTCTATTTTTATTCTACCCAAATTATATACTATATTTTTTTGAAGGGTAGGTACTATATTTTTATACCTTTTTTTTTAAATATACTATATATTCAAACAAAAAAAGTTGGCAACCCTATATCTACCGCCTAACAGTCGATTCTGATTATTATAATTTTTATTTTTCTCACCGTAAGAACCATCCTCGTACTTCAACGAATATTATAAAAAAATAATTAGCGAAATCGGTTTATCTGCTCTCTAGATTTGCGCTTAGCAACACATTCAGCGATTCATTTTTATATAATAGATAAGCACTTACCATATATGATATAAGGTAGCGATAGCCTAGTGGATATACCAACAGACTGCCATGCAGAGGGTATCGGGTTCGAATCCTAGGCGCGCACCACTGACTTTTCGGAGTTATGTGCGTATTGAATTATTAATTATCGCTTGCCCCGTGCCTTGGAGAGCACGTTAAACCGTCGGTCCCGGTTGTCATGAAGATCTTTGACAGTCGTTATAGGGAGTACCTATCGCTAGGTAAACTGACACTAGTCTAATCCATGGAATATCGCTATCCCGTTGGGTTGCGGAGGTCAGGCAGGCAGTCGCTCCATGGAAAAGCTAATATTCGGTCAAATCTGGGGCCCAATTCTGCTAAATAAATATAGTCTCGATATCATGTCAGTGTCATACTTACGTCACAAAAAGCGTATTCTTCTAAATTATCTGATATTTGAATGAAATTGTAACGAGATCGTATGTGTCAACGACGAAAATTAAATTTTATAATAATTATACTATAATGACATTAGGTTATCAGAATACCGCTTTTAAATCCATTCAAAATATAATATCAATATCATATAAAAATAGCAGAATTGGCCTGCTGGTTAGACTAATAAGCGGACCCCAGGTTGAAACTGGGATAACGCTAGGAGAAAGAAGAAGAAGATAAGCACTTACCAGTGGTAATAGAAAGCGCCAGGACACAAATAAATGCAAACATATTGGTGAGAAGATTGAGCCTCGCTGAAGAACGACTGTTGAGGTCTGCACTGCGAGAGATCTACTGATGCACTCTCACACAAATTATGGACTCACATTGATAGCTACACATTAATAGGACTCAAATTTTATAAATAGTATCAATATCACTATAAATTTGTTTCACATTTGTTCGAAAACAACCGGATCTAGGTTTTGCCGCGGGAACGTGATAAGACTTCGCTATCACGGGCCTTTGCCACCGTTTATCTACATTGCTGCAGCACGGAAACAAAAAATAAAGTGCCTACTTTGTGTAGCGAAAAGATATGATTTTTTTTGTTATGTAATAGGCGGTTAACGCCAGACCGATCGCCTGATAGTAAGTGTTTACCGCCGCCCATGAACACAAGCAGCACCAGAGCAGCCTCAAGTGCGTTGCCGCCTTTTGGGTAGGTAGAAGGCATAGGAGGTGTGGGATGAATGAGAAGGAACAAGGGATGGGCTTACTCACCGAATAGAACGCAACAGTATATGTACTGTAATATTAGGTACCTACGTCGACTTTCAGTGGGAGTACTTCTCCGGTCGAGCCGGCTCATTCATGCTGAAAACAGCAAGGCTCTACTACCATTTAAAATAGATAGTCTAATACAAACTGGGTCTATCTGCTGCTGTTAGACACAGTGGCGTAGCTTGGGAAGCACCCGGCGGAAGTTGGCGGGCGACCATTTTTTTTTAGCTGGTAGGTACCTAACAATTACGGGCTAACTCCCCCAGGCTGCATTGGTCAATCGTAGTGCTGAGCTAGTGCCTATGTTGTTTTATACTGTTGTACATTGTTCTTAAAGTCGAGTTTGAGGTGTCACCCTTTTTTTTGGGTGGGTGGGACCCCAAAAAAGGGTGACACCCGGGGCGGACCCTCGCCGACCCCCTTCCTACGCCACTGGTTAGACATTTACCACCATTTGATTGTTACTTCTTTGCTGTTTTTCGTCATCATCGTCCTAGCGTTTTCCCTGTTGCATCCAAGTCTTGCATATTGGAGTCTGCGTGCTAGTCTTACTAGATTTCCAGGTCCAAAGAATGAATGCCGCCTGATCTCTGCAACCCAAAGGTATTTAGGCAGGACACAATATGCGTATTGCGTTATTATTTCTAATAAGACCATGATGTCATATATCTCTAATTATTACTAATTTATCTGTAGGTATATTGACATCATTCTGTAGAAAAAGAACCTTTCGTATGACTCGTTTACATTAGCAGGAAAATCTTTAATAATAATAAATGTATGGTTGTTTATTATTGACCCATTCACTGTATAAGTCAGTACTTTGGAGTGCGAACGTGTCGATATGAAAATATACAAGTTTGTGCTGCTTCTTTGCTTGCTGTGTCTCGGTGTGGATGCTGGACCCAAGAAGGGAACAGGTAGGCTATAATAATAATAATATTCTACCACATTCACACAATACCATCTATCTAGTCCCAAAATAAGCAGAAGCTTGTACTAAGGGTACTAGATAATGGATAGACATACACATAATTATTCTGTTTTTAGTATATAGGTACAATTATTATACATACTTGTCATAGAAACACCCAGAACAAGACAAACATCCATGTTCATGTACACAAATGTTTGACTTAAGCGGGAATCGAACCCGCGACCTTCGGCGTGGCAGTCGTTTACACTCCCGCTACGCCACCGAGTCATCGAGCTATGTTTGAGAAGGTGCTAGAAATATTGAGTCCCGTACTTCATTGAAATCAAACTACGGTTTATGGTTTCTTTGCAAAAGCCGAGGTCAAATAGCCGAAACGTCGACAAATAGATCATTCGGTTTAAATGTCATGTCAGTAAAACTAATATGTCGCAATAGAATACGAAAGGCGTAGTTTTATTCCATGTGTAACATTCGTGTAAACGCAACAGAATCCCATACATTTATATCGAAGTTCTACTGGTCGAGAAAATATCGACCGAGAGAATCATTTCCCCTTCGACAGCTGGCATCCCTGAAGCACGGTAATGTTATTTATACATTATTTTAACTGCATAAAAAGAGGGGCAACGGGCAAGCCTCGGACTCGAACGCACAACACCCCGCGTAGTAACAAGCTGCGAGGCGACCACTCAACCCGTAGACTGTTGATCTATAAAGGTTCAATTTTTTTTGCCATTTTGACTACGGACCCTAAAAGCCTATTATTAAAGGGCGCCAAATGAGTGACTCGTCCGGGGCGCCTGGATGGTCAAGGCCGGCCCTGCTCAACCCCAGCCTCTACGCCATCCGAGCAGAACTTGAATGCTGTTCAAAATATTTTTTCATTTAGGCCACAAATTGACGCTTAGGAACGTCAACATTTTAGTTAATTACTAGATGATTCTACATTTATATTGCCACTTTCGCAATGCAGTAGGTAGAACCACGAGAAAAGACGGACTATTGTCCGTCCTTTCTCGTGGTTCTACCTCATGGCCACACTTTTTTGTCTTTTCTAGGATGGCTGGCTGGCAGGCACACGGCACAACTACCCAGCAACAGGCTGAAGTATTTGTTCCACGCGATCAATACGAAGAAGGCGAAATGAGGACATTCTTCAAGCAACTTTTATAATAATAGACTAGAAATCAAAAACTAAAATGTAGTCTTTGAATTAAACCTATGTACCTACCTAAACATGATGTATTCGAATATTAATTGCTGGATTTTATCATGATGATTTAGACTTTCAGTTAATATTTATTTAACCCCGACTTATTATTATGATTGCGTTCTATCGCGTTCATAACAGATAGAAGGCGGTAGAACTTAATTTTATAATACCTATTTATCAACTATAGGTACCTAGTTAGGTATTCAAATGAATAACATGTTGTTGAAAAAAGTGGAAGCAAATATAAAAAAATTAACATTTAATTGTTTTCACAGGAGTCCTTCATGTTCATCAGCCTTTAAACAGTCCACTGCTGGACTAGGCCTCTCCTTCGAAAGGAGGAATTTGCCTACTATACCACGCTGGCCAAACGGGTTGATATAGGGTTTGTAACAAGTTTTCCTTCTCTTACAGTGTTATTCTCTGCATATTATGGTCCCTCTGTCGCCTCTTACACCCATGCGATATTATATGGGGTGGTGACTTTCTGTGTTCTTAATCCGTCACCACACGGATTCTAAGCATCCTTGCGTCGCCATATTAGTTTATTACGTAGACTGTAAACTACTTTTAATTAAAAACGTAAAAATCTTGCAGTAACCTCCTAAACTGTAATTATATTTGTGTCTAATATGAAGTAACGGGAATAGGAATGGGAACAAAGGTTATGTATTGAGAACATTTTGTTTGGATATCTAAATAAAAACCGTTTATTTTTCGTGTTAAAAGTCTTTTTGCACTAGTTTTCATTACATTACATATAATATAAATCAGTATTTTACATAGGTATACGTATCTACCAAGTTTCATTCAGATCGGTTCATTGGTTTTGGAATTATTGGGCTTTGAAATTTGTATGAAAAGCGAGAGTAATAAACGCTTATAAGTAAAGTACAATATATTGGGGCACATCGTAGCGTATTTTATTTTTGACAATCACATGAATGTACGAAATATAAGTGTCTAAACACTCTAGGTCGAAGATACGCAACCGAAGTTCCGCGGCTGAATTTATGTTCATAAGTATTCGGCTGATATGACACACCTTGAGTGCCATACTAACGCTCGTGCTACGAACTACGCTTGTACTCTGCTACTAAAAACGTTGCCGCTGAACTTACGCCCGACCGAAGTAAGGGCGGTTTCAGATTAGCGTATTTTTCTGCGCGTATACGGTCGTTTTAGCATACGCGCTTACACGCGCGCTACATTACGCGCTTCAAAAAACCAGACTCACGTAAACGGGCGTGTTCGCTCGAAACGGTAGTGACGTCTTGTCAGTTTCAACATGGATTTTGACGGCTCGTGGTTATACGAGCTTAGAAGCGCGTCAACGCTCGTACGAGTTGCGCGTGTGCCAAAAGGCGCGCCTATACGCGCCTATATGCGCTTCCAAAAACGAGCTTATACGCGCGTATAAAACGCTAATCTGAAACCGCACTAAGCTGTACGCTATAACGCAACGTAAATTCGGTATAATGTGTCATCAGTAATTCAAATAGCATTGCAGGCGTAATCATGGCGAACTTCGGTCGCGTAACTTCAGCATAGTGTGTTTAGACGCTAAAATATGAAATAATCTAAACTATCTGTGAGCCGTACTCTTAAATTTATTTTGAAAGCGGGAACTGTATAATCTTCGGGTCTTTTTCGCAGACGAAGTTGTCCAGATAGGTGCACAGTTCAGGATACAACTCCAGATCGTAGAACATTACGCTGCATCTGTATCTCGGATCCGTCCTTTCATAAGGGTTGTTAGCTGTCTTATATTTCCATACATTATAAATAGATTCTACAGATTCCCCTGAAAGAATAATAAAAACTGCTTGAAGTTTCCCATTTTTTATATCCAACTCCCGCACTAGGATCTCAAATCCTGTGTAGCGGAGGACTTTACAAATATACAACCAACGGACACAATGACCCAGATTCGAAACTACACAAATTTTCACTTCCCAAAAAATTTTTCGCATAATTTCATTTGCCAAATTATTACTTAGCAAAAAATCTATTTACAAAAAATTGTAACGCAAACCTAATGTTTGGGAAATGAATGTTTAAACTATAACTTGTTTACCAACTAGTACTTTTAACATTTTTTATTTAGTCAAATATTTCAGTTGGAATAACAGTTTTTACGCAAAGTCAATAATTATCCTAATCTAAATAGTTCAGTTCCGGCTAACCTACTAAAAACAATCTCTTTTTTCTATTAATGCAAGTCGTTTCTGGCACTCGCCGGCCACTGCCGCGGCACCGCTCGCTCCGCTCGCTCGTGCGTTGGTCACAGTTCTAACCTAACCTAACCATTTTTTAATAATTAACCTACTCTAACTACTTCCATAAATAAACTAATATCACCAACGTTTATTGTCTGAAGATTGTTTGCTGTAATACCTAAATCATTTGATTACAGACCAAATGCCATAATGACATTATACTTGGTAATATTTTGCCAAGTAAAAATTTTACCAAATAAAAATATGCGTACTAAAATCATTCAAAATATTGCAATGGTATAAAAAAGGTTGCTAAAATTTGTTCGGGTAATGTTTGTCAAAATCTTTTCGGCAAAACGGCAGGATCCCGGACAAAGTGTCTTCTGTCGTCTTGTGTGGGTCATTGTGTCCGTTGGTTGTATGTGGGTCGATTGAACCCACAACACAAATGGCAAATGCATCTATTAGTTATATTGTGCCGCGCGGCATCGCCCCCTTAGGAGTCGTTTATCGCAGCAAAAAGCCAAGTCTTGTCACTCTCCAGCTTCCGAACTATCTCCATATTGCATCCAGCAAAATTTGACAGAATATAGCTCATTGTAAATTTGTTAAACCGACGGTCCCTACGTATATAAAGACATGTCGAAAATGGCATATTTTTTTTATTACATCATTGGCTTTAGATTATCTATGCGCACATACTGACATACGATTTGTTTTTAAACTTTATTTATTTACCTTGTTTTACAAATCGTATAAAAGAACAAGTATTATAAATTAAACGAAAAAGTGTCGTAGATACGGACATCTGTACATATCTTTTTGTACGGTGTTCCACTCGGTGCGAATGCGGTCTTGTATAGGGGGTTAGTATAGGGTTTGTATCAAGTTTCCTTCTCTTACAGTGCTGTTCTCTGCATAATATGCATAGACTAATATATGTAATATGCTCCCTCTGTCGGCTCTTACGACACCCATGGGATGATATGGGGTGGTAACATTCCGTATTCTTAATCCGTCACCACACGGACAGCGTATAAAAAGGTATAATAGACATTACTGACATTATTATCGGCGTAGAAACGGTCATCTATCAGTTTTTTCAAGAAAACGTAAAAATTTGTGTAAATAGCATTATAAATCTCTTAAAACTGTTAAAATATTGTAGAAAGAAAATATTTATTATTGGTCATAGAACTATTTCTAGGGCGTGTTGAACACAAATTACGCTCTCCTGTAAACCTCGATTTTTGACTTGACCTTATGTACGTAGGAACCGTCGAAACATATATGAAAAGTTTCATTAAAATCTGTAAAGTAGGTTTTGCGTGTAAGTGTATTAACCAATCCGTCTAAAGAAATATAAAATGCCACCATTACATGGCCTGTCTTAATAATGGGCATTCAGGGAACTCATGGTCTGAAAATCTCATGGTAAACGCATGTTTGTCGTGCTATCAGGCATGTTGCAGTTTTCCTGTCAAGACTTATTCTTGTCTATTGGTCGAATTGAGGTCGGTATCGGATCTATCCGCCTGTCTGCCGCTGTTTAAGTTCAAGAGCCTCACCATGTATGCTGGTCCAGACGGCGTCGCCCTTCAGTGCTTGCAGTCCTATGTATGGAGCCTTTGCGAAGGTAAACATCTTGTAGATAGCCTCCGCTTCCACGTCATCATTGATGATGACCAAGTGCCCCCCCTCCCCAACGCAGGTGTAGTACGCCTCATGCCACGTCAGCTCCTCTCTGTGGTGCTTGTAGCAACTGCCTGTTGAGTTGTTTAGTACGTATTCTGGAACATTCATACATATATCAATTTATAGTCAATCACCAGTTATTGTGATAAACTGGCTGATCAAAAAGCATAGCACATCAAACAAGCCCGAAATGCGCCGCCGGCTTGGATGAAAAAAAAAAGCATTTAAAAGTATGGAAGACGATTAATGAAATGCTTACCATTGTCAAACGTTCCACACTCAGTCATGACATCATTCTGTTTCTGTCTGTAGCAGAAGTACGGCAGACGTTTGTCGCAGGACACGACACGTATCTGGTGTCGGTCTATGCTGAGACAGTCGCCGTCCTCTCGGTCTAACCGCTGCACCATGTCCCCTACTGGCATCCTGTCTAGTGGCACACCTGGAATATCGGGACAGGAATGCGCTGTGAAGCCTCAAATATTTATACATGTAGGTATACATAAATTATCCGTGTGGTGACGGCTTAAGAATAAGGAAAGTCACCACCCCAAATCATCCCTTGGGTGTAGTAAGAGCCGACAGAGGGAGCATATCATGCAGAGAACAGCACTGTAAGAGAAGGAAAACTTGATACAAACCCTATACCAACCCATTTGGCCAGCGTGGTATAGTAGGCCAATTGCTCCTTTCAAAGAAGAGGTCTAGTCCAGCAGTGTGGTCTGTTAAAGGCTGATAATAAATAAAATAAAAGGAACTGGGTGAATAAGTGAGAGGTAGTCTGAAAGTGGCGACCATAGACGAAAAGGTGAAAGGAAATCGTGTGGCTTGGTATGTACATATTATGCGAAGGCATAATAAGACGATTTTGTAGTGAAACACATAATGACGACTGATTTTTTTGAACGTCGAGTTGGATTGTATGCAAGTACCGGCGAAAGACTTGACTTTACATAGAAGAGTACTCCGGGTTTCATCACTTCGTGGCTTGGCCAGCCGCTCTTAACAAGTTGGCAAAACTAAGTACGGCTTGCACTGATCGACTTGGATGGCAGACTGCGTGTGGCACTTACATCAGAGCGCTGTCGCACTTCGGTGGGCATGTATCGGTCTCAGTTCTTATCTCAGGAGAAAAATTGTTAGGTAGGCCATGTCGAAGGCCTTTGGGTGGTCTGAAAACTCCGCCACCAGAGTTAACCACAGATTTCCACAGAAAAGTAAGAAGACAAAGATTGACCTTTTTGCGTGAAATCTTTCTTCTTGACTCCCTTTAAATTTATGTTGACCCTATACCCTCCATCATATGGCATAATCCACACTAACCTCCTGTAGATGAAAATTCTCCAGAGACGTATGCAGCTCTAACATCTATCAAATATTGGCCAGAATAATTATTGCCATGAATCAGATATTTTATATCCATGAGAAGATCCTCATTGACCGGAGCGACCAGTTCTGCATCTGTAATACGCACAGAAAAACATTTAATTAATATTCTACTACATACACAATCTAGTCCAAAACTAAGCAGAGCCGTAGTGTTTTGCACATTATGCCGAGTCATACAATTAAGCAAAAATAATGCTTGAGAAACTGAGAAACAAAAAAAAAATTGGCTTACAAAAATAGACACATTTTATAAGCTGTCTACAACAGAGTAATTCCCAAGTATGGTGGCGAGGTAAAAAAATATCGTAATGATTCGTACAATAAGGGATTTTAATTTTCATTAAGGGTCTTTTTACACCGTGTATTCCCTAGAGCAGTGGTTCCCAAGGATGTCTGAGCTTCGACCCATCAAATAAAAATTCTTATCCCGAGACCCACTTCTTGCCAGTTTTGCTTGCGTAAAGGCGTAAAGGGGTGGAGAACCACGGTCAGTTGGTATCGCTATACATTTCAGGACCCACTAATTATTCGCTAGCCACCCACCAAGGGATCACGACCTAAAGTTTGGAAAGTGCTGCCCTAGAGGCAATGAAATTAATGGGATCCTGCCGTTTTTCCGAAAAGATTTTGACAAAATTTCGTTACCCAAAATTATTTTAGCAAACTTTTTTTATACCATTGCAATATTTCGAATTATTTTAGTACGCATATTTTTATTTGGTCAAATTTTTACTTGGCAAAATATTACCAAGTATAATGTCAATATGGCATTTGGTCTTTAATCAAATGATTTATTACAGCAAACAATCTTCAGACAATAAACGTATGGTGATATTAGTTTATTTATTATTATTTAGAGTAGGTTATTACTTAGAGTAGGTTAATTATTAAAAAAATGGTTAGGTTAGAACTGTGACCTCCTACGCACGAGCCGAGCGAGCGAAGCGAGCGGTGCCGCGGTAGCGGCCGGCGATTGCCAGAAACGACTTGCAATAATAGAAAAAAAAGATAGTTTTTAGTAAGTTAGCCGGAACTGAACTATTTAGATTAGGATAATTATTGATTTTACGTAAAAAATGTTATGCCAACTGAAATATTTGACTAAATAAAAAATGTCAAAAGTACTACTTGGTAAACAAGTTATAGTTTAAACGTTCATTTCCCAATCATGAAGTAGGTTTGCGTTACATTTTTTTGTGAATAGATTTTTTGCTAAGTAATAATTTGGCAAATGAAATTATGCGAAACATTTTTTGGGAAGTGAAAATTTGTCAAATTCCTTTCGGCCAAACAAGGGAGACCCGAAATTAATACTTAATATTACCTTCACTCCGACATTTCTTATTAGCTTCTTCCCACGTGGCTGCGACCCTATGCGACTTAATCCAACCGTTGACATTAGGTCTGAACTGGTACCCTTGACCTTGGACCACATCTAGAAAGATAAAAAACATTCATTGCTGCAATCTTTAAACGAATAAACCTTATTTCTTTCTACTCATCGTCTGCCTTACGTTATACCGGTGGCATCCAAAATTTACGCATTGGAGCTCGGGGTCCGCTTACTAATACAACCAGACAGAGTAACAGTTTTTCTTCACACAGACTGCCATCTGTATTCTGAACTCCGCAATCCAAATGAATAGCGACAATTCATTGTTTAGGCCAGTGTCAGTTTATTTGAGCAGTGGCGTAGCTAGCTTGGCACCCGGGGCGGAAGTTGGCGCGCGACCATTACGGACTGGCTCCCCTGAGCTAGTCCAATATTTTTTTTTATGTTTGTACATTGTTTTTTAGTGGGTGGCACCCCAAAAAAGGGTGACACCCGGGACGGACCGCCTCCCCCGCTCTCCTCTTCCTACGCCACTGAATTTGAGGTTACTGACTCTCCATATATGACAGATAACTTCATGGCAACCGGGACCGACGGCTTAACATACTCTCCTAGGCACGGGGCAAGCGATAATTAACAATTGACTATGAACATCTTCGAAAAGTTAGTAGTGCATTCGAACCCGATACCCTCGGCTTGGCAGTCTGTTGGTATCTGCACTGGGCTATCGCTGCCTCGCATTGTCTACTTATCAGTAGAAACAGTAGCGCTCATAACGAGAATTGGCTTGCCGATCGTAATCGGTCGACAACGTTAAGCAACGCTAGCACAGGTCGCCACTTGGATGGGTGACCGCGTGTGGTATTTACATCAGAGCGCTACCGTGCTTCGGAGGGCACGTAAAGCTGTCGGTCCCGGTTCTTATTTCTGGACCAGAATTGTTAGGCCATGTCGGAGGCCTTCGGGAGGTCTGAAAACTCCGACACCAGAGTTGGCCATACACACAAGAAAGAAGAAGTAGAAACATATTTAACCTTCAACACAAGTAGATAGAGGGCTAGGCACATAATAATAATTATTGGTGTAACCACATGGTGTAACATATTAGGGGGCTGGCTAAACAGCTACACGAAACAAAAAAAAATCTATAGAGCATGGACTAATCTAGTGCAGACTGCAGAGGCCATATAAGAATTGCCAATCCAAAGATTACACCAGACGAACAAAAATACAGACAGGCAAAAAATGAAATAAATATTATAAAGAGGAAAAATTTGTATTTTTGTTTGTAATGGATAAACTCAAAAACTACTGGACCGATTTTAAAAATTCTTTCACTATTAGACAGCTACATTATCTGCGAGTAACATAGGCTATATTTTATTTTAGAAAAAAAGGGGTCTGTAAGATATTTGAGGTCTTCGGGTACGCGAAGTAGTTCCCTCAGTATGCGGGTGAAACTGCGAGAACCGGCTAGTAACTAAATATAAGCACTTGAGAAAACATAATTGTTTTAAACTCAAAACGCCAACTCACACAATACAATAATATTAATTATAATTATGTAATCTAAATATAATTAAAATTATTATCCAGAATTTATAATGATCAGTAAGTACCTACTTACCAGTCGTAATAGAAAGCGCCAGAACGCAAATAAAAACAAACATGTTGGTGAGAAGATTGAGCCTCACTGAAGAACAGGTGTCAGCATCAGCACTGAGAGTCTACTGCTACACTCTCACACGACCGATGAACTCACACTGACACATTGAAGTTTTAAATCCACGGAGAGCTGTTATCAATTGCTTCATATCAGCAAAAAATGCGAATAAGTGCCGGGACACATCTGCTTAATCTATCGCGCCGAATAATGGGCCCGTTGTGTTTTTAAACCTCCTGTGACACATCAGCTGAAATTACGTCGCGTTTGGCGCTGCACCGAACTTTCCGAGACAAGTTACATAGCATGCACTTCGCGATAAAATGCTTTGATTTTTTAGCAATCAAAGTCCTCCTCTAGTAGATAGTGTAAGCGTCTGCTGATCGGGAAGGCCCGGGATCGATTCCCGCGTCGAGCAACAGTGTTACTAAGTTTTCCCGAATTCTCAGTAGGAGCAGGAGCCACATTGACGCGTTCGCATGCAGCTGCGAACCTCTTGCGCAGCTATTGTGGTAGCGAAACATATGCGGAAAGTTTGTACACGGTAGGCTTTTCGCAAGAAATGACATTGTAGTTTTGGTGGCCTGTAGGTGTACCTTTACATAAAGATCGTATAAATTTCGAGATACTTAGGTACGTACTTTCGAATTAAATTAAGCAATATTTCAATGCTTTCATCTTCTAGCGTAAAGTTTGCATCTACGCAGTTATATGTATGTCAATGTTTGCATCCGTGTAAGGACCATTCAGCAGTCAGTTGCGGAACAGTAGCGACAAGGATGCAACTAATTAATCTGGCTATGTAATAGAGAGAGACGTAGCATATACGAAACGCTTCCATGTAACTGACATATTTTTCTTAGTTTCGCTGCCGCTGCGTATACGTCCGTGGACTAACAATACCTAATACCGACTGTGCGACGCGTTTAGTGTGTCATATTAACCGAATACTACGGGTTCTACAACTGACAATTCTGTCATTGAAGTAGCGGTCCAGACGTGGCGCAACACTAGTGCCTTTTCACACGTACCGATTGCCGGGTAGCCGGTGCCGGGTACCCGGCGGCGCAGTGTATGGCTATGTACTTTATCTTTCACACGTACCGGCGTAATCTGCCGGGCAAGCGGTCGCCGGGTGCGCACCAGATCCACCACTGTGCATCCGGTTGTCGCCTACCGGTTAGCCGGCGACCGGACGCGTAGTGCTGTATGGAAGACGCAGCATGCTTTCATACGCACCGGCGCATAGTCGCCCAAGTACAATCACAGGGAGAGCACGCGCACGTCGTTTATTCTCACACCCTCGTATCGTCCTATTTTAGAATTAAAATTGTAAAATGGAGATAGATATTGAATTACTAATAACTTTAGTGGAAGCTAGACCGGTTTTATGGGATAAAACTTGTCCAGAATATAAGGATAAAAATGAAACAAAAAAGGCTTGGAGAGAAGTCTGTGTATTATTAAAAAACAACTTTGTAGAAATAGACGACAATGAAAAAAAAAACGCATTTGGCAAGTCAGTAGGTACTTAATTTTATTTTATTTCCTAGTTTACATAATGTAAAGTATAGACATCTCGTCCTCTTTATTATCTGTGCTACAAAGCCCATGTGGCCGCAGTGTACCAATTTTTAACCGACTTCAAAAAAGGAGGAGGTTATCAATTCGACGGTGTGTTTTTTTTGTGTGTTTGTTAATGGTTTTTTTAAACTAAAATGTAATTAGTTAAAAGAGGATATTGACATAGGAAAGTACGTGAAAAACCTGTCTTCACCTTTTAGTAGGTCTGGAAATAAGTTGTAAAATGCTCCACATTGTTCTATTTTCATGTTAATCGGATGAACCCGGTAATTTCTTGACTTTCTTTTCTGGCGGCGGTATCTTTTGTATAAAATCCACATTGCAATTATTTGTTCACGTTCCATTTTTAGAAATGATTGAAAATTAAATTATGTATGCGTAGTCACTACGCGACTGTACTCGCGTCGATAGTACCTAATGGCGCTACTGGATATAAAATCGGCTCGTGTGAAAGCTAAATGTGATACCGGATAGTCGGCGCCGGCTACCCGTCACCGGTACGTGTGAAAAGGCACTAAGACAGTTATTTTGTCATGTTTACAGTTATTTTTATTTTTTTTTGTTTCAGAGTCAGCTATCGTCAACATTTTATGTTTATAGATTCAATAATTTACACAGTTTTAGAACCTGTGTTTATCAGTCCGATTCAATCATAGTACAGGATCCGATTACTTTGAGATACTTATCGTGTCTTTATTGGCCTAGGTTCATGGTTGTTTATACTTATCTACTGGAAACTACCCCGCTCACCTTTTTTAGCTAATGAAACCATTTCTTCCTGACCTTCTAGGTAATGACTTTAGTGCATTTCTACGCTCCCCGAGGGACATACATGCCAAATTTCAGCACTGACTGACTGACTCAGCTGTGGACGAAGTCTAGTTAAGTAAACCGTTAGTCAACTAACTGTACCTACTTAACTAAACTCAGGGTATTAGCAAATAAAAAATTACACAGCTTAATGTTGCGGTAGAATTAGAACTTGACCGACTTCTCAATTATTGCATTCGGTTCGTTTTCAATCTTCGTAAGTTCGATCATGTCTCGAAATTCCGTAGTGAATTAAAATGGTTACCAATACGTCAGCGACGAAATTTGCGTACGCTGACTACATTATACTCACTTCTCCACTCCGCTAATGCCCCATCTTATCTAATGCCTTATTTTCAATATCTTTGCTCCAACCATGTTAAGAACTTACGATCATCTAATAATCTTCTACTTCTTTGTCCATCCCACACTTCTAATCTAGTTCATTCTTCTTTCTATCTCCAATCTATCCTACTTTGGAATGCTCTCCCTTCTGAAATTAGGATGGCCAATACACGTGACACGTTCAAGTACAAGGTTCGCCAGTTATATCGTGGACAATCGGTAACTTCTCAGTAACAGTACTCATTTATTACCTATGTATTAGCAGATTTCATTATTGCAATATTCATGTGTATGTAATAAATATGGTTATAATATATATTTATATATGTTATATTATATACCTATATATATATATATATATATATATACTTATTAAATATATTTAAACATGTATATTTATTCATATGTATGTATGTTATATGTAGTTATGTATAAGGAGTTTCTATTCGCAAATATGTATTACCATCATTCTACTGTTATATTTAGTTATCTTGTTTTTAGTCTCTAAAGCACACCTGCCACTATCATCTCTGCATCACCCTAAGGTTGACTGGTAGAAAATGCCTTTGGCATTAAGTCCGCCTCGTGCAAATTGTATTGCAGGAAGTTTAAATAAATAAATAAAATAGAATATGGACCCATAAATGGACATCAATACAGATAATACCATGTACTTAATTATAATCTGGCAAATAAAATATTATGCTCTTAAATTTAAATATAAACT
Organism: Euclidia mi; assembly: GCA_944739405.2. Classification (NCBI taxonomy): domain Eukaryota; kingdom Metazoa; phylum Arthropoda; class Insecta; order Lepidoptera; family Erebidae; genus Euclidia; species Euclidia mi. Next base: position 9,131,867 of record OX123208.2, read on the forward strand.
ATAGGATAACCTTTTACGTACCTAAGCGATAAGACTCTGTTGTTGGGCTTTCCCGCTGTTTCTGTCATACTTCGTTAATACAAATCTTGTCAATAACAAAGAGATAAGTACTACGTACCTATTAAATTCAGCAGCACTGTTTATGGACTACTAGACGACAGGTTTTCATTTTTTTGTTTTTTTTTTTTAAAGACAACTCTCGCATTATGACTAAATCCTGTGTCACAATACGATAACTCTGTGGTGTGCGCTGTGGTTTCGAACCCGGTACCCTCTGAACGGTAATCTGTTGGTATCTCCACTCGGCCAAGGCTGCTTATAGTTTTCAGTCTGTAAGCAAAGATACTATTTCATCATCATCAGCTTGCCATCGCGGTCCACTGCTGGATATAGGCCTCTCCAAGATACTATTTACTTCCTCAGTCGAGTCTTTCATGAGGAAATACACCTTTTTTTTTTTTTTTTTTTGTTTTTTTTTTGTTTTACGAGGTGGAAAATCCCTTCGGATCTCCGACTCTTGGGGGAAATAAGAGCCGGAGTATGTGGTGTTTCCACTAAAAACCACCTCGACTTCCGCCATGTACCCGTATGTCGGAGGGTGGGGCATCACCAAAGCACTCGTCGCCACCCTCCAACGGGTATTGGCCCGCCAGATGGTCAGGCGGGTCCCGAACAAAACCCCCTTGGCGACGGATTAAGGTGTTGGACTCCGCCGCCAAAACGCCCAGCGGCCGCAGAGGATAGGGAGGACGGCATCTCCTCTTCCTCTGCGGCCCCACCGCGACGCATCAAATGGTGCGCCCCCATTTGGTCGCGGGAGATAGGGCGCGCGGCAACGCAACACCGACACGCCTCTCCTCCCGCGACCGCACCCGACTGCGAGAGACAGACAGAACTGTCCCCCGCACCCGCACCCTTGGACGCATCCTGCGCAGGCCCCTCCAAGCCCACGCGGAGCGTCCCCTCCTGGATCCCTCTTAGCTTCACCGCGGGTGAGCAATCCACGGTTACTGAGCCCCCCCACCACGACAAGGTGGAGATCCCACGGGGGGGATGAGGAAATACACCTACATAATAATAGGAAAAATGTAGGTATGCTTTTAACTGATATACCTAACTGAGAACAGTAACTGATAACAATATATTTAATTTTAGTTACTTATTTAAAAATGGCAGGGTATACAAATGTGAATGATATGTCTTTCATATTTTAATATTTATTTTAGACTCACGCCTGTATCCCTGAAGGGTAGGGCAGAGGTGCAATATTAGGTTGTTCCCTAATTTTAAGTCTACAACCAGTTTTACTTTATGGAAAGCAATAAATTTAGGGTCTCCCTTGTTTGACCGAAAGGAATTTGACAAATTTTCACTTCCCAAAATTTTTTAGCATAATTTCATTTGCCAAATTACTTAGCAAAAAATCTATTCACAAAGAATTGTAACGCAAACCTAATGATTGGGAAATGAACGTTTAAACTATAACTTGTTTACCAACTAGTACCTTACCATTTTTTATTTAATCAAATATTTCAGTTGGAATAACAGTTTTTACGCAAAATCAATAATTATCCTAATCTAAATAGTTTGCCGTGTGGTTGACGGCATAGAATACAAGTGTCACCACCCCCTATCTTCCCGTAGGTGTCGTAAGAGGCGACTAAGGGATAACACGATGCAAATACCATCTTTGCGTAGAGACGGAAAACTCGACATCAAACCCTATACGACTGCCTCGTTGGTCTCGCGGCATAAATGTGCGCGTGGGAGCGGGAGGTCCCGGGTTCGATTCCTGGGTCGGGCAGTGTTATTGGGTTTTTCTGTCACGAAATTCTCAGTAGCAGCACTGAGTCTGGAAATGTGCCCGGTACGGCAATAGGCTCGCCCCTTATTACGTGGGACTAAAATATATCTGGCGAAAAGTGGGTGTAGAAATACACCTCTGCCTACCCCTTCGGGGATAAAAGGCGTGACGATTTGTATGTATGTGTATGTATGTATGTAAATAGTTCAGTTCCGGCTAACCTACTAAAGACAATCTCTTTTTTGTACGAATGCAAGTCGTTTCTGTCACTCGCCGCCTCGCCGGCCGCTGCCGCGGCACCGGTCGCTTCGCTCGCTCGGCTCGTGCGTAGGAGGTCACAGTTCTAACCTAACCTAACCATTTTTTTAATAATTAACCTACTCTAACTACTTCCATAAATAAACTAATAGCACCAAACGTTTATTGTCTAAAGATTGTTTGCTGTAATAAATCATTTGATTAAAGACAAATTGCAATGGTATAAAAAAAGGATGCTAAAATTTGTTTGGGTAATGAAATTTTGTCAAAATCTTTTCGGAAAAACGGCAGGATCCCATAAAATTTAATTGAATTGAATTTCAGGTCTCACTTAATAGGGGGGGGGGGGGGAGGGGTCGAGGTTATTGCCGTTACTGGGCACACTACCAGACTCCTTGCAGAGGAGAAATTGAAAATACTTTCGAACACTTTTGCCCGACTCGGAATTGAAGCCGGGGCGGATAAGTAGACGTATACACTGGACCACAGAGGCTGTCAATGCATACCATTCGTTTAATCAAATTATTTTTTGGTGAAATATGTTTAGTGGTATTACTGTGCCTAATGATACAAGGTTAAATTAACAACCGCGGAATGAAAGCAATTTTTTACAACGCAATTATCTATCTTTTCATCTAAACGTCACACCTGACTTTCATTGGGGTAGGTAGAGACTATGAAACGCCAAATGCTCTGGTTCAAACATACCTCTTTCACTTCCTCGACATTCTCTAACCTCGTCATGAATAGTACATAAAATAATGAACTTGTGGCGTTGACTCCCTGCTAGCTTCGTGCCTCAAGTACTTTCATTCCGGCCCTATAAAAACGGCTGCGCTCCGCTGTGAAGCCCTCTCGCCCTCTGCTGCTGACGCAGATAAGTTTTTGTGTTTTCCCCAAACGACCACCAAAGCTGCCTCCGTGGTCCAGGACTGCCTCCGTGGTCCAGTGGATAGCGTATGCGACTGCTGATCAAAGGTCCCAGGTTCGATTCCCAGGTCGGGCAAAAGTGTTACTGGGTTTATCCGAATTCTCAGTAGCAGCACGGAGTCTGGTGATGTGCCCGGTAACGGCAATAGGCTCGCCCCCTATTACGTGGGACCTAAAAATTCATGGCGAAATGTAGGTGTAATCTTACACCTCTGCCTAGCCCTTCGGGGATACAAGCGTGAGTCTATAAATAAAATAAAATAAACCACCAAAGCACATTGTGCAAAACTGACGACCATTACCTGATTTTTATTTTAATTATTTGTGTATAGTCAATTACAATAAATAAACAATTTGTTACTTTTTACCGATAACATTGTTTTTTATTTTACCTAATAATAGTGTCCACGTGCCAATGTTACAAACTTTATGTCAAACATACAAACTACATTATATTCTAGGGAATGCTTCCTTCTAGGGAATGGGAGACAGGGACGGAAACATGGTATCGCTCGCACTAGACAAGCAAGCGTGGAACGATTGACGTTGATGCGATTAGTTATAGATAGGAAGGTAGATGGCGCTACCAGTGTATTTGGCTGTCTACACGGACACAGTCAGGGGCGCAAGCTAGTCAACAATAAAACACAAATTGTTTAATATAACATAATTATTTATTTAACATCGATTACACACAGTTACAGTAATAGCAATAACAATTAATTTAAATAATACTTTTGATAACAACCGTTATGAAAGATATTGGTTTTAAAATGCATATTATCGATTTATTTATATCGCATTGGAATCTAATAAAATACTGTTGAATTAAGTGCATCTATTTATTTTTTCAATTTATATATTGCCTTTATCCCCGAAAGGGTCATCATCATCATCCTCGAAAGGGTAGGTATAATATTAATAGGAGGCAAGGCTTTGTGCTAGGGGCGTGGTTACCAGGAACTTTGCCAGATTCCGTGCTGCTACTGAGAATTGAGAAAAATCAGTAACAATTTTGCACAACCCGGGAATTGAACCCGGGGCCTCCTTATCAGCAGATGCATACGCTATCCACTGGACCACGGAGGCAGACATTTTTTTATGTTTCATGTGATATCTAAAGTTATATAGATACATTTATGTATTTTTTGATTATTTATATCTCACTTATGTCTAAATGAACAATTTAATAGGTACACATTTATATTCACAAACAAAAAAATATTTGTTTAATAAGTAAATTAGTAACAATATTTAGGGTGATAATATTTATAGCGTAACTTATATTACATTAATTTACAATTTAATAAATAAGTGTTTAAACAGCAATATATTCAGAGTAATTATAGGCTGAAGTGTTGGCTAGCCAGTGATAAAAAAGGCTGTATAGTCGAATCTTGTCTATGATTACTCTATAAAACAAAATACAACAGACATGCACTGCACCAAAAATATATAACATCCTGTAGAAAGGGAGCAAGCTATGAATTGGGCATGTTGTCTCTTTTCTTTACAGTACAATAGAAAGAGACAACTATATACCACCAACGATACCGAGTTATACGTGTATTTTCTTCGCACGTTTTTGGTCATCATAATCAAGGATCGGAATTAAGGGAGCTAACATTGTGAAAAGTATGGATACGCCTAATTTTTTTATGTTTTTCCGGAACTAGATTCCAGAAAATTTTGGATTTTTAATGAACGTTTTTTCAACAGTTTAAACACCTTAATTAAAAATCCGAAATTTTCCAGAATCTAGTTCCGGAAACACATTTAAAAATTATACATATCCATACTTTTGACAATGTTAGCTCTCTGATTCCGATCTTTGGTCATAATTTTAATTTACTATGATAGCTTGTAAGTGATTGCTCAGTGCGGTAAAGGTTTCGAAATGCGTCGCCGTTTTTAGAGGTTGTGAGTGATGGGGGGGGGGGGGCGGGGGAGGTCTCTGAAACCCCGTCACCATTTTCACTTGCCGGATATACTTGGTTTCCTCTGAAAAAAAAAAAACTCCAAACATCGGTGTGTATGGCACTGCCAATTTCCACATTCTTCGCACTAGTTTAATAAACTAAGGTTGACGAAGTCCTGCTTTGCAGGGCTCCTATTTTCGGATTAAGGGTCAAAAGAGAACATAACATAACCTATTTAGTTACTTATTACAGTCGCACCTAATCACCTAACCCTAGGTACTCGAAAGCAATGACGCACAAAAAACAATGGCAGAATTAGGTCTCGGTTTGTTGTGGCGAGCTTAAACTTCATATGAACAAAACAAATTGTTTATTTTTTCTAATATTTTTTAAATTTTCACTTTTTCTCGATAAAGCCGGATTATTTTACGATGATAAAAAGCATTCCAATTGTTTACGAACTAGGTGCTTACTTTATTATTTGATTGTTGCCATAGACAATGGTGTGACAGGAATAGACGTTTGACATTGATGCGTATCGATTATTAAATAAGTAATCGATATGATCGACCTTTATAGGGTTGGTTTGGTTTAAAATATAATAATTAAAATGCAGGTAATTAATTGTTAATCAACATTATATCAATACGCTAATTCTTTTGTAGCAAAACAACTTTTAAATCAAATAAAAACATCACAGCATCGTTTTAACGTTATATCGATTTCACATAAAATCGATTTAAAATGTGCAGCTCTGCTTTTGTCTTTGGCTGTGACAGGTAGATGCTACAGAATCAAAGAAATATAACCTTTACTGAATAGTTCTGCGTTTAGATATCAATCTGACACAATGCCTTTGATAATTCAAATGTACCCACATTGTTCATTCTTAATTAAACATTAAACACCGATATCTTCTTTTTCCGGCTTTCCCGAGTGAAAATAGAATAATTTATAGACTCTGTTACTTACGTCGAATTCTTTGATATATTTTTTATTACTGAGCGCTTCAATTTAATTTCAGACATTTTGATGTATGGAGATCTGCCATTGTCCTTTGAAATTAGCTGTCAATATCATTCATACAAGATGGCGGTTGCGTTTCGCCCTGCGAATCGCAGGGCTCCTATTTTCGGGTTAATGGTCAAAAGAGAACCTAACAAAACCTATTTAGTTACTTTCACATAAAACCTAAAATTACGTTCCGTTTTGCATATTTGAATATTTAGACGCAACTCAGGCAGCCAAAATTACTTTTAGGGGATTAAAACTAACTCGTTTAAGCCCCCTACACCACCAATCACCCCCTACACCCTCAAATTCAGATGACTCGTTTCGAAACCCAACCCCTCAGTGCATATCGCAATGTCTATTGTTAAACAACAATGAATGATTATTGTTCTAACTAATATCCTCGAAGTATGTAAACGAAAATTTTCTACAATTCGTTACTACAACAAATAGACATTCTAAGGCCCACTTGCGTAACGTTTGATTTAAGTCACTCCTTAATTTAAATTTTTTGAACAGAATTAACAGCATAAAATAATTTAACTTAAAAGTATTTAGCGACCTCTTGCACAACGACAACAACGCTTAGATTTAGTTAAACATTTTATGAGGTCGGTAAAGTAGTTTCTACGTTTTGTTTCATGGCATGAAGCCTTTTTGTTACGATTTTAACGATGTTATGAGTATGGTTTCGCATAAAACCTTAGACTATATATACTTTGAGCATAAAACAAAACGCATTGTCGTCGCCTAGCAACGAAATGACAATTGACAAATAATAACTAGAAACTTTTAAGCATTAACCGTAGAACCCTACATGGGGTGCAGGTGCACCCCACACCGATTTGTTTTCTAAATATCTCAATTTATTTAATATCCACGAATTCGCGCGTCGGAGTATTTTAGTTTGGTGTCAACCGCTCGCGTTACGTCAATACCGTGACGAGGGACCGCGTTGTGTGGTCGCCTGTATAAGTGCTGTGGGGTACGCCAGTACCCCAGTGTAGTAAAATCGTAAGATTATTTATTTATTACGATTGATGCATTTATATGTAATAAGTTATTAAATTTGATTATTTATTAAAATAATAGTCTTATATGAATTAAATACAGTTATTTTTAGATATTATGAAGGTGAAATTCAATGAAGTTTATTTATTTTGTTTCGGATGGCTGTCAGAGGTTTGAATTACGAAGAAATAAGCTCTATTCTAGACCACAAATCTGGCGAGGAAGAAATAGAAGTTGGGACCAGTTGTAATTCCAGGGTTCTTTACAAGTGTTCAAGATCAAATAATAAGCCAAATATAAAGTTTCAGTAGACAGTTTTGAAATTGGGTTTGGAACTGATACATGAACATTTGGAGGACCGTCACTGGATGCCAACTTAGTCCATTGCAGTGATCCTCAAAAAGGACCAAATCCTACAAGCGCTGTTGCTCAAACTACATTTAACTTTGTGTAATAAGGCTGATTTGTGATTTTAAGTTACCGATTCTGTTTAGTAAAACGTATTTTCATGAATTTTTATTTTATTTTAAGGATTACAGTAATTTTAGTATGGGGTGTTCCAGCACCCCAGTGTAGGAATAACATGTGCGCCAAATAGTGTAGAATTCTAGGGTTAACAATAACACAAGTAGGTACATTGTTATCAGTTATATCATCATCATCATCATGTCAGCCTAGGGACGTCTACTGCTGGACATAGGCCTCCCCCTGCTGCGTCGTCCGGTCCAGTTATATAATTATTGATAATTTTCGTCGCTAATGACAAGATGCCAACATCAGTGTGACAGTTCTTAAATGAAATTAGCCACTAAACAGCCGATTTTCGGTGATTAATTTTGACAGTTCTTAAATTATATTACTCGACAAATTTTTCGTTGTGCAAGACGCTAGTGGTGTTTAATATTTTTTTTCTCGTTAAATACATCTTAATTCAATTTAAGAATCGTTGTGCAAGTGGGCCTAAGTATATTTTTATAATATATTAATTAACTAATTTGATGTGCATATTTTAAATACAGTTTACAAATAATAACATTATTTGTCTAATTTACATAAGTATTAACGATCGTATAATAATATTGTTTAATTTATATTAACCATTTTTCTAACTAGATGTTATCTTTAACAGAATAAATAAAAATGTATGTTTTAAAAGAAAATTTGATAAGGTGGGAAAGCAAAAAAACGAACATTGGAAAAGATGGGGATTGAAAAGATGGGGATTGAATAGATTGATCCTTGCAAAAAACAAGGAATGATGTAAGTGAAAAATTTTAAATTTTCTTTTGCGAAGTATGAACCAATAGCTAAAACTCTTTATAATTTTTTTCTTAATTCTGTAAGAGCTACTGCGTTTTATTTTCAACAAATTTTTAGAGTCATACTGATTTTTAGAACGTAGGCAAAGAAAACTAGAGCTATTTGAAGGATATGACTGAAGTATGTATAGTAGTGACAAGTAGTACAGGGAAAAAGCGTATGTTTTCTTCCTAAGAAAAATAACGTTATTGTCTTTGCTTGTATACTTTTTCTTCGAGATTTTAGGAGAAGCCTTCAACGTGGTGAATTTAACGAACCAAAAATCGTTGATTTGGTGATTGGAAAACAGATACTACTTCTTTAAAACGCTCTGATTTTTGTTGCCTTTTATAGGAAGGAGGGCTTGAGCTGCCTAGCTTGAGATCCCTTTACCTGGCTCCGGTCCTGTTGTGTTATATGTGTGTTGAAGTTGTCTTGAGTGAGTCGAAGTTAGACGTTGAACCTAGTCTCGGATCCGTCGGCGAGCATGAGCGTGACGGTCCTAGAGTTGGTCCACACGAGGCGAGCGAGGCGCGCGGGGTTGAGTCGCGCCACGTCCGCCATGGGCGCCGTGCTGTAGCACTTCACGCAGCGGGTCTGCGCCGCGCCCAGACCGAACATGCCTGACCACAAACAGACAAACAGTCACAACTTGCCTGCATACAAACAGACATACAGTCACAACATCAGACAACATCGTGTCACTTCACGACAAACAGATAAACACACGTAACGACACACAGAACAACAGTTATAGTATCAGATGATGTCATAGCGCTACACGCGACGACAAACAGACCAACAGTCACAGCATCAGACAACATTATAGTCTACAGTCTACACTATGTCGGCTGCATCACAAGATCTGATAGCTAAGTCCATCTCGTTGGAAGCTGTAACATTTTAGTTTAATAATATCAGATCACATCGACAATAAAAAGCTAGCATAGGTATCATTTTAGATCTAGCAAAAGCTTTCGACACAGTGTCATTTCCAACTCCAGTAGTGATGTTGAAAATCTATTCGGTTTTAGAGGTATTGACTTGGAGTGGTTCAAGAGTAACCTGATAGACAGCAAACAGTGTGTCAAAATTTGTATTCATTAAACGGATCTGCCGGTCACCAACACTGGTGTTCCGCAGGGCAATATTTTAGGGCCAATACTATTTATTTAGTAAGTAAAGCAGCGATAGCCCAGTGGAGAGACCAACGAACTGCTACGCAGAGGTCTCGGGTTCGAATCCACGCGCGCAATGACTTTTTGCGAAGTTATGTGCGTATTAAATTGTTAGTTATCGCTTGCTAAACGGTGAAGGAAAACATCGTGAGGAAACTGTCTGAGAGTTCTCCATAATGTTCTCGAAAGACAGGTGGAGCCTGCCAACCTGCACTTGGCCAGCGTGGTGTATTATGGCCATACCCTTCTCATAGTGAGAAGAGGCCCGTGCCCAGCAGTGGGACAGTTTACGTACAAGGCCGATGTTGATGATGTAGGCGACATTACCTGCGGTGCTCTGCCAAAAGGAGAGGCGATTGTCGGCCGTGGCGTAGGACACGAGGTAGCGTCCGTCGGGGCTGAAGGCGCAGGCGGTGACGGGCCCGTTGTGTGCCGCTAGCGACTGGCAGCGGCCCGCGCGGAGCTCGTACATCGCTAGCTGCCCCGTGTGGCTGCCCACTGCGGAATATATAAACACGTCACTACCCGCCCACGGCCTACAGTGGCGGGCGGCAGCTGCGAGCGTTTTTGATGTACATGGCAGGTTTTCGTTGTTGCAACATCGGTCGCGACGCATGACCGCGATAGAATAAAGCGCGCCATGTACGTCGAAAACGTCCGATCCAAGTCGTAATCATTTACATCACTTATATGACGCTAATGAAAGTAAAATTATTCAAATGTTTAGTTTTTATTTAAAACCTTAGGATCTTTAGTTGGTGCCACGAGAAGATAGACTTTTTGTAAACACACATTCAGGGCTTCACAACCTTTGTTTCAAGCAGTTGTGTTTGATATTTTATGCTTTAGTGAACTTCTATACTTTTTGAACATTCGTTTATTTTCAAAGCTCAATTATGCTATATATTCGAATTTATATTTCATTATCTATGACTTCTTGTCGTGACCAAAAATTTCCTATTTTTACAAAACTAAATATATTTGATTTTGTGTTTGAGTGGTCGAATTTCCCGGAAGTATTCGATCATAAAATATTAAACGCTTTAGCACAAATGAATAAAATTACGGACCACTAGCTAGTATTTAAATAAAATATTCAAATTTCTAGGCATGGAAATTTTACGTTGTGTATGAATGAAAACGTCAGAATGAACTTAATTAAAATCGATTAAAAAGTTACAGTAAAATAACATTTGGGGTTAGCTTCGTCAGAAGAAGCTATTTATTCCTATTACGTGTTTAGAATCTTCTGTGCGACTAATAGTTTGCCATCTTTAATTCTGCACCCACTTTTCCGAGACGCCGGCAGCAGGACGAGCGTTGCGACACCATGAACTTGCATTTAACTTCAAACCAACCTCTTCTTGACATACATTGAATTTTTTATAGACTCACGCCTGTATCCTCGAAGGGGTAGGCAGAGGTGTAATATTACACCCACATTTCGTCATGAATTTTTACGTCCCACGTTATAGGGGGCGAGCCTATTGCCGCTACCGGGCACATCACCAGACTCCGTGCTGCTACTGAGAATTCGGAAAAACGGAGTAACAGAAAAACTCACAACAAATATTTTTCTTCCTCTATTAAATGCCCAAGAACGTAACATATCAATTGATGAACGCAAAATGTTGACGTTCCCGGCGTCTGATATGTTCCAGTACCACAAAACACTGTTGTCAACGCATATATCGATAAAAACCCGATCAATTGACATAATACTTTGCAATGACACATACATATCTATGTACCGTTGCGCTCATTGGATTTGACAATATTTGTTTTTGACAGAACTGTCGCTAAGTCACTTAGTAGAAATTCTTTGTTAACATAAAGTCTATGTTCTCGTGGCACTAACTATAGTTATGAAATTTTAAGAATCGATGTATCCCTGCTTTTCTCTTTATTAGCTACCTCAATCGAGATTTTTTGTAAGGAAATAGTTGGGCGTCTCTTCAAAATAAAATGTCACGGAAATATTGCTTGATGTCACATCAAAATAAAATTGTCACTGAAAATATGCTTAAATCAATCGTAAAAATGGACGCCAGCTCCTGGACTAATAGTAGAAATATTTATTGTATCAGTCGTGGGTAGATAATTTTCTTCGTTTTGTTTTGTCGTTTTATTTGTTACGTTACCTGCGATTCTCCTAGTGGCTGGGCAGTGCGACACCTGGTTGTATCTGCAGATCGCCGGGAACACTTCGTTGAGACCCTTGCTCTTCAAGTGAGACTGGTCTACGCAGTGTAGAATGATGTCCATCACCTATGCAGGAAGAATTTTTTTTAGTTTTCATCTTCATTTCAGCCGACAGACATCACCTGCTTGTTTTGGGTATATAGACCTTAGTTTTATAAATTCCTTTAATACGAGTCAAGAGTTAGCCAGATCTGGCTCACTTTGTACTTGATTTTTTTCATAATATTCATATATTTCTTCCTTTATCACAATTGGTTACAATGAGTACTAAAAAAACCTTTACAAATTATTAAGAGACTGGTTTGCAAGCAAGGTAAAAAACCTATGCTATGGATAACCAGGCTTCAACTTCACGGTCAATGTCCTAGATTGACTGGCTATCGGTTGACCACACGATTAGCCAGATGTAGCTGAAGGCTGTTCAAATTTAGCAGAACGCTGGCCAGATGTAGCTGAAGGTTGGCTAGATGTAGCTGAAGATTGGCCAAATGTAGCACGTAGCAGACAGTTGACTAGATCTCACTATAGATAGAATGATCAAACGTGGCTAAGTTAGCCAAACATGTCTATGGGCTGTTCCATACTCACCTCGACCAGCAGCTCAGCGACTTCGTTATGCATTCTGTCGATGAGCAGTTCGATGCCGCGCAGTACTTCGGCGCGGCCCTTCTGTAGCGCCTGGTACGCGGCGGACGGCTGGCCTGATTGGGCCGCAGCTGCGCAACGGGCCACTTCTCGGGCCATGGTCGTGATGAATGCTGCTGGCCTGCACAAAATAAATTCATTCCAATGGGCCATTGAAGTATTAAAAAAGTCCTAAAGAGGAGAGACTGACTTAATTTTCCTTAGCTTTGTCTATTTTTGGTAAAATCAGGTGTGTTAGACAGAAGCGTCAACAATTATTTTCGGATTTACTACAAAATGATGTCGATTTATTTAAAGCAGCAATAGCTATACGTTTATACAAACTGCCTCGAAAAACTCCATTCACAGTGTCTCTCTTCGAGACACTATCTATCAGTCGGTTAACTACAATTAATAAAGTATAGTATATTGTAATGTAGTTAAGTGTAGTGCAGGGCCGAACCGTCCCTATGTGCAATGTGCGCGGCGCACACAGGCGCCGTGACAGGGGCGCCGCGCGCGCCGAGAAATGCGTTAATTATAACAGTTATTTTCGAAAAAGGATGTCAAAAAAGGCGCTTCACAGATTTCGCACACAGGCGCAGTGGCGTAGGAAGGGGCGGCGTGGCGGTCTGCCCAGAGTGCCACCCATCCAAAAAATAACTTGAATTGTTAGATATTGACAAAAAAAAAAAACAAAAAAATTGTCATCCGTCCACTTCCGGGTGCCACCCAACTAGCCTACGCCGCTGCACAGGCGCTTCATAGATTTCGCACACAGGCGCTGGATTGGGTCGGCACGGCCCTGATGTAGTGTAGTGTAGTGTAGTGTAGTGTAGTGTGTATACCTGGCCGTAGCGATGAGTGTGAGCGCGTGTCGTGCGGTGCGACACGAGTCTGCCTGCGGCGTCAGCGGCAGACCGTACGTCATGGATGAAAGTATAGTATATTGTAGTGTAGTGTAGTGTGTATACCTGGCCGTAGCGATGAGTGTGAGCGCGTGTCGTGCGGTGCGACACGAGTCTGCCTGCGGCGTCAGCGGCAGACCGTACGTCATGGATGGCACTAACTTGTCCGCGTCACAGCACATCTCCAACAAACCTACGACAAGAACAATGTACCTATCAGATGTCAAGAAATAAATAAAAAGGTTTTAGTTTATATCTGCCGTACAAACCTGCCTAATGTTAAAAAAGCAGCTTTTTTGAAATAGACAACTACCGAACAAGAATATATGGTGGATGGCGGAGCAGTATACAAACATTCTTTAAATCCCTGACTTGAGACTATTATGCGTGACACAAAGTGTAGTCACGTGGAAATCATGATTGCGACCAAATCACTCAGTGTGAAACCACTATGCTATACTAATGTTAAAAAAGCAGCTTTTTTGAAATAGACAACTACCGAACAAGAATATATGGTGGATGGCGGAGCAGTATACAAACATTCTTTAAATCCCTGACTTGAGACTATTATGCGTGACACAAAGTGTAGTCACGTGGAAATCATGATTGCGACCAAATCACTCAGTGTGAAACCAACAAACCTGCCTAATGTTAAAAAAGCAGCTTTTTTGAAATAGACAACTACCGAACAAGAATATATGGTGGATGGCGGAGCAGTATACAAACATTCTTTAAATCCCTGACTTGAGACTATTATGCGTGACACAAAGTGTAGTCACGTGGAAATCATGATTGCGACCAAATCACTCAGTGTGAAACCACTATGCTATACGTACAGTCAAATCAATTACATTAATCTGCCATATTTACAAAAAATATTATGAGTCGTTTCTAAAGATATTTAGATTTTAGACTTTTATATATAAAAAAATAGTCTAGAGAATAAGTTCATAATTTTGAAGTGAAACTTTTTTAGAAATCGTTGTGTCTTACAAAAGACATATTTAGGTTTAGTTGTTTGTAAAAAGCCGAATATTTTTATTTGGGATTTTTAAAAAATCTTTGTAATTTAATTATTTGAAAATATTTTAAATCAATTTAACTTAGAAGATCATCTTACCCAGTAAAACATGGCTGACATCCAAATACGGTTCCCAGACAGTGAACCCACGACCCAATAGATCGACGGCGGCGCGGCGGAGCGGCGTGCCTGCGGGCAGGCGCGGGCACGGCGGCGACAGAAGTAGATGGGTGAGCGCTAGCGCCGTCAGGCGGGCCAAGTTGTTGGACGAGCTTAGAGTGAAACCTGGGGAACATTATTTACATTATTTTATTTGATAGTGTGTTTTTATGGAGATTTTATAAATTTTGAAAGTATCCGAATTACGAGTACCTATATTAGAGTACTAGCTGACCCAGCGAACTCCGTATCGCCTTTTTAAGAGTTTTTATTTAATTCCCTTTTTTCCAAGCCCCTTTTCCAAAGTTACCATTGACTTAGCACTCAATCTCTTATCATTTCAGAGTCTATAAATGATGAACAAACAAACATAGATCTAATATATAAAATTCTCGTGTCACAGTTTTCGTTCTCATACTCCTCCGAAACGGCTTGACCGATTTTGATGAAATTTTTTGTGCTTATCCGGTATCTATGAGAATAGGACAACATCTATTTGTCAAAAAAAAAAAAAAAAAAAATTTGCGAAACAACGTTTGCCGGGTCAGCTAGTTTTTATATAATATTGAATTCCCCATTCCTTAAAATATCGGAGACGATACCCATATCGACTTTAAAAAAAAACCCGTCCGCCATCTTTGATTTCCTATCCGCCATCTTTGATCACGAAATATATGTTGTGTTTAGATTCTCCATCCCTTTTTTCATCAGAGACGGGTATCGTCTATATTGATTTTTGAAATTGTTCCCTTCCGCCACCTTTGATTTCCCATCTGCCATCTTGAATCACGAAATAGATGTTGTATTTGGATTCCCCATCCCTTTAAACATCGGAGACGATACCCATATAGATTTTTTTTAAATTCCCATCCGCCATCTTTGATCACGAAATAGATGGTGTTTTTGAATTCCCCATTCCTTAAAATATCGGAGACGATACCCATATTGATTTTTCAAAATTTTCCTATCCGCCATCTTTGATTTCCTATCCGCCATCATTGATCACGAAATAGATGTTGTATATGGATTCACCATCCCTTAAATCATCAGAGACGATACCCATATTGATTTTTTTAATTTTTCCCATCCGCCATGTTTGATTTCCCATCCGCCATCTTGAATCACAAAATAGATGTTGTATTTGGATTCCCCATCCCTTTAAATATCGGAGACGATACCCATATTGATTTTTTTAAATTTTCCCATCCGCCATCTTTGATCACGAAATAGATGTTGTATTTGGATTCACCATCCCTTAAATCATCAGAGACGATACCCATATTGATTTTTTTAATTTTTCCTATCCGCCATGTTTGATTTCCCATCCACCATCTTGAATCACAAAATAGATGTTGTATTTGGATTCCCCATCCCTTTAAACATCGGAGACGATACCCATATTGATTTTTTTAAATTTTCCCATCCGCCATCTTTGATTTCATATCCGCCATCTTTGATCACGAAATAGATGTTGTATTGCGATTCCCCACCCCTTAAAATATCGAAGGCGATACCCATGTTGATTTTTTAAATTTTCTCATCCGCCATCTTTGATTTCCCGTCCGCCATCTTGGATCACTAAATAAATTACATATTATTAATCAGCGTCCCGAAAATCTCGAAAACGATACTCATATAGATTGTATCCTATTCGTTTAGCCTTTTTTTGCCCTTGACCAAACCCTCCCCCTTCTCGTTTGACCATTTTATTATTTTTGTCTGGCCTCTAAAAGTTGTGGGGTAATTTTATATAGCCTATAGCCTTTTGGCATAATTGGGCTATCATAGGCAATAACAATTTTTTAAACCCGACTGCTAGTTCCTGAGATAAGCCGACATTATCTTTTAGCCTTTTTAGCCTTTTGCCCGGCCCCAAAGGGTCGAAGCGTTATGTTATATAGCCTATAGCCTTCCGGAATAACTGGGCTATCGTATACAAAAAGAATTTTTCAGATCCGACCGGTAGTTCCTGAGATTAGCGCGTTCAAACAAACAAACAAACAAACAAACAAACAAACAAACAAACAAACTCTTCCGCTTTATTATATTAGTATAGATGTGTATATATATTTCTTATGTGCCTGTGTATGTCACTGAACTCCTCCTAAACGACTGGACCGATCTTGATGAATTTTTTTGTGTGTGTTCAAGGGGACTTGAGAATGGTTTAGATTCACAATTTAGTCCACTGGAAAATGTTTTTTACTTAATTTTTAATTTGTAAGTAGTTGTGGATTTTGGAATGTTTCACATTGGAACCGACGGACTGCGCTGCTATCGCAGTGTCAAATTTTATATTAATAATTTCGTCAAGGAGTACATCGAAACCTTACCTGAATAAGAAAACATTAAAAAATAAAGATTTCGAGTCGACAACATATATCCGCAAAATTCGGATTGTCGAGTATTTTATTAAATTCTAATGGTTCTGACAGACAAATCACAGTCGCCATATTGGCCACTTTAGCGAAACGTCACAGATACCGGATAACATTTTGAGTAAGTACTATTAAGTCTAAGTACTAAATAGTTTGTATGTGTAAATACTTTTTGCTGTTATATTTCTTAAACAATTAAAACGACAATTGGAAAAGTATCCGCCCAATAAAGGAGATTTGTGTTTGGTGTTACCCCGAACATAGATGATATACTAGAGAACCTTGAATTTACGCGAGCGAAGCCGCGGGCAAAAGCTAGTTAGAGTATAATATTGTGAAATTAAATATTTGTTTCAAAAAGGTAGCTGGGATTGTTTTTGGCTGAAGTTTGAGATCTCTGTAGTATGATTGTTTTTAAATATAATAGGTGTATTAAAATGTACATACATACATAGACTCACGCCTATTTCCCGGAGGGGTAGGCAGAGACTACGGAACGCCATTTGCAACGATCCTGACATACCTCACTTGCTTCACTCACTCCCATCAAGTTTCTCATGCATGCTCTTCTGGTAAGGGTACTTCTGACTTGTCCTTTTTTCAGGATGTCTCCAATCTGGTCAGAGAACGTCCGCCTAGGTCTTCCCCTTTGACCTGTCCCATTCACACTTGACTTATATATCTTCTTTGTCAGTCTATCGTCATCCATCCTCTCCATGTGCCCAAACCATCTTAACATGCCTTTCTCAATGCTTGTCACTACATCTTCTTTTACCCCAAAATCTCCTGCAATTCCTCCGTTGAAGATGCATGTATAACCTGATCATCAGCATAAAGGAGGCATTTGACGAGTAACCCATTCATCCTTAATCCGCAGTCACTATATTTTAAATCTTGCAAACAACTGTCCATGAAGAGGTTAAACAGCCACGGCGACGCTACACATCCCTGTCTAACACCTTTCTCGATGGTAAACCAGTCAGTGTATGCCCCGTTTATCCTCACACAAGCTCTAGAATCCTCATAAAGGGATTTCAGAGCTCGAATGAGGCTGCTGTCCACCCCGTTCATTGACAGCACCGACCACATTTAATTCCTCACCACTTTATCGTAAGCCTTTTCCAAATCCACGAATGCGCCTAGACCTTTTGGCCTTTGGCCAAAAATTTTTCGGCTATGCTTCGCAAGGAAAATACCTGATCCGTGCATCCCATACCCTTTCGGAATCCCGCTTGTACATCCCATATTTTCTTGTCGGTTACTTCCATAACTCTTTCAATAAGTACCTTTGCATACAATTTGCCAACAATGCTGAGAAGGCTAAGGCCTCTATAGTTTTTGCAGTCTTGTTGCGAGCCTTTTCCTTTATAAAGAGGCACAACTACAGCTGTGGTCCAGTCATTAGGTACTCGGCCGGTGCTCCAACACAAGTTATATAACCGCTGCAACTGACCAGCTATGATGTCCTGTCCAGCCTTCAGCATTTCGACTGTAATCCTATCATATCCTGCAGCCTTACCTACTTTTATACTTCCCAGTGCCTTCACGATCTCATCCACGCCAATAACGCTTTCATCATTGCTATCATTACCATTCATTTCAGCTATCGGTTTCTCTATCGGAGTTCTTTCAAATAAACTTTCAAAATACTCTTTCCATCTCTTCAGCACGCACAATTCACCATTTACTATATTTCCATTCTATTCACCATTTACTATATTTCCATTCTCGTCTCTGATGGATGTGTGTTCTGAGGATTGAGTTCTTCCTCGAACTGCACGAACGGATTTCCAGAAAAACTTAATGTCCCTCTGGAAATCGTCAGATAATCTGCTATCAAACTCATCTTTCTTTTTCTCTTTTTTCCTTTTAACCATTTCTTTCACTATTCTTTTTGACCTAACAAACACATTTCTTGCTTCATCTATGTCTAGACTCGTTGCTTTTCCCATTCTTTCATTTGCTCTGGCAGCCAACCAATCTGACCAAGCTTTCTTCTTCTCTGACACTGCTGATTGTACATCCTTGTCCCACCATGTATTCTTAACCTTTCGTATTTTCCTTCTCTTGGTCACACCACATACTTCAGACGCTACACATACTACCTCTTCTTTAAAGGCCTGCCATAATTCTTCCATATCATTTATGCCATCGAACTTTTCCAAATCTTGCTATCAATCTTCGTTTATACTCATCTTTCACATCTTTCTCTTGTAGATTTTCTACTTTAATTCTTTCCAAGACCCTATTTTCATTACGCTCTCGGTGTCGCCATCCTTTAAAGAGCCCACTTATCCGGCTCAACACCAAAAAGTGGTCTGTGTGGATGCCGATCCCTCGATATACTCTTGTATCCAACACATTCTTTCTCAATCGTTCATCTACCATCACAAAATCAATCATACTTCTTCTAACATTTTTCGCCTCTCGCGTATACATATGTATCCTTTTATGATCAAACATGGTGTTTGTCACACAAAGGCTCCACTCCAAACAAATCTCAAGCAGTGCTTTTCCATTTTTGTTCACACTCTCATCACCAAATGCACCTAACACCCTTTCAAATCCATCTCGCTTTACTCCCACCCATCCATTGAAATCCCCTAACAAGATCAATCTTTCATTATCCTTGCAGTTCCTCAAAATCTCTCTTAAACTCTCCCAAAACTCCTGCCTTTCGTCTTGCTCATGTTGTGACATACCCGTTACTATATTGACCATAGTAGCCTAGCATTTACACATTCAAACTTTTTACGCACTCATTCATTCGCGCAGACAGTACTACACCAACTCCCTTACAGGCTCTGGTGGTACTATCTACCCCAGACCAATACGCCGTATATGCGCCATGCTTGGTGGTGTCACACCCTTTTCTTTTTGTTTCATTCACACAAAGAACATCAATCTTTCTATCATCCATCATCTGACATACTTCATCCAATTTGCCGTTCATTCCTCCACCAACATTCAATGTTGCAAGCCTGCTTTCCGTAGACCGCTTTTCGCCCTCGCGGGAAAGGAGACGTGATGGGTTGCGAATCGCGTCGCCGCCGTATGGAGAAGAAGAAGTTTTTGTTCCCATAGCGTTCCCACGAGATTTAGAGATCTAGACGGTCCATCCCCGCAGTACGGGGGTAAGGCGGAATATCAGCTGTGCCCTGTGACCACCAACACAGCACCCTCCGTTTACGACCAGCTTGCCCTCTGGCCACGAATCCCTCGGCACGGGTCGGTTCACACCTTAGATCGGGGTTTTGTTTCGGGTATGCTCCCTGAAAGTTGGTTTAAATTCGGAGTTTTCCTTCTCCTAGACAGGTTGCCAAACAAGGCTAACGAGGCCCATCTCCGTATTAAAATGTGACAACAATTTAATGGTAAACGTAATATTAGTTGTAGGTATATATTGCTTAAACATAGTATTTACTTTGTATCTAATTATTGCTGGACCCGACAATACTTATTAGGTAATTTAGTTATTGCTTACATGGTTTTTAAATTGTTATTATTGGGTTAGTAAGGTTTATGTAAATGGTAGGTATGTTTAAGTTATACGCTTTTTATTATGTTTAATAATAATAATAAGTCTTAGGACAATTTTATTTGGATAATGTGATGTTTTGTTAGAATATTATATTTTTAATTTACATACATACATAGACTCACGCCTGTTTCCCCGAAGGGGTAGGCAGAGGCATATTTAACGCCCACTTTTCGCCAGTGTTTGATCCCACGTAATAGGTGGCGAGCCTATTGCCGCTTATCGGGATATTTAGTTGTGCGTCGCCTCGTCCGTTGATCGGCAGGTGCACCACGCGACAGGTGAGGTTGGCGCCCGACCCGACAGTTCTTGGTGGGAACCCTATGCACATTTTTAATTTATTTTATATATTTTTTGTGTTTCTATAGCTGGTTAATTTTATAAGTATATTGAAAATGTTTTTACGCGTGTTTATTATTTTGTAATAGAATAGAGTGTAGGTATTATATTGTTAGGTAGTTAATTAATGTTTCCTGAAATTTAGGCATTTCAATCTATCGGTGTTTATTTAGAGGAATAATTGAATGTTAAATATTTGTGTAATTTTTGATATACTAAAGAAAAATATAGGTAGTGATTATTTGGTGTAATTACGTTATATTATTGGTTATCGTTTCATATGGTATAGTGGATTTCGTTACAATACAATATTTATCGCCCGTCTTGTAACTCAATAGTTCTGTTTATGTTAGGTTTTCTTATAGTGCTGTACCTGAAAATAGGAGCCCTGCGAAGCGGGGCTTCGTGAACTCAGCTTACGTTGTCAAATCAACGATAAATGAAATGTTATTATATCAAATGGAAGAAATTAAATGTAACATTATATCATATGGATTAGGTTATTATGTTATATTATAGCATACGATAATTATATCTTGGCTACATTTTATCAAGTAAAATTGGATTATTTGTTATTTTGCCACATAAGTTTTGTATTCTTGTGTGTAAATAAAGTATTATTATTATAATATATTACTCATCCATGATAAATGGTATACACTTTAAAAGATCGATGGAGTGTTCACTTATTTTCGGGTATATTTATTGAGATATCTCAGTATTTTAATCAAGTAGGTAGGCTAAATCATGCAATCTGGATTTTAGTATATCTCAGAAGTACCTAACTTAGGTAGACGACGCGCACGCGAGGAAGCAAAAAATCCAGTATTTTTTTACAGTTTACTGGATTTTTTACTTACTAGACCTATAACTTTAGTTACTGAAACTTTTAAGTACACACACCCCAGAATTACAAAACAATGATACTTAACTTACAAATATAAGACGTTTTAAAATCTTGAACTAGCAATTATAGCATCACGCTAAATCATACTAGTACCTACAAATGTCCTAAAAGCGAAAATAACATACTATTTACATATCCACTGTGTACCATATCTAATACAAAATGGAATAGTTTAGTCAAAAAGTTAAATATTAATAATATCAATCCTCAACTCGAATAAAATTACCTACTTTAATAATAACATTACAAACGGAACTACCCAACAGTCCCTTATTACATTAAAACCGTACACATTTACCCTATCATCAAATACATACTCATAGAATACTCATAGAATTGTAACAACTTCAAAGTCATTGTTTCACATTAATTATTCCATTAATCATGATTGACATATTCCTGTGCGAACATATTATTAAATCCATTAAAGCTCAGAAGCGCATCAACGCTCGTACGAGTTGCACGTATGCCAAAAAGGCGCGCCTATACGCGCCTACATGCGCTTCCAAAAACGAGCTTTTAGGCGTGTATAAAACTCTAATCTGAAACCGCATATATAATCATACATTTTACTATAAACAAATTTCTTATATAAAAAAACAAAAAGGACAAACAAAAAACAAAAATAGAAGATACATAAGTTACATTACTATACTTACTAACCATGTCTCTTAGAACACTCATTCTCAATATTTTATTTCTATATAAACAACACTAAAATAGTGGTTCTAAAAAAACACACTACAACCTTTTTACAAACTAACCAAATCAATCTATACACTTTAAAATAAAACATAAATAAGCTAAATCTATACCATACATTCCATTCATAGAAAACTTTCATACACAACACACAATAATAAGCAAACATATTTAAACACTCGAAAAACAAAATATCACACAATTACTAAATCACACCTACATACATTAACATTACATACATACAATTAAAATATATATACACAATTACACATACTACACTAAAATATTACTACCACGTAAATATCATCTATTAAAAATACTAAAAAACGAAACACTAAAAATATATAAACTACTTGTCTGTTTTCGATATAAAAAAATACCCTGTACCTACTTACTTCTAAGAGGCTTATGTTTAACTTACTACCAGATATAGTAACATATAACAGATAAAAATAGTAAATGATCACCAAAATGAAACCTGAAATTATAACTAAAGTTTTAACATTTCGCTATCCTATTTAAGCAAAATGACTCCAAATAAATCATTGTTAACCCAAAAGTAGTAAATGATGATGATATGATAATGAATGATGAATGACCAAAATTAAACCAGCATTTAATGTAAAATTATAACCAAAGATTTTTTGTTAGTTGTATGAAATACCAACACATAAATTGGATTTGGCTACACCACCTACTTTAATAAACTAAGTTGACGGAGCCCTGCTTCGCAGGGCTCCTATTTTTGAATTAAGGGTCACAAGAGAACCTAACATAACCTATTTATTTGGTGATCATTTACTACATTTGGTGTTCGAATACAATTTTAAGTGCAGTCGTGACTAAAATAGCTAGTACTATTGTAATTTTAGACTTTATTTTTTTGGTGTTAAGTTTACAGGGTGTCATAAGACCCATCACCAAGCCGAAGTCTACTCGATTTAGACATCATGCCAAGTCATACTAAGCGAAAATAAAACCTGGGAAACGATTTTTTTTTTTTAAGGAAACACATTTTTTAATCCGCAATTAAAAGTACGCGCGTGCAATTTTCGAATTACCTACTTATCCATGGGTGCATAGGACATCTATAGAACAGGTTGGCAGGGTAAATGCATCCATATTGTACCTAATTATAAAATTTTCATAGTAACTTAGGGCCTTAATATCTCCGGAACCATTAATTTCCCAGGCATGGTACAGAGGTAAAAAAAATCGTAATGATTGGTACATTATGGGGTTTCAGTTTCAGTTTTCGTTAAGGGTCTTTTTACACCCTGTATATTTTTGGTTAAAGAACTAAGGGTATCAAAGCATTTTATGCTGGTCATTATATGTAAACCCCTTCTAAAAACGTCTCACATAAAAGGAAAAATCTTATATAGTAGAAAAAAATACTAGGTACACTTGATTTT
This sequence comes from Euclidia mi, assembly GCA_944739405.2. Taxonomy (NCBI): domain Eukaryota; kingdom Metazoa; phylum Arthropoda; class Insecta; order Lepidoptera; family Erebidae; genus Euclidia; species Euclidia mi. Next base: position 9,155,470 of record OX123208.2, read on the forward strand.
TCTTACTTAGAAATACTTCGGATCCGCTGATTTAATGTCTATGAAATCAAACACTGAATTAACGGTCTCAAATAACACCCAAATTCAAAACAATAAATTGTGGATCACACAAGTTTTGTCTCGTATAAGGATTAAAGCCACAACACTCGTCACACCATTGAATGACAAGGCTACCACTTTAACCACTCTACCATACACGCAGTTTAGTATGTATAGACAACAATAAAATTGCTTTACCACCCTTACAATATACCTAACTTAAATATTGTTTACACATCACAAAACAACAATATCAACTTTCTTTTTCTTACAAGTGACAATTTTCATCGACAAATAAATCTTATTGTTGTAAAAAAAAAATTATGTTTTTTTTTTATGTTAATAGGCACCAAATGAGCAGACGGATCGCCTGATGGTAAGCAATTACCGCCGCCCATGGGCACAAGCAACACCACAGGAGACACAAGTTTGTTGCCGCCCCTTGGGGTTGGGAATGGGGATAGAATAAGGAGTGGGATGAGGGAGAAGGAATAAGGGATAGGGTCTCCGCCACTCTCACTCACCGAACGAAACGCAACAGTTTAGGTAACAACTTTACGTCGATTTTCTGTGAGAGGGTAGTACTTCCCCGGTCGAGCCGGCCCATTCATGCTGAAATCAGCAAGGCTCTACTACCTATAAAATCTGTTTTGTTTTTGTTAAAAGTGGTAAAGCAAATATATGGTTAACTATACTAAGCCCTTGAACTGTATAACATACCTTCAACAACTGAGCTCTTCCTGCTATCACCATCCTTACGCCTCTTGTTACCAGCCGCCCCTAAAACAAGCAAGCGGAAACGCAAATAATAAAATATATGTCAGAAAAGCTGCCGATTATATCATAATATACAAAAGCTGACAAAGATTATATTTAAGGGCATTTGCTAAGCAAACGTAAAAGTTACAATATCAACAAGGTTTTAAATAGTCCCACCGGTATGCACATGCCTCTTCTCGCTATATAAAAGCCTTATTTATTGTATAAGTATTAATTGTAATATACTCTTTTTCTTCTTTCTCTTAGCGTTATCCCAGTTTCAACCTGGGGTCCGCTTACTAGTCTAACCGGATTTGGTTGAATATTAGCTTTTCCACAGAGCGACTGCCTGTCTGACCTCCGCAACCCGAAGGGATAGCGATATTCCAATGGTTTAGACTAGTGTCAGTTTACTTAGAAGGTACTGATGCCCTGTAACGACTGTCAAAGATCTTCATGACAACCGGGACCGACGGCTTAACGTGCTCTCCGAGGCACGGGACAAGCGATAATTAACAATTCAATACGCACATAACTCCGAAAAGTCATTGGTGCGCACCGTGGATTCGAACCCGATACCCTCTGCATGGCAGTCTGTTGGTATATCCACTCGGCTAGCGCTGCCTTAGTTGTAATATACTAATAGTAAATATTACAATCCAGCCTTGATATCCAAATAAATAATATAATTCAGTCCTTTATATAAACTGTCCCACTGCTGGACATAGGCCTCTTCTCACTTTGAGAAGGTTTAAGCCATAGTCCACCATGCTGGCCAAGTGCGGGTTGGCAGACTTCACATGTCTTTCAAAAACATTATGGAAGGACTGTCAGACATTAATGATTAAATAGCCACCGTCGATCTCACCTTCCAAATGAAAACTAACAATTTTATTTACTATTTTTTTATAGACCTGTATCCCCGAAGAGGTAGGCAGAGGTGTAATATTACACCCACAATTCGCCACGAATTTTTAGGTCCCACGTAAAAGGGGCGAGCCTATTGCCGTTACCGGGCACATCACCAGATTCCGTGCTGCTACTGAGAATCCAGAAAAACCCAGTAACACTTTTGCCCGACCCGGGAATCGAACCCGGGACCTCCGATCAGCAGTCGCATACGCTATCCACTGGACCACGGAGGCAGTCGGCTATTTACTAATATATAGATATGTACTTAACCATATGAATAAATATCACAGGGAGTAGAATCCTGCTAGTTTCAAAGTAATAGGGAAGTTTCCTGCAAGTGAAATAAATTATACAAGTATTTTTATCTAGTGAAATATGTCAAAATAATGGTAGTTTCATTCATCAATTAATGTTAAAACTTTATTTAACATTTTTTATCGACAATTTATTGATAATAAGTATTCTATTTGACAGCAAAACACTATGACGTCACTACGTCATATTTCATACAAACGCCGTAGAAAAGGTAGTTTTTGACATTTCTTTAAAAGTGCTTGATTTGACTAGTTGGAAACAACCCTATTGTATTTATTATTGTTACATTTCGTTCGGTGAGTGAGAGTGCCAGAGGCCCCAACCCGTTTTGCTTTTCCCTCATCCTACTCCTGCTATTTCTTTTACCATCTAGGCTGGCAAGGCACTTGACACTCCTCTGGTGTTGCTTGTGTCCATGGGCGGTGGTAATCACTTACCATTAGGCGATCCCTCTACTCGTTTGCCTAACCTACCAATTGCATAGTTAGTTGCACGATAACAAGTCACCAAACATTAGTTAATGTTTTATCTTTCTTTTTGTTCGTCCGGGGTAATCTCCGAAACAGCTGAACCGATAATAACGGGACTTTCACTGTAGGTAAAGTACTTTGTGGGGCTACAAATAGACAATTTAGGCATGCACCATGTAAGTGGAGCAGTTGTACATAAAAAAGGCGAGTAAAACTCCGAAATAAACTTTGAACACTCACCTTCACTAGTGATGTCTTGTCCAAACTCGGCGCCAATGACTCCGAGCAACACAACGGCGGTAGTCTGCTTACGTTTCAGCTCGGCTAGAGAGGACGGCTTGCGGACTATCTCCTCTTCCTCTTCTTCAAACTCCTCCTCTTGCTGTGAGGGAAAAGAAGATTATATTTCGCGAGAAAATAATTTTGTTTGTAATCAGGACTGTGCATGGCCTGGCTATGGCAAATAGTAAATTTATTTTGACGACATATGGTAAATTTTATTTTTAATTTACTTATAGACTCACGCCTGTATCACCGAAGGAGTAGGCAGAGGTGTAATATTATACCCACATTTCGCTAGGAATTTATAGGTCCCACGTAATAGGGGGCGAGCCTATTGCCGTACCGGACACATCACCAGACTCCGTGCTGCTACTGAGAATTTCCTAACGGAAAAACCCAATAAGACTTTGCCCGACCCGCTTGATTCTGCGCCGAGTGTTGTGAGTTCGATTCCCACACGAGACAACACTTTGTGTGAGCCATAAATTGTTGTTTCGAGTCTGGATGTCCATTGTGTCCGTTAGTTGTATGTTTGTAAAGTCCCCCGCGACACAGGATTTAGTCCTAATGCGGGATTTGACTTTAAAAAGAAAAAATAAGAACGAAGTTTGCCGAGTCCAACCATCATCATCAATCATCAACCATCTAGTTCCAAACTAAGCAGAACTTGTAAGTACTTTTAGTACTAGACTAAACATAGAAACGCCCAGGCCAAGACAAACATATTTGTTCACGCACATAACTTGAGCGAGAATCGAACCTACAACCTTCGGCGTGTCTAAAGCACTAAGTCTTTGTTCCAAACGTTTATAGTGGAAGTTTTTTTTTTATAGAATCACGCCTGTATCCCCGAAAGGGTAGGCAGAGGTGTAATATTACACCCACATTCCGCCATGAGTTTTTAAGTCCCACGTAATAGGGGGCGAGCCTATTGCCGTTACTGGGCACGTCACCAGACTCCGTGCTGCTACTGAGAATTCGGAAAAACCCAGTAACACTTTTGCCCGATCCGGGAGCTCCGATCAGTAGTCGCATACGCTATACACTGGACCACGGAGGCAGTTTGGACCAAGAAGGCAGAAGAAATAAAAGAAATAAAATAATGTCGCCCGACCTGTTTTCGGCCACGGCGGCTTGTCTCTATAGGAGAATAACCAAAGCAAGAATACAGGGTGTAAAAAGACCCTTAACGAAAACTGAAACCCCATATTGTACCAATCATTCCGAACATTTTTTGCTTCGGCATCATAGCTGGGAAATTACTAGTTCAGGAGATATTGAGGCTCAAAGTTAGTATGGAATTTTTGTAACTAGGTACAAAATCGATGCATTTACCCCGCCAACCTGTTCTATAAATGTTCTATGCACCAATGGATTAGTAGGTATTGCGAAAATTGCACGCGCGCATTTTTTACAGGGGCTTGAAAAAAGTGAAAACTTAAAAAAAATGTCGTTTCCCAGGTTTTATTTTTGCTTAGTATGACTTGGCATGATGTCCAAAACGAGTAGACTTCGGCTTGGTGATGGGTCTTGCGACACCCTGTATAAATAGGTAGTATATCTGACCTTCTCAACAGGGTCCTTGGGTGCAGCATGAGGGTTGATGCTCTCCGTGTGTGTATACAGAGGCAGGAACTGCGCCCAGTTATCCACCAGGCTCTTACGACCCTTAGGACCTAGTCTGGAAAATTAATAGGAAATCATATTACTACCAGTACGTACGTAAATACATATATAGTCTAACGCCTATATTCCCGAAGAGGTAGGCAGAGGTATATTGCTACACCCACTTTTCGCCAGATTTATTTTAGTCCCACGTAATAGGGGACGAACCTATTGCAGTATCGGGCACATTACCAAACTCCGTGCTGCTACTGAGAATTTCCGAACGGAAAAACCCAATAACACTTTGCCCGACCCGGGGATCGAACCCGAGAACTCCCAATCCCACGCGCATATTTATGCCGCGAGACCAACGTGGCAGTAGCAGCCATACCAGTACGTAGATATATCATATTCAAGAGGACAGGGTTTTACACCAAGTATCAGTTTTATTTAATCACTAGACGTCGCCAGCGGCTTCGCCCGCGTCAATTATACATATACCTAAACCTTCCTCTTGAATCATTCTATCTATTAAAAAAAAAACCGTATTAAAATCCGTTGCGTAGTTTTAAAGATTTAAGCATACAAAGGGACAGACAGACAGAGGACAGACTTTGTTTTATACTATGTATAATCATATAAAAAAATACTCGTCCTGATTGACATATTATCGCAGAGCCATACTACTGACAGTAGCTATAAGGACGTGAGGACCCATTAAGGAAGGATATTTTAATGTGGCGCCTCTTTGGAGTAAAGAGTAAAATAAAATTTGAAAATTTAGGGCAGCCGAAGCCGCGGCGACTGCTAGTAATACCACTATTTGAATATGCAAGTAGCAGCAGTAAAGTCAGTTCTAAATGGAAATGTTTATTTGGTTTTTGATAGCCCATCTATAAAAACAACTAACTAAATATCACGCTAGAACAAAGCTGTTATCATCAATGTTAACAAATATTGCAGACAAGAGTTCGTGAGGACAGATGTTTGATACTCTTTCATGTAAAAACCAGCGAGCTGATTGAGAGACGCTTTTGTACTGTTGTACATACAGTCAGCTTCTTATATAAAGTAACAGATAACATATCCAGACAGATTATCCATTTTAACAGGTAGTAGAGCCTTGCTGATTTCAGCATGAATGGGCCGGCTTGACCGGGGAAGTACTACCCTCTCACAGAAAATCGACGTAAATACCTACTTAAACTGTTGCGTTTCTTTCTGTGAGTGAAAGTGCCGGAAGCCCTATCCCCTATTCCTTCTCCCTCATCCGACTCCTCATCCTATGCCTTTTCCCAACCCCAAGGGGCGGCAACGCACTTGTGAGTCCTGTGGTGTTGCTTGTGTCCATGGGCGGCGGTAATTGCTTACCATCAGGCGATCCGTCTGCTCGTTTGCCGCATATTAATATAACAAAAAAAACAGGAACTCCCAAAGTTTCGTATTCATAGTTTGAAACACAGCGCCAATGATTATAAATATCAAAATATGAAACACTATCTGAAATTAACTCTATTCCATATTTCTAAGGTACATTTTTAAATATTTCAGTCCATAGGAGTGTTTGTTACTATGATTATGACACTTTGAATGACCTCATATTATGTTTGACGTTGTTTATGTTCTGATATATTTGCACACGATGGGTGATTAACACAGTTAGAAGAAATTGGTAGAATCAATATAACTGATAACTTTGGGAGTGCCTTTATATCTGGATATGTTATCTGTCACTTTGTTTAAGGAGCTAACTGTATTATACAGGGTGTTGATTCGCATTTGCAAAATATTTTGAGGGGTGAATATACTACTATAACTGAATTTAACTTGGTTTAAGTGTTTGTAAAGAACCTATTAACAAATAAATGATTTGACTTTGAATACAAATACATGAAATTAGTCACTACAAGTTAAAAAAAAAATTTCGTCATCATACACTTTGAAAATTAACTCGGTGTATTGACCGCCGCGCCGCCGCCGCCGCTCAGCTGATCGCCATTGCAGATGCCTAACACACAAGCTCTCGTACCTAATGTGAGTGTGACTGCGCGATAGAGTCTTATTTTGCACGATTCAACAGTTTATTCTGATTTACTATCTAAGTAACATTTAATGAAAATTGGGTCTTATATCATCGCACACCGTTTGAAATAATTTTAGGTTAATAAGTATATAGCAGCGATAGCCTAGTGGAGAGACCGACAGACTGCTACGCAGAGGGTGCGGGTTCGAATCCACGGCGCGCACCAATGACTTTTCGGGGTTATGTGCGTATTAAATTGTTAATTACCGCTTGCTAAACGGTGAAGGAAAACATCGTGAGGAAACCTGCATGTCTGAGAGTTCTCCATAATGTTCCCGAAAGACATGTGAAGTCTGCCAACCCGCACTTGGCCAGCGTGGTGGACTATGGCCTTACCCTTCTCATAGTGAGAAGAGGCCCGTGCCTAGCAGTGGGACAGTTTATATACAGGGCTGATGATGATGCTGATGAAGTATACAATATATAATTAAAATATTTTGCAAATGCAGATTAACATATTGTATAATACACCGAGATAACACATAGGCTTTACGCCACAGTTCGTCGCGATAAACGACTATCATGTTAATACGAAAGGAGTGTATCGTGCGAGAATGAATGGAAATGTCGGTAGGGGACGCCCTAGGCGGACGTACACCGACCAAATAGGTGACGTACTGAAAAAGGGCCAAATTAAAAGTACCCATAACCGACGCGCATGCATGATGAGGTTAATGAATGTCGAGGAAGCGAAAGAAGTATGTTTGAACCGAAGCATGTGGCGTTCTATAGTCTCTGCCTACCCCAATGGGAGACAGGCGTGACGATATAGATAGATAGATAAAAAGTAATACAAACCTGCCAAGTTCAGCCAGTAACAGCGCTTGTGCCGCCTCCCTGACTTCCAGGCAGTGGTGCTGCCAGCGTCGAGCCAACATCTCCACTTGTGGACGCTTGAAGCTTTTCGCTCCTGGACATGTTACAAAGAGATTACTATATTTTTTTTTTTGTATACTAATTTAGAGAAAATCGGGCAATTGAGCTTAGTGGTGTGCTGTCGGAGTCACCTATTTTCAATAGTGGACTACAGGGCCATCCACAAATTACGTCACGCATTTGGAGAGTGGTTAGGGAGGTCGACGAAGTGTGGCGTTGTGTGAAAAGTGGGTGGGAGGAATTCTTAATTTAGTAACTTCACTTGTCAAGTCTAATATGGACATAAGCAACACCAGAGGAGTCACAAGTGCGGTGCCAGTCTGGATGAGAGAAGGAATAGGAAGAGAAGTGGGATGAGGGAGAAGGAAAAGCGGATGGGCCTCTGGCACTCTCACTCACGGAACACAACGCAACAGTATAAATACTATCACTTTACGTGGATATTCTGTAAAAGGGCATTAGTTTCCCGCATCACGGCTTAGTCACGCACCTGTCGGTGCAGAATGGTATCGTATCTTTCCTGCAAGGTAAGGTAACAATCTTGTTAAGATCGCTGTTAGTGGTTGGATGATGTTGGCTCAAATTTAGTCTGTGTGGAGAGCTTTGGGCGTGGCCTATGTCCAGTAGGCCGACAAAATCATGATTATGGTGATTATGATGATGATGATGATGATGTATACCTGCAGCGACGACCTTGTCCGGCAGTAGTACACAGTGTAGCGTGGCGAGCAGGGACCAGCCCTGCTTGATGTGCGCCTGCTGCGCGGCCAGCTGTTCTTCCCTCTCTTCGTCCGCCGCCCACGATGATGAGCTCCTGGTTGAAGGTCTGGAGGATGGAGTATTACGTTTGCTTTTGGTAGTTGGGGATTTTACGTAAGGTTTCGAAAAGTTCCGAAAAGGATGTGATAGTATTTCAAACAGAGGTTTTGACTTAATTTGAGAATTAGGAGTAAATCCATCTTTGTCATACTTTAGTATTCATGTTTTGATAGATTTTAACCTCTTCTTACGTTATTAAATGGCGTGATAAATATTAAGAATGTAATTAGTTTACTATTATCGTCAGCTGTATTCTTAGCACGACTTCCGGCAAGATTAGGACCAAAAGTTAGACTATAGCCATAAAAAAAAAGTTTTTTAAGTACCTGTGTAATCTTCTAATAACTTCTTGCTCTGGTACGAAGCTAGCGTTGCTCATCGACATGAGGGTATTGGCCAGCGCTACGATGGATAGGAGGTGGTTTGTAGTCAGGGTTGTGCTTAGTTCCCAGTGTAGCTTCGACGAAAACAGCCTGGAAAAATGGTTAGTTAGGTTTAATTAAAAATAGCTCATGGACTTTGCATTAATACCTATGTCTTCGGCAATTATTTGACATAGAAATCATGGATACGAAGTACACTCAAATATGTGTAGCGGTACACCTGCTGAAAGTAGAGTAGTTGATACTTCAGCGACCGAATCAATCTGCCTTTGTATTCAATCGCATGACACATCATGCCAATCGATGGGACACATCACTTATCAAATGCGCCGAATCCGAAGAATCATGCGAAGGTAGCGGCTAGCTTTCGGTCACGTAACGCGACGCGTAATGTGTCACAAATAAATAAAGGTATCAGAAATTTAACCGGCTGTGATATAGAAACAAAAATCACGAAGCTAGCGTGACATAATTAATAGATGGCCCCTAAAGAGATTGTGCAGTCATCTCAAAGTTTACTGAAAATCATCCGTATGTCAAGCTTTGTCAAGACGTTTTACTGAATATCATTAGTATGTCACGCTTCGTCAAGACAGTTCACTGAATAGCGGTACAAATATTAAAACCTAAGTATCATAAATACGCACCGAGTCAACTTCTCCTGCCTCAGCAGTTCCGGAGGTAGGTCGGACGTGATGAGCAGCGGGTCGTCGGGAGCTGACGCGCAGGCATCTGCCCAGCTACCGAGCCAGGTCGGCAGCTGGACGGCCATGTGGCCGTGGCGGGATACCACGCCGAAGCAGACGGGCACCTGGTGACGAGGCAAGGGTGTTAAGAAGACAAATGTTGTTACACCGATTTTCTGACTGTAAACGCTAAAATTTGTGAGGATGGAAGGATGTTTGTTATAGCGCATCCAAATCGTAGTTACTTTTGGTTGGGTAAGGATCCATCTCTATTTACTTCATCTTCATCCTGATCCTCCACTCATTCCCTTTCCCTTCACAAAGCACGGCAACGCACGTGTCATTCCTCTGATGTTACTTGGGTCCAAGGAAAACAGGAATCACTTATGAATCACTGACCATCATGCAATCCAGACGCTCCTATGCCGCGTATTACATAAAAAAATGGGCTCGAGTCTAAATCTTTACGGTTAAATTAGTACTTACAAATTATCTGACATAAACCATAGAATAAGTATTCCTTTGAGTCTCGAAAGTCGGACAGCAGTTGCTCCGTGGAGAGAAGTTAGTATAAAAAACAGATCATTAGATTAGAAAGCATACTCAGGCTCCAAGCAGGTAACAAAGACACAGCTATAATAGTGACAGTGATAACAAATAGGCATGAGACCGATATATCAAAAGGAATCTGAAATCTGATTCCAGTCAGAAATCGTATCGATCGATATTCCAATATGAGAAAAACGATTTTAGAAAACGCATAAAAAATACCACGATAGCGCAAACAATCTAAATCTAAAGCTTACGTTTTCGATAGTTTTCATATTCATTCGTTCTCTATCACTCTACCCAACGACTACTTACTTAGAATGAGAGAGAGCGAATTTCCGTTTATGATCAGTTTATAGAGCAAAAGAGATGTAACGAATTGTCGCCATGCAAGCGAATCGTTTTGGATTTTGGCGAACTAAAAATCGAAGTGATAATATCTAATTCAGATTGCAACTATTTATTGCAAATAGTTATTAGGAATTTATATTTGGAGAGTTTTGTTTGACTTGATTGGCCTCATGGCTACAATACAATAAGATTTCGCTTGTTTGCGTTTGTCGTATAATATACTAACTAGTAACTACGCTCCAACATCCGCTACTGAAATCGGTTTCGAAATCTGAAATCGGATTTGTATCGGTTTGCGAAAAATCCGAAAACATGGATGCCTAATAACAACATAATCATGGGTTCGCTTTCTAGTGTAAACAGATTTGACAAAATATTTGCCATCTGAATTGATACATTTCATTTCATCATTAATACATAAAATCCTTGCGTTATTGACTGACTGACAGACAAGCTACAACCAAAACTATTGGGCGCAGGAAGCTGAAATTTGGCATGTGTGTTCATTGGGGACCGTCGGGGTGCGCTAAGAAGTGATTTCCCGAAATACCCACGGGATCGGTCAAAACAGATAAATTTAAAAAAATGTGCAGGCGTAGCTGCTGGCGTCCTCTAGTTCGTTATAAAGTGCAGCGATAGCCTAGTAGCGATACGAACAGACTGGCATGTAGAGGGTATCGGGTTCGAATCCAAGGTGCGCATCACTGTCTTTTAAAGTTATATGCGTATTAAATTGTTAGAACACTTTAAGCCGTCAGACCATCGTCATGAAGATCTTTGACAGTCGTTAGGGTAAGTCCCAGTAAAGTACCCTCAAATAAACTGATACTGGTCTAAACCATGAAATATTGCTATCCCATTGAGTTGCAGAGGTCAGACGGCAGTCGCTCTGTGGAAATGTAGATATTCTGTCGTATTGGGTTGGACTAGTAAGCGCAACTCGAGCTCCAAGGCATGTAAGTTTTGGATGTAACGCTAGGACGATGATGATGATTTGCTATTTTTTTTTTTAGGACCACCAGTGGTTATGACAAGAATGCATTCACAATACTTAATAAAAAAATACAATAAATTCTTAGTCACTTGCATAACCTTTTAAGGTAGCCACTGCATGTACAAATAAGTGAGCAATATATATATTAGCATTTATGAAAATAGACAGTAAACAAAAAAAAGGCAGGCCGCTAACTTTGAAAGATTATATAGGCGAACAAATAGTATAGGTAGTGAAAAGTAACAAAATATTTAATGGTAATACTAATGCAGAAAGATCATAGTAATAATAATTATTTAGGGTTAAAAATACAGGCGAAAATTTCGATGATTATCGGAATAGAAATGTCTATTTGGATAGTGACTGCAATATACGTACCCGAAGGTAGATTCTATGCCACAGGTAAAGACACCGTTGTTGATAAGTGCCTTTATCTTCTTGTAATTTGTACTTTACATAAGATATACGTACCATAGGCCTCAGTAACCCAAGCTTGGACTCGCAGACCCTGTCCAAGTCTGGGTCGAGTCCCCACGCGTGCAGCAGTGATATGAGGATCTGCGCGATCTCCATGGTGTGGGGCGGTTCGGCCAGAGACATGTCTCGGGGACGCTGGCGCTTGCCTTGAGTCGCTTCATCTGTAACAACGGAAATTAAAATTAAGCTTTCACGAATCTATAATATTACAAAACTGAAGGATTTGTTTGTTTGAACGCGGTATTCTTAAGAACGCAAAATATATACATACACATACATACATACATAACGTCACGCCTTTTATCCCCGAAGGGGATATATAGTGTATTTCTGCTTTTTAAAATATATTTAAAATTATTTTTGCTTTGGTTAGCTCATATGTCGAGGAAGCTAAAAAAATTTACATCAACCCGCCTGGCCAGGGTGGTATAGTATGCCTCCTATAACTATTGTATCACAATGTAGGAGAGGCTTAAGTCCGACAGTGGGCTGCGAAAACCTGGATGATTTCACAATTGGTTTAATGGTTCAAGTTTCTTTGGTGGATATAGCAGATGCATTAAATTAATTGCTATTAGTCGGGTGTTTCTTTTAGAAAGAAAGAAGAAAAGAAAAAACGTTTATTTTTATAACAGACGAAAGACATGATATAAACAATGTGAGAAAAACAAACTATAACTATTAGGCACAAATCGTACACGTCATTTTTAGTCCACGTTTTCAAAATAATATCTTTAGTGTTAGTGAGTCACTAGCCGGGCCCCGTAGAATATCAGTGCCAGCAAGTCTGGTATTATGCTGAACGGGATCCTAATCCCTTTTTTTTAATTTGTGTCGAGTTGGAAAATCCTCATGGAGTCCCTCCGTCCTGGGGGAAGGGTGCCGAGGGTCGGGTATCACCGAAGCATTCCTCGCTACCACCCGACGGGTATTGGCCCGCCAGATGGTCAGGCGGGCCCCGAACAAAACCCCCTTGGCGGCGGATGAAGGTGTTGGGCTTCGCCGCCAAAACATCCAGCGGCCGCAGAGGATAGGCAAGACGGCAGCGCAACACCACATCTCCTCTTCCTCTGCTGCCCCACCGCGACGCAACAAATGGTGCGCCCCCATTTGGTCGCGGGAGATAGGGCGCGCGGCAACGCAACACCGACACGCCTCTCCTCCCGCGACCGCGTCCGACTGCGAGGGACAGACAGAACTGTCCCCCGCACCCGCACCTTTGGACGCGTCCTGCGCAGGCCCCTCCAGGCCCACGCGGAGCGTCCACTCCCGGGATCTCTCTTAGCTTCACCGCGGGTGTCCAAGCCACGGTTACTGAGCCTAGACAAGGTGGAGATCCCACGTGGGGGACGGGGTCCTATTACTGTCACGACCTAACCTTAGCATGATAACATGGAGCTGCTAACGATGTTTTTGTTTTTTTATTATTTTTTTATTTTGTATTTTTGTATGTACCTTTCTTTTATTAAGTAATTTTTGTTAGGTTGTGGCAGCAATAAAGCATTTTTCATTTCATTTCTTTAAAAAGGATTACAAATATAGTGATTATTAAAAGGCATTAAAAAAAAAGTTAGGATACGGTCAATAGCTAGTAATTATACAAATCTTTTTAAACCAAGCACACAACAAGGTACCTATATTGCCTTCCATATGATCCATAAGTTAATTCAGACATCCACTATGTGCCAACCGGTTCGAATCTCGAACCGGTTACACAAGTGACATGTTAACGCGAGGATATCTCACTTCCTATGTGACACATATCGTGTCACAACTGTGCGGTGAGTACGAAGCCTAGCGCCGTAGTTCCTGTGTTACGACACTATGTACCTACTACTATTTTACATTTGCTGAGCGTTTCAATGCATTTATACCAATTGGAATTATTTTGATAAAGTCTTCTGAAGAGTTTTTAATCCACACACGAAAAGTGAATCAATTTAAAAATTTGTGTGTGAAAATATTCGTAGATCTCCTAAAGGATCCCATAACAATATAGTCCATTGAAATTTTTTGGGCTTAGCGTGATTTGTCAGAGGACGCAATTTTATTTTATAGATGTCTAGAGGGGGTTCGTACAATGTTAAATCCAAGTTTGTGGGGTCGCAGACCTTGTCCTGCGGCCGCTATCTTGAAAAGAATGGTACAAAAACTCATTTGTAAATGAGTTTTTTAGTTTATCTGGCTAACTATTGGCGGTACAGAACAATTTCAAAATATGTTTTGATGCAAATTAAATTCTCTACAACTTTAATTCCGTAGCATTTAGCCGTAAAACGAAATATAACAAAGTTACAAACGAAAATCGAATATAATTTGCAACAAATTTTCTTTTCAATATGTTATAATTTTTTCGTCGTCAGCAATAAATAATACATAAAAATTTTATTTTCTTCTTCCAAACAATACCCGGTCTTCCAACTTGAGACTGCAGTACCATAAGGACCAAATTTCACTCATCACAATGACCCTTAAAACTGAGGTGGAAAAAAAAGACAAACTCTATCTCTGGGCATCCGAAATTGATAGTCTGCCCAGCCAGAGGATACTGCAATGTGTTCTGCAGTGCATAAATGTTCTAGAGACTCCTGCAGGATATTAGAGATAACAAAATTCATAGAGGAAAATGATAAATTATCGACAAAATAGCTACTTTCCTCTAAATATATTCATAAAAATTGTATACTACTTATTCAGACCTTCTACCTATACTACTTAATCAGACCTTATGCCAAAGCCTAGCTCATCTCAAAGACTAGGGACACAGTTATAGTGGGAAAACATACAAATTGTCAATGCAATGCAACAAAAAAAAAGGTCAATGAGTGCATAGGTTTCCCATCAAGAACTTAGGGTCCCAAGCCAACCTCACCTGCCAGTGGTGCACCTACCGATCAACGGATGAGGCTCTGGCAAACAAAATATCCCGATAAGCGGCAATAGGCTCGCCACCTAATACGTGGGATCAAAACACTGGCGAAAAGTAGGCGTTTAATATGCCTCTGCCTACCCGTTCGGGGAAACAGGCGTGAGTCTATGTATGTATGTATGTATGCAATGCAACCCTAAATGTAACTTTTCAACGGACTAATAACAAAATAAGTCAATTGTCATTTCCCGATCTCAAACGTAAAGCAAGGAGTACATGATCGCGGCTTATAAAGCTGGGTCAACGACACTTTTAATCTATTCTTGAATACACCAACTTAGCAACATAACAATAATGTAATCTAAAGTTACAACTTAAAGCCACGGACACATCAGATTTATTCGAACGCCATTTATCTATGCTGCTTCCGAGCTAAATAGTTTGGTTTACAATCAAAAAGAAAATTAACTGGACACTGGTAATCAAATCGTCAAATCTTAATAGTCAAATTACATCGTCTTTGTCCTAGCGATATCCCAGTTACATTCTGGATTCCGCTTACCGGATATTACTGAGTATTAGGTTTTCCACAGATTGAATGCCTGTCTGACCACCGACAATCCAAAGCGATAGTGATATTCCATGGTTTAGTAAAATAAACTTTCATGAATAACGAACCGTCAAGGTACTGAAGCTTAATTCTCGTATTTTTATATGACATTGAAATTATATTTTGAATGTACTCAGAAGCGGTATTCGGATAACCTAATGTCATATCGTATAATTTGAAATAAACAGTTCGTCATTGACGCATATTTTGACACTTTTTTCAATTACGATCTCGTTACTATTTCATTCAAATATTTGATAATTTAGAAGAATGCGCTTTTTGTGACGTAAGTATGACACTGACATTATATCGAAACTGTATTTATTTAGGAGAATTGGGCCCTGATTTTTCAGGTTTGAAATATACATACCTATACCCTCTATGACGGCGGCAAATCGACTATCAAAAGTCTTTATAATAGCCGGGATCGATAGCTTCAAGTACAGCCAATCCATCAAAGTATTCACTTTTCCACGGTTACTGCCGTCTGACCTCCGCAACCCAAAGAGATAGCGATGTGCCATGGTTTAGTCTAGTATCAGCTTATTCAGAAGTAGGTCACTGACTCGCTATAACGACTGTCAAAGATCTTCATCACAGCCGGGACCGACGTGTTCTCTTAGGCACGGGGCAAGTGATAATAGCACTTGTGTGTACGAGCCCTTAAATAAACACTACGACCTAAAATCACGTGGGTAGACAGAAATGACTTATATAGTCCAAATCTAGTCTTGTCTAAGCCTGATAATGTCTAGACTTCGCTACAAAGCTATCTTGAGTGTCTATTTATAGTTTGCTGTCGAAACTGCCAATGAGTATTTATAAAATAGACCATTTATTTTAGTAACTTGCTACTTAAATAAGTGTGATAGATTATGAGGGTAGAAGGATGTTTGTCACTCTTTCACGTAAAAACTGCTAAACGCTTTTTCATGCAGTTTTTACCAATAGACTGTGTGATTTATGAGGAAGGTTTGGACGTGTAATTATACTTCCTGTTCGAAGCCGGGACGAGTCACTAGTCAGCTCTAAAAATAATACAACCAATCGAATGACACCGCGGCGAGTGTTGTGGATTCCCCACTAGATAATTTTTGTGTCATCCATAAATAATTGTTGTTTCCGCGGCGAGTGTTGTGGATTCCCCACTAGATAATTTTTGTGTCATCCATAAATAATTGTTGTTTCCGCGGCGAGTGTTGTAGATTCCCCACTAGATAATTTTTGTGTCATTCATAAATAATTGTTGTTTCTAGTCTAGGTGGACTTTTACGTTGTATGATTGTTAAGTCCCCTGTGACGCAATAATTTCTTGTGCGTACTAGTGCTTTACACAAACAAAAAATATCGAGGGCGATATTATAATTATATGAATAGTATTCAACTCTTCCACAATTAAAAGCGGACGATACTTTTCATATTAAATGATATTTTGTAGACGCTCGGCATAATTATTTGGTGTAAAATTAGTATTGTAGTGAAAGAATAGAGATTTGTAGCGTAACGTTTATCAATGTTACTAAAGATTTTTGATGCACTGTTAAAGATACCCCATTATAAATTACTTTTCGTGCGTACACTCTTAGACACAACTAACAATTTTATTATTATATCGTAAGTTGATCAATTACAAGCAATGTAGTTAAATCCTTAGCCCACTGAATAATCGGCTCTAAACTATTTATTGTTGCGGAGGTCGCGGTGCGAATACATACATACATTTGTACTCGGAACGCAGAGACGTGATAATTTTTCTGTTCACGCCGTCTAATCGAATACTAATATATAAAGCTGAAGAGTTTGTTTGTTTGGTTGAACGCGCTAATCTCAGGAACTACTGGTCCGATTTGAAAAATTCCTTCAGTGTTAGATAGGTAATTTATCGAGGGAGACTATAGGCATATAACATCACGCTATGAGCCACGGGAGTGGAGTAGTAGCCTTAAATAAGGCGCGTGTAACCGCGGGCATCATCTAGTAAACTTATATGAAACTAAAAGAAGCCCGCAGCTATGCCCACGATTTTTTTTTATTTATCTGTTTCTGAACATCCCGTGGGAATTTCGGCAAATCCATTCTTAATGCACTCTAACGGTCCTCAATGAACATACATGCCAATTTCAGCTTCGTGCGCCCAATAGTATTGGCTGTAGCTTTTCCGTCAGTCTGCCAGTAACGCAAGGGTTTTATATACACAGATATACTGATACTTTGGCTCAACTTCGCATGACCTTTTAATACTCGAATTTTATTTAATATTATTCTGCGGACATAGGTGCGGGTTATACATTAAGTAACATGAAAATACCTACTGTAAACTTACCACGTAATGTAATGTATGTATAACTGTTATATGTCCAATAAATAAATAAATAAATACTGGTAATTCGTTCTTTCAGAGAAATATTTGGTACAATATCTAGACTAATTTAAGGTAGAAGACCACAGGTCAATTGCCAGACTTTTCGCATACTTAGGAGAAATTCTTCTTACGCGTAATATATTTGGCGCCAAAATTACACCACCGGTATACTTATGTATGTAAAGATTCTACAATTTTATTTATATGTTTTATTTAAAGAAAGACAAATGTCAGCTGTTGATTTCTTTTTTCATATGAAAGTGTGGCTGACTCTGGTATCAGAGTTTTCAGACCGCTCGAAGGCATCCGACATGGCCTAACCTAACGATTCTTCTCTTGATACAAGAACCAGGGCCGACAGATTTACGTGCCCTCCGAAGCATGGTAGCGCTCTGATGAAAATGCCTCACGCGATCACCCATCCATCTGGTGACCTGTGCAAGGGTTGCTTAACTTTGCCGACCGGCAACCTAAATATATATATTTTTTTATGGTAATAGGCGGCAAACGAGCATACGGATTGCCTGATGGTAAGCAATTACCGCCGCCCATGGACACAAGCAACACCACAGGAGTCACAAGTGCGTTGCCGCCCCTTTGGGTTGGGAAAAGGGATAGGATGAGGAGTGGGATGAGGTAGAAGGAATAGGGGATAGGGCCTCCGGCACTCTCACTCACCGAACGAAACGCAACAGTTTAGGTACTGTGACTTTACGTCGATTTTCTGTGAGAGGGTAGTACTTCCCCGGTCGAGCCGGCCCATTCATGCTGAAATCAGCAAGGCTCTACTACCTGGATATGTCACGCTAAGAGCGATTCGATTCTATAATGATTATTTTAAGACAATTATTATTTACTAATACGTCAATAGTATTATCTTACCTCTAACCACGGAACAAGCGCCAAAAAACCGGTTTCAAACGTTATGATTTTCCGAATCAAACAAAATACGTTTTCTCATTATGAAAACATATTAAAATTATAATTATTGTTTCCGTATTTATTTATTGAACGTAATATTATAAGTAATATACTAAAAAAAACTAATACGTCATTGGTCTGCCGGTTTATTTCCTCTATTACTTACTACTACTATATTGTAAACGTAAAAAGTAAGTGAGGATAGATGGATGCTTGATATTATTTTTTATATCGTCATGGCTATATACCGCAAGGGGTAGGCAGAGGGGTAATATCGACCACACTCGCCACGGAGCCTGAAAAAGGGCCCGGTAACGGCAATAGGCTCGCCTCCTATTACTTGGGACCAATTCATAAGATGATATTCCGTTGCGATAGTGTCAGTCTCGCGGGCGAAGCCGCGGGTAAAAAGTAGTATTTTATAAACCGTTGTTTTATTCCAGTATCTAATTTATACGGCATAATTATATTTATTGTGCACGTTTATGGAAAGTCCTCTGCTTCAAAGAGATTGTACCTACCTAGAGGGAAATCCGCCGTGAAATAATATTTTTAAATAACCCAGTTCTTATTATAACGAAAATGAATGATTTAATTGCTTACAGGAAAAGGCATACAACCTTTTTCTATTTGGTCGCTAGTGCTTTATATTATGGCTTCCTTCCAAAGAGCTGTGCGATATCAAATTGTAGGTACTTTATATGACGCAATATTTGGTTTGCTTTGTAGTTTCTTTTTGCGATTTCAAGTAAAAATATACACGACTATCTTTTGCCAAAGGCTTCTCCCACATGGTTGATGATTCTCGCGACAAAATGTAGCCTTTGTATCATTCTGGGGATAAGCTATGTTACTGGCAAGGTTAAGCAAAATAATATATGTTTAGTAGTTGACCCCCCAGACTGCCTCCGTGGTTAAGTGGATAGCGTATGCGACTGCTGATCGGAGGTCCGGGTTTGACTCCCGGGTCGGGCAAAAGTGTTACTGGGTTCTTCCGAATACTCAGTAGCAGGACGGAGTCTGGTGATGTGCCCGGTAACGGCAATAGGCTCGCCCCCTATTACGTGGGACTTCAAAAATTCATGGCGAAACGTGGGTGTAATATTTACACCTCTGCCTACCCCTTCGGGGATACAGGCGTGAAACTATGAATTAATGATGAATGAATGTTTAGTAGTTTTTGTGTGCAAGAGTAAAAATTTCCTGCTGAACCACTGAATATTGGTGAACATCCTCCTGCTGGACACGAAGAGCCGAAAATCGGGCTCAGTGGCGTGACACTGAAGAGGCTTATATCCAGCAGTGGACTGCGGTAGCCTGATAACGAAGATGAGATGCTCTACCCCTAGTAAGCCACCCTGTGCAAGCGGCGATACAAATTTTCTATCAGGCTATATCTATAACACACCCCACTATGACATTACACATATATCACGCTGGGATGATGATGATACATCATCGTCGCCCTAGCGTTATCCCAGTTGCATCCAAGACTTCTCGCCTTGGAGCCCGAGGTCCGCTTACTAGTCTAACCAGGTTTGACAGAATATCAGCTTTTCTACAGAGCGACTCTCGTCTTACCTCCGCAACCCAGAGGGATAGCGATATTCCAGGGTTTATTCGAGTGTCAGTTTATTTGAGGGTACCGACTCCCCGTAACGACTGTCAAGGATCTTCATGACAGCCGGGACCGACGGTTTAACGTGCTCTCCGAGGCACGGGGCAAGCGATAATAAACAATTTAATACGCACTTAACTTCGAAAAGTCATTGGTGCGCGCCGTGGATTCGAACCCGATACCCTCTGCATAGCAGTCTGTTGGTATTTCCACTCGGCTATCGCTGCCTTCTACATATATAACTGCGTATGTGGTATACAATAATAAATAATAGTAAAACAAACATACATTAACCACATGGGTACGTACCGCCTTGACATTTCACATAACTAGTTTTGCGGGCAGCTGGTACTTACATTACGCAGAACCACATACGTCACTACACGTCACGTCGTGATTGGAGACATGTACTCGCGCATTTACACGCACTTACTTGTATGGGATTTTAAATAAATGTAGGTAGCAATGTTAAGGTCAATAGGGTTGTTTCCAACTAGTCAAATCGAGCACTTTTAATGAAATGTCAAAAACGACCTTTGCTAAGGGTTTTGTATGAAATATGACGTAGTGACGTCATAGTGTTTTGCTGTCAAGTAGAATACTTATTATCAATTTTTCATCAATTAATGGTAAATTAAGTTTTAACATTAATTGATGAATGAAACTATAATTATTTTGACATGTTTCACTAGATAAAAATACTTGTACCTATAATTTATTTAACTTGCAGGCAACATCCCTATTAAAATGACAATATATTCCCGCAACAGATGTGAAAATGTAATTTGAAAAGACAACTGCATTGAAGAAATTCTTTTAATTTTAGAATTAAGTAATGAGAAACGCTTTTTTGCAGCGCTCGCCAGCAAAAAAACAGCAAGCAAACAATACTAAAAGACTGCATTGCATGCTATGCTATCGAATCCCAGGCACACATCACTAACATTTCGATAACATCGAATATATATAATAATATAATACAATCGTGCGTATTAAATTGTTTGTATCGGAGAGCACGTTAAGCTATCGGACCCGGCTGTCATGAAGATCTTCAACAGCCGTTATAGGCAGTCAGTGCCTCTGCATAAATTGACACTAGTCTAAACCGTGGACTATTGCTATCCATTGGCTTGCAGAGGTCAAATGGCAGTCGGATAGTAGTAGAATGGTAGTAGAGCCTTGCTGATTTCAGCATGAATGCCCGCGGCTCGACCGGGTACCAAGTACTACCCTCTCACAGAAAATCGACGTAAAGTAACAGCACCTAAACTGTTGCATTTCGTTCGGTGAGTGAGAAGGCCGGAGGCCCTATACCCTATTCCTTCTCTCTCATCCCACTCCTTATCCTATCCCTTTTCCCAACCGCAAGGGGCGGCAACGCACTTGTGACCCCTGTGGTGTTGCTTGTGTCCATGGGCGGCGGTAATTGCTTACCATCGGGGCCGTTCCGACCCAATGCAGCGCCTGTGTGCGAAATCTATGAAGCGCCTATGCAGTGGCGTAGGGCGGATGACCTTTTTTTTTTTTAGTCGTTACCTAACAATTCTGGCCTAAATTTAATTTTATATTTGCCCTTCCTGCGCCACTGCGCCTGTGTGCGAAATCTGTGAAGCGCCTTTTTTGGCATCCTTTTTCGAAAATAAGTGTTATAATTAACGCATATCTCGGCGCGCGGCGCCCCTGTCACCCTGGCGCCTGTGTGCGCCGCACACATTGCACATAGGGAAGGTTCGGCCCTGCTTACCATCGGGCGATCCGTCTGCTCATTTACCGCCTATTACTATTAAAAAAAATAAGTAAAAAAAGTCGCTCTGTGGAAAAGCTAATATGCAGTTAAATCTGTTAGACTAGTAAGCGAACCCGGCATGCAACTGGGATAACCTTAGGAGGATTTGCGCTTGTCATTGAGTTAGGCCTTAAAGCTATACAAGAATCATTGCCTACAGATGCAGATGCTTACCTACTCAGTTACCGAAAACCAAATCGAAAAAATGTATAGCACTGCTTGCGTTTACATATCAATTTTAGTTTTGCACTAGAAAAAATTGCTGCAGGTATTCGAGTCATGTAAAGAATTCATTGTAATCCTTATAAGGCAAAGATCTGTCCAATACATGCGTTGCACATTCAGACTAGGTACCTCTCGACTGACCAACTGCCCTGCATTATAATGTTGCATTTGATGCAGGCATTCTCAAGTACAGTCTTATCTAGTACGTACAGGGTGTCACAAGACCCATCACCAAGCCGAAGTCTACTCGATGTGGATATCATGCCAAGTCATACTAACCAAAAATAATACCTGGGAAACGTTTTTTTTTTAATAAGTTTTCACATTTTTTAAACCGCAATTTAAAGCGCGCGCGTGCAATGCTCGAAATACTTACTTATCCATGGGGTTACAGGGGATTTAAGGAACATATTGGCGGGGTAAATGCATCGATTTTGTACCTAATTAGAAAAAAATCCATACTAACTTTGAGCCTCAATATCTTCTGAACCACAGTAATTTCCCAGGTATGGTGCCGAAGTAAAAAATGTTCGTAGTGATTGGTACAACATGGGATTTCAGTTTTCGTTAAGGGTCTTTTTACACACTGTATATAAAATTACTTATTATGACCAACATATGATCACAGAGCCTGAACTACTACTGGTACTTTGTCAATGTGTTTACAAAGCAATATGTAACCTGTGCCATATTATAATGTACAAAATGTACCTATGTATGTTCTTGTATGTTGTGGCAATAAATGCTTTTCTTCTTCTTCTTCTTCTACGGCAGCTAGAAACATGCAATTCGGTGGGTGGGTTCGGTGGGTTCCTTTTATAATTCACTAATAGAAGGATTGGCAACGATAGCCTAGTGGAGATACCAACGGACTGCCATGCAGGGGGTATCGGGTTCGAATCCACGGCGCGCACCAATGACTTCGAAATTAAGTGCGTATTCAATTGTTAATTAACGCTTGCCCCGTGCCTCGGAAAGCACGTTAAACCGTCGGTCCCGGCTGACATGAAGGTGTTTGACAGTCGTTATAGGGAGTCAGTATCAATTAATAAGCTGACACTAGTCTAAACCATGGTACATCGCTATCCCTTCGGGTTGCGGAGGTCAGACGGCAGTCGTCCTGTGTAAAAGTTGATATTCTGTCATATCTGGTTAGATCATACAAAATAATTTAGCGAGTCTTAATCGCGTAAACTTAACTTATTTAAGGTATAAATACCTATTTGATTCCGACGTTTCGATCGTCTTGCACTGACCGTGGTCGTGGAATATAACAATTTCAACCCGGGAGGATGGATATAGATTAACTTAAATTTTGACGTTCATAAGCTTCACTTTATGGCCTAGATGAATAAATGATTTTGACTTTGACTTTGATTATCGGCTACTTGGAATCCAGTCATCAGCAAATGTTAACACTGCCGCAGTGATAAATCTCAACAGTGTGTAGACGTCGTTAGTGTAGTGTGTCGGAGTACCGACATTGCGAACTTAAATAAAGACCAAGTGAGGGTAGGTGCCGAAATCCGCACTTCCACAACACGGTGTTGAGGTCTCATTAGTCTCTTCGCGACCACGCTCGGTGCAAGACGAGCGAAACGTCGGAAACAAATAGGTATTTATACCTTAAATAAGTTAAGTTTACGCGATTAAGACCCGCTAATTATTTTGTATTATGTATGCAAATCGCGAAAGTTTAAAATCGATTACCTATCTATATGTAGTTAGACCAGTAAGCGGACCTCGGGCTCAAGGTGTGTAAGTCTTGGAAGCTACCGGGATAATGTTAGGGTGATGATAATAGAAGGATTTGTGACATTCCATCTTTAAGGCCTCCGTCACAATGTACTACAGAGTGAACGCCGAGCGCAAGCCGGGCATGCGCCGGCTCACAGGAAAGCCCAAAGTGAGGTCACCTTAATGGGCAAAATAGAGGTTGAAAGTTGAACTCGGGCGCAGTTGCGGTCGCCTGCTAGCACCTAATGGATATAGGATATAGCGGCACAGGCCACTATCTCCTCCAAATAAAATGTGTCTATAGTACCTTAGGTAAATCAAGCCTGTAACTCTTGCGCCTCCCAAAGTGACAAAATAAAATGTCAAGGCCTGCAAGGCCATCTAACACCAAATGGCGGGCCGAGCCCGACGGGTCGAGGCAAAGTCTCCAAAACCGTACTGTACGTTTTGTACGGTAGAGCCTTGCTGATTTCAGCATGAATGGGCCGGCTCGACCGGGGAAGTACTACCCTCTCACAGAAAATCGACGTAAAGTAACAGTACCTAAACTGTTGCGTTTCGTTCGGTGAGTGAGAGTGCCGGAGGCCTTATCCCCTATTCCTTCTCCCTCATCCCACTCCTCATCCTATCCCTTTTCTCAACCCCAAGGGGCGGCAACGCACTTGTGACTCCTGTGGTGTTGCTTGTGTCCATGAGCGGCGGTAATTGCTTACCATCAGGCGATCCGTCTGCTCGTTTGCCGCCTATTACTATAAAAAAAAAACGCGGTTCGTGGGAGCCCGGCGCTACGGCGTTTATTAAGGAAACCACGGTGGCCCCTAACTTTAATATGGGGTCTCACTCAACCACTTCCTTGATCAGCGCTAAGTCGAATCATCGTCTCGAGCCTACTGCTTTGGGCTTAAACAATAAATCTCTTTATATATGTTTTCGTTCAATACATTTCTATTCATAATTTGGCAACTGGCAATGCGGTTCAAGTTAGTTGCAGTCCCAGTCACCGGAAACCTCGGGAATTCAGCGCGAGAAAACAACTAAAGCCCTTTACATAAGAATCGTGAGTTCGCCACAAAATATACAGGGTGTCACAAAACCCATCACCAAGCCGAAGTCTACTCGTTGTGGACATCATGCCAAGTCATACTAACCAAAAATAATACCTCGGAAACGAATTAATTTTTTTTCAGTTTTCACATTTTTACCCGACTGCGCGACGCAAAGGAGGGTAATGTGTTTATCATTCTATGTATGTATGTATGTATGTATGTATGTATGTATGTATGTATGTTTGTTTCTATGTGGCGTTCTAGAGACCAAATGCGTAGGCCGATTTTGATGATTCTTACGTCTATCGATTCGTCTTAACCTTGCGAGTGTCACTAAAGACATGACAGTAATCAAAATTCACCACAGCGACAGCCAGACGCCATATTGTCAAAATGAAAAAAATTAAAGTCGATGAACTATGTCAAGTGGGGTGTCGTTGAATAGGTATTTAATCATCTTTAGGTTCCTTTTATCATTTTTCATTTTAAATAATAGTTTAGGATATATAACGATTTAAAGATGTTTAACAAAAATAAAATTCTCGCTAATTTTCATACTTATTGATTTAAGTTTTTATTTCAAGTATAAACGATATACAAACACTCGATTGCGAAATTTACCATCTTATAACGAAGTCAATGAATCGTAACTAAAAAGTATAAAATAAAAAAAATAATTTAAAGAAAAACAAAAAACCCGACTGCATAAAAACTAATTTAAAAAAATACGTGAAAATATTAACTTAAATAAAAACTTAAAAGAAAGAAACAAGCCCAGAAGTTTAGAAGTAATATGCAGAACAGAACGACTCACAGTCGGGGCCCCTTGGGAAGATTTGATTGGTAAAATTTGAATGGGCCCCGACTGTGAGTCGTTCTGTTCTGCATATTATTTCTAAACTTCTGGGCTTGTTTCTTTCTTTTAAGTTTTTATTTAAGTTAATATTTTCACGTATTTTTTAAAATTAGTTTTTATGCAGTCGGGTTTTTTGTTTTTCTTTAATTTTTTTTTTTTTAATAGTAATTAAAAGCGCGCGCGTGCAATGCTTGAAATACCTACTTATCCATGGGGTCATAGGACACCTAAAGAACATATTGGCGGAGTAAATGCATCGATTTTGTACCTAATTTAAAAAAAACCATACTAACTTTGAGCCTCAATATCTCCTGAACCAATAATTTCCCAGGTACGGTGCGGAAGTAAAAAATGTTCGTAGTGTTTGGTACTACATGGGATTTCAGTTTTTGTTAAGGGTCTTTTTACACCCTGTACATGTGTGTCGTAGGTATGTGTGTTACAAACTAAGTGATACGCGAAGGTGATCACAAACTAGTATCATGTTCAGTGTTCGATCGAGTAGCACCAAAGTCAGGTGAAATGACAGGTTGTCACCTGATCGCCACCTAGTAGGGAGGGGCAATGCTCGATGGAAATTGCTATTGATGTCATAAGATGCTATATTAATGGAATTCCTATCACTTCCTACGAACATCAACTGTGGTTCTATCACTCTTTCTTTCCCTGAGCAATTTTTCTGAGTCGAATGTGATCTAAATATGATAATTATTCATGAAAGAGTTCACGAAGAAAAAGACAAAGAATAAAAAAAGGCTGCATATACCGTTGCTTCTTAACTATATAAAAGTACAATAAACATTACGGTAAAATGATTTCGTTATTTCATGAAAATTATATTTGAAATACAAAATTCTTCATAATACATAACATAACTTCACGCCTTTTATCCCCGAAAGGGAAGGCAGAGGTGTATTACATACCCATACTGCATGCATTTTGTAAATATACATTGAAACTGTCAAACATAGCATACGAGGGTCAAACTGAAAGTTCTTAGAAAATCAAAAACTGATTACATTAGCCAGTTATTAGTTTTATTATATCTTTTCAAAATATTGTCCATTGACGTCAATACACCGCTGCATGCGATGGAACCACTGGGAAAAGCACTTTGCCCACTCGTCCTTAGGGGTCTCTTCAATGGCATCGCGTTACGCAGCCACCGCTTCTTCAGCATTCATAAACCGCTTTCCTTTAAGTTTTTCTTTAATTTTTGGAAATAAATAAAAATCACAAGGCCGGGGCTATACGGCGGGTGACCCAGTAATTCAACGTTTGATGTCGCCAAATAGTCGATCGTTCGCTTGGCGGTGTGCGACGAGGCGTTGTCGTGGTGAAGGAGGATCCTACTGCGAGGTCGTTTCTCTCGAACTTTTTCCAAGACAAGTGGCAAACAATTGGTAGTGTACCATTCTGCAGAAACTGTTTTTTGATCCTCTAACACAATTGTTGCGAAATGACCTATCCTTCCAAAGAACGAGGCCACCATTTTTTTTCCCGCACTTCGATCTCTCTTCACTTTAGTTGGCAACTCCTCGAAAGGAAACACCCACTGAGCAGATTGTCTTTTGGTTTCAGGATCATAACAGTAAATCCAGCTTTCGTCACCTGTTAGTATGTCGAACACAGCATTTGAGTCACCTCCGTTAAATCTTTCAATCATTTTACGGCATCAATCCACACGATGGAGTTTTTGAGCCTTAGTCAAATTATGAGGTATCCACCGGGCGCAAAGCTTCCTGACCGCTAAATGTTCCTGGAGGATTTTGTGCACTTGACTCATACCGATGCCTAAGCTTGTCCGAATCTGCTGATAGGTCACTCTTTTGTCAGTCTCTATCATACGCCGCACAACACAGATGTTATTTTCAGTCGTTGCCGTAGAAGGCCGTCCCTCACGTACATCATCAGTGAGATTAGTGCGACCACGTTTAAACTCATTAAACCAGTTGTAAACAGTCGCACGAGATGGGGCTTCATCGTGAAAGGCCAATCGTAGTCTATCATAACTTTCTTGTTGACTTAAATGACATCGAAAGTCATAAAAAATCATTGCACGAAAATTTTCTCGTGTTAAATTCATGTTGACGTGACACAGACAATTTTCAATTTGCCGCCAAATCGTAAAACAAATGACAAATGAATGAAATATATACTCAGTAATATTGGCAAAGAGTTCTATTTTCAAATTTTAGAATATTTTTTTTATTATATTGTTTATAAGTGGCCAGTTCTAAGAACTTTCAGTTTGACCCTCGTAATAATTCAAATAGGTGCAGCGTATAAAAAACGAGTCGTTCAGTGGTTCGGCCCACGAGCCATTCGTCCCAATGGGACGAATCACTGAAATTTAAAATGTATATTTTTTTCGTTCAGTGTTTCGTCCCATTGACTAATTTACGTAATTATAAACAAAAAACTGTGTAAAGTAATATCAACAAAAAAAGTGTTTCTAAAATATTTATTTTTTAAATTGTATCAGTACGGGTAGTAGGGATTTGGGGAGACCTTTGCCCTGCTGAGCAAAGGTTTGTGTTATTGAGTTACCCTGATGGGGGTTTTCAATAGCAGCACTGAGTCTGGAATGTGCTCGGTAAGTACTGTAATAGGCTCGCCCCCTATACCCTGAGACTAAAATAAATCTGATGAAAAGTGAGTGTTGCAATAGGCCTATGCCTACTGGGGATACAGGCAAGCTAAAAAACCTTGTTTTAAAAATCTAACAGAAGTAATAGTCCCAGGAAAATTCCATACCTTTTTAATTGCCGATTATAAGTCAAATAAAGACAGAATTTTATTTTTTGCAAATAAGGCTAGGCAAGGATATATTAGAAAATACAGTTTTGACAGTCTATGCGAGGGAACGTTAGAATTTTGTGTCAAGCTATTTTACCAGCTATAGTCCCTGCACTTAGATTTTGAAAGTACAAACAAATATAGTAATATTGCGTCGGTTATTCTTGCATTACTGCCAAATAAAACAAGAAAAAAAAAAGGATTATGAAGTAGCTGCTTTGCAAGCGATAAAAAAAAATCTACCAATCAATGGATGTTGTTTCCATTTTTGCAAAAACAAACGGTGTTGTTATAATAGACAGCACAGGACTACAAACATGGTGGGAAATTGGCATTAAATTATAAATAAAGAAATCAAATGTAAAACAATTTTACAAAAGGAAGCCAATTATTATGAAAATCTGATTTAAGGCAGAAGAAATATAATTAACCTAGACAGACATCATCACTTTATGTTCTGTCTAACAGCACCTATCCATACTGTCCAATTTTTTAAGCTGGAACCAACTGTATGTGGTAGGTTCCAGTTTATTAGATGGGACAGAAAAAACATCGGAAATTGTTTGGTGATCAGAGATTGGCATGGTTCATGTAGATTAACAAATGTTCATGATTGTTCTTTTTTATTAGTATGTATTACTGTTGTATTATTTAGTGAACGAAGGATATAGATATCAAATACATCAATTTGGTTACTTTAATGTCACTAATACGGTTAGTGACATTAAAGTAACCAAATTCTTAGGCTTGCAAATTGAAAGTACTCTGAAATGGAATAAACAAATAGAACAGGTGTGTGGCAAATTAAATCAATATGCATAAGCGCTACACATGCTGAGTAAAACTGTTAACCAAGACACAATTGTTGCCGCTTATCACGGATTGGTTGCATCAACAATTAAATATGGAATTATATTTTGGGGCAATGCAACTGGTAAAGAACTAGTTTTTAAGTCTCAAAAGCGCTCCATAAGAGCAATATGTAATATCTTTTCTACTGGCTCATGTAAACCGCACTTCATCCAGTTAAAAATATTGACAATGCCATGTATGTATATCTTTGAAACGGCGGTATTTGTTAAGAAAATCTGGTCCAAGTTCTCAAAGATAACTAGTAACCGTAGACTTGGTAAACTACATCTAGTTCAAGCTAAGACTACCTTATATCACAACAGCATATTTGTGATGGCCCCCAAGATATACAATAAGTTACCTAGATGTATACAAACTGCTGAAAGTTTAAAATTATTCAAAAACAAATTGAAAGAGTTTCTTATAAATAAAGCCTATTATTCTGATGAATATTTTAATGACAAAATAATGTAATATAATTGTAATTTTAATATGACATAATTAATTTCTATTCACATTCAACTATTGCTTGTGATATTCCTATTATTATTTGAAATTTTGAATAATTATTTTTAATTAAGTATTATTTAAATTGATGACATTATTTTGTATTATCACTATGAATTATTATTTGAATTGGTGACATTGTGTTGTTTTTATATTTTTATAATTATTTCCTTAATATTAATTTGGTTGTAACTATTTTCTTTTTATCTCATATTATTTGTACACCGCAAATGTGGTAGGATGTAGTGGTACTATAACATAACGTTAAGATCTGTAACTAACCTACTTTCCACAAATAAAGTATTATGAATTATGAATTATGAATTACCAATGTTTTTGTAAGACTGTTAAAATGTGATTATCACTGTGATTTCGTTAGATTTGTTTGAGATATTAGATTTTTCTTAGTTTTTATTCAGAAAAAATATATTGAAATTAAACTACAGTTTACGGATTTTATCGCGTTATATTGGTTTCACTGGTTATTTGTTATTACATTTAAACCGAAAGATCTAGAAACTACATTTTTATTACTAGACGACGTTTCGAATTCTTTACAGGATTCGTGTTCACGGCAGACTGAGGTGATATTTGTCTTTGTCTCATGTAGGGATGAGATCGTGATCACGGCATCTCTTCAAGAAATTTAAAGATGTTATGTATCTTGCGCGCTTGGTTTGTAGATCTTCTAACCGGCGTATTTTTGTTGCTGTTTCCACTCCGTACTGGTTAACATAATATTTTCTTGGGTTTACGCGAATGTTACACATTGAAATAATTAATAATGAAACCAATATAACGCGATAAAATCCGTAAACTGTAGTTTAATTTCAATGTGTAACATTCGCGTAAACCCAAGAAAATATTATGTTAACCAGAAAAAATATATTTTATACAGAACTAGATTCCGTTTTTTATTGAATCCTTGATTCTCCCTAAGATTGTGTTGCCGACTGTACTAAGAAAATTAATTTCGTAAAATAAATAGCAATGGGACGAAACACTGAATGAAAAAAATATACTTATTTTTCAGTGATTCGTCCCATTGGGACGAATGGCTCGTAGGCCGAACCACTGAACGACTCTAAAAAACAATGGTGTTAATTCAATATAGTCTAAATTAAAAATAGTGTCTGTCGTGACACTGTCAAATAGGTCATTAAAAAATGTACATTGGAATAAAATATCATAAAGAAAGAAAGAAAAAAAATCGACATAATAAATGACGGGTATTAAATTAGTTTTATGTAAACACACAAGCAAATATTTAATTTAAAAATAAATATGAAACTTGATGGGAGTGAATGAATGCAAGAGAGGTTTGTCAGGATCGTTGCAAATGGCGTTCCGTAGTCTATGCCTACCCCCTCCGGGAAACAGGCGGGAGTCTATGTATGTATGAAAGACGCTCAGAAGGACTTCAGGAAAACAAACAGTAACAATCCAAGATCAGTTTATTGTCTCCAATTTACAAGATCATCAGCCCTATATACTGTCCCACAGCTGGGCACGGACCTCTTCTCACTATGAGAAGGGTAAGGCCATAGTCCACCACACTGGCAAAGTGCGGGCTGGCAGACTTCACATGTCTTTCGAGAACATTATGGAGAACTCTCAGACATGCAGGTTTCCTCACGATGTTTTCCTTCACCGTTTAGCAAGTATGTATGTAAAAATAAATATTATCGACAATAATTTGCCCACCCTACTAATTAGAGCGGTTGCCAAGCAGTCGCCTACACAGTGTCCGTTTTCAATACGATCAGTAACCTAAATGTCAACAATATTATTGGTCATAATGACAAAAAGTTAACAACAGAAGAAGGTTATAGTCAAAGTCAAAATCCTTTATTTGTTTGGGTCACAATAACGCTTATGAACGTCAAAATAATAAATTTATAAAATAATTACTTAAAGACTCTACATTTACATTTACTGCCACGTTCGCAAAGCAAGGACGTAGAACCATGAGAAAGAACGGGCAATAAAACTCACGGTCACTCTTTTTCATCGCCAGGTTTTGCATAATACACATAATTTACATTTTGTAAGGTGCTGCAACTGTTACACCTTCTATATCACTTGTATATATTTACTGTACATAATGATACTCAAGCATAATACTTAAGCTCTGCTTAGTTTGGGACTAGATGGTGTTGTGTGAATGTGGTAGAATATTATTATTATGCCGTTTATTTATTATATTTCTCATGATCACATTTTACAGACTTAAATATTACATTAAAAATATAAATTAAATATATAAAATGGGACCACGGAGACCCACCGGTATCGGGCACAGGGACCAAGCTACCGGTGGTTAGGGCTCCAGAGAGAGGAACCTCCGTACGATGCGTGTCGTGTCCAGCAATACTGCCTTCTGTATAGAGGACTTGACCCAGCCGTCTAACGAGAGCCTCTTGAGGTGGTGGTCGAGGCTCTTGGCAATAAGACCATTTACGGTCACGACTATCGGTACAATGATCGCCGAGTCAACATCCCACATGTCGACAATCTCGTGAGCCAGGTCCAAATACTTAATTTGTTTATCTTTTTCGGCTTTCACGAGATTCTCGTCATGGGGTATGGTGACATCGATGATCATTGCAAGGCGCTCTAATCGGTCTATCACCACAATGTCCGGCTTGTTAGCCACTATAGTTCTGTCAGTAATGATAGACCGATCCCAATACAGAGTAGCACGACCATTTTCAAGAACTGGGTCGGGCACATACCTGTAGTACGGTATATCAGAGTCGACAAGTTGGTACTTTAAGGCAAGTTGCTGGTGGACAATCCTGGCTACTTGGTTGTGTCTATGCAAATATTCGCCGTTGGCAAGACGAGAACAACCGGATACTATATGTCTAAGCGATTCACCAGGCTGGTGACATGCCCGACATATGTCAGCCGTCCCATCCCTTAGAATATACTTCCGGTAGTTGTTCGTCATGACAACTTCGTCCATAATCGAAAAGACAAAACCTTCTGTTTCGGTGAAAAGATCGCCAAAACGCAGCCAGGACACCGACGCTGAGAAATCTACGTCGGGCCCATGCAAGGCCCGGTAAAAACGTCCATGCAGCTCTTTACCTTTCCATACTTCTTCTTTTTTCTCTGTCCACTGCTACCACATCTCGGTGCACACCCGCGTCGGTGTGGAGAAAGTATTCTCTGAGATTGCACACCTCGCGATTGTGGAGGGTCTTGGCACTCAAGAAGCCACGACCCCCACACTTGCGCGGGATGTACAATCTCATCACCGACGAACGCGGGTGATGCATCCGGTATGTCGTGAGTAGACATCGAACTTTCCTATCCAAGGCGTCCAATTCTGTTTGAGTCCATCTGAGTATGCCGAAGGAGTACATTAAGACGGGCATGGCCCAACCGTTACAGGCACGCACCTTATTTCCGCCCGATAAAAAGCTTTTTAAGACTTTCTTCAGGCGGCCAAAGAAACGTGCCTGCAACGCCTGTTTCATGCCAGCGTCATCAATGTTTAATGCCTGCGACATACCCAGATATTTGTAGGTTTCCGTTGCAGAGAGAGATCTAAGTTGTGTGAAATCGGAGAGCTCTATACTATCAGATTCCACACTCCTGCCTCGCTTTACATGCATGACCGCACATTTATCCACACCGAACTCCATCTTAATTGAATTACTAAAGCTTTAAAGCTTTTTTTTATTATTATTATTTGAATTTTGATGTTCATTTAGTTAGCCTCTTCAGAATAGACATGGTGAAACAGGAGCATCCACTTACATTATATATACCTAATAATGCAGGCAATCCGCGAAAGTGATCAGAACCATGATGGAAATGATGCAGTTAAATATATTTTTTTCAGACATACAAGTTTAGATATTTCTTCTTAGCAAGCAATGCAGTAGTAAAGTGATGATAAAGATGATGGTGAGGTACCTACTGACGAATACTTGACTTGGCGTTCGTAATAGATCAGCCTTTGAAGAGTGAGTGAGGCTCATGGATGAATAGCCGCTTATTGTGACATTGTTATAATGGCATTTGCTTCGACGGGCACAAAAAGTCATAGATAATACTTTTCAGGGTCATCATCATCAGCCTTTAACAGTCCACTGCTGGACTAGGCCTATCCTTTGAAAGAAGGAATTGGCCTACTATACCACGCTAGCCAAACGGGTTGGTATAGGGTTTGTATCGAGTTTTCCTTCTCTTACAGTGCTATTCTCCGCATAATATGCTCCCTCTTACGACGCCTAGGGGATGATATGGGGTGGCGACATTCCGTATTCTTAATCCGTTACCACACGGACCTTTTTAGTGTACATACATACATACATATCGTCACGCCTTTTATCCCCGAAGGGGTAGGCAGAGGTGTATTTCTACACCCACTTTTCGCCAAATATACTTTAGTCCCACGTAATAAGGGGCGAGCCTATTGCCGTACCGGGCATATTTCCAGACTCCGTGCTGCTACTGAGAATTTCGTGACAGAAAAACCCAATAACACTGCCCGACCCAGGAATCGAACCTGGGACCTCCCGATCCCACGCGCACATTTATGCCGCGAGACCAACGAGGCAGTCGGGTTTGAGGTCGAGTTTTCCGTCTCTACGCAAAGATGGTATTTGCATCGTGTTATCCCTTAGTCGCCTCTTACGACACCCACGGGAAGATAGGGGGTGGTGACACTTGTATTCCATGCCGTCAACCACACGGCACATTTTGGACACACAAATACGCAAGAATAACAACCAACCTTATCTACCCATTAGATTTGACTACCGCTGTTATATATATATATATATATATATATATATATATATATATATATATATATATATATATATATATATATATATATATATATATATATATAAAATTAAAATAAATAAATAAATAAGTTTTCATACAAAACATTTGCAATTATGAATCCTTTCAAAAACTGCTACATAAAGCATACAAGTCGTTCCCATGCAATTACTGCCCGCGATTATCTCGAATCGAATCGATTTCGACACGACGATAACCTTTGTGTATCGATTATCGATATGTCGAATCGCAACACTAGGGCGTTGCGGGTTTTTAAATTATTGTTACGAAATATTCGTGTAATTGTCTAGAGCATTTATGGAACTTAAGCATTGTTAAATCAAGTTAAAGATTGACGCAATGATTAAGATGGCCAGGCCGCTACAGGATACCAATCGGTACAAAAATAAAATTTGATATCTGTGTCAGTTCCTCAAGTAAATATTTTATTATAAAATTATGTTGAGGGTGCATAGGGTTCCCACCAAGAACTTAGGGTCCCAAGCCAACCTCACCTGCAAGTGGTGCGCCTGCTGATCAACGGACGAGGCTCTGGCAAACAAAATATCCCGATA
Source organism: Euclidia mi (assembly GCA_944739405.2). Classification (NCBI taxonomy): domain Eukaryota; kingdom Metazoa; phylum Arthropoda; class Insecta; order Lepidoptera; family Erebidae; genus Euclidia; species Euclidia mi. The sequence goes on from OX123208.2 coordinate 9,190,636, forward strand.
AGCGGCAATAGGCTCGCCACCTATTACGTAGGATCAAAACACTGGCGAAAAGTGGGCGTTTAATATGCCTCTGCCTACCCCTTCGGGGAAACAGGCGTGAGTCTATGTATGTATGTGTATGTAAATTCTGTTTAGACTAATGCTTGGGTGCGGTAGGATAAGCGGTCCCTGGACTCCAAGGTCTTGGGTTGTACCCGGGACAACGCTAGGGCGATAATGATGGGACTAGTCCTTGGACACCGAACTCTAGGACTAAGATCTTGGATGCAACCGGGATAACACGTGAAAAATAATCATGACATGTCTTTGTCCTTTCTTGGATATGTTTTATGATTTAATTTTGGCGATGTGAAATACTTGTTTGACATAGTCAGATTAAGGCTGCGTGTCTACCAGAGATGTGCGAGGATGCGTAGCGAGGGATGTGTTTGTAAAGAACCAATAGAATCGCTTCATTTACCTCCCCTCGGTCAGCACAGCTCTTGTGGAAACGGCTCAGCGGAGCTAGATTTTTTCGCATACAAAACAAGCGAGGGATGTGTGCGGGGGATGTGTGCGAGGGATGTGTGCGAGGGATGTGTGTGAGGGATGTGTGCGAGGGATATGTGCGAGGAATGTGTTGCGAGGTTTGCGACTAGCCAGTCCATATACGGAGTTTGACGCGAGTGACAGGCAGGCGTTCGCGTCACTCCGCTCTCACTACACCGCACCCTCGTCGACACATTACACAGCTTCGCATCGCATCCTCGCACCAAGCATTATTCACAGCTCCGCTACACATCCTCGTACGACATATTTTCCTCGCACAGCTTTGGTGGAGAACCCCACACATTTTCACAGCACAGGTAGACATCCTTGCACGACACATTTCCCTCGCACATCTCTGGTGGAAACGCAGCCTTATGGATAGATAGAATATTATAATAATATTGTATAATATATTTATGTATAAGTAAATTTATATATAACTATTTATTGTGTATGTATTATATCCCTATTATGTATAAAATAATTATTAAGTTACACTATAATTATTACTTAGTATTAAGTTATAACTGCTACTCAAGTCCACAGTCTAATTGCACCTACCACTTTTATCTCTGCACCACCTTAAGGTTGACAGGTAGAGAATGCCTTATGGCATTATGTCCACCTTTGTACACCGTGTTTGTGCATAAAGAAATAAATATTGAAACCGGCCGTAAAAGGTTTTAGATTCCCTTGCGATAAAAGATTTATTCGTCTTTTGGATACTTAAGTCCACTTTAGCCCACCTCTGGACCTGCCGCTGCATGCAGGTACCAGCGTTGATGTATTTGTACATAATAGACCAGATATAAAGATAAGCGCATCAAGTCACCTGACCCCAGACGGTCCTGTGAAAAGTATAACATGACAACATAACTACATGAAACTAGCTATGTCGCTTAGTTTCACTCGTATGCGACTAATTATTTATTTTTAATTATACTATGACTGGACAAGCTCCTATTTGGCAAGGCGTGTTGAGAATTGAACGGGAGAGTGAATGAAATGTATGTATATCCCATATCTATCCTTTTTTATGGCAAAAGATTTCCACCGATGGATACTCGCAACCCCAGAGAAGTAAAAGGAATAATAATAAATATTGTTTATTCCTCTTAATAATAAATATTGTGCGCGTGGGATCGGGAGGTCCCGGGTTCGATTCCTGGGTCGGGCAGTGTTATTGGGTTTTTCTGTCACGAAATTCTCAGTAGCAGCACGGAGTCTGGAAATGTGCCCGGTAGGTAGGCCCCCGGCTCGCCCCTTCTTACGTGGGACTAAAGTATATCTGGCGAAAAGTGGGTGTAGAAATACACCTCTGCCTACCTCTTCGGGGTTATAGGCGTGAGACTATGTATGTATGTATGTATTCCTCTTGGAATAACTGAACCACGGCATACAAAACGCCTAATGAATGGTTGGATAGAGCGTGATTAAGAGCAAAGCAGTGGGATGGTGACTTCTTGTATTAATAATCTTAACTATATTATAAAGCTGAAGAGTTTGTTTGTTTGTTTCTTTGGTTGGTTGAACGCGCTAATCTCAGGAACTACAGGACCGATTTCAAAAATTCTTTCAGTGTTAGATAGCCCATTTATCAAGGAAGGCTATAGGCTATATAACATCACGCTATGAGCCACGGAAGCGGAGCAGTAGCCTTAAATAACGTGGGTGTAACTGCGGGCTCATCTAGTAAGAAATAAATAAGATTGGGTTTCTAGTAGAATTAATTTGTGCTCAAGTCAACAAAATTGCTCTTATTGGTCACGACTGTGTTATTTGTGATATTAATCTTTCGCTCTCTTTATAACACAAAATTTTTTAATGTGTTTAATTTTTTAATGTTTTTTTTAACAGCTGTTCAGTCCTTACTAAGCCAGCTCATCCTCTACAGCTTCTCGCAGTCGTACTGCTAGAATAAAACTCCTTCTAATATGCTTCACACTGGTGTCAGTCAATATAAAAAAGAAAAAAGAACAGAAAATATTTATTTTGCCACAAATGGCACACACTAAAAATATTTTGGCAAAAAATAGGTACAAAATAAAACATAGTCGAATAAGACACAAAAATAAAAGGACAATAAAAAAGAAATCATAAAATAAAAAAAAACAAAATGAAATAGAGAAGCAAATTATTTATACAATAGCAGATTGTTATGTCTGTTCACTGGCAACACAACACTTCCCGGCTGACCAATTGGGAGCCGTCTGCTGCCATTGGCCAAATAAAATAACAAAGCTGTTCTAAGATTCTAAGTGTCAGTGAGCAGCGATAACAATCTGAAAATGTATAAATTTATTTTAAACTAGAGGACGCCAGCAGCTACGCCTGCATTTTTTTTAAATTTACCCATTTTGGCCGATCCCGTGGGAATTTCGGGAAATCCCATCTTAGTGCACCCCTACGGTCCCTAAGGAACACACATACCAAATTTCAGCTTCCTGCGCCCAATACTTTCGGCTGTAGCGTGTCTGTTAAGATGAACTTAACAACATACGTGGACGTGTGTGTCTCTTTAGTGCCAAAAATATGAGAACTTGGCTTACTAGCTGACCAGACGGGTTGGTACAGGGTTTGATGTTGAGGTCTCTTCGCAAAGGTACTATTTACACCGTGTATCCTCCTTAATCGCCTCTTATGACACTAATGAAATGAGAGTAGTGGAATTTGGAATTCCTAATCCGTCACTACACGGACCGCTCATACTGACAAACATTTTACTGAATGAATATACATAGATACAAAATAGCTTCGCAACTATGCGCTCAAACAAAGCGATCTCACGACTATTCGAAACGTTTCTCATATGTATTACACGATGAGAATTTAAACAATCCATGTATATCAGCCGCTGGTGTATTTATTGTGTGTAACTGGGTCATTAACATGCTGTGATTGAAGAAAATTACACTTGTAATTAGGATAACTCCTTTAACGGATGAGAGACAACATTTTGTTAGAATAGAAATGTGCAAATATTATCCCTCTATACACACATAAAAGATAATTTTCAATTCATTTTGGAAATCATGTCAAGTCATACTAAGCAAAAATTATAACTGGGAAACGATTTTTTTTAGTAGACTCATTTTTTAAACCGCAATTAAAAGCGCGCGCGTGCAATGCTCGAAATACCTACTTATCCATGGGGTCATAGGACACCTATAGAGCATATTGGTGCGGTAAATGCATCGATTTTGTAGCTAATCAGATAAATCCCATAAGTGACTTTGAGCCTCAATATCTCCTGAATCAGTGATTTCCTAGGTATGGTGCAGAAGTAAAAAATGTTCGTAGTGATTGGTACAATATGGGATTTCAGTTTTCGTTAAGAGTCTTTTTACATCCTATATAATGAAACTTATTGTTATTTTATATTATTTACTACAATGCCCATTAGTAGGAATAAATTCTATGTCACGGGCGACTTCACAAACATGCAATCAACGAACACAATGGCTACGGCCAGACTAAAAGCAACAGTTTGATCACATAGTGTTTTCTCGTGTAGAAGTCAAACTCAAAATACTCGGCGCAGTATCAAGCATAGAGCCGTCCGAGGTCGCTTAAATCACTACGCCAACCGTGCAGACATATAAAAATCATCGAGGTATTCCTTAAAAAAAAGCGCACCTATTTTTATACGCAACCTAAAAGACGCAACTCAATTGTGCCACTAAACGCAACCATTAGTTGCGCTCACAAATTCGAATAATTTTTTTTTAAATTTATTAATAGACTCACGCCTTTATCCCCGAAGGGGTAGTGAGAGGTGTGATATAACACCCACATTTCGCCATGAACTTTTAGGTCCCACGTAATAGGGGACGAGCCTATTGCCGTACCGGGCACATTACTAGAGTCCGAGCTGCTACTGAGAATTTCCTAACGGAAAAACCCAATATCACTTTGCCCGACCCGGGAATCGAACCCGAGACCTCCCAATCCCAAGCGCACATTTATGCCGCGAGACCAACGAGACCAAAATATTTTATTTTTATTCCACAGATTGGTGCGCTTTGAAGGATACCTCAAAGCATCAATAACCTAGTCCTAGAGAGAGACAAGCAGACTGCTACGCAGTGAGTTCCGATTCAAACCCACGGCGGCACAATTGATATTAATTAAAACTGCTACCCTGTTTGGAGGCAAACTGGTATATCCCATTTGAAATAAACCAACCCCCTCAAAGCTAGACAGACGTGAGTAAGATAACATTATCTTCACCTCCAAAACAAGTAATGCGAAACAATTTGTAACATTTCTAAACAGTTAAAAATTGTTCAGTAAGTTATTACTTAACGTACCATTTAAGGCACTGTAAGTACACACTTAGGTACCACTTATGTCTGTCGAGATGCTATCACTTACTACCTAAAATGGTTCGCTGAGATCACCGCGAGAATGTGCTCGAAATGTTTAATTTTCTTTAAGTTTTGTGTAGTTATAATTTACGTACATTTTGTGTGAATACTGTACTAGATTCCGCATGGTTTGAATTACCGTGGTTTGCCCGTTCGGTGTCGACCAGTGCGGCAAAATGGTAGACATTTTTTATATTAATGTATATTGTTTTAAGAAAAGACCTAGGCGGACGTTCTCTGACCAGATTGGAGACATCCTAAAAAAAGGACAGATCAGAAGTACCCTAAACAGAAGAGCATGCATGAGAAACTTGATGGGAGTGAATTAAGCAAGAGAGGTTTGTCAGGATCGCTGCAAATGGTGTTCCGTAGTCTCTGCCTACCTCTCCGGGAAACAGGCGTGAGTCTATGTATGTATGTATATTGTTTTAAGAGCATTGCTTCCGTGGTCCAGTGCATAAATCTACTGATCAATTTAATGATCTAAACTGCTGCGTTTCGTTAGGTGAATGAGAGTGCCGCAAGGCCCATAACTTTCTCCTGTTTCCTCATCCCGCTCCGCCTCTTATTCATTTTCCATCCCAAATGGCGGCAAGGAAGTTGTGACTCCTTTGGTGCTGCTTGTGTCTATGGGCTGCGGGAATCGCTTAACACCAGGCGATCCTTCTGCTCGTTTGCCGCCTATTACATCAAATAAATATCTAGGTATAGATAGTTTCGTCTTCTTACAAGATATATTAATAGATAGTTATGAAACTCAACAATTTCATCAGACGATCAGGAAGATAATAGCTATGTGGAGCGCGGGCACAAATGAAGTTAAAAACGTTGCGACCGCGCAACGCGCTTGCGTAACGCGAACTTGCACTTGAGACCCGAGTCGAGTTAACAGGGTTGCTCTGCGTATTGCTCGATATTACTCGATTTCACTAACAAGTTTTTTTTTTAAAGACAACTCCCGCTTTAGTACTAAATCCTGTTTCGCGGGGGATTTTACAAACATACATCTAACCGACACAATGAACATAAAGTGTTATCACGTGTGGGACTTGAAACCACAACACTCGGCGCAGTTTCAAGCGGCGAGGTGGCCTCTTAAACCACTACGCCAACCGTGCAGTAATTTTTCTTCAGGCAGTTTTATTTTTCTTCAGGCAATTATTTTTTTGGCTTTCAATAACTTCTCGTTAAGATAAAAGTAGGTACTTTATAGATTCACAGCGGTACCCTAGTAGGGAGACTAACAAATTGCGCAACGCACAGAGGGTCTCCAGTTGAAACCACTGCGCCGCACGTAGCTGACTTTTCGTAGTTATATGCGTATTGTTACTTTCATTAATTGATTTAGATACATTTGTAGGTAATTCAATAAAATAATTATGAAAGCTCGACACGTTTGACACTGACAGATCTGACAGGCAACAGTCAGTGTCAAACATGCTCGAATGACAGCCAACCATTCGATTGCGATCGTTGAAGTGTGAAGCACGGTGCTTTGGTACGGACAATCATCTTGTAAATTGGAGACAATAAACTGATCTTGGATTGTTACTGATTGTTTTCCTGAAGTCCTTTTGAGCGTCTTTCAGTATGGTTATATTATCGCTTGCCTCGCGCCTCGTAACTATCTCTATCCTTACCTGCAGTATAAAAATTATCACGACGCTACGAGTCTTTAAGAAACGTAACTTGTAGCAACTACCCTCATTTGTACTACAACTGTTTTCTTCTGAAAACAAATAACTTTTTAGTGTTTCTCTGGATAAAACCTTTCTTCACCAGGTTTTGCCGACGTTTTGACCGATTAGCTGTCGACTAGCCGATTAAAACTCGATAAATTAACTTATACCCGTATCTTTTACTATTAATATATGAAGCTGAAGAGTTTGTTTGTTTGTTTAGTTGTACGCGCTTATCTCAGGAACTACTGGTCTGATTTGAAAAATTCTTTCAGTGTTAGATAGCCCATTTATCTAGGAAGGATATAGGCTATATAGCATCACGCTACGAGCGACGGGAGCGGAGCAGTAAGCCTTAAATAACGCGGGCATCCTCTAGTAAAGAAATATAAGTATAATATTCTATGCCTAAGGGAGTAAAATAGGAGTGGAAAGATTTTTTATCTGTCGATTTGAAAGCTAGCTCGATGACCATAAGTGCAGCAGCTAGTCAACCGTACAATATTTTCTTACTGGCCCGAATATGACTGTACATAAAAGTAACAATTAAGTATAGTACTATCATATAAACTGATTCACGGGCTCGGGTCTCTTCTCATTATGAATAAAATAATGTATTCATTGAAACTGTTGCCTCGTTGGTCTCGCGGCATAAATTCCCGGGTCGGGCAAAGTGTTATTGGGTTTTTCCGTTAGGAAATTCTCAGTAGCAGCACGGAGGCTGGTAATGTGCCCGGTGCGGCAATAGGCTCGCCCCCTATTACCTACGTGGGTCTAAAATAAAGCAGGCGAAAAGTGGGTGTAGCAATATACCTCTGCCTACCTCTTCGGGGATATAGGCGTGAGACTATGTATGTATGTATTAATTAAAAAGTAATATAGATACCTATATGTAAATAATCTTTAATAATATTATATAATTTGCTCAAAAATATGTAAATGTAAAATGCAACAGAATTCTTTATGATTTAGATATCACATTGCTACGCCTGCGCCTGAAGAAGGCACTAAGTCTAAAGTTCAACATCAATGTATGCCACCTAATGTATTTGTACACTTAGTTTGCAATAAAGATTGGATTTGATTTGAAGGATTACGCTATAGTCTACCACGTTGGTCAAGTGCACGTTGGCAGACTTCACATGTCTCTCGAGAACATTATGAAGTACTATCAGACGTGTAGTTTTCTTCTTAACAATTTAATATTTACGCAGTGTTTATAAAGTACTAGACGACGCCAGCAGCTACGCCTGCATTTTTTTTAATTTACCCGTTTTGGCCGATTCCGTGGGAATTTCGGGAAATCCCTTCTTAGTGCACCCCTAGGGTCTCCAAGGAACATACATGCCAAATTTCAGGTTCCTGCGCCCAATGGTTGCGGCTGTAGCGTGTCTGTCAGTCAGTCAGTAACGCAAGGATTTTATATATTAAGATAATCAACTGACGACCGGTTGGCGCCGCGGGAGTGCAAGCAACTGCTACGCCGAAGGTCGCGGCTTCGATTCCCGCTCAAGTCAAACATTTGTGTGCATGAACATGGATGTTTGTCTTGGTCTGGGTGTTTCTATGTATAATATGTATGTATTTACAAAAAAAGTATATATGTATGTCTATCCATTATCTTAGTACCCATAGTACAAGCTTCTGCTTAGTTTGGGACTAGATAGTGTTGTGTAAATGTATGTTATGTTACCTACAATATCACATAGTGTGACAACCCTGCTCGGTTAAACCGCGATGCAATGACGCAACTCTGCTCGCGTTGCCCACTTAATTTAACCGCCTTTTATAACCGCATTGTCTTTCGCGTCGCGTCTCACTACTCTTTCATGAGTGCGCGGCTTTTCGACATGTTACTGGGAGAAATAGTTATTGAGATTTTTATTATGAAAAGGTAATATTTTTGCCTAATCTGGTTAGATTAGAATGCAGACTTTGGGCGCTAAATCGAAAGTCCTGGATGTAACCGTGATTACACGCGGTTTCACCCGCGTCCTGAGGGAACTTTTTCGCGTACCCGGCTAATTTATAGCCTAAGTTACTCCTTAGTACGTCAGCTATCCGCCAGTGAAAGTCCCGTCAGAATCGGTCCAGCCGTTCCAGAGATTAGCGAGAACAGACAGACAGACAGACGGACAAAATTTAAAAAATGTCATTTCGGTATAAGTATGTACCGTGTATACATCCATATGCATTTACTAAAAAAGGGTTATTTTAATATTACAAACAGACACTCGAATTTTATTTATCTGTATAGATGATGACAAGTTCTTCTTGTCTGTGTAAATGGTTCTCCATTTAGAAACATAGTCAGTGAAGATGTTTAAATCCTAAAAAGGCAAAAAAATACATTAACTTAGTTACACTTTTAGCGCTCGGGTGATATCTTATACTAAAGCTGAAGAGTTTGTTTGTTTGGTTGAACGCGCTAATCTCAGGAACTACTGGTCCGATTTGAAAAATTCTTTCAGTGTTAGATAGCCCATTATCGAGGAAGGCTATTGGTTATATAATATCACGCTATGAGCGACGGGAGCGGAGCAGTAGCCTTAAATAACGCGGGTGTAACCGCGGGTATCCTCTAGTACTAATATATAAAGCAGAAGAGTTTGTTTGTTTGTTTGGTTGAACGGGCTAATCTCAGGAACTACTGGTCCGATTTAAAAAATTCTTTCAGTGTTAGATAGCCCATTTATCGAGGAAGGCTATAGGCTATATAACATCACGCTATGAGTGACGGGAGCGGAGCGTAGCCTTAAATAACGCGGGTGTAACCGCGGGCATCGTCTAGTTTTTAATAAATAGACTAACCAAACAAGATTTGGATCAAGCAGTACTTGGATGGTCTACCGTTAATAGTATTACATTTCCTTTAGAGTAACATTGTCCTTTGAAGAAAAAGCACATAGAACAATCAGTAAAAAAATAGCTAGACCAGGTCGTTGGACATCAGGTAGGAATAGTGGAAAAGATAATCTATACTAATATAATAAACTGACTGCCTCCGTGGTCCAGTGGATAGCGTATGCGACTGCTGATCGGAGGTCCCGGGTTCGATTCCCGGGTTGGTCCAAAGTGTTACTGGGTTTATCCGAATACTCAGTAGCAGCTCGGAGTCTGTTGATGTACCCGGTAACGGCGACAGGCTCGCTCCCTATTACGTGGGACCTACACCTCATACTTCACCTCTGCCTACCCTTTCCGGGATATAGGCGTGAGACTATAAATAAATAAATAAAATAAAAAATAATAAAGCTGAAGAGTTTGTTTGGTTGAGCTAACCCTAATCTCGGGAACTACTGGTCCGATTTGTATAATCATTTTGTATTGTATAGCTAATTCATCGAGGAAGGCTATAGACTCATATAACATCACGCTATGAGCCACGGGAGCGGAGCAGTAGCCTTAAATAACGCAAGTGTAACCGCGGGCTCATCATTTCTAAATATTTTGGATGTAAAATTTAAATAAATCGCGATAAACGGTAGCGCTATGCATGACGAGGCGGATAGCTCCAGGAGAACCGCCTGAGATGGTATAGCCATCTAATGCGCAGACCGGAGGAGTATATAGGTCGTAAATGTCTAGAGTGCGAAGTACCCGGAAATCGGGCTCGAAGACATCCCAAAAAGCGCTGGATCGACATCGTGAGAAGAGACATGAGTGCCAACGGATTGACTTTGGAGAATGTAAAAGACCGGGCAAAATGGAGAGAACTGAGTAGGAAGGCGGACACTGGTATAGACCGGGATTAATAATCGCCAGGCAGAAAAAAGAAAGAAACGGTAGCGCAATGTCTATAGTTCCTTTATAATAAAAATAAACAAACAAAAGCACATTTTTCTCTACGTTGACTGACATTTGATTGACATTTTGGTCGTCGCTGATATATTTAGAGATTCGATCAACGTTACACAGAACATCAATTACATAACTGACAGGCACAGACCAGCCACCATACCTGTACCGATCGTATTTTAAGATAATTTATTCATATTTTGTATGTTGATAAAGGTATTGACAGTAGGCAGATGATTAGAGTAGGTACGTGATATAAGATAAAAGTCGTAGCTACGACGTCTGTTTATTGAACTACATAAGTGGCTGAAAAGAGGGTAGGAACAGCGATAGACCAACATACTGCCATGGAGACGTTTCGTCGGGTTCGAACCCATGGAATATAGCTATCCCTTTGGATAGCGCAAGTCGTTAATTATCGCTTGTCCCGTGCCTCGGAGAGCACGTTAAGCCGTCGGTCCCGGTTGTCATAAGACTCTTTGACAGTCGTCAGAGTTCGTCAGTACCTCTAAATAAACTGACACTAGTCTTAACCATGAAATATCGCTATCCCTTCGGGTTGCGAAGGTCAGACAGGCAGTCGCTCCGTGGAAAAGCTAATATTCAGTCATATCCGGTTAGACTAGAAAGCGGACCCTGGGTTGCAACTGGGATAACGCTAGGAAGATGAGGATAAAGTGGCTGAAAAGACAAAATAAAGTTAAGTGAAAATGGTAGCAATCTTTAAAAAAATATGTCTTTTGGTTAGCCGTGTGACATACATTAAAATTTAAATTCAATGGTGATGAAAACATTTAATTTATTTATATTTATTTATTTATAGACTCACGCCTGTATCCCCGAAGGGGTTGGCAGAGGTGTAATATTACACCCACATTTCGCCATGAATTTTTAAGTCCCACGTAATAGAGGGCGAGCCTATTGCCGTTACCGGGCACATCACCAGACTACGAGCTGCTACTGAGAATTCTGAAAACCCAGTAACACTTTTGCCCGACCCGGGAATCGAACCCGGGACCTCCGATCAGTAGTCGCAGACGCTATCCACTGGACCACGGAGGCAGCAACATTTAAGATTTGAGCATTTTTTTAATATACGTTAATTATCAAAATCTAGAAGTATACCGGAATGACATAAATAATATGCGAAAATTTTATATATTTAAATAAAACTAATAGTTTCAGATTTTATTGTTTATATTTTTTTTACAATGATTAGTGTGGCTTAATTTGTGAACCTTTAAACAGATGAGTGATAATGACATTTTTGACTATTACCTGCTTTACAGTAACCAAGTACCTATCAATGTTACGCCATAATAAACCACGATCAAAAGCGGTAAATAGTACTTTAATTTCAATAACACTATCTTACATAACACTTAACGTAATCTTATTTAATTAAGTATGAAAAACTTGAAACTGTACGTGAGCACCGACCAAAATAATATTAAAAGCTGTGTTTCCGGTAGTAATTCGATACTCCACAAAAGATGACAGAAAAACTACCGAGAGGAATGTTCCTACTATCCAAGCAATACCGATTATTGGAATTCCCGATCTAAAATGAGAATGCTATTATTACTCTTGTGCTTGTGGTCTTTTCTTTATAGATTACTAGCCGTACTTTCAATTTTAAAAGCGTCCATAGTGACGTTGCAATCAGATTCATCATAGTAGCATTCATCATCATCCGCCTTGCTTATCATCAGTCCTACTGCTGGGCTCGGATCTCTTCTGTCCAAGGAAAATAAATTCATAGCCCACCACGCTGGTCGAACGCGGGTTGTCAGATTTCCCATGTCTTTCAAGAATATTATGGAGAACTTAGAGACATTTTAATAGCGGCTTAAAAATGTGTCAATAAAAAAACATTTCCCAAGTTTTATTTTTGCTTAGTATGACTTGGCATTATGCCGAAAACGAGTAGACTTCAGCTTGGTGATGGGTCATGTAAAAAAATGTAAAAATATCGGTTATATAGATCAACCTCTAATAATCAGCTATGTATTTGGTACAAATAGTTCAAGTAAGTCCGGTTATGACCTACCTACTCAGGATGTGTGCTGAGAAGTGTCCTACGCAATACATACCAGTGACGTATACCTAAGTCCAGTTAACAAAGACTTAGACAAAGCTTTCTACACTCAACACCTACATACTCAATATTAATCAGTTTTACACCACCGGATCTTATATCAATCATTGTATGCCAACTTCCTTATATATCCAATACTAAGAACTAAGCGTAATGTAACAAAGTTATGTACCTCAATTCAAACAAGAAGCACCGATCTTATTTCCAGGTCAAATAGATCGAAAATCGGCCAGCAAACAAAAAAACCCCGGCAAATCTAAATGTGTTCCTTCGAGTTTAACCAAGTTGGCTTTTCAGTTCCGAAATTGGATCAAGTGCTCTATTGCCATGGATATAAGGGCTAAATTTGTTGCTTTTTGGTGGTTATTTGGTGTGGTGTTTTGGAAGCCAGTGTCCCAGCAAGGTCAGTTCATATCATTGGGTCCGGCTGCTGGCCATGGCGAGGAATGTGGGGTGAAAGGCGAAAAGAGGTGCGTGGTGGTGGGGAGGGATACGTAATACACGCCAGCCGGAAGGTAATGTTAATGTAATTCCTTGATTGATTACTGTGAATTTTCTTGTTGTTTATTGTTATATAAACTACAGCAACATATTTTTGTAATTATTGAATTGGCTGCAGAATTTTTATGATACAATTTGCACTTTACGGCAATTTTACGGCAATTCAGATATTTAAAAATGTATTTTATCTATGGTATATCTAACTTCAAATCAATTTACCAGGCCTACCTATTTCCTAAGGTTATAAGTAGACTAGAAAACATTTTAAAGAGTTTTCTTTGCTGTTGCAGATGAGTCGGCGTTTCACCGTAAAAAGGGGATGGTATTGGCGATGCAAAGATTATCCGCGCGCCTCCAGCGGCAAATTTCGAAGCTGTCCGGGTACGACACTTTTGACAGCTTCCAATACAACGTTGCTTCGAGGTTATAGTGGTAATTGTATTAAGCCGTCAAAAGTGTCGTACCCGGACAACTTCCAAATTCGCCGCTAGAGTAGCTAGTTAGAATCTTATCATCGCCAATAGGGTAATTCGCACTCTAAGAATTATTATTTTATCTTAGCCTTACAAAAGCTATACGAAGGAAATACATCTACACCGCTGTCTACTTGCAAGATAAGAGTTGGTGGCACTGGATTTATATATTTATAAAAAAATAAAAAAAGTCCTGCACATCATCCTTCCGGCCTTTGGAGGACGCTTCTGTTTGAAAGCTTAATAGTAAAACCAGTTCATTCATGGTTAAACCGAAAAATCTAATTTTATCCATAAGTTTTATAGCAATAATATCTATCTATCTAAACGTCACGCCTGTCTCCCATTGGGGTAGGCAGAGACTATATGGAACGCCAAATGCTCCGGTTCAAACATACCTCTTTTGCTTCCTCGACATTCATTAACCTCGTCATGCATGCTCGTCGGTTATGGGTACTTTTGATTTGGCCCTTCCGCAGTACGTCACCAATATGGTCGACGTAAGTCCGTCTTGGGCGTCCTCTACCGACATCTCTATTCATTCTTACTCGATACACTTCTTTCGTAAATCTCCTTGCATCCATCCGTTGCAAATGTCCAAAACATCGCAACATACCTTTCTCAATCTTTGACACTACATCTCCTTTCAAACCACACCTTTCTCGAATAACACTCACTATTTCTCACTTTATCATTCTTACTCCGCACATACTCCTCAAAGCTCTCATCTCCACAAGCAATAATAAAAATATAATATATTTTAGCTTCAGATCACAAATCGTGTTCGCTACTGCCCATGAATTAAATCCTTTGCTAAGTGAACGGGCGTGACGCACTCCGCGAGACATGCTCTTGCTGTAGCTAGATCTAAATCTAGAACTAGAGCAACCATGGAGTAGGAAAAGTTGAGGATACACCGAAGAGAATTGGACTACCATTTTGAATAGTAGGTCAATGGCTACTGCCTATGGATATACAGAGAGGTATTACAGTACTCACACATATGCTACCGTCAATTTTGTTTTTTGGTTTTGTCAAAACAAACAAAAACAAAACAAAAACAAAAAATATTTTATTTGCATCTCCAAACATTGTATAGGTACCTACATCATTTTCTTAATGAGTACGACAGAGGCGGTACATGGAGAACAAATTAGGCAACTGCGTCAGCTATTGTTGCAGTTTATACAACTACAACGCTGGTATTCTGACGACCGGTTGGCGCAGCGGGAGTGTGAGCGACTGCTACGCAGAAGGTCGCGGGTTCGATTCCCGCTCAAGTCAAAGTATAATATGTATGTATTTACAATAAAACTTATATATGTATGTTTATCCATTGTCTAGTACCCATAGTACAAGCTCTGCTTAGTTTGGGACTAGATGGTGTTGTGTGAATGTGGTAGAATATTATTATTATTATTATTCTCGCAGGCCTATATAAAATTATAATTTTATTATTAAATAAGTATAAACATTAATTATATAAAATTAAAGAACGAAAACGTAATATATATAAATACACAAAATATATACATATATACGTATATAGTGTACAAATTATTAATAGGTTTTACAGTAGGTAATACATGCTTCAGTTACATTAAAATAAAAATAGAAAAAGAGTAGTGTTTCCGAACGCTCATAGGAATAAAATTGAAGTGTCTATCTGTGATAACAAAATAACCAAGCGTTTTTATGTGTATATAGTTATTTACACGATACAAAGTCATAAAGAAATATTTTTGATATTTTTACCTGTCTGTCTGTCTATGTTTCTGCTTGTCCGGGATAATTTGTGGAATACCTGAACCAATTTTAATGTGCTGTCACTGGAAGATGGAAGTATTTGTAGGGTTACATACATGCATACATAAAGTCTATCATTTGATACATAACATAACATAACTTCACGCCTTTTATTCCCGAAGGGGTAGGCAGAGGTGTATACACACCCACATTTCGCCTGTGATGTTTAGGTCCCAATGTAATAGGGGGCGAGCCTATTGCCATCTACCGGGCACATTATTAGCGAGCGATAATTAACACTTTTAATACACACATAACTTCGAAAAGTTAGAGGTGTGTGCTCGGGGTACCTGGGGATCGAACCCAAGACGATCGTCTCAGCAGTCCGTTACGTACACCACTAGGCTATCGCCACAGGGCACAGCTCGTAGATGATAAATATTAACAAAAAGCTCCACAAGATACCAAACTTCCACAACACAGTCAACCATTTTGGTTTCATTGTATATCATTGTTTCTACTACTCCGTGTTTTAAAGTCACGAATATCCCAACGAGACCGTAAACCGTGGTCTCCAAATTTAAAGACAATGGATGCCTTAGTGCTCAGTAATTTGATAACAGATTTCATTGTGAGAACAAACTAATAAAATGGAACGGTCGATACGTGCTTATGTCATATCTTCACGACTTCTTTGTTAAACGGAGAACTGACCATTTCAGTTATGTGCCATGTAAAGTGCTTTGAGCTTCTTGAATTTTGGGTGGGAAACCCAAGTTTTAATTGCAAATACTTATTTGCAATCAATAGGGAAGTTTCCTGCAAGTGAAATAAATTATACAAGTATTTTTATCTAATGAAATATGTCAAAATAATAGTAGTTTCATTCATTAATTAATTTTAAAACTTTATTAAACATTTTTATCGAAAATTTACTGATAATAAGTATTCTATTTGACAGCGAAAAACTATGACGTCACTAGGTCTTATTTCATACGAACGCCGTAGCAAAGGTCGTTTTTTGACATTTCATTAAAAGTGCTGGATTTGACTAGTTGGAAACAACCCTATTGATTTTGATTGCTGGTAAAAATAAGTTTTGAAGAATATTAGACATTTTATCTAACATAGTATGCATCATCATCAGCCCTGTATATAAACTGTCCCAATGCTGGGCACGGGCCTCTTCTCACTATGAGAAGGGTAAAGCCATAGTCTAGCGATAATCAACAATTTAATACGCACATAACTTCGGAAAGTCATTTGTGCGCGCCGTGGATTCGAACCTAAGACACTCTGCTTAGCAGTCCGTCGGTCTCTCCACTAGGCCATCGCTGCTTATATATATGTTATACAGAAATACTACTATTTAAAATCTTACACATTTCGACCCAGTAGCCATCATGGAAATAAAAAAAAAACCAAGTCCCTTAAACACTTAGTACGCATAGCGTTATTATAGAATGTCTCAACAGTTTTTGAGATTTGCGTCACAAACGCTAAGGCGATTGCACCGAACAGTAGGTTTCATAGTAATTATCCTTCTTTGTATGTCTATTCTTTCTTTTTAATTAATTAATCGCGCTACATGTTGAAACATGTCTAGGTTTACTGTGCTGTAATTCTAACTAAGGCGCTCCACCCACTGCAGCAGCTGCACCGCCCCGTCGCGTAGCGCGGGATGGCAGATTTACTATAGTATGCAAGTATCTCAATTTATATAGAAATCACGCCTAGCACAACACACTGCCGACGCGGAAATGCGCGGGAAGGCGGTTTCTGCCAATCTGCGTGGCATAATAACAACAATTTTAAATTAATTCTGAATTTCTGCAAATTACACCGCTAAGTACCTAAGGCAGATCTGCGCCTCCGTCGCCGCGCGCGTTTTCCGTCGCTCCGCGCACCGCAGAGGGACGCATCTTCAGTGGGTGAACCGCCTAATAGGTATTAAAAATACAGTGTGGGCTGGTTTGTTGTAAAATGGCACGCTATTTATATCATCATCATCAGCCTGCAAGAGTCCACTGCTGGATATAGGCCTCTCCAATGGCACGCCACTGAGCCCGATGTTCAGCTCTTCGTGTCCAGCCGCTGCCAGCCACTTTGCGTATATCGTCACTGCACCTAGCCGGAGGGCGTCCTACACTACGTTTGCCAAGGCGCGGTCTCCACTCTAGAACACGACTACTCCAACGGTTATCGGTTCTTTATATATCAAATAAGAATTGCTAATGTGTCCTCGTTTGACCTCGCAGTCTTCCCATAGTGGCAGGATTACACGAAATGAATAAACAAGATTTCTAATTCAGGCAGAAATTTATATCAAGAGTGCGGGGTTAGCGCCACTGTGATTAAAAAGGCTATCTCGAGTAGTAGACACTTAGACAGCCCACACACACGACTACAAATTAAGTTCTATTCCTATATCTATCATCATCATCATATCAGCCGAAAGACGTCCACTGCTGGACATAGGCCTCCCCCAAGGCTCTCCACATAGACCGATCCTGAGCCACCCGCATACATCCGTTGCCCGCGACCCCAACAAGATCGTCAGTCCACCTTGCGGGAGGCCTACCTCTGCTGCGACGTCATGTGACGTCCTATATCTATACCAATATAATAAAACTGCAGAGTTTGTTTCTCAGTATGTTTGGTGAAACGCGCTTATCTCAGGTGCTACTGCTTCGATTTGAGTAAATATAATAACTTTTGCTTTGAATAGTCCATTTATCGCAGTGCCGCGCACTTGCCCTGAATAACGCGTGCTTAGCCGCGGGCTCTGCTTGTATAAACTATATTAACAGTACAAAGTTCACAGGTAGTAGAGCCTTGCTGATTTCAGCATGAATGGGCCGGCTCGACCGAGGAAGTACTACCCTCTCACAGAAAATCGACGTTAAGTACCTAACAGTACCTAAACTGTTGCGTTTCGTTCGGTGAGTGAGAGTTCCGGAGGCCCGATCGGGCCTGTGTGTGCCAGTGGGATGAGGGAAAAGGAATAGGGGATCCCCTATTCCTTTTCCCTCATCCCACTCCTCATCCTATCCCTTTTCCCAATCCCAAGGGGCGGCAACGCACTTGTGACTCCTGTGGTGTTGCTTGTGTCCATGGGCGGCGGTAATTGCCTACCATCAGGCGATCCGTCTGTTCGTTTGCCGCCTATTACTAAAAAAAAAACGTAGTTTCTGTTTGAAAGAGTAACCATAGTGAGCACCATGAACACCAAAGTAACCACCATGGTCTCCATCGAAGACCGCGACCCCGCCGATATTAAAATAGATTGCAACAGCTTACTCATGTACCAAGTCCATGTTAAGCTGACTCTGACAAAGGATTACGCAATCAGAGGTGAGTACCGATTTCAAGTATTTTATTACGTTCATTCGAAACCTATTGATTAAATTACAAAGTAGTAATAATATAACACAAGGCAAGGCTAATATATCAATATCGCGATTATATACCCGACTGCGCGACGTAGAAGAGGATGACGAGTTTGTGAGTCTATGAATGTACAGTCGAACAACTTCTTGCTAGACCACCATAAGGGCGAGAATCGCTCAGCAAGACATCGTCGCTTCCAGTGCTACTTTACACTCGTTTACAAAACCTGTTTCTAGTGTGCCTCGACTCTATGAGCGAGCTAAGGGATTTTTTTCAGACTGGTCCACCGCCGACTTGTTTGATTGTACAGTAAAAGTATGTTTACTCCTTCGTGGATCGTTTAGTGAAGAAATTTAACGTGTTGGTAAACTTTGCCAGTATTTTTTTATGTAATAGGCGACAAACTAGCGGAGACATCGCCTGATGGTAAGCGGTTACCGCCGTCCATGGATGTAAGTAACACCAGAGGAATCACAAGTGCGCTGCCGCCATTTGGGATAGGAAAAGGAACAAGACGCGAAACATGACGGGGCAGAAGTAGAAGCGAATGGGGCCTACGCAACAGTATAGGTACCTACTGTTACATTACCTCAATATTCTGATCGAGGGAAGTAATTCCCCGATCGAGCTGAAATCAATAAGGCAGTAAGTACAAGCTGGGACGTTTTCTAGGTAGAAGATACCTAGAAAACGTCCCAGCTTGTACTGTCGTCCTGTTAACCATGAACACAGATAGACAGACAGAAAACAGACCAAACTACAACTAGTAAAACTTTCGGATAAAAAATATTAGTAAATAGATTGATTAATAGACTTCGTGTCTAATAAATAGGTAATATTATTGTGATCGATTGTATCACGCGCTAAACTGACAATGCAATTCAATTATGTTTCAAATGTAGATCGGATTTAGTATTATAAAATAGAAAGTAATTTTGA
Source organism: Euclidia mi (assembly GCA_944739405.2). NCBI lineage: Eukaryota > Metazoa > Arthropoda > Insecta > Lepidoptera > Erebidae > Euclidia > Euclidia mi. The sequence continues at coordinate 9,210,155 of OX123208.2, forward strand.
AAGCTTCTAGGAAACTGTATAAAAAATAGGACTTAAATCGTGCTGTTTTATATCTTTCGTCATACGATTGAGGCATTGAAGTCATGCGACAAACATTTTATCTGCTACGATTTTATTCTTAAATCCCGTACTGGCAATAGCTGCCAGTTTCGCCGAAACATTGCACACATAATGAGATAACATATATTTATACTAATATTATTAAAAAAAATGGGCTAGTGCGAGTCGGAGTCGCGCACGAAGGGTTCCGTACCATCATCTATAAAAGAAAATCACGTTCGTTGTAAATACTTTTTAAGTTTCTACCTGTTTATTAAGACCAATAACAAATTGCTTAAAAATTACGTTTGTTGTATGGGAGCCCCCCTTTATTATTTACTTTTTTATTTATTTATTATTTTTGAAAGGTAATATACAACTACATATTCTGTGAAAATTTAAAGCGTCTACCTGTTACAGTTAGTAATTTTGAGCAAAAAATACGAAAAAAAACACGTTTTTTGTATGGGACCCCGCTTAATATTTTATTTTTCGTATTTGTTGTTATAGCGGCAACCGAAATACATAATTTGTAAAAATGAAGAGTTTCTTTGTTTGATCGAACGCGCTAATCTCAGGAACTGCCGGGCCGATTTGAATAATTATTTTTGGATAGCACATTAATCAAGGAAGGCTCTAAAGCTAAATAACATCACGCTATGGACTATGGCAGTAGCCGTAAATAACGCGGGTGCATCCGCAGGCACAGGTAGTCTATTAAAATAACAATAAACAAATATAAGAGTTCCACCTCCTGGGTCAAATCACAGCCTAAAATGTATCCCTACAAATCTTCCAGTGAAGTCCCATTAAAATCGGTTTACCTATTCCAGAGATTACCCCGGATAAACAGAAAGACAGACTGACGGACCGACAGACAACATTTAAAAAGGGTTGTTTATGACTTGGTGTCTCGTGAAATTAAAAAAAAATAGTTAATTTGAAATCGCAGACAGACACTCCAATTTTATTTAGGTATACGTATGTAGGGAATACAGCATCCAATAGGTACCTAATCTTAAATTAATTGAAAATTACATTTCCCGTGTCGCCTGCACCGATTGCGATTGAACAAGTGAGATAATGAAAGTAATTGTTTAGTGCGAACAGATGATGTTGCAACGCTGGACCGAACGGCTAAGCCTTATCTGATGAAGAAACTATCTCAAATGAGATATGTATCTCAGAATTGCGTGAAAGCTCTCAAGAGCAACTTAATGAATTACGATCAGAATTTACGAATGCATTTATTTGATTTTATGACAAAGCAATACAATTCTCTTAGTATGCTGATGGAATAAGGATATTCCGTTTCATTCCGTCAGTAGGTATGGTTAGAGCCGGCTAGCTAAAATACTCGCAACAAATAGTTTCTTTTCTTTCACGAAATTCTCAGTAGCAGCAGGCCGGGCGCACTTCGCATTTTAGGTACAAACTTACAAGTACCTCGGCCGACCACGTCGACGTGGTTGGATTTAGTAGGTTGCCGCGCGCCGCTCACATTAGACGTCACGCAACGAGTGCGACCGCTCCGTATTCTCACGCGCCGTGTTCATATACTGTTCAAATTATAAACTTAAACGCCTTTAACAACAAAAATGTATCATCACAAGTCTAATGCAAAGTATTGCTTAATTAACTGTGTGTCGAAAGCGACTTGAAAATTTGATTTTATTTATATTACGAGAGCAACTTGAAAATTTGATTTTTTGTTTGTTGAGATATCTCAACGATTATAGTGTCAAATTAAAGATTTAGTTCAAAAACCATTTTATCTGTTTGAATCATGTAAATCGGTCCACGCGTTTAGGAAATAACTAAGAATTTGTATAGTAAAAATGTAAACGACCAGAATTTTTGTGCTTTTGTTCTACTAGCTCCAATAGTGGGATAGGATACTTATAGGATAATTATTTATTATTAGGTTCGTGGTCAAGTAGGTAGATAGACGATGAATAAATATAGTAGCAGCGCCAAGTCGACAACCCTAGCGCGCCACTCCGCGCCAGACAGCGACAGCGTTATGTGTTAGAAAAGAACGGGAACTGTTAGGTTAATATCGCATTAGGCACTGAGTGCTTATGCGAGCTGAATTGAACTTTATTGCTTAGTACCAAGAGTCGTAATTTCAATAAATTGGTTTGAAAAGTGAAGCTTCTGTACGTTAGTACTATTAAGTATTCTGTGGTAGCAGCACGGAGTCTGGAAATGTGCCCGGTACGGCAATAGGCTCGCCCCCTATTACGTGGGACTAAAGTATATCTGGCGAAAAGTGGGTGTAGAAATACACCTCTGCCTACCCCTTCGGGGATAAAAGGCGTGACGTTATGTATGTATGTATGTAAATAGTATATTTGTGATGAGATGAGAAACTTGACATCGAGTTCTATAGCAACCCGTTTGTCTATTGTGGCAAAGTAGGTCAAATCCTTCTATTTATTTATTTATTTACAACAATCTTACCTACACTATCATTACAGATCTATGATCCAATGCGACAGAGTGGCCTTACTAACTAAATCCTAAATCTACGCCTTATACCTAGTTAAAAATATCTTAATCTAAATAAGGGTGCATAGGGTTCCCACCAAGAGGGTGCATAGGGTTCCCACCAAGAGGGTGCATAGGGTTCCCAACAAGAACTTAGGGTCCCAAGCCAACCTCACCTGCAAGTGGTGCACCTGCCGATCAACGGACGAGGCTCTGGCAAACAAAATGTCCCAATAAGCAGCAATAGGCTCGCCACCTATTACGTGGGATCAAAACACTGGCGAAAAGTGGGCGTTTAATATGCCTCTGCCTACCCCTTCGGGGAAACAGGCGTGAGTCTATGTATGTATGTATGTATGTGTAATCTAAATAACTTATTACATATAGTGTAACTTTTGCGAGTTCACTCAAGTTGCACCACAATACATCAACCCTCCCGTGAACCTCATTCACCACGCTCTAGTGAGAGGAATTCTCGTCAGTAGGTTAGTCCTGGCTGCAGGCACAGCGAGCAGGGGCGGGATATTGACTCATAATGCTATTGATATTCGAAGAAAGCTATGTCCAGCAGAAATGCTGTACGATAACGATGCATTTTACCCGACCAAGTTATATACGACTACATACTAATAATACTTTGGGAGAACTCACACACGATCAACTAATCCCAAACCTGTACTACGGCAACAACAATCTTCTGTATATATAAAATCCTTGCGTTACTGACTGACTGACAGACAAGCTACAGCCAAAACTATTGGGCACAAGAAGCTGTTGTTGGGGACCGTAGGTGTGCACTAAGACGGGATTTCCCGAAATACCTACGGGAGCGGGCAAAACGGGTAAATTAAAAAATATTGCGGGCGCAGCCGTGGGCATCCTCTAGTATTGTTATAAATATTGTTGGCTTCTAACAGTGAACATAAGTGTTTAGATAAATTACACCCGGAACAAATAGCCGTGCTCTGGAAATCGAAGCCACGACAGCCGGTTAAGCAGACACAGCCACTATCCACTAGGCCAACAGGCCAGTCCGTTGTATAAGTTTTTGTGTTTTTTTTTTATAGGAATAGGCGGCAAACGAACAGACGGATTGCCTGATGGTAAGCAATTACCGCCGCCCATGGACACAAGCAAAACCACAGGAGTCACAAGTGCGTTGCCGTCCCTTGGGGTTGGGAAAAGGGATAGGATGAGGAGTGGGATGAGGGAGAAGGAATACGGGATAGGGCCTCCGGCACTCTCACTCGCCGAACGAAACGCGACAGTTTAAGTACTGTTACTTTACATCGATTTTCTGTGAGAGGGTAGTACTTCCCCGGTCGAGCCGGCCCATTCATGCTGAAATCAGCAAGGCTCTACTACCTGCAAAAATATGTATGAGTGTATACACAGGGTAACACGTCAAAATCAAGCGGCTCTTTGACGTTTGTACCTTTCTTATGGCGTACAAAGGGAATAAGTATTATAATAATAATATAAAAATATTTTTCTACCACATTCACACAACACCATCTAGTCCCAAACTAAGCAGAGCTTGTACTATGGGTACTACATAGATAATAAAAAAATTTTTTTTTTTTTTTTTGTAAATACATACATATTATACATAGAAACACCCAGACCAAGACAAACAACCATGTTCATGCACACAAATGTTTGACTTGAGCGGGAATCGAACCCGCGACCTTCTACGTAGCAGTCGCTTACACTCTGACTACGCCAATCGGCCGTCATTATAATCGTACTGCAACTGTTTAGCTTAACTTGTTGCTGTGTGTACTATAATTATAGGTTTTCTCCGTAGTGGGTATCACTCTCATTATTTTTAACTCAATAGCAACGCTACCTGCCGAGTGCCGGGTTCAATTTGATGCTGCGCTATAAAGCCCGTCAATTCATAGTGCCTTGGGCGACTTTATAGAAACAACTAGCCTTTTCCCGCGGTTTCACCCGCGTCCTGTGGGAACTACTTCGCGCACCCGAAAAACCCAAATATCTTACGGACCCCTATTTTTTCGAAAATACAATATAGCCCATGTTACTCGCAGATAATATAGCTTTCTAATGGTGAAAGAATTTTTAAAATCGTTCCAGTAGTTTTTGAGTTTATCCATTACAAACAAACACAAATTTTTCCTCTTTATAATATTAGTGTAGATAAACGGAGTCATAAAACCAAAAGTAGGTACTTCATTATATTTTTTGCCTCGCGTGGGAATCGAAACACAAAATCCTAATAGTACACCCAGAATTAGAGTCCAAACAACGGCTTTATACCCAGCAATGACAAATCCTTGGTGCAGTGTGTTATAATCAAAACGTCATTACTTGCGCAAACGACGCAAATATCGGACTCATTTGCGGCTTGCGCAAACAGGCGACGGGCTTTACTGCCGACACGAATAGGATTGAAGATAGAAACGATCTAGCGTATTATGTTTTGGAGGAAAGAAGGAGATAGAGGGTTTGTGTGCCTCCAACTAGAGGCAGGACCCTCAGTCCACGCTAGGTGACCTGATAGAGCGCGGTTTGACTTATACTGTCGGAAATTTGTTTATGAAATCAATGATAGATCGCCGTGGTTAAGTAGATAACATATGTGTCTACTGCTTGGGAGGTTCCGGGTTCGATTCCCGGGTCGGGCAAAAGTGTTAACTGAGTTTTTCCGAATGCCCAGTAGCAGCATGGGGCTTGGCAATGTGCCCGGTAACAGCTATACGTTCGCCTCCTATTACATGAGACCTTAAAATTCATAATATGAGGAAATATAGGTGTAACATTACACCTCTGCGTACTTTACCCCATTGGGCCTACAGTAAAATTCAATTATTAATAATGTGATTTATTATCTCCATTAGCGTCTTCCTTGTTGTTTCAGTTTTTATATGATGTCACTAGTGCGTAGGGTGCATAGGGATCCCACCAAGAACTTAGGGTCCCAAGCCAACCTCACCTGCAAGTGGTGCACCTGCCGATCAACGGACGAGGCTCTGGCAAACAAAATGTCCCAATAAGCGGCAATAGGCTCGCACCTATTACGTGGGATCAAAACACTGGCGAAAAGTGGGCGTTTAATATGCCTCTGCCTACCCCTTCGGGGAAACGGGCGTGAGTCTATGTATGTATGGATGTATATGATGTCACTAGTGATCATTAGTAGTGATCTCCGCATTTTTTTATTTAATTTTTTGAAAGGCAATATCCGTTTCAATAATAAATATTGTGTCGCAGGGGACTTTACGAAGAATCAATTAACGGACGCAGGGTACACCCAGACTCGAAAAAATACATTGTGGATTACATAAAGTGTTGTATCGTGTGGGTATCGGCAACAACACTTGGCGCAATACTGAGCAGCGTACTTGCAGTAAATTTTACGATAGATAATTTAGCAGGTTTATTTGGACTAGAAGAAGCGATAGCCGAGTGGACAGACCGACAGACTGCTACGCAGAGGGTCTCAGGTTCGAATCCTCGGCTCGCAAAGACTTTTCGAAGTTAAGTGCGTATTAAATTGTTAATTATCGCTTGCTAAACGGTGAAGGAAAACATCGTGAGGAAACCTGCATGTCTGAGAGTTCTCCATAATGTTCTCGAAAGGCATGTGAAGTCTGCCAACCCGCACTAGGCCAGCGTGGTGAACTATGGCCTTATCCTTCTCATAGTGAGAAGATGCCCGTGCCCAGCAGTGGGACAGTTTAAAGGGCTGATGATGACGGTTTGGACTAGTTCTACCTTCTTTCCCACTACTGTTTCACTTGTGTAGGCAGGTTCAGCAGCAGTGACTATTAAAGACAACGAATTTTGACACTCGTTAAGTTCCGGGTTAAGATTAAACTGCAAGCACATGGTTCGATCCTTACAAAGGAAACTTTGTGTGATCCACAACTTGTTGTTTCACTACTTGTTTCGGGTCTCGGTATACTTTGTGTCCCACAATTGAATCTAAAGTTATAAAGCTGAATACTTTATTTGTACACGATGCAAATACCATATTTGCGTAGAGACGGAAAACTCGACATCAAACCCTATACGACTGCCTCGTTGGTCTCGCGGCATAAATGTGCGCGTGGGATCGGGAGGTCCCGGGTTCGATTCCTGGGTCGGGCAGTGTTATTGGGTTTTTCTGTCACGAAATTCTCAGTAGCAGCACGGAGTCTGGAAATGTGCCCGGTACGGCAATAGGCTCGCCCCTTATTACGTGGGACTAAAGTATATCTGGCGAAGAATAGGTGTAGAAATACACCTCTGCCTACCCCTTCGGGGATAAAAGGCGTGACGATATGTATGTATGTATGTACTTTGTTTGTTTGAACACGCTTATCTCAGGAAATACTAGTTCCATTTGAATAACTATTTTTGTGTTCGATAGCTCACTTATCGAAAAACTCTAAGGCTATATAACATCGCGCTATGAGCCACGGGAGCGGCGTATTAGCCATAAATAACGCGAGTGTAACCACGGGCTCAGCTAGTGTTTGTATACTCCCCGGAATACAGGATTAATCGCTACTGCGGACGTCGCCTTTCAAAATAAGATTTCAAATAGTGCCAGTAACATTTTAGCCTTAGTTGTTTAGCGTGAGATCAATAATAATTTCATTCCTAGGGTATTAAAACATTCAACTAAAACGTAAAACGAGTAAATTATAACAGAATGCAATGAATATACAGAAAATTAAGAAAACACCTTAAAGATATTCCATATAAGATCTAATTTCCTTTGGAAATAATTTCATTTTGTATGGTGCTCTAAAATATATCGTAGGAGCAGGTTTTTAGGTGCATTTTCAATTGTATTTTTGAGAGGGAATCTGAGGTACAGTGGGTCAGCATTGCGAGAGTCTATGATATACGTTTGTGTGTCAAATAGTAGGTTGCACATGAGTTTGTATTTTTATGAACTGGATAAAGCACAAATAACTATCTTTATATAGGTATACTAACGGAACCAGCAGACGTCGTTCGTATCCTGAAAGTAAAATTAAAGGACACATACATCCTGCAGTGGATGTGTCCTTTAATTTTACTGAAACCTACTTTTACTGGTTTTCAAGATACTATACAAAGTGTAAAAAGACCCTTAACGAAAACTGAAACCTCATATTATACCAATCATTACGAAATTTTTTTACTTCGGCACCATACCTGGGAAATTACTGGTTCAGGAGATATTGAGGCTCAAAGTTACAATGGAATTTTTGTAATTAGGTACAAAATCGATGCAATTACCCCGACAACATGTTCTATAGATGTCCTCCGCACCCGTAGATAAGGAGGTATTTCGAGCATTGCACGCGCGCGCTTTTAAAAGCGGTTTAAAAAATGTGATTATTTGAAAAAAAAGAACCATTTCCCAAGTTTTATTTTTGCTTGGTATGACTTGGCATGATGTCCACCACGAGTAGCCTTCGGCTTGGTGATGGGTCTTGTGACACCTTGTATACTCACTCCTCTACTGATGGGATTCTTATTGACAACAAGACAATTGATGTGTGTATTTGAATGTATTGAAGCTGTCTGGCTTGAATTGAATGCTATTGAAACAATTTCATGTACCAACGATGTTTATAAACTGTTTATCTTATACTAATATATAAAGCTGAAGAGTTTGTTTGTTTGTTTGAACGCGCTAATCTCAGGAACTACTGGTCCGATTTGAAAAATCTTTCAGTGTTAGATAGCCCATTTATCGAGGAAGGCTATAGGCTATATAACATCACGCTATGAGCGACGCGAGCAGAGCAGTAGCCTTAAATAACGCGGGTGTAACCGCGGGCATCCTCTAGTTTTTCTATAAATCTAAAATTATTGCATAACTGACTGACAGACAACGCACAGCTGAAACTTTTGGGCGCAAGAAGCTAATATTTGGTAAAAATGTTGCTTGCTTGTAAAAATGTAGGGGAGCAATTAGGAGAGATTTTTGGACATTCCTTTCTAAAGGGGGCTAAATAGTCTCACGCAGGGGGTGCTGCGGGTGTCATAGTAGTCGCGTACTTTATTTATTTATTTATTTTATGCTTTATTGTACACCAGAAATATTACATAAGACATCATACAATATAAGCGAAGTACAATGGGCGGCCTTATCGCTTAGAGAGATCTCTACCAAGCAACCTTTGGATGGAAATATTATTGGTCGGAAAATAGTGGTAGTTGTAGGTGTAACAGTTATAATACTCATAATACATTGATAACTTTAGTAAAATATCAGATTAAAAATCACTTAATAGAAAAGTCCAACAACATTTTTCGACCTAATGCTACAAGTTTATACATAGATACATATCGTCACGCCTTTTATCCCCGAAGGGGTAGGCAGAGGTGTATTTCTACACCCACTTTTCGCCAGATATACTTTAGTCCCACGTAATAAGGGGCGAGCCTATTGCCGTACCGGGCACATTTCCAGACTCCGTGCTGCTACTGAGAATTTCGTGACAGAAAAACCCAATAACCTCCTGGGACCTCCTGATCCCACGCGCACATTTATGCCGCGAGACCAACGAGGCAGTCGTATAGGGTTTGATGTCGAGTTTTCCGTCTCTACGCAAAAATGGTATTTGCATCGTGTTATCCCTCAGTCGCCTCTTACGACACCCACGGGAAGATAGGGGGTGGTGACACTTGTATTCTATGCCGTCAACCACACGGCAAACGACAAAATGAACTGGATAAAGCACTAATAACTATATTTATATAGGTATACTAACGGAACCAGCAGAGGTCGTAAGTCTCCTGAAAGTAAAATTAAAGGACACAGCCAGCAGTGGATGTGTCCTTTAGTTTTACTGATACCTACTTTTACTGGTTTTCATGATACTATATACTTACTCCTCTACTGTTGGGATTCTTATTGGCAACAAGACAATTGATGTGTGTATTTGAAAGTATTGAAACTGGCTTGAATTAAATGCTATTGAAACAATTTCGTGTACCAATGATGTATATAAACTGTTTATCTTTTTATATATATATATATATATATATATATATATATATATATATATATATATATATATATATATATATATTTCTTGAGTGCGTGTGTATGTCACTGAAAAAAAAATTGTCAAAATTGGTCCAGTCGTTGAGGAGGACTCAACAACTGGACCAATTTTGACGAAATTTTTTGTGTGTGTTCAAGGGGACTTGAGAATGAGTTAGATTAACAATTTAGTCCAAAAAAGAAATCAAAAAAAATCTAGAGAAATAAAATATGGCGGTACGAAGTTCGCCGGATCAGATAGTTTTTCTATAAATCTAAAATTATTGCATTACTGACAGACAACGCACAGCTGAAACTATTGGGCGCAAGAAGCTAATATTTGCTAAAAATGTTGCTTGCTTGTAAAAATGTAGGGGAGCAATTAGGGGGGATTTTTGGACATTCTTTTCTAAAGGGGGCTAAATAGTCCCACGCAGGGGGTGCTGCAGGCGTCATAGTAGTCGCGTACTTTAGTAAAATATCAAATCAAAAATCACTTAATAGAAAAGTCCAACAACATTTTTCGACCTAATGCTACAAGTTTACTTCAAATTATGTTGAAACCCCAGCAGGGTAAGTCTCTAAAACTCCTCAAACTATGCTGAACCTACAACTCGTGTACCAAAGTGCAACCACCTTCGCACAAACCCCACCAAACACTATAGTTGACATTATTACCAACATAATACGAAATAAAAATAATAACAATGAAGGATTACATTACAAGAAGGTCAGTAGTCAGTACTCAACAATTAAACATTTATGTGTTATCTACTTAATCTATGATATTGAAGAATTACCGCGCTTTTTGAACCGACATTTCGACCTTATTTTTTTTTTGTTGTTACTTCATGTAGTAGTGAGAGGATAGATTTTGATGGTCTTATTTATTTTTGTTCACAAAATTATATGTAATTGAAAAATTGGGCAAGTGCGAGTCGGAGTCGCGCACGAAGGGTTCCGTACCATCATCAATAAAAAAAATAACGTTTGTTATATGTATACGTAAATATTTTTTAAGTTTCTGTTTATTAAGATCGAGTAACAAATTGCTTAAAAATTACGTTTGTTGTATGGGAGCCCCCCTTTATTATTTACTTTTCTTAAATTTAATTATTTATTTTGGAAGGTAATATTCAACTACATATTCTGTGAAAATTTTAAGCGTCTACCTGTAACCGTTAGTAATTTTGAGCAAAAAAAAACGAAAAAAAACACGTTTATTGTATGGGACCCCCCTTAATATTTTCATTTCTTTTATTTTTAGTATTTGTTGTTATAGCGGCAACCGAAATACAGAATTTGTGAAAATTTCAGCTTCTAGCTATCACGGTTTATGAGATACAGCCTGGTGACAGACAGACAGACGGACAGACAGCGGAGGCTTAGTAATAGGGTTCCGATTTTTACCTTTTAGGTACGGAACCCTAAAAATTGAAACAAAGAACGTGCGGATTTGCAGTAACATTTATCAGACACTGGCTGTTGCCCGCGGATAATATCTTTACTTTCATACCAACTTGCAAAAGACCTTAGACCCCATTATGCCTTTTTTGAAAAATCCATTTTTAGCCTGTCAAATTTCATCTTTAGTAAAGTAAAGTAAATATTTATTGTCTTTGATTGAGTAAATACAGTTGTTCACAGGTTATAAATTGTTACATCAATCAGCCCTTTCAGGACATACAATAATTTAAAATAATTATTGCTAGGTACATTTACATAATATAAGGACACAATAATGTAATTACACTAATTTTCATTAGGATTTGTCATAGATATAGTAATTAATATTTCTATGGGATTTGTACACAAAAAAATCTTGGATGGAGTAGAAACATTATTCTGTAAGCCATTTATATCCTAGTTATAGAATTACTGCATTTTCAAATGCTTTGGACAAATACTTTCACAGACGAAGGGATAAGATGGGATATGTTTGTTTCCTAGCCATATCCTGCGGCTTCATTCGGAACACATTGTCTGTTGAAACGTCGTATCGCATCGCTCAGCCATAAATTAACTGCAACTTTAACTTTAGTACGTATATTTCGTACTAAAGTTTTTTTAGCCGCTGCAAAGGGTCCTAGCGTTATGTTGCATAGCCTAAAATCTGCTTCAAGGTTGTCGTTATATAACATCATGCCATGATCTCTCTGAGGAATTCCATAGCTGTCTTTATCGCTATGACGAGACCTACGGATTTCCTCATTCCGAGTTCCTCGAGTCGGAATTGAGGAGATCTGCAGGAGAACCAGAATCGTCCATGTCAACCAAATGTGATGACTTTGTTGGGATGATGAGAAACAGTTGGATGGAAGCGGCTCATGATAGGTTTGTATGAAAAACAATGCTGGAGGCTCATGTCCAGCAATGGACATCTTTCGATGGAGATGATATCAGTACCATGTCGTAAGTTTAAACATCAGAGTGTCAGAAGTCTGAATCATTTTGTTTACGGACATTAAAAAAATTAAAATTGTTAAATTGCTCTATTGAGAACGTTCTACAGTTGATTATTGCTTTGATAACGTCACACGGAAGTAAATCCTAAAACATTAACACTTCCGTATAAAGTGAAACATGCCGAACCCCACGTATAGCCGAAATCGGTAAACATAATGTTAACCAAGTTTTAGGATATAGTAATTATAAAGAAGCAATAGACTCTTCATAGGTAAATATAAAATTATTGCGTTACGGACTAACAGACAAGTTACAGACAAAACTACTGGGCGCTAGAAGCTGAAATTTAGCATGTATGTTCCTTGGGGACCGTAGGGGTGCACGAAGAAGGGATTTCTCGAAATTCCCATGGGATCGAACAGAAACAGTTAAATAAAAGTAAGGCATCCTAAAGTATCAATGTATGAAGCGTATATTGCTGCCTCTCCATATAGAAAAAGAAAAAAAGAAAATATATCTTTATTGCAAACACGCTGCACAGGGGGCTTATTCACTATGACCATTTTGAAGTCTTAACGTGTTTTAACGTGCTAGTTACCCACGTCGGCACGTTATTGGCTTAAGGCGCTGTTATACCTCAGAAGCCGTGCAACACCTAATTTTTCGTCGCGCAACTAGCCATAACGGTACATACTAAAAACTTGCAAAAAATAGAGCTTATAGTCAAAAGTCTGAACAAAAGACTTTTGAAAGAATTTTTCATGTATGTAAAATAGAATCACGGTAAAAAAATCACAAAAACGAGGCAGAAAATAATCTTTTGTCTCACTGTTTGCAATATTTTGATCGTAAGCTGTCATATTTTATTTAATAATATTGTAGGAAACCTAATGAACTAAAGAATTACCCTATTTATTTTCATATTATACGTGTATATTTTGTAAAATTAAATAAAATCTGCCAAACGTCTATGATTTTGACGCTCGGTAGATCCCATCAATATCAAACGCTTCGGCAATTTAAACCTTATTAGCATAAGCGGTGTACTGAGTGTCAGTTGCTAGTTTACGCCCCGCCCAGACCTCATCATTCGGCTATGAGCCCTGTGAGAGATAGGTCATGTCGCTTGCGTCTCCGCTGCACGAAATTTTACGTAAACCTGTTTGTTATTGTAATACGCCGATTTGAGTTCGTAATTTCATGTTTTATGTTATAGACTGAATACTTTGATTCAAATAGGCTTTTCATGTGACTATGGGCACATATAATTAGGACCTAAGTTTATATTCTTGTTGCGTTTAATGTGTTATTGTTTCTGTGCTTATAAATATATAATTAGAAGAATAAAATATGGACAATTAGAGAAATAAAGTTCTACGAAGGATTTGTACAAGAAAGCGTCGTACCTAATAAAATAGAAATTCATCCATGGCTAAGTGATTATGAAATATGAAACATTTTTACACAAATTATTTTCATAATATTTATGCATAATATAATTATATAAATTATTCTCACAATACATAGCTGCCACAGTTTTTAATATTTGAAAGAGTAATAACATAAAATCGAATCGTTTTATGTACCTATATAGCAAATTCATTAGCTTGTCAGAGCGCCTGGAGCGCTAAGATGCCGCCACGGCGAACAATAAACAGCGCTAATATGGCGCTCCGCAGTCCGCACACAAGGGGTAACGAATGTTGTATTATTGTGTTGTGAACATAAACCTATTTAGGTACATCGGGTAAAACTTTAATTATTTATAAACTATTAGGTATGTCTCAGTACATCTAATATCTTTTTAATTTCTAAAATCAATCATTTATAAGTAAGTAGGTGACTTCTCTGTTTGCTATAACACAAGTTGTAGTATTTTTTAATAATAAAGTACCTAACTAATTATCTTTATTGTAATTACATTGAAGTTAAGGTTACAGCAACGTCTTACACACATTTAACTGCAGTAATTCCTAACACGATTTGATCAAGAGTGATAAGCAAAAAATACACGAGGGATAGCAGTGACTGGTTCGAATTTCGTAAGAATATGTTGACAGATTCAAATTTTGGTATAGTGGTAAAAAGAAGAGATAACAGCAGTGAAGCCAACTTAGTAAAAATTATTTTGTACAAATAAAATATTTGCAATGTAAAAGCAGTTGCGCATGGAGTCTAAAATGAACCACTGGCTTTGCAACAACTGGCGAAGCAAGAAAATGTAACAATCGAGCCTTGTGGATTATCCGTTTATTGGTGCCATGCCAGATGATCCAAACACGATTGTGGAAATTTAATGTTCTATAGTTGCCTATAAGAATGGCCTGGAGAATAGTATAAGAGCAAATAAAATACAAATATGGAAACATAATAAAAAAGTTAACTGACTAGTCTAAACAAATATTGTAATTGTTATTACCAAATTCAGAGGCAACGCCACGTTACACGCAAACAAAAATGTTTATTTGCTGTGTGGAGTGGCGAAAGTATACCACTAAAAATGGAAATGATAGAAAGAGATGATGTTTTCTGGGAGACGAAAATGAAAGAAAAGCTTGTGGCGTTTTATATGAATTGGCAGTTGCCTGAAATTGTTGATTCTCGTCGAGCTCAAGGGATGGCATTGCGAAATCACGGAGAGGATAATGTCTCATCAGTGCTTGGAGTTTCTACAATACCAAGCCTTAAAAGGAAAGTAAATGAAAATGTGTCTCGTGAACAACAGAAAATAATAAGTATTGAAGTCTCATCACCTCACACTGCCTTTAACTTTCGATGAGAATAAAGAAAACCTTTCGGGTTGTAGCAGACAGCTAACTTTTGATGAGCTGTAAACTCTGTATTTCGTTAGTAAATGATAAATAAATATCTTTTAATATTTATTTTCTTTGAAACAACACATATTTTAAGCGAAATATTTTTTTTATATTTTTCCATACAAACATGTATGAGGAGAGCCAACGAAAAAGCAGTAACTCAAATTTTAATTCTATAATTTGGGTTTGGTTTCGAAACGAGTCGCCTGAATTTGAGGGTATTGGTAGTGTAGGGGGCTTGAGGGAGTTAGTTTTAATCCCCTAAAAGTAATTTTGGCTGCCGGAGTTGCGTATAAATATTTTTAAATAATTTCCAAAAATTCCTAGTAGTAGTTTTTATACTTTAGTACAGTTTTACAAATGTCATTTTTAAGTTTTATGTGAAAAACGTGAAACGAAACGCAAACCTGCCATCTTGGAATGATCATATCGACAGCTAATGTCAAATTTGTGCGTCATTGCTTTCGACTGCCTAGGGTTAGCTGCGACTGTAATAAGTAACTAAATAGGTTATATTAGGTTCTCTTTTGACTCTTAATCCGGAAATAGGAACCCTGCGAAGCAGGGCTCAGTCAACCTTAGTTTATTAAACTACTGTGAAGAATGTGGAAGTTGGCAGTGCCATACACACCGATGTTTGGAGATTTTTTTTTTCAGAGGAAACCAAGTATTTCCGGCAAGTGAAAATGGTGAGGGCGGGTTCCGAGACCTCCCTTCCTCCCCCTCAATCACTCACATCCCCTAAAAACGGCGACGTATTTCGAAACCTATACCATAATAATTATACCCATAATAACAATAAAACATCCGTAGATAAATAAAATAAATCAACTTTTACTAAACTTCAATTATTTCGTAACTCGCTTTAGTTGAGATACGGCTTTGCGCTTAGTAGGGCAGTATTGTGGTTTTTAGGGTACCGTAGCCAAAAATTGTAAAAGCCCTTTATATTTTGTAGGATAGTATATATAGGTCGTTTTTTATATATTGTAGGAACCCTTATAGATTCGCCATGTCTGTCTGTCTATCCGCCCGTATGTCACAGCCAATTTATTGCAAAACAGATTTGAAAGCTGGCAGGAATGGAATTAGATGTAGGTATTCTATGAACTGCTTCACCATTTTTATACAAAAACAAAATAAAAATATAAAGGGCCTCCATATATGGAACTGACTTAATTATTTTTATCATCTTACGGCACGTAGGTATTTATCTACTTTCGTCAACAATAATTTCGTCAAAAAAAAATGAATACCTATAACGTCTCGCGCTATGCCTATATTGTACGAACAGATTGATTTATGTAATATAAATTTTAATATCAGTATCTCAATTCAATATACTAAAACGTTTTGCTTGCGATTTTGAAATATTGGAATACGGATGTCGCCAGAATACGGCCGCACACGACGAGAATGAAGGGGGGCGCCCCGCAGTAGACGGAGCTAAGCTCCCTTCACCTCCCCTGCTTCACCCCTTCATTTACCAAAACAGTCGCTTAGGACAGCGCCTTAAACGGTATTCATTATGCCAACTTCAAGTTTGACAAGCACGGTAGCGCACGTTTCGGACACGGTTTTAGTTGTCAAAATTCCGTGAGCTAAGAGGTCACGTAACATGCACGTAACGCGTTTATTGTAAAACGATAGAGGATAAATAAGTACTAAGTTTATTTGTTTTATATTATTTTCAGTGTCCGTTAGTGGTTAAATGCTAAGTTTATTTGCTTTTTTATTTACCAGTGTCCGTGTCAAAGTTATTTAATTAAATATTATGTGTTATGAAAATTGACGCCTCTCGCTGGCGCCAGCGTCTCACTCGTCTTCGGATAAATAATAAATCCATTATGATTTATTAGATTCTGTTAGAATTGGGCTATTTGCTGCACTAACCGCATTTATATTTTTTATATTGTAGCGCGACTGCCACTGTCATGTCTGTCATCAATGTCATCATTATGTTTTCGTTAAAAAATTGACTTAAGTACAAAAGATGAACTAAACTTTGAAGATCATTTTTTTATTTTGAGATTGTTCCTAATAATGCTAATGCAAAGGCTAATAAAACCTAAATATAATTTAGGTTTTATTAGCCTTTTCTATTTGTACTGTAGCTTTTAGTGAAAATTACAAGTTAGTAAAATAATATTTATAAAATCGAAATTGAGCCGGCAAACCGGCATTAAGATTTAAGAACGAATGTTGTGAAATTGATAACTAGGCATAGACAAGCTGTCGTATGGCATACTGAATACAATGTTTTGATTGTCGTGGTACGTCACGTTACTGAAACACGTTTACGTCTAGTGCACGTCACGACGACACACGTCTTGAACATGGTATTTCAGTGGTCATAGTGAATAAGCCCCCAGTACTCCTTAATTTTACTTATTCGAAAAAACAAAAAAGAAGCACGCTAAAAACACATTGTGGTGAAGTCAATATACACTAACTCAACTAAGTTTAAGACACTATTTGGCAACCATATCTCTTGTTACACACTTTTTTCGAAATTGCCGAATTTGTATACTATCTAATCTTAACTGTCTCGTACTAAAATGAAGCATTTCAAACGTCCCATCTACCTATAACTACAAATACTCTACATAATATCGGCAGCCCTTTCAAACTTGGCCCATAATGGACCATTTCCTTAATTTGCCTCGAATAGTAGTAGGTACATTGCATTGCGATATACATATTCTACGTCTAGGCATAAAACCAGCTATTTTCTTTGGAAACCGGCTTGATATTATAAATACGATAGTTTGTCTGTCTGTCTGTTGAATAGTTAGCCTCTAGCTATTTATTTAAGAGGCTTATTGGTACATGCTATTAGTGTATATAGTTAGTAAATTGGTGTGTTAAATAAGTACAAACGACGATTATTTGCCTCAACTTAAAACCTCTCTTACTAAGTTATATTAAATTAATTCTTCTGTACAATTATAAAATGTTATATTCGTAATATGTGCTATGAAACTAAAAATTAGAATATCAATTCTACTTTTGCAAGGCATTATGTATTTTTGGTATCATGTACCATTTCTTTCTTTCTTTCAATAATTGTAAAAACAGGTGATGAATAACTGTCTACCCGGATGGGGTAGTGGTAAGCTAATTTAATATAATTCTCATATATAGAGTAACTTCTAAACTGTATACGGTTTAAAATTTACGTCATATAATTATACCAAACGCGAGAAAATTAAAGTTTTATAACCTAGGGTCTTATAAACTTTACATCTTCAAAATGGCTGGACACTACCGGAGAAAATGCATTTTAGAGTGGGGCATGCGAGGGGTTAATACGGATGTACATAAGACAGTGGCGACTACGCCTTTCTATTACGTCAGAGAGCGGGCACAAACGCACGTAGGTACATATTGCGACATACTTTAGCTATAATCACTAAGCACTACCTAGTGATTTGTGTATTACTCATGGTATTTCTTGATCGAACAAAGGACTACTGGCTAGTACATTAGTAAACACGCCATGCATACACGACCAGGGATATTGACGAATTTTTGAAAAATTTTGCCGCATCCAAACTCTTAAAAACATTGAGAAATTTGTTTATTTGGAGTCGGTGTCATCCAATGATGAATGCTTTATACAAAATTATTTAAAGGGACTTTATCGCGTAAATTAAACTTATACAAATCGCGCAATTTTACAAACAGAGGGACAATTCTCGTATTTTATACGACATTGAAATTATATTTTGAACGAAATGAGATTATATTTTGTATTGACTCAGAATCGGTATTCTGCTAACCTAATGTCATTATCGTATAATTTTAAATAAACAGTTCGTCGTGTACACATATTTTGACACTTGTTTCAATTTATAATCTAGAATATCATTCAAATATCAGTTAATTTAGGAGAATACCATTTATGACGTAAGTATGACACTGATACTATATCGAAACTGTATTTTGAACAAATTTATTCAGGAGAATTGGGCCTCTGATTAATGCTGTCTTTGCAACGCTTCAAGAGCTTTATATTGAACTGTCCTTCGAGGCTAGCACTGACAACAAAATAAAATCAAAGAAGCTACGACCCGCCCGATTCTAAGCGGCTAAATATGCAGCAGTCACCAGTGTTGTCATTCGTGTATTACCAACCGAGAAGAAATGAAAATATCGTTTTTTTTATAGTAATAATAGGCGGCAAACGAGCAGACGGATCGCCTGATGGTAAGCAATTACCGCCGCCCATGGACACAAGCAACACCACAGGAGTCACAGGTGCGTTGCCGCTCTTTAGGTTGAGAAAAGGGATGGGAGGAGGAGTGGGATGAGGGAGAAGGAATATGGGATGGGACTTCCGGCACTCTCACTCACCGACGAAACGCAACAGTTTAGGTACTGTTACTTTACGTCGATTTTCTGTGAGAGGGTAGTACTTCCCCGGTTGAGCCGACCCATTCACGCTGAAATCAGCAAGGCTCTACTACCTACGAATTGAAATCAAACCCCGGTTTACGGATTCTGTTGCGATACACTTGCTTTACTGACATTAGATTTAAACCGAATAATGATCTAGAAGCTAAATTATTTATTATATTTCGACGTTTCTTCTCATTTGTCTTGAATTTAGAAGTTATTACAAAGTACCCGAACAAATTATCAACTACTGGTGTTAATATACGCAGAATAAGCTCACGGTCACCCAAGAAGGGCAGACACGTAAAGGAATCCGTAAGTCGTACTTTGCTTTCAATATGTAACATGCGTGTAAACCTAAGAAAATATTATGAACAAACCGAAGCTAACTTTGCTGTCATCTAACAAACGCAACTTGCTCAACATTCCACAAAGATTTGACCCGTATAAAGATGGAATTCAAAAGAATCGACGTAGTGTTAAATTACTACGCCAGGCAGCGTACAAACATATACTAATGAAATGCGATTACCAAAAGTAATAAGAATTTATATATTTTGAAAGCATAACATTGAATTTTTAGAACTAAAATATGTATAATATACATTTCGAAATTGTGCCTTGCATAGGCGCACATCCGCCTAATTAAAAAATAATAATCATATTTAAAACTATTACATTACGCTTAGAAAGTGTCTATTAAATACATAAATTTGACTTTGAAGCAAAAAGTAATTAAAATTATTTCATATTTTATTACCAGTCTAGACAGTTTCATTGTGATTTCATTATAAGAAATGTTTAATTTAGGTTTAACAGAGGAGTCATGATTGTATGCTTTTATTTGAATTTAATAGTTATACATATATAACGGCAATAGGCTCGCCCCCTATTACGTAGGACCTAAAAATACATGGCCAAATGTGGGTGTAATATTACACCTCTGCCTACCCCTACGGAGCTACAGGCGTGAGCCTATAAAAAAATTGTTATAATGAAAATTCATTATAGCTTTATCCTTGACGGATAAGTAACACAAAATGTCTCTATACCACTTCATACTGTGTAAATCGTAAGGAACGACCAAGGAAAATACACGAAGCACATAGCATATTTGCGAAGAGACGGAAACTCGACCACAAACCCTATAGAGTACCTAAGATCCGAGGGCCGCCAGACCTTACTTATTTTCTCAGAAACGAAATTTATAGAATAATGTAATTTTTAGTCATGAGGTGCTACAGGTCCACGGGAACAATTTCCATACATTTTCTAAATGCGCCCCCTAATGGTCTCTACCGACAGCTAGATATTTTGGAAACTCCGAAATTAGCGCGACAGTACCTACTATTTATTTTTAATAATATTTTCTATAACATACATAAAAATCAGCACTGAGAATTTAACAAAAGTTAGTACTATTTTTACCTAACATTAGCACCTCGTACCTAAAAATTGGCCCACCAGCCAAGCTAACAAGTATGTGTACACTCATGACATATACTAACACTACATTTATTCTATACATTTCGTTTCTGAGAAAATAAGTAAGGTCTGGCGGCCCTGGGATCTTGGACTACTATGCCAACCCGTCTGGACTGCAAGGTTTATAGTAGGCCAATTCAGGAGGATACTGTCTCACAGTAACGTCTTTCAAAGATTTTCATGACAGTTTTAATAGACGACTTTACGGGTTCTCATAATTACGATGAGGGTAGGAGTTGGAAGCTAGCCGCAGACGGCAACTGCAAGCGACGTGTCGCCCGGACGTAAGGTATTTCATAAAAATATATTGAAAACAATAGTTTCGCGGCGACACGTCGCTTGCAGTTGCCGTCTGCGGCCGGCTTCCAACTCATACCTTAAGACTGACAGTGATTACTCAAATACTCATCTATACCTAAACACGTCGTTTCTTGAACGGTCTTAATATCTAAGCCTGTGGGATTTCGCTTGGATATTACTGTGCTTCGGAGCGTCGGTGGGCACGGTTCTTGTCTCAGGAGAAGAATTGTAAGACCATGTCAGTCGGAGGTCAACTGCGACACCAGAGTCAGCCACACACTCACACGAATATATTAATAACTAGTATTTCGCTCATTGCTTTTTTTTTTCTTTTGCGAAGATGGAGCACGCTTGCCTAGAAGGTACCTATTCACCTGCGACGTGAAAACAGCCAGATTGTACTCATCAGGAAACATAGACTCAGGCAAGGAAAATGAGGAAGCAAAGCGCTTCGTGCATATAGATGGGATGTCAACCATATAACGGTGACGATGATTAGTTTGTCTGGTCGTCCGATGGTAAAAAAGGGGATGGAGGAATCAGGTTATGTAGTTCCTCTGCACACTCTCCGAAATGTAACCTATAAAAAACCGACAGACTGACAACACTGCGACGATATCTTGTTACTTTGAACACACAGGGAGTATAAAAGTCTTAAAGTGCCGTAATCTTATATTTTAAACTAGAGGACGCCAGCAGCTACGCCTGCAATTTTTTTTTATTTACCCGCTTTGGCCGCTCCCGTGGGAATTTCGCGAAATCCCTTGTTAGTGCACCCCTACGGTCCCCAAGGAACATAGGTACATGCCAAATTTCAGCTTCCTGCGCCCAATAGTTTCGGCTGTAGCGTGTCTGTCAGTCGGTAAGTAACGCAAGAATTTTATATATTAAGCTTTACGGTAGTAGAGCCTTGCTGATTTCAGCATAAATGGGCCGGCTCGACCGGGGAAGTACTACCCTCTCACCAGAGGCGGCTCGTGAAAGATTATATTGGGTGTTCACTAAAAAAAAAAGATGAAACTGCTTACTATTTATTTTGTGAATGCTTTTACAATTAAATAGTAAGAAAGATGACGTGCTAAATCATCGATACCTACCTGAACCGTCCACGCAGTATCAACTCCGGCGCCACTAAACAAAATACACGGAAAACAAAACAGCTTCTTCTTCCTTCGCAATTTCGCAACCACATAACCAAAGCGTTTTATCATATTGGTCGTTTTTTTTTAGGTTTTTCACAGTTTTTTATAAAGTTTACGCTGTTATATTCCATATTAGCTACACAATTTAACTGTCTTTCTTAAACATATACACACAATCACACATACAATTAACTATATTTTAAACACCAATCCTTTTCTAATTACCAACACACTTGCAGAGAAATGTTTTGCTTTTGTTTACATTCAAATGATACCGACAAAACACTATTAACAAAAAACGGCGCACACGTTTTAATTTTTCTTCGTGACAAATGGTCATATCATTTAGTCGGGTAATATATTCGCGCATGCGCACCTCGTCAAGCTAGCCAGGAGCGGCGCTCCGTATTTGGCTTATTTCTCATACAAATCTTTTGTCTCACGCGCCCAGCGCATAGAACGCTCTCTCTTTCGCACTCATTACATTTCAGTATTAAGCGTTGTACTAAGCTTTCGTCAACGAAGAGCGCTGGTATGAGCGCTCCACTCAACAACAATACCTATGTAGGTATGTTTCAAGACTGTTGACAAAATTATGATAAACAGCTTAGTAGTCAAATACTTATTTGTGGATATGCATTAGGTATAGAAAAGAGAATAGCTGTGTATTAAAATATTGAATATGTTACATATATTTTATAATTTTGGGAGTTCACTGCTCCAGCGCTCCTTTGAACGAGCCGCCACTGCCTCTCACAGAAAATCGACGTAAAGTAACAGAACCTAAACTGTTGGGTTTCGTTCGGTGATTGAGTCTCTAGTAAATACAGGTAGTGGAGCCTTGAAGCATGAATGGGCCGCCTCGACCGGGGAAGTATTACACTCTCACAGAAAATCGACGTGTAAAGTAACAGTACTTAAACTGATGCGTTTCGTTCGGTGAGTGAGAGTGCCGGAGGCCCTATCCCCTATTCCTTCTCCCTCATCCCCTCCTCATCCTATCCCTTTTCCCAACCCCAAGGGGCGGCAACGCACTTGTGACTCCTGTGGTGTTGCTTCTGTCCATGGGCGGCGCTAATTGCTTACCATCAGGCAATCTGTCTGCTCGTTTGCCACCCATTACAAAAAAAAAAAAAAAAAAATTGAGTTATCTCACCTGTGGCAGTAAAGATATCTTTCTTTGTTCTTTTCTTTGTAATCACTTTGCTTGTGCAAACTAAAATTCCCTCGGTTAAACATAATTTTCTAAGACCAAGCAACTGCCGGGTTACAGATACAAGTATAATAAAAATTAGTTATAATAATAATTTATTTTTATTTTCTCCACAAAGTTAATGTGACATACAAACATCATACTCATACAAATAAGATTCAAGTAGGTACATACACCTTTGTGAGAGACTTGGAGTCTGTGTGTATGTATGAGTCATACAAAAATGTCGTGTAACGTACTTGCATATAATTTATTCACTGTCCGGCTGGCTTGTTCTAACCGATCTAAGTCAAGGTGGTGCACTCTGGCGTTTATTTCTTTCTACATTATATTTAGGCAATTATACATCAATGTCATTATATCATTTAATTAGAGGTTTTTTCTGGTTGCGTTTAGAATGTTCTATGTAATATTTTTTACATACAGGGTGTCACAAGTCCCATCACCAAACCTAAGTCTATTCGTTGTGGACATCATGCCAAGTCATACTAACCAAAAATAATACGCACGCGCTTTAATTTTTGAAACCGCAATTTAAAGCGCGTGCGTGCAATGCTCGAAATAATTACTTATCAATGGGGTCATAGGGTATCTAAAGAACATATTGGCAGGGTAAATGCATCGATTTTGTACCTAATTAGAAAATTCCATACTAACTTTGAGCCTCAATATCTCCTGAACCAGTAATTTCCTAGGTATGGTGCCAAAGTAAAAAATGATCGTAGTGATTGGTATAACATGGGATTTCAGATTTCGTTAAGGGTCTTTTTACAGCCTGTTTATAAAACTGTTACATATATTCACCACCTACTGGATATCTATACAAGATTATAAAGCTGAAGAGTTTGTTTGCTTGAACGCGCTAATCTCAGGAACTACTAGTCCGATTTGCATAATTCTTTTTTGGATTCCTATTTATTGCGGAAGGCTATAAAAATATAACATCACGCTATGAGCCATGGGTGCGAAGCAGCAGCCCTAATTAACGCGGGTGTAACCGCAGGCTCATACAGTTTATTATAATTTTTAGTAGAGTTTTTGATCAGCGGCAGATAACTACTAAAATCGTATTATCGACGTTAAATTTCGAGATCGTGCAATTTGTTATTAGACTTTCAAATACTACGTCCTATCTGTGCAATCTATTTTTCAGTTATGTAAGAAACGGACGCAAGATCTTATTTTGGCGGACCTGTAAATGTTATTATGGCCTATTCCTTATTCCTGCCTTTCTTTAGACATAGTGATGATCACATAGTAAGTATTCAAGAAATCCGCATGTTTGTCTGCTTTCCGACCTACTCAAATACTAAAAGGAAAATGAAAACTTACACTTCGTTTCAGCCAGCAAAACATCAACGCTCTGTTACCATACCTGTAAACAAAGAAATAGTTTATGACATATTTTTATTACTGTAAAATTAAATAGGGTCTGATTCGGTACAGACCAAGTTGTATATAAATAGGGTCTGATTCGGTACAGACCAAGTAGTATATAAATAGGGTCTGATTCGGTACAGACCAAGTTGTATACAAATAGGGTCTGATTTGGTACAGACCAAGTAGTATATAAATAGGATCTGATTCCGTACAAACCAAGTTGTATACAAATAGGATCTGATTCGGTACAAACCAAGTTGTATACAAATAGGGTCTGATTTGGTACAGACCAAGTTGTATATAAATAGGATCTGATTCGGTACAGACCAAGTAGTATATAAATAGGGTCTGATTCGGTACAGAGCAAGTTGTATACAAATAGGGTCTGATTTGGTACAGACCAAGTATTTCTTTTATTCTCGTGGTGGAAATTACATGTATAAATATATAAAGATGGGAAGCGGAAAGAAGGCACCACAAAAAAAATTAAATTAAATATTCCACATAAATTAACGTTTATAGTTTATTAATTAAAATTAATTACCTTATCTTTTATTGGCATCAGAGAAAAATAATTTAATTATTTTAATATAACTTTTATGTAAAACTATGACAGGCTATTCCGTATTCCTTAAACTATTTCCGTAATCTCTGCCTGCCTCTTTGGGAAACAGGCATGAGTCTATGTAGGTATGTATGTAAAACTATAATGTGTTTGTCGGTAAGTTTACTTCCTCAGTCGCTTAGAGCTTATAATAGTAAACGTATACACGATTTTCCACTTTACCATAATCAATAGCTGTTTCAAACCTTAGCGGATAAATTTTACTAATTATAAACAGAAGCAACGCAAAATTTGGTGAATTTTAGCTGACAACTTGACCAAAAAATTCCTTTCAAAAGCTAATTAGACTGCACGGTTAGCGTAGTGGTTTAAGCGGTCGCCTCGCCGCGCGCCGCTTGGCACTGCGCCGCGTGTCGTTGGTTCGATTCCCACAAGACACAGCACTGTGTATCCCACAAATTGTTGTCTCGAGTCTGGGTGCCCTTTGTGTCCGTTGATTGAATGTTTGTCAAGTTCCCCGCGACACAGGAATTTATTTCTAGTGCGGGAGTTGCCTTATAAATAAAAAAAATCTTACCAGCTTTGTTCAAGACTTTCGGATTTTGCGGTTTCTAGTCTAATCAGAAGGCTTAGACAAATGGCATTCGTTCAGCAAGATATCACAATTCACTAAGTGCAAAAATTTATGGAACTGGCTAGCGGCTTCGATACGTCACATGTTCAACGAAGAACGTATATCTTATGTTACTATGGCAACAAAACGATAGCTATATTAGAAATAATAGAGTAAGATCCCAAGGCCGCATAACGCCGTAAAACTATCGAGTAAAACCGTGTGTCAGTACTGAGCATTAGAGTCCGGGGTCTGTTAACTGGTAAAACACAATTTGACAGAGAGCTTTTCCACAGAGCGACTGCCGTCTGACTTCCTTAACCCAAAGGGTTATAATCCATGGTTAAGACCCCTTAACGAATGTCAATTTTTTTCATGACAACTGGGACTGGCAGTTTAACATGCTTGCGAGGCACGGCTCGAAACGGTTATTCATCATCACCGCCTTTAACAGTCCACTGCTGGACCAGGCCTCTCCTTTGAAAGGAGGAATTGGCCTACTATACACGCTGGCCAAACGGGTTGATATATTTCCTTCTCTTACAGTGCTGTTCTCAGCATAATATGCTCCCTCTGTCGGCTCTTACGACACCCATGGGATGATATGGGGTGGTGACATTCCGTAATCTTAATCCGTCACCACACGGACATTAAATGCATCATAATTTGAAATTAAAAACTAATTAGTGGTGTTATTTACCAGTGACCTACAAGCTAGGTCAAACGAAAATAGATATAATAATAATTTATATGAACAAGGACAAAGTATATAAAGTAGAAAATTTTAGTATTTCTCATGGATCAAATACAAAGGTATCATCATCAGCCTGCAAGAGTCCACTGCTGGATATAGGCCTCTCCAATGGCATGCCACTGAGCCCGATTTTGGACTTCTCGTGTCCAGCCGCTCAGCCACTTAGCGCATTCAAAAGTGGTTTTATAGTGTAATAAGGAATATAATTAATAAATAGTTCTTCAATTGCGTTAGATTTACTTTCCTGTATAGTATACAATTTTTTGATATTGATTAAAACATCTGACGAAATTTTTTAATTTCGGCGCATTAACATCTAAATATTTCTTAATTAAATCATAAACGAAGTGTCACTTACGTAAGAAAAACGTTGTACACTAAAACTAAGCTATTATAGCGAAAACGATGTTAGTAACTACGTGTTAATTAGCGCAATTACACATTTTAAAGTAAACCGCGATAAAATACTCGTACAGTTGACTACACAAGTTCATACACACTTACGTGATTATGAATGTTTATGATGTGCCAACTAATTATTGTATCTAGTATGTTTTTTAGACAAAGAAAACTTATCTGAATAATATATTGTATAGGGTGCATAGGGTTCCCACCAAGAACTTAGAGTCCCAAGCCAACCTCACCTGCAAGTGGTGCACCTGCCGATCAACGGACGTGACGACGGCTAACAAAATGTCCCAATAAGCGGCAATAGGCTCGCCACCTATTACGTGGGATCAAAACACTGGCCAAAAGTGGGCGTTTAATATGCCTCTGCCTACCCCTTCGGGGAAACAGGCGTGAGTCTATGTATGTATGTATGTATATTATATACATAGGTACTATATTATAAAATGAAGTCTTCTTAAGCCGTGTGGTTGACGGCATAGAATACAAGTGTCACCACCCCCTATCTTCCCGGGGCTGTCGTAAAAGGCGACTAAGGGATAACACGATGCAAATACCATCTTTGCGTAGAGACGGAAAACTCGACATCAAACCCTATACGACTGCCTCGTTGGTCTCGCGGCATAAATGTGCGCGTGGTATCGGGAGGTCCCAGGTTCGATTCCTGGGTCGGGCAGTGTTATTGGGATTATCTGTCACGAAATTCTCAGTAGCAGCACGAAGTCTGGACATGTGCCCGGTACGGCAATAGGCTCGCCCCCTTATTACGTGGGACTAAAGTATATCTGGCGAAAAGTGGGTGTAGAAATACACCTCTGCCTACCCCTTCGGGGATAAAAGGCGGACGTTATGTATGTATGAAGCCTTCTTTTCTATCTGTCTGTTTGTATGAATGCGATAAAATGAAAAACTACCCAACGGATTTTGTACGGTTTTCATTAATTGATAGTGTGATTTCCGAGATAATTCACGCGGGCAGAGCCGCGGGCGAAGTCGTGTGATTCCTGAAGAAGATTTATGTGTGTTATTCACACGAGCGAAGTTTAGAGATTTATAATCTATAACTAACAAAAAGAAGCGGCGATAGCCTAGTGGTGTACGTAACGGACTGCCGAGACGATAGTCTCGGGTTCGATCCCCAGATACCCCAGGCACACACCTCTGACTCTTCGAAGTTATGTGTGTATTAAAATGTTGATTATCGCTCGCTAAAATTATGTGCCCGGTAGATGGCATTAGGTTCGCCCCCTATTACATTGGGACCTAAACATAACTGTCGAAATGTGGGTGGTAATATACACCTCTGCCTATATATAGGGCGTATATGTAGTAGATAAAGGGTGCGAAGTTATGTTATGTGTTATAAATAAAAATGAATCACCGAAATATTTGTACGCGCATAACTTCCAAACGATTACACCAAATTGGATAATTCTTTCTTTTATGTATTCTTTATTGTCAGGAGAAGGTTTTTATGACAAAAAGATTTAAAAAAATAATAATAGAAAATATATATGGCGTTACGAAGTTCGCCGTGTCAGCTAGTTTAAGAATAAAATAATCGAGAAGGTTTTAGTTCATAAAAGACTCGTCAAATATTTTGAGTTGTACAGCGACTTTTGTAGTGAACTGTACGTATAAAATAATAATAATAATGAGTGATGATTAAACTTAAATTGCTTGCTAATGCTAGTAACTTTACTATTACGCAAAGCGACTGGCAGCGGCTAGACACGAAGAGTCTGCAATCGAGCCGAGTGGCGTGCGTTGGAGAGGCCTATATCCAGCAGTGCACTACGGCAGGCTGATGATGAAGAATGTTGAACTTATATTAAAATTGCCCGGCGCAGTAATCGCATACTAATATATAAAGCTGAAGAGTTTGTTTGTTTGTTTGGTTGAACGCGCTAATCTCAGGAACAACTGGACCGATTTCAAAAATTATTTCAGTGTTAGTTAGCCCATTTATCGAGGAAGGCTATAGGCTATATAACATCACGCTATGAGCGACGG
The DNA here is from genome assembly GCA_944739405.2 of Euclidia mi. Taxonomy (NCBI): domain Eukaryota; kingdom Metazoa; phylum Arthropoda; class Insecta; order Lepidoptera; family Erebidae; genus Euclidia; species Euclidia mi. The sequence goes on from OX123208.2 coordinate 9,239,171, forward strand.
GAGCGGAGCAGTAGCCTTAAATAACGCGGGTGTAACCGCGGGCTCATCTAGTATAATAAATAATAATATCAATATAAATAGAAACGATTCAAAAGAAATTAAAAGACTAATAATTAATAATAAATCTATTGAAAATCCTTTTGACATTGCTAATAATATGAATAATTACTTTATAAATTTGAATAGAGAAAACAACGCTCGTAAATTAAACTCAAGAGATAATAAATATAAACCTGACAAACTTAACATAAAACATAATGATGTCAGTATGTTTTTGTTCCCGACTGACGAGGCCGAAATTGAAAATATCATAACATCGCTGAAAAACACATCATCAGTAGGTTACGACAAACTACCAACCAAAATTATAAAAGCGGGTAAACAATATATTGCACCAGTCTTGGCTCACTTAATTAATGTGTCTTTTTTACAAGGTGTATTTCCTACTTGATTAAAAACTGTAGTTATCAAGCCCATCCATAAAAAAGGAGAAAAAACTGAGCTAGCCAATTACCGACCAATTGCTCCTGTACCCATTTTGTCGAAAGTGTTTGAGAAATTAATGCATAAAAGATTGATGGCCTTTATCAACAAATGTAACATCTTATGCCCTGAACAAAATGGATTTCAGAAGGGCAAGTCATTAGCCACTTTTAAATTGATGGATAGTATTGTAGAAAACGTCAACTTAAAAATACCTACAACTGCCCTTTTCTTTGACATGAGTCGTGCATTTGACTGTGTTTCGCATACCCTTCTGCTTCACAAGTGCGAATCATATGGAATACGCGGGCTCGCAAATGATTGGCTGAATAGTTACCTCAGCAATAGAGTACAGTATATGGAAATAATCACCTGCAACCAAAATAGGGAAGAAACTGGGGTTAGATCAGATACTAAACCTATAACAGTAGGAGTGCCACAAGGGAGTATATTAGGGCCTTTGTTATTCCTTCCTTCTATACATTAACTTGCCCACTGTCACTAAATACAAATGCACTCTCTACGCAGATGACATTTCCGTCGTGGTACCTAAGAATACCAAAACAAATTATTCGGAGCAAATAACTGTAACAATACATGATATTATAGGATGGATGAATGATAATAACTTAAGTGTTAACATTTCTAACGAAACGAAATATACTCAATTTCGTAATAAAGGTGCCAAAAAACAAGAACTTGTTCTTAAATACGGTGAAAAGCAATTAACGGAAATAGAGGAGTCTTGCTTTCTGGGTATAATTCTTGATGCCCACTGTACTTGGAAGCCACACGTAGACCACATTACTAAAAAACTAAATAGATTTGTATATGCGTTATGGCGACTTACTAAAATTACAAACACACAAACTGCACTAAAAGCATATCATGCATTGGTTGTCTCAAATCTAAGGTATGGCATAATGTTATGGGGCAACTCAGTGCAGATAAATAAGGTATTTGTTACTCAAAAAAGCTGCATAAGAGCGATATGTGATGTACCTCCTTGGGAGAGCTGCAGACCACTGTTTGTAAAGTTGTCATTGTTAACAGTTCCATGTCTTTATATATTTGAAAGTTGTATGTTTGTAAAAATGAACCCTGACATGTACATTACGAAAAAAAGTGTGTGTAATTTTAATACAAGATAGCCCAATAAACTAGTCCTACCAAATATAAGAACAGACATATTCAGTAGAAATAGTTATGCAATGTCAGTTCGGATGTATAACCACCTACCTCAAAGCCATAAGGATTTAACCGTCACAAAGTTTAAAAAGCATCTGATTAGACTTTTGATTGAAAAATGCTTCTACTCTGTGGATGAATTTTTAAATTGTAAAATGTAATTAATTATAAAAATAATATATAATGGGAATACAATTAAATGCTACAAAATGTATTATGTAAATTATGAATTAAAATTACCAATTATGTAAATTATGAATTTAGAGATTAAGCATAACTGACACTAATTATAATTTTATTAAAACATTCGTATGCCTCAGACGGCGAGATATGATGTACCATAATTAATTTGTAACATCCAATTAACCATGTCTTACACGAATAAATTATCTTTATCTTTATCTTTATATTATAACATTCGATCACTACAACAATGCAGGCGACATTTATCGGAGGTGATGATTATGCAGCTTTAAAAGCTAAAGGATTATTTTACATAATTTTATCACATATTTTTTCCAACCCTGTGGGAATGCCGGGAATCTCTTCTTAGTGCGCCCCTACACTCCACAAGAAACATCCACTGCTTTTACCAAATTTTAGCTTCTTGCACCCAATAGCTTTAGCTGTAGCTTGTCTGTCAGTCAGTCGTTGGATTCCCGGGTCGGTCAAAAGGTGTTACTGGGTTTGTCCGAATTCTCAGTAGCAGCACGGAGTCTGGTGATGTGCCCGGTAACGGCAATAGCTCGCCCATTATTACGTGCGACCTAAAAATTCATGGCGAAATGTGGGTGTAATATTACACCTCTGCCTTCCCCTTCGGGTCTATAACAATATATATAAAAAAGATTAATCTTTTTTTATAATAAGTCGATGATGTTTTTGTGACGGTGCAGAAAAAGAAGCGTCGTCAGAAAACCGTCAAGAACTGCTGCGGCACGGCTCCTGTGGAGCCTGGTGCAAACCTGCGCGCCGCCGCACCGAACACACCCGTGTACATCTCTCGCCTGCACTACACCACAACGGCGGGGGACATCGCGGAGTGCGTACGCCAAAAGGCAAAGTACATGCCGAAAGTGCATTTGCTGGAGTCGCCGTAATTTCAACTTCAAGGCGTTTGTGGTGCGGATTCCGACCTGCTATCTACATGTCGTCATGAAGGAGGACTTTTGTCCGAATGGTGTGGTGTTCCGTCGCTTCCGCGGACAAGTGCCATATGAACGCACAGCATCATCGTGCAAGTTTTATTAACATAGTTCATAATTATAGTTACTAACAAATTGTTTATATTGTATGTATGTTCATTCTGTAAGGTATCTATCATAATTAAAAATATGTATGTCAATCCATTGTCTGGTACCCCTAGTATAAGCTCTGTTTAGTTTGGGACTAGATGGTGTTGCGTGTATTATATGAATTGTGTCTATATTTATACTTAAATAAATAAATAAAAATTAATTGTTTATTATAGCGTGGTAGTAAGGATGTATAATAAAATCGATTGCATTATCACTATTATCAGTCACTCGCCTCAAGCATATGTAAATGATTCAAGATTACACCTTCATTCATACGTACACAACAATATTTACATATTATAATTTTATGATGTCATTGCTCTCAGCTCATTACCAATCTGGTTCATCTACTATTTATATACAACGCGTACTACGCACATACGTTACGTATTATGAATGAAGAAAACATATTATGAGATGCATGATACAATTTACAGGTTTGTCTCTACGATTTTTGTGGTCTCTCGCCTGTATTAGTATCCGGAAAATATAACCTGACGGCCGAATGGTCAAAAAAAAATATTACAGGAGTGTAAATTGATTTGCACATGCGGGCGTTAAAAAGCGTTTACGCCATTTCCAGACTTTTGTATTTGTACACCACTGTGAAAAACCGTCGCCTAACAAGCTGTTTTCCTACTAAGATCTGTTGCTTTTCATTAAGGATGAGTCCCTATTTGACGTCAGCATAAAATTTTTACTTTGTTTATCGGCAAATATTTAAACGATAATGTGAAATATTTGTGGCCAGTCTAACTTAATTGTAGTTGCAACACACAGACACTGTTAGACCATTTTCCACCACGCTGGCCAAGTTGCGGGTTCGCAGACTACATGCAAGTTTCCTCACGACGTTTTCCTTCGCCGTTTATCAAGCCAGAGGTAGTAGAGCCTTGCTGATTTCAGCATGAATGGGCCGGCTCGACCGGGGAAGTACTACCCACTCACAGAAAATCGACGTAAAGTAACAGTACCTAAACTGTTGCGTTTCGTTCGGTGAGTGAGAGTGCCGGAGGCCCTATCCCCTATTCCCTCATCCCACTCCTCATCCTATCCCTTTTCCCAACCCCAAGGGGCGACAACGCACTTGTGACTCCTGTGGTGTTGCTTGTGTCCATGGGCGGCGGTAATTGCTTATCATCAGGTGATCCGTCTGCTCGTTTGCCGCCTATTACTATATAAAAAAAGCCAAATTTTACAATTCAATAGGCAACATAACTTCGAAAAGTCAGCGATGTGCGCCGTGAATTGAACCCGTTATTACAAGATCCCTCTACATGACTGACTGTTGATATGTGCACTAGGCTATCACGGCTTTAATGGCCTGCAAATATGGTGATTATCAGCTTTTATAGACAAAGCGAATGCCGTTTGGCCTTCAAACTCAAATTAAAATAAAAGTATTTTACTGCTAATATTATATGAATAAATTACACTCTTTTATTTTTTTAGTTTTTGCTTTAGTTGTTTAAGGTTATACTTGATAATGATGTCCAAGGTTCTCGGGTTATGTAAAATGTTACTTCCCACCGTAGGATCTCCACCTTGTCGTGGTGGGAGGGCTCAGTAACCGCGGCCTTGAGCACCGCAGTGAAGCTAAGAGGGATCCCTGGAGTGGACGCTCCGCGTGGGCTTGGCAGTGGGCCTGCGTAGGATGCGTCCCAAGGTGCGGGTGCGGGGGACAGGTCTTCTGTCCCTCGCAGTCGGGCGCGGTCGCGGGAGGAGAGGCGTGTCGGTGTTGCGTTGCCGCGCGCCCTATCTCCCGCGACCAAATGGGGCGCACCATCGTTGCGTCGCGGTGGGGCCGCAGAGGAAGAGGAGATGCGGTGTTGCGTTGCCGTCCTCCCTATCCACTGCGGCCGCTGAGTGTTTTGGCGGCGGTGCCCAATACCTTATTCCGCCGCCAAGGGGGTTTTGTTCGGGGCCCGCCTGACCATCTGGCGGGCCAATACCCGACGGGGGTAGCGACGAATGCTTATGCGATTCCCTACCCTCCGACACACAAGGTAAAATGTTACTAGATTTTATTATACCTATAATTATGCTTATATGATGCCATACAAATTCCTCTATCTTTCCTCATTAAAATCTGTTTAGCCATTCAAGAGATTACCCTTTACCATTAGAATGAGACAAACATTTAAAAAAAGATTTTTTAAGATTCGGTATTTTGTAACTTACTATATGCACTTGAAAAACATAGTTATTTTCAAATCACGCACAAACCCTTCAATTTTATAAATAAGTAAGTACCTATGTATAGATAATTACACATAATTAAGTAACGAGTCTCAACCTTTACTTAACTATTTGAAGACTAGATGAAGGAATCAATTTATTTCATGGAGTATTATACCATGCTGTCTCGAGGTTTTTGATGTACCACAGAATATACAAAAACATTGTTCGAATATTCCCACATAACGGTGAAATCCTAATAGCAATACAGATCGTGCATTTAGGTTCGAATCCGTCAAAGGTTAGCGAATGCCCTTACAGTAAAACGAGTATGGCGACTGGTTTAGTCGTTAGGCCTTTGGACGGCGGATGTTAGTCAATCTAGAGACCTAAGTATACGGTGAAGCTGTACCGACTTGGATTACATTTACTTATTTATATCATAACTACTGTTGCCCGTATTTTAGAGCTTCAAAATCATCGAATTTTGAAACAAGCTCTGTCAACTTAGCCTAAACTAATTAGGCATGAATATTATTGACATTTCTTACAAAATTTACTAAAAAGACGAGTTCATTCGGTCACTCGTTCAGGGGTGTATCGTTGCCTGCTTGTATTTTATTTAGGTATTTTAATAGTGGTACATACAGGGTGTCACAAGACCCATCACCAAGCCGAAGTCTACTCGTTGTCGACATCATGCCAAGTCATACTAACCAAAAATAATACCTGGGAAACGATTTTTTTTTTAAGTTTTCACATTTTTTAAACCGCAATTAAAAGCGCGCGCGTGCAATGCTCGAAATACCTACTTATCCATGGGGTCATAGGGCATCTAAAGAACATGTTGGCGGGGTAAATGCATCGATTTTGTACCTAATTAGTAATTTACTAACTTTGAGCCTCAATATCTCCTGAACCAGTATTTTCCCAGGTATGTTGCCGAAGTAAAAAATGTTCGTAGTAATTGGTACAACATGGGCTTTTACTTTTCGTTAAGGGTCTTTTTACACCCTGCATATCTCAGAGAAACCTCTACAAATAATAAACTAAGAAATGTTATCCACAAAGATTTGTCCTTCATGAGAATTGAAACCACGGCGTGCGGCTTAATTACAGTCAGAATCACAAAGCTCAAGATCAGCAGACTATTTATTGATTTTTTAGTTACAGTGTACATGGATTTGACTACAAGAGATAGATATTTGACATATTTTGAGGCGGCGATAGCCCAGTGGTGTACGTAACGGACTGCCGAGACGATGGTCTCGGGTTCGATCCCCAGGTACTCCGGGCACACACCTCTGACTTTTCGAAGTTATGTGTGTATTAAATTAATAATGTTAATTATCGCTCACTTAATAATGTGCCCGGTAGATGGCAATAGGCTCGCCCCTTATTACATTGGGACCAAAACATAACTGGCGAAAAGTGGGTGTGTAATACACCTCTGCCTACCCTTTCGGGGATAAAAGGCGTGAAGTTATGTTGTATAGAGATTATGTCAAATATCTATCTCTAATAGCACAATCCATAGATTAATAGGGTATTGGAAACGGCTTATGTAAAAGTGACACATTGTTTAACACATACCGCAATAAATTTTCGGGAAAATAAGATCAGTTTGGCATTCACGAGTCTATTTATTTTGATATTTAAAGCTTACTCTGTGATCTTTAAGTAGGCTCCACCTTTCCGCAACTAGCTGTGTATCACGTAATTGCTTCTATATAATGCATGGTTAAACAAATGTCAGATTTAACTACACACAGGCTCAAGGCGATATAGCTTTAATATATGGCGTGTAACAGGAAACTGTGGTCATACAGGTACTAAGAAAATATTGAAATTAATCATACAGCCTTTAATCCAGTGTTAAACATATGCCTATCCTAATGTTCGTCACAATAGTATTGAGTCAATACGAGGGTCAAACTGAAAGTTCTTAGAACTGGCCACTTATAAACAATATAATAAAAAAAATATTCTAAAATTTGAAAATGGAACTCTTTGCCAATATTACTGAGTATATATTTCATTCATTTGTCATTTGTTTTACGATTTGGCGGCAAATTGAAAATTGTCTGTGTCACGTCAACATGAATTTAACACGAGAAAATTTTCGTGCAATGATTTTTTATGACTTTCGATGTCATTTAAGTCAACAAGAAAGTTATGATAGACTACGATTGGCCTTTCACGATGAAGCCCCATCTCGTGCGACTCTTTACAACTGGTTTAATGAGTTTAAACGTGGTCGCACTAATTTCACTGATGATGTACGTGAGGGACGGCCTTCTGCGGCGACGACTGAAAATAACATCTGTGTTGTGCGGCGTATGATAGAGACTGACAAAAGAGTGACCTATCAGCAGATTCAGACAAGCTTAGGCATCGGTATGAGTCAAGTGCACAAAATCCTCCACGAACATTTAGCGGTCAGGAAGCTTTGCGCCCGGTGGATACCTCATAATTTGACTAAGGCTCAAAAACTCCATCGTGTGGATTGGTGCCGTAAAATGATTGAAAGATTTAACGGAGGTGACTCAAATGCTGTGTTCGACATACTAACAGGTGACGAAAGCTGGATTTACTGTTATGATCCTGAAACCAAAAGACAATCTGCTCAGTGGGTGTTTCCTTTCGAGGAGTTGCCAACTAAAGTGAAGAGAGATCGAAGTGCGGGAAAAAAAATGGTGGCCTCGTTCTTTGGAAGGATAGGTCATTTCGCAACAATTGTGTTAGAGGATCAAAAAACAGTTTCTGCAGAATGGTACACTACCAATTGTTTGCCACTTGTCTTGGAAAAAGTTCGAGAGAAACGACCTCGCAGTAGGATCCTCCTTCACCACGACAACGCCTCGTCGCACACCGCCAAGCGAACGATCGACTATTTGGCGACATCAAACGTTGAATTACTGGGTCACCCGCCGTATAGCCCCGACCTCGCGCCTTGTGATTTTTATTTATTTCCAAAAATTAAAGAAAAACTTAAAGGAAAGCGGTTTATGAATGCTGAAGAAGCGGTGGCTGCGTATCGCGATGCCATTGAAGAGACCCCTAAGGACGAGTGGGCAAAGTGCTTTTCCCAGTGGTTCCATCGCATGCAGCGGTGTATTGACGTCAATGGACAATATTTTGAAAAGATATAATAAAACTAATAACTCGCTAATGTAATCAGTTTTTGATTTTCTAAGAACTTTCAGTTTGACCCTCGTATAACACAGGATTTGGCCTACTATAACACGCTGACCAAAGTCAAAGTCAAAATCATTTATTCATCTAGGCCACAAAGCGACGCTTATGAATGTCAAAATTTAAGTTAATTACTGATTCTACATTGACATATACCAGATGGATTGGGCGTCCGGTGAAGTTTTCCGTATCTTCCCAAAGGTGTTTGCTTCCTGCATTTTCTTTAGTCACGTTAATTGTCAACTGTTTTACAAATGAAGTGACTATGATCACTGTATGTATAGGCAGTGATGTAGGGAGGCAAAGAAAGCAATTCTGATAACAAGGATGCGAAATGTAGATTGCGGGCAAATCACAAAAATAATTAATAATTAGTTCAGGCAGGAGTTAGGACACGGTCAAATGTATTAATCTTAATATATAAAATCCTTGCGTTACTGACTGACTGACAGACACGCTACAGCCGAAACTATTGGGCGCAGGTAGCTGAATTTTGGCATGTATGTTCCTTGGGGACCGTAGGGGTGCACTAAGAAGGGATTTCCCGAAATTCCCACGGGATTGGCCAAAACGGGTAAATTAAAAAAAAATGCAGGCGTAGCTGCTGGCGTCCTCTAGTTAAATATAGTTACTTAAGACAATAGCAATTTATGTTGCTACACAATAATTTAGAATTAATGTCATCCATTATTTGAACTTCAACACATCAAAACTCAGTCGCGATAAAATCTCACATGTATTCTATTGAACCAACAAACATAGTCTAACATAAGCTCACAATAGCGGTACCAGTCATCGCGAGCATTGCCTCACAATGTTCTAATTTAAACAAAACGTGATAATTATGTCGGTGGGTGAGCTGCAATCCTTCTCTATTAAACAAGATTCGGTCAAGGTTTTCGGTATAAAGTAATGTACACCATTTATTTTTAAATAGGTGTGCTTTGTCTTTTTTATTCATGAGTATGATGGAGAAAAGATGATTAAGCGTCCTCGTCTTAGTATATAGTGTTATTTGTAAAACACCATTAACCTCTCAGGACTATGGTACTAACATCTTAATCAACAACTTTTGTTCTATGACTTTAAAAAATTCATCATATTTTAGTTATCAGATTTCCATACAAAAATAAAAGTATTTAAATTGAACGCTCTAAATGTTGCGTCTATGCGAGCGGCGGGGGCGCGCATGCGTAGGTAGGTACAGCAAAATACACGAGTTGAAATGTGTTAAATAGGACAACGAAATCTTGAAGGTTAGTTTTTGGTAAATGTATTATGTTTTGTAAAAAGTCATAGAACAAAAGTTGTTGATTATGATGTTAGTAACATACTCCTGACAGGTTAACGGTGTTTTACAAATAACCCTGTATGACAACTTATGCATAACTATTAGCCGGTTTCAATATTCGCCCGAATTTGAGGGTATTGGTGGGGGCTTAAGGGAGTTAGTTTTAATCCCCTAAAAGTAATTCTGGCTGCCGGAGTTGCGTCTAAATATTTTTAAACAATTTCCAAAAATTTTTCATTCAAATATGCAAAACGGAACGTAATTTTAGGTTTTATGTGAAAGTAACTAAATAGGTTGTGTTAGGTTCTCTTTTGACCCTTAACCCGAAAATAGGAGCCCTGCGAAGCAGGGCTCCGTCAACCTCAGTTTATTAAACTAGTGGAATCAATAAAAGCGATATTTAGTTTTTATGTGAAAAACGTGAAACGAAACGCAACCGCCATCTTGTATGAATTATATTGACAGCTAATGTCAAATTTGTGCGTCATTGGTTTCGAGTACCTAGGATTAGGTGCGACTGTAATAAGTAACTAAATAGGTTATGTTAGGTTCTCTTTTGACCCTTAATCCGAAAATAGGAGCCCTGCGAAGCAGGGCTCCGTCAACCTTAGTTTATTAAACTAGTGTGAAGAATGTGGAAGTTGGCAGTGTCATACACACCGATGTTGGAGATATTTTTTTTTTCCAGAGGAAACCAAGTATTTCCGGCAAGTGAAAATGGTGAGGGGCGGTTCCGAGACCTCCTCCCCTCCCCCCTCCCAATCACTCACAACCCCTAAAAATGGCGACGTATTTCCAAACCTTAACCGTTTTGGCGACTAGAGATACTTATTTGACATATTATTTTTTATGGAGATTATATCAACTATGTATGTCCGTGTGGTGACGGATTAAGAATACGGAATGTCACCACCCCATATCGTCCCATGGGTGTCGTAAGAGCCGACAGTGGGAGCATATTATGCAGAGAACAGCACTGTAAGAGAAGGAAAACTTGATACAAACCCTGTACCAACCCGTTTGGCCAGCGTGGTATAGTAGGCCAATTCCTCCTTTCAAAAGAGAGGTCTAGTCCAGCAGTGGACTGTTAAAGGCTGATTGATGATGATGATGTATGTCTGGTAGCCCAATCCATGGATGGATCGAATATTGTAAGTAAGTTGTTGGTCGCGCGAAACATTCTCATAGACTGACAATCTTGTGCAGCGTATTAAATACTGTATAAGAAAACAAATAAGGATGAATTTTCATTATCATCAGCAAGGATATTAGAAAAGTCATAGATACGTTACCTACGTAGTAATCAATCCGTAGAAAGGGTACACTAACGCACACATTGATAACTCCATATTTTATTTTAACTTCGGTTGACAAGATGTGTCAGTAATAGTCAGTATCACTATGACGCCGGCTCGCGACGTCACACACACTTAAGTCAGACTTGCCAACTGGCTTATGTTTAGCGTCCTGCTTTTGATACGCCTATAACATATCTACTTCTTTTTACAACATCATTGATCATCAGCCTGGTATAGTCCACTACTAAATATTCTCCGATGGCTCGGCACTGAGTCCGAATTTCGTCTTTTTGTGACCAGCCGCCTTGTGACTTTTTATAAAAAGCGCAATTTCTGGCACTTGTGCCTTTTTTAATATATATAACTAGAGGACGCCAGCAGCGACGCCTGCAATTTTTTTGAATTACCCGTTTTGGCCGATCCCGTGGGAATTTCGGGAAACCCCTTCTTAGTGCACTCCTACGGTCCTCAAGGAACATACATGCCAAATTTCAGCTTCCTGCGCCCAATAGTTTCGGCTGTAGCGTGTCTGTCAGTCAGTAAGTAACGCAAGGATTTTATATATTAAGATTTTGTCAAATAATTAATCTCACAACGAGAAACATTAATCTCTCTCTAAAGTAACGTTGTCCATCAACATTACAAGATACCGATTGAATAATAAACTTTCTCGTACAGGATTGAACAGCTTCAGACAGATAGATAGATAGATAGAAATGCTTTATTGTACACCAGAGGCAAAACAATTACAGAAAAAGATATTTACAAACTTAGGTCTAGTTGTACATGGGCGGTCTTATCGCAGGTTGCGATTTCTTACAGACAACCAGATGGACTATATTCAATTATATTAAGTGAAATCGGGTAGCTAATGGTGTACTACATAATATTTAGCAATGATTTGTATAGATAATCTTCGTAGTAAATAGCTTTAACATAAATACTATATACGTAATACTACATAATTACTACTATATTAATTATATATACTATAAAAGATGATATATATAATGATTTAATATGCATATATATTTATATCTTAATATATATATTTCTTGTGTGCGTGCGTATGTCACTGAACTCCTCCTAAACGACAGGACCGATCTGGATGAAATTTTTTGTGTGTGTTCAAGGGGACTTGAGAATGGCTTAGATTCACAATTTAGTCCACTGGAAAATGATTTTTTACTTAATTTTTAATTTGTAATTAGTTGTGGATTTCGGAATGTTTCACATTGGAACCGACGGACTGCGCTGCTATCGCAGTGTCAAATCTGTATTAATAATTTCGTCAAGGAGTACATCGAAACCTTACCTGTATAATAAAACATCAAAAAATAAAGATTTCGAGTCGACAACATATATCCGCAAAATTCGGATTGTCGAGTATTTTGATAAATTCTAATAGTTCTGACAGACAAATCGCAGTCGCCATATTGGCACTCTAGCGAAACGTCACTGATACCGGATAACATTTTGAGTAGGTACTACCAAAAAGGTCCTACTAAGTCTTAGTACTAAGTAGTTTGTATGTGTTAATACTTTTTGCAGTTATATCACAATTAAAACGACAATTATATAAGTATCCACCCAATAAAAGAGATTTGTGTTACCCCGAACATAGATGATATACCTACTATAACTAGAGAACCCCGAATTTACGCGAGTGAAGCTGCGGGCAAAAGCTTGTATAATATATATATCCACTATAATACATACTTCAATACCTTATGAGTAGAGAGTGAGACAGAGTACAAAATAAAAGAGTATCTCTCAACAGTCTATCCGGTGAAGGTTTCATGCAAAACAGATATACTGTTTCAACTTTATAATTTAATTGTAATCTGCGAATGCATGTCAAAGAAGCCTCGATGCCAACCCATCTGGTCAGGGTGGTATAGTAGAGCAAATGATCCTTGACTTATAATGCTATTGATTCACAAATAAGGTGTATCCTATGTCCAGCAGTGGACTGCGGAAAGCTGTGTGATAATTTATTTATTTATAGTCTCACGCCTGTATCCCCGAAGGGGTAGGCAGAGGTGTAAATATTACACCCACATTTCGCCATGAATCTTTAATAATTTTTTGTGTGATAATGGCAATACTGATAAAGTCATAATTATATTGTCTTAAAATCCGAATGGGTGTGTAATACACCTCTGCCTACCCCTTCGGGGATAAAAGGCGTGAAGTTATGTGTTATGTTAAAATCCAAAAACAGTTTTAATGTCAGCTCAATCAAAGCTTAGATTAATGGCACAATTAGTTTATATCCAAATATCAACAGGAAGTCTAAACATGTCTGCACAATTAAAAACAATAGCTGTTCAAAAAGTACATAAACTATTATAAAACTATTTGTAGTGACCACACCTAAACAAGAGTCTTTGAGGCATATTATATGACTAATTCTTTTTACCTAGGTTTTTTTTTATTTGCAAACTCACACCTGTATCCCCGAAGGGGTAGGCAGAGGTGTAATATTACACCCAAATTTCGCTATGACTTTTTAGGTCCCACGTGATAAAGGCGAGCCTATTCCGGTTACCGGGAACATCACCAGACTCCGTGCTGCTACTGAGAAATTGGAAAACCCAGTAACACTTTTGCCCGACCCGGGAATCGAACCCAGGACCTCCCATCAGCAGTCGCATACTCTATCCACTGGACCACGGAGGCAGTCTTGTTATGTATTATTAGGTTTACCTAGGTATATTGAAGGAATCGATGCAGGTTCGCTCAATAAAATACGGATTGCTCGGAAATATTTGGATTTAATCCGTACAGTTCAACAGTTGAGTATTGAATGAATAACTCATTTCACTATGGCTGGCAAGTTCTGACAGTTGTCACATTGACGTCGACAGACGTCAAAGTGACACTTCACGTCAAGACAATAGATTTGAATGATACCAGTGTGAGAAATAACTCGGCAAAATATTATTAAGCTAACAACTCGGCCATCCTCTTGAAGTGAGTCCTCTCACAAGATCAGTAAACATATAATATGTAAATACAATCAGGAAGAAATACATCTTTTATTTAAACTACACAAAAACATTATAACTTTATCAATAACTTAAAATGATATACATTTCATATTCTTACGCAATACATAATTGTTTCTATTGTAATTCAGTTCATGTCATAATCATCGTCAATCTGCACAGTCTGTTGTGATCTGCGGTCATCTGTGCGATGTCAATTGCATGACACCATTCGAATCTGCACTGACCGCTCACAACCCATGCTCTATGTCTACGTCATCTAGTTGCATAGTCTGCTATGATCTGCGACCATCTGTGCGATGATTTTCATCACCATTCGCTTCTGCACTGGAAGCTCATAGCCCATGCGCCTAGATTTCACGATACTTAGTCTGCTATAATCTACAATCATCTGTGCAATATCGGTCTCCGATATCAATTACTTTCTGCACTGATTGCTCATAGCCTAAGCATCGCGTCGTCAAGTCTCTTGTCTTGTCTGGTCCATATTTTAAGTCAACAACTTAGCAAACCTTCAATTATCGTCCTCTACAAATCAAATACTCTCACTAACAATGGCTCTTAGGTATTTACTAATTAACCCATATTAATATTAATTTCAAATCATTATTTCTTTTCTTAAATTTTTTATTTTCTTACAATCTTTTTAAGTTATAGTAATCATACAGTAGACTTTGATCCAAATCTGAACTTATAAATCTTATTCATCGCAATTACTATCAGTTTCGCTACCGTCACTAGATATATTTGTATAATTTAGCCAGGGGTGTATCTTATCCACTGCCACAACATTTTGATACTTTTTATTGCCCCTCCTAGTAAGAGGAGTATCCTCAATCAAAAACCTGTCATTTTCTAGAATTTTCGTTATTCTATATGGGCCATGGAACTTGGATATAAGCTTCTTTGATTGACCTACATGTTCTTTATCTATTATTGTTCTTTCAACCCTAACTAGATCACCAACATTATATATCGTTGCCCTTTTTCTTTTCTTATCAAATGTCTTCTTTGAATCAGACTGCTGTTTTTCTATTCTAGACTTAGCTTCTGACCGTATCTTTTCTAATTCATTATCACTAACACGACATATAACTTCATTTAACACTTCATTTATTATATTTTCTGATGAATTTAAGACCTTAAGTCCGAATAGCAGTTCTGACGGACTTTTGCCAGTTGTTTTATTCATGGTTGTATTTATACCTAACTGGATGTCACCGACGTGTTCATCCCAAGTGTTATCACCTTTATCGTGGCATTTTGTGCTTAGGGCGTCTAATATGGTTCTATTGTAACGTTCTATTTGCCCGTTCGCTCTTGGAGTAGCCACTGCGTTGAGTATATGTTTAATATTTGCACTCTCCATAAAAGATTTAAATTTTGAACTTGTAAAACAAGAACCCCGATCAGTGATAAGACGTGATGGAGTACCAAAAGTGCTAAAATGGTCTCTAAAAATTCTAATAGCTGTGGTACTTTTTGTATCCCGTACGGCATTTATACTTATAAATTTCGTAAAAGAATAAATAATCGCAAGAATATAAGTGTTGCCCCTCCTAGAGCGAACGAACGGGCCTAAATGATCGGCGTGAATTGTATGAAAGGGAATATCTACTTTTGGTATTGGATGAAGCATCCCTTCCCTACGGCCACCTGGAGCTTTATGATGCGCACATTCAAGACACGCTGCCACGTACTTTTTGGTGAAACGTCGCATCTTAGAGAACCAAAACGTTTCGCGGAGTCGACTAAGAGTTTTCTCATAGCCAAAATGGCCTACATTATCATGATTCATTCTTAAAATTTGCCACCTGACGGCTCTAGGAACTACCCATTTTATTTTATCACCAATAATTCTGTAAACATGATCACCTTTCAATTTGTAATTTTTATAGACATCTGCTATATAATTTGTATTTTTATCGCGTAAAATATCTCTAATCCTCCCAATTTCCTCGTCATTAATTTGTACTGTGGAGATCCAGTCTTTAATGTCTATACTTAAAACATCGAGTATATGCGTCTCATCGTCGTTCGCTACGGGCTCAGTCACAGGTGCACGACTGAGAGCGTCTACATGTGCCATCCGAGATCCAGGCCTATATTCAATATCACAGTCGTACTCCTGGAACTGCACCCACCACCGTGATATTCTCGGTATGAGATCACGTTTAGTGAGTGTCGTGCGTAGCGCATTACAATCGGTAATGATCTTAAATTTTAGTCCCAGCAAGTATACACGGAAACGTTTCAGTGAGGCTATCACTGCTAACGTTTCCAGTTCAAACGAATGTAATTTTTGTTCATCTTGAGTGGTTTTCCGACTGTAATACGCCACGGGTCTAAGCATTCCATCGCTATGTCTTTGCATCAGAATACCAGCAACTCCTAACTTAGACGCATCGGTGTGTAGTTCGGTTTCAAATCTCGAATCGTACAATGCCAAAATAGGACGCTCCACAAGTTTTTGTTTCAGTGTAGTAAAGGCTGTTATATGTTCGTCGTTCCATTTCCATGTGAGGTTGGACCTGAGGAGATCCGTAAGGGGGCGCGCGATCAGGGCGAAATCCTTCACGAAACGCCGAAAGAAACTGGCTAGTCCGATAAAACGTCTTACGTCATGTACGTTCTTGGGTACGGGGAAACTTGAAACAGCTAACGTCTTACGTGACCCCGGTCTTATGCCTTGACCACTAACTTGAAACCCCAAAAAGTCTATTTCTCTATAGAAAAAGTAGCATTTCTTAAGTTTTAATGTTAACCCGGCCTCATGGAGTAGTTTAAGTACTATCTCTAACCGTTCAAGACCCTCCTCGAAAAATCTAGCAGGAATCAAAACGTCATCCATGAAAATAATGGCAAAATTAACTTTTGACTTTACCAGTATCTTATTCATAGCTCTTTGGAAAACTGACGGAGCGTTTGCCAAACCAAAAGGCATCCGTTTAAATTGATATTGGCCATCCGGTGTGACAAACGCCGTCTTGTCCTGGGAGCCTTCTTCGATGGGTAATTGATAATAGCCTGACGCACAATCAAGCGTAATAAAGAGGGAATGCCCAGCTAGCATATCCAGCTGGTCGTCGATCAATGGTAAAGGGAAATGTTCTTTCTTTGTTTTATTGTTAAGTGCGCGATAATCTACGCATAGTCTTTTTTCGCCAGTCTTTTTCTTAACAAGCAGTATAGGGCTGGCGTACTGAGAATTAGATTCACAGACAATATCAGCGTCTATCATTTCCTGTACCATCGATCGTACCAGCTCACGCTCGGGATATGAAAGTCTGTACGGACGGTATACAACTGGTTTAGTATCCGTTAATTCAATCTCCATCTTTACTACGTTAGTAAATCCCAAGTCGTTCAAATTATTTGAGAAACACTCCTTGTATTTATCTAATAAGCCTTTCAATTGATCTACTTGTTTGCTGGTTAAGTTCGAGTCATAGTTAAATTCTGAACAAAAATTACTAGCATTAATATTCAAAAGATTTACGTCGACATGACCGTCAGTTCTAAAAGCACGAGTCATTAATGAGTCCTTTTTAAGTGAAATTACCTTGTCGGATATGTTTTGAATCAGTAAGCGACCACGACCGTTATCTAATTCGTACTCTCCTGGTAGGAGGTAAAACTCATGTTCAGACTTTCCACGAAGTGAACCGCGTACGTACACGGTTCCTGAATAATAGCTGGTACAGCTAACTTCAACTAAACACATCTCCTTAGCCCGTATTGATGTGTCCGAGGCCAATTCGAGATGTAGTTTGTTTGTAAGTGCTCGCGTGAATATCAGGGATTCGTAAGTTTTCGTTATAATAATACCGGGCCTTTCAGTAAAACTGTGTCCGATTAATACGGGGTATTTAATAACACTGTCCTCTACAACCAAGGCATCTACTTTTTCTATGACATCTTGTATCTGTATAGTGACAGTGGCGAGCCCCACAGGTAGCACTATGTTGTTACCAATACCCCTCATCGTAGGCAGATCTGGGTTATTTGACCAATTAATTCCTAATTTTCTAGCATCACTACAACGAATTAAAGTGCATTGGCTGCCTAGATCTACATAGCCTACGATCGATTGTCCGTTAAGCATCAACTGCATTATGTACTTACAATCGTTTCTGGCGGTGCTCTCGGCGTCTATACGTAAAATATTCTTTTGACCTTGATCCACTCCATCGGTATTACCTTTGTTATCGGAGGGTAGTTTCGGACAATTTAATGTAGTGTGTCCAAGTTTGTTACAAATGTTGCACTTGAGTATTTTCTTAGTACATTTATAACTAAAATGTCCTCGTTCGTTACAGTTGTAACAAATAATAGAATTACTACTACTTGTAGCCCTTGTGTCATTGTTAGTAGTTTTTGCGTTAGATAAAGCGTTAGGTTTCCTATCCCCATGAGGACGCGACCTATCTGTTTCGCGCGGTTGTTGTTTGATGGATTGAAAATATTGTAATACTTGTTCCGGTTCCTGACATTTTAACGCCTTCGCGCCTAACCTTAGTGAACGATCTTCGATTCCGTATAATAAACAGTCAACTGCTCTTTTACCTACAATATTACACCGACTCAGCAAATTGATTTTTTCGAAATAATATAATTCTAGTGACTCATTATATTTTACTCGTTTAGATAACATTTCTGTAAGTAACTCTGCGTAATCATCGCTACTAGGGAATGATTCTAATAATTTTTGTTTCCATTCAGACCACGAAAATGACATAGTAGGTAACGCCTGGTACCAAGTTTTTGCAACGCCAACTAATTTAGGTAAAGCATAGTGTATGACCTGATCATCACCCCATCTATATAATTTCGCACACTCATCAACTTTACTCAACCACACTTGTATAGTTTGCCCCTTAACCATTGGATCAAAATCAGGTATGACGTTTCCTAACATTGGAAATTTATTACCTTCAGAACGAGTATTTGCTAAGGTATTCACTAATTTAGTCAACAATAAATGTGTCACATTGTCAGTACTATTATTGGAACCTCTTACCGGGGAAGACAAGCGCCTGTCATGGCGCGAAGATCTCGAGTCGCTGCCGCTGCCGCGCGAACCCGCATTCCTCCTGACCTGCCGGCGGCTACGGCGACTGCTGCCACTCCTACAGCGCCGCCCATGACGCTCACGGCGATGGCTTCGGGTGCTGCTATCCTCCTGACGACGTCTGTGAGAATCCTGGCTGCTATCAGTTCTACGTCGCTGGCGACGATGCTCACGACGCTCCCGAGGACGGCTTCTTCGCATTGAAACGCTCGAGTCCGTTGCTGATCCATCTTCAATTTTTGATCTACTTCTGCGTCGTTTTCTTTTGTCTTTGCGATCGTGTCGTTTTCTTTTTCTTGAATAGTGGGTAGGTGTCATATTTTCATCCTCCATTGTGTTGCGTTAGAATAATCGAAAACGTACGTATATGCGGGCGTTTTGCTAGAAATATGGAGCTAGCCTTTCTTATCCCACTTCTGAGATGAAGGAATCGATGCAGGTTCGCTCAATAAAATACGGATTGCTCGGAAATATTTGGATTTAATCCGTACAGTTCAACAGTTGAGTATTGAATGAATAACTCATTTCACTATGGCTGGCAAGTTCTGACAGTTGTCACATTGACGTCGACAGACGTCAAAGTGACACTTCACGTCAAGACAATAGATTTGAATGATACCAGTGTGAGAAATAACTCGGCAAAATATTATTAAGCTAACAATATACCAAATAATACATAGCAATATGTATTTTTAGTAACACTTTGAGGCGGCGATATCCCAGAGATACCAACAGACTGCCATGCAGAGGTCAGGTTCCATACATATCGACACTGTTCGATATATATCGATATCGATATTTTTATTTATGTTACCTCAGATCTCCATTAATTAGTAGCCAATTTCGAAAAATGTTTTTTGTTTTGATGGACGTTTTCGTTTGGGTTGAATTTATATTGTAAAAAAGTTATATAACTTAGCTAAGGGTAGCTAATTACCACAACTTCGACCACACAACGTAAATCAAATTGTAAACGTCAATATTGTAATACTGTAAATAAACATAGATAAATTATATCGAACCTACAACACTGCGCATATTGGCTGTACGCGGTGACCCAAACACATTTGAATACCACCAGCAGTAGGAGACTGCCTCATTGGTCTCGCGGCATAAATGTGCGCGTGGGATTGGGAGGTCTCGGGTTCGATTCCAGAATTGGGCAGTGTTATTGGGTTTATCCGTTAGGAAATTCTCAGTAACAGCACGGAGTTTGGCAATGTGCCCTGTGCGGCAATAGGCTCGCGGCAATTACGTGGGACCTAAAAATTCATGGCGAAATATGGGTGTAATATTACACCTCTGCCTACCCCTTCGGGGATACAGGCATGAGTTTATAATAACAACAGTTAGATCGGTAAGCACGACCACGACTTCCTGTCCCATGACGTATAAAACTGACGTCATCGCGCCACTAAGCAATATACACTTATACGGATTACCGTATAAGTGATGGTAATGGTCTAATAGTTATGGCGATGCACTGTGTATCAAGCCCATACGTAAAACAGTTCGTTAAAAACCACCATACGTGAAGCCGGACATTCGTTTCAAAGCTAAAAATGCTTCGTATTTATGTAAAGCTTGGACAATGACTCTCCAATAGTTGAATGAAATAATTGAAAAGACACTCATTATTATTTAATTCTTTTTCTTTTCTTTTTTTTAATATATCTCTTCCGCTGGGAATAAATCCTGTGTCGCGGAGGATTTTCAAACTTTCCACCAACGGACATAATACACACCCAGACACGAAACTATAATTTATGGACCACACAGGGTTGTCTCGTGTGGGACTCGAACCCACAACACTCGGCTCAGTGTCAAAGGTAAGGTGGCCGCTTAAAACACTACAACCGTGTAGTCGTAACTGATGATGCCAACATATCCCTAAAAAAAATCGGTGGTGACACACGGACAGACAGACAGACAGACGGACAAGAAAGTGATCTTATAAGGGTTCCTTTTTTTACCTTGTGAGGTACGGAACTCTAATAAACCACTTTACATTATCCTCGTTCTCGCATTAACCTGATGGCATCCAAGACTTATTTCATTAGGAAATGAAAGTCTTGTAAGATTTCGAAATCGAAAATTAACACCAATTGTTACGGGTTACCCTAACCCAACCAAAGAAAACACCTAACTTGAAACATAATTTAAAGTCAACAATTACATAATGTTTTGTAAAACATACAACTACCTATAACTAATACAAAAAATACAAATTGATACAAAAAATATTTAAAGTGTTTTTAGAAATATCTAGCTTAAATATTTCGATAAACTATGATTCGAATTTCAATATAAGATACATTAATTTAACACTATTTGGCTCTACGCTAAAAAGTACTTGGTATATAAAAAGATATACTATCAATGTGCTTATTAAATTCGCAAAGGCAAAATTTTACTGACAACATTTCGTCATTTCAATAGAGTTTTATTAACTTTTGTTACAAGACATAGAATTAGTTATTTTATAAATTCCAACAAAAATTGCGTCATTATAAAAACTAGACAAACTTTTTCTAAACTTGGCAAAAACATTTACACAGAATACCTAAGTATTTACATCATTGTTCCAAATAGAAAACCAAACCTAAGTCAACTACACACATATTATTGAAGTACATATATTATAACGCACTGCATTCTCATAAAGCTGCTTGCCCATTTCCTATCGGCGTATACGAAACAGTCTGTCAAAAACGTACGCTTCCTATGCCACCCTTCCCGCCCTTGAATGTGGACCACTTACTTTTTTTACGTACAAAGCACGGACACGATGCAATGGTATAAAAACGTGCCGCGACCAATCGAGAGCAGTCAGTAGCCTTCGCGCAGTCTACAACAGAAGTGCACGATGAGAGTTCTGGTTAGTTCTCATTTGGCAATACAAAATATTCATTCTAAAGTGCTATATATCAAATAGTAAATTGTCCGAGAATTTTAAAGGATATAAATTCGAGTGTGGTGTGGCTGTGTTAGTGTTGTGACAAGGATATATCGACAGTCGTTGACATATTTATGTTAGTGATGTAACATCGATGTTATAATGGGGTGTTTGTTTCGCAGATTGTCGCCGCCGTCCTCGCCTGCGCCGCAGCCGCGCCCTCCGGCCTGCTGGCAGCTCCCTACGGCCATGGCCTCGTCGGCCACGGTGGGTTCGTAGCCCACGGTGGACCGTTGGCCGTTGCTCACGGCCCGGTCGCCGTGGCGCACGGCCCCGCCCTCCCCACCATCTCCCCCGGAGACATCGCCGGCGCCGCCATCGACGCCCACGTTGAGGCCAACGACCATGCCCGCGCCGCCGTCGACGCTCACCGCGAGTTGCACGACCAGGCCGCCGAGCTCCACGGCCAGGCTGTGAACGCCGCCGAAGACCATTCTTGGCAGGCGGTGGACGCCGTCAAGACCCAGGAGGCTCAGTTGGACGGTGCCGCCGCCGGCGTCGCTCCCGTGCTCGCTAAGCAGCTCGCCGGTCACGCCGCGCCGGTCGCCGCGTACGCCGGTCACGGCGTCGGTGCGCTCGGTTACGCCGGTCACGGCGTCGCCGCGCACGGTTACGCCGGATACGCCGCCCCCGTCGTCGCCACCAGCCACTCCGTCAGCAGCCAGTCCCTCCACCAGTCCCACCCCGCTCCCGTAGTTCACGCTCCCGTAGCAGTTGCCCACGCCGCTCCCTATGGCGTAGCTCACGCCGCTCCCTACGGCGTAGCTCACGCCGCTCCCTACGGCGTAGCCCACGGTGCTGCTTACGCCCACGGACTTCACGGACACGCATGGTAAACTGTGATAGTATTTAGATACCAAAAAATAATACTCAATGTTTCGGATTGTAAATAAATTATATAAAAAAAAATGTATACAGGCTAACAGAGAGGCGAGGATGTGTGAATAAATGGAATAGTAATTTTATACGTTTCTTTGATTTCATTCCTCATAAAAACTACACAAACACACATTTAAAACAACATTCTTACCATAAAGCACAACAACTTTTCAAATAACTACCACGATTCGTGACTCTAAACAATAAAGTCTATCGAATCAAATCGGTAGTTAATGCAATTTTAAAAACAAATACAGATAATTGTCGATATTATACAATTGCAAATGTCAAGTTCAGATTAAAAACAACGGCCTTAACATAGTAACATTCAAAACCAACACAATATTACGATGAAAAAATATACATATTCGATAAAATGATATAATTTATTATAGATAATCACAGTATAAACATTATATATATTTTTACTGGCCCAAAGACAATTTATATTGACATTACATTTTTATAATCCAAATACCTTTGCCTTCGGTATACTTCCTGGCAGCCTGACATAATTATTATTTTTAAACACATAATGGCTTTTATTGACCACGCCTTAGTCGGCGTCCGAGTTTCTTTTTCTATTTATGTACTTAACTAAGGCTGCCAAGGTTATGTGCCAGAAATTCAGACTTCCGCTTTGGTGGCGTATCAAATTAATTGTTAACGTGTATTATAATGGTATGTATTTAAAAGTATTTATAAATACTTCAATATACGTCAAACGCTTTGTTAAACATAAACAGACATAAATAAGTAATTTAAATATTCGGTGTTTTGGTTCAACATTTTCATAATAAGCACCATACCATTATACATATTTATATGTATAATGGTATGGTGCAGAAACCTTTTTACAAAATAATCACATGACCAACATTTATTTTGTACAAAAACATTTTCTCGTTGCATCTGTAGTTTAAATTTTGCGATGCAATGAATATAAATATGCTTTATAGGGGTTTTAAGTTAATAAATTGCCATTCATGTCTGAAAGGGAGATGTATTTCAAATTTATTATGACTGGCTTAAAAGATTTTCTATATTTACAAGTATAGATAAAATAAAAAAGATGCATCTTAGTTTATCCTAATGCATATGATTGTTATGCAAGAATGCTTGGAGAACAAATCTAGGTACCTATACTCAAAAACATTTTTTGTCGGGAAAAATATACAATAAGACTATTTTTTATCCACAAAAGTATTCAATTGTACTTTACATTTATATCAAATCAAGTTTTCATATTATTATTAAATTATAGATTTGTAAATCCATTGTAAACTGTTAGCCCGCCTGCCGAGAATTAGCAAATGCGTTTTCTAATCGGATATTAACAAACCATTTATTTATACTTAGTTTCTTGTGCACTTTTTGTTCTTTCTAGAAACATGAAATAATTTCGCTTTGTAGGTGTTATAAGTTTCATTGTCAGAAATGTAATCTCATTATTTTGTTCAGTATTTTTTCTTAGGCAAGACTGCGTAGACAAGCTTTACTTAACAAACTTTGACCTACCAGTTTTGAGAATATTTCTCATGTTGGCCTACGTTACCAAAGGAACCTTTAGTTTTTTTTGGTCTTGTGGCGGGAAAACGGTTGGATACGGCGTTTGGGGTTGCTAGAAGGGGTGAGAGGATTCCCCTAGAAGTTATCCGTTCTCTCCCCACTATAGCCACCCTGATGTTCCCTAACGGGACTTCATTAGTATACCACATCCGTGAGTTCCAAGAAACATATGCACCAGATATCTAGTTTCAAGGCCAGGTAGTTTAGACTGCCCATTAGAACGAACGCACCTTTATAAGTCAGCCAGTCAGTTTCTTTTTTCATATTTATATAGACGAAGGCGTCATTTAGCTCAGTCCTTCAGGGTCTATTGAGCGAAATATTACGTAATATAAAGCTATGCCTTTCTACGTCTGTTATTAGAGAGTTGTGTATGAGATTAGTATTAGTTTCGCCACAATAAAAATCATCGCCATTCTCAGATCATACTGACCCACTTCAGTAGGCCTTCTCGCGTTCATATTATTTAATGTTCCGATGACAACACGATGATTACAAATTGATATTTCTTCCAATATCTACAAATGTCCATCTTGATGGTTTCTTTATCTTTATGGCGGCATATTTAAAGTTTTTAAAATAGACTTTGGTTGAATAGTAGAGCCACACGGGTTACATAATCATGTATTGGGGCAGTACCACCATCTCAAAGAAGATCATTATAAACCACCAGTATTTTGACTGTAGCGTTTCGTTCAGTTTGTGATCCAAGCCTTCTTCTTCTTGTCTTGTCTAACTTTTTATACGGGAAATGGAAAAGAAGATAGCAAGAGTTTAGAAAGCATTGTCGTCTTCTTCTTTTTTTTAAATTGGCTGGCACTGGCATCCTAGTGTTACATTTAATCACTAGTTCCAGTGACGTACTCGACATAAAATGTCTACTCAGCAGTAACGCGTGCAAGCAGAAGATACATCTTCGTGCTATCCAAATTTAAATTCCTGTTCAAAATTTTTACTATTTTCGCTATAATCTCTTTATTGTTTTTAATTTGAATTTAAAAAGGTTAAAATCAAGTCAATGAAATTATACCGATGCTATTAAGAATATTAATTTATGTAAAACCCCTAATGCGAATTATATTACACTGACAAAATGGTAAAAGTAAATTACGTACTGCTCTGTACTCATCAATAAAATGTCAAGATTACTTCAGCCTACCTAAAAACAAACTATTAATATTAAATTAAATATACTTAAACACGATTCCATTCGCGACTTCGCCCGCGTAGACACCGAATATCAGATTAGGTATAAGTTACTGCCTCCGTGGTCCAGTGGCTAGCGTATGCAACTGCTGATACGCAGGTCCCGGGTTCGACTCCCGGGTCGGGCAAAAGTGTTACTGGGTTTTGCCGAATTCTCAGTAGCAGCACGGAGTCTGGTGATGTGCCCGGTAACGGCAATAGGCTCGCCCCCTATTAGGTGGGACCTAAAAATTCATGGCGAAATGTGGGTGTAATACTACACCTCTGGCTACCCCTTCGGGGATACAGGCGTGAGCCTATAAATAAAAATTTAAAAAAAGTAGGTACTAGTTACAAAACTTCGCCCGCGTGGGAGTTAGTTTTCGAGATAAAAAGTACTAAATTTCGCCACCCACAAAAATCCCACCATAACATCGCTATCGCTCTATTCCGACATGAAAGAAGTACAAACAAACACACTTTCGCATTTACAATATAATATTAGTACAAATTACTTTAATGCAAAGTTTCATCACAATCAGTTCATTAGTTTTTGCGTCAGAGTCGAACATCTACACGAGCTTTCGCGTTTATAACAGTACTAGAGGATGCCCACAGCTTCGCCAGCTCATTATTTTTAATTTAACCAAATCTGCCCGATCCCGTGGAAATTTCAGCAAATCCCTTCTTTGTGCACAACCCAAGGTACATAATATATGCCTTTTTTTTAAAGGCAACTCTCGCACTAGGAAGAAATTCCTGTGTCGCGGGGGACTTTACAAACATACAAGTAACGGACACAATGGACACCCAGACTCGAAACAACAATTTATGAATCACACAAAGTGTTGTCTCGTCTGGGGATCGAACCCACAACACTTCGGCGCAGTGTCAAGCGGTGAGGACGCTTAAATCACTACGCCAACCGTGCAGTCAAATTTCAGCTTCCTGTGTCTCATAGTGCTGTAGCTTGTCTGTCAGTCAGTCAGTAACGCAAGGATTTTATACAGGGTGGCGCTACCATAGAGGCACTTTTTGAACAGAGGCATAGCGTACAACATTCTGAAGCCTTGTACCAAAAATCAATTAAATCGGTGCAGTAGTTTAGCCACAATATCGATTTTAAGTTCCGCAATTTTTGCACATGCTTTGAATTCCACACAGCTGATACAAAACGGTCAACGACCCTACATTGCGCGCCGCGACTCACTACGATGCGGGCGCTGACTCGACGCCGCGCGAGGATTCCCGCATATCTTCGAGGACGCGCGAATGTTTTTTGTCAGGTTCAAGCATTTATGCACTTTATTGTAAAAAAAATATAGTTTATTTTCAAGTGCGTTAATAAAATCCTTTGCGCTGCGCTCCGTTTTATCTGCGCTGAGCCTAACTTCGGATGACGTCGAGGCGTCGCGTCGGAGCGAGTCGGGGCGTGCAATGTAGGGTCGTTGACCGTTTTGTATCAGCTGTGTGGAATTCAAAGCATGTGCAAAAATTGCGGAACTTAAAATCGATATTGTGGCTAAACTACTGAACCGATTTAATTGATTTTTGGTACAAGGCTTCAGAATGTTGTACGCTATGCCCCTGTTCAAAAAGTGCCCCTATGGTAGCGCCACCCTGTATATAGAGACTAGGATCGCAGACATGTTCTAGAATGTCTAACATCCAGCCTCAGCTATTGAAACACACGCTCTAAAGGTCAGTTCAGGGAAAGGGATATAAAATAAATTATATAATAGTCCACCAAGGTCATCATATTCAAGGCATAGTTGTAATGCTGCCAGTGTAATTATACGCACACATTACGAGGTTAAGACAATGTACTTATTTATTTCACAATGGTAGGTATTTCATAAATTGTAGGCTACCGGTAGAATGACTAGGCTGTGTGATTATTTTAGCAAAAGTAAAAGTGAGGACTTGTTTAAAAGACTTATGCGCGCGCTTATTATATTCTTTAAAATTATATACATATAAGAAACTGCCTCCGTGGTCCAATGGAAAGCGTATGCGACTGTTGATCGAAGTGTTACTGGGTTTTCCGAATTCTCAGTAGCAGCACGGAGTCTGGTGAAGTGCCCGGTAACGGCAATAGGCTCGGACTGTCGAAATCAGAAAAAGATGTCGTGCATACAATCGCAACGGTTCGAACAAAATTTGTAACCATATTCAATAAAAAACATTTTGAAACCTAAACTGTTATTTCATTATTCTGACACTGGCTAGGTAGTCTTTTTTGTTTTGTGATTACATATTGAAAGATTTTAAGGCCATGTCGTACATCCTTAGAAAGATTAAGTATTAAGTACAGATTTTTTTTAAAGTAATCGAAGTTCAAAAGAGCTTTTAGTGTTTTTTATAATTAATTTAGAATTTCATATTTTGCACTCATTACTTCATTTTTAAGAGTTTTGAAGCTCGACAATTTACTTTTTTTGCATTTATTCCCAACAATTTATGTTTTTTTATGAATAATAATACATTAGGGAATACAATAAAAGTCTTCTAGTGCAAATATGACTGCAAACTAAAAAGTTATATCGTTTTAAATGTGATAATTCAGAAAAAAATAAAAAATGCAAAAGAAATCGTATCGCGAGTACAGGTACACTTAGGACCTGGGGTTCTTGGGGTGAAAACTAGGATATGCCCTCCCCTAACCCCAAAAATTGTGTCGGTCCATGCGCCAAACACTTTGTATAAAACTATTTAGAAGTTCGGCAACTAGCACAGCATTATGAGACTTGTGGGAGCCTAGAGCCCTAGACCAAATTTATGTTATCGACATATTGACTCAAAAATATAGTTATTACCAACTGCCTTTCGAGGCATTACGAATGTGATACATCGTATATAAAAAAAAATTACTAGCTTGCAAGTACGCTAAATTAAGAATTAAAAAGAAATACACAAAACATGTGGTAAGAATTCTATAGACTTTTCATTGAATATAGAAGTCGAAAGCTTATTCATAAGAATGATAATATCAACATCCGTCAATTAGAAGACTTCTCACGTCTTTCGAGAACATTATGGAGAACTGTCAGACATGCAGGTTCCCTCACTATGTTTCTTTCATGTAAGCGATGATTACCTAGCAATGAATTAGTATTCACACAATTATAGATTGGATTTGTTTTAATTCTGTGACAAAAAGTATGTCAATACTTTAACAAAGGCAAAAATAGCAAATTACTTTATTTTTTAATAGATACCAGTCTGAGTAAACCTCTACTTTTGGTTAAAGTAAAAGAATTATGCCAGAAGATTCCAAATACATAGTTCCATGTTCTCATGTTAAAGGTATTAAAGTTATTAAACGCGGTACAGTCACCGCGGGTCGACTTCTCACAACAATTATATTATGAAATCGGTTCAACTAAGGCACTGTAAATACGTATAAATTAAAGTAAATGGCAAATGTAACGCTGTAAGGTGACAGACACACTAGGCGCAGTAGTCCGACCGCCGAACGCCGGACAAAATATGTCCGATTCGTTTTTATTACTGACCCGATGGCAACACTCCAAATAGGAAAGTTTCCTGTAAGTGAAAGAAATTACACAAGTATTTTTGTCTAGTGAAACATGTCAAAATAATGGTAGTTTCATTCATGAATTAATACATACATACATAGACTCACGCCTGTTTCCACGAAGGGGTAGGCAGAGGCATATTAAACGCCCACTTTTCGCCAGTGTTTTGATCCCACGTAATAGGTGGCGAGCCTATTGCCGCTTTTCGGGATATTTTGATTGCCAGAGCCTCGTCCGTTGATCGGCAGGTGCACCACTTGCAGGTGAGGTTGGCTTGGGACCCTAAGTTCTTGGTGGGAACCATATGCACCCTCATCATGAATTAATGTAAAACTTTATTTAACATTTTTTATCGACAATTTATTGATAAGTATTCTACTTGAAAGCAAAAAACGATGACGTCACTACATGGTAGTTTCATTCATGAATTAATGTAGAACTTTATTTAGCATTTTTTATCGACAATTTATTGATAAGTATTCTAATTGACAGCAAAAAACTATGACGTCCCTACGTCATGTTTCATACAAACGCCGTAGGAAAAGTCGTATTTGACATTTCATTAAAAGTGTTCGATTTGATTAGTTGGTAACAACTCTATTAATGCAACAGTATCGTAAAAATCACTACGTTTAGTTGCAGTTTAGAGTACCAAAAAATTGCATTTTGTTAATAGGCGAATGCTATTTTATAGTATTTTCGCTGTATGATGATATGCATGAAGGTTCTCATTTTACGTATCACGCATACTACTTTCAACTTATATTTTGGCTTTACTAAATAAATTGGCAAAAGAAAACAACTATTAAAAAAAAATATCTATAAATTACAAAGTAAATTGATACTAGTATGTCTCTCTCTATTTTTATAATTATTATTAGCTGTAAATAAATTATTTAAATATAATAAAATATAATCCTCAAAATGTCAGATGCATGAAACGAACCCTCTGTCAGTAGAGATTGACACCATTGAATCGGCATAAAATCGACGAATAGGAGCGGCCATATTGTGATCGAATACGTCAGTACGAGCGCCTTGTATGCGGTTTGTGATTCTGCCTGTTTGGCGTGTTATTTTTTTGTTGTGTTTTATTTGGTAGGTACAATGCCAAAAATAACAAAAAAGATAGTTTTAAACTCTCAAAGCCGTGAGTCAGTGCTTCGTTTGAGGACCTTCTTTGAACGAGAGCGTGCAAACGGGGGCCCGGTAATACCGATCAACAGTGTTGATTACGGAGTTGCGGCAGCTCTGCTCTGGACATCGGCAAGGCTTCAGTTTCTCGAATTTCCAATGAAAAATTTGGAGTAACTAGTTTTGAAGACAAGAAGCTGTCCACTCCGAAGAAACGTGAGCGTAAAGCTTCAATAACTGACATAGATAGTTCCGATGTGGTGGCAATACGAAATCCCTACATTGATATAATTAATCAGTCGTAGAAATAACACAATCGACAATATAGTAAAGGTTTCGAAATACGTCGCCGTTTTTAGGGGTTGTGAGTGATTGGGAGGGGAGGGGGGTAGGTCTCGCAACCCCCTCACCATTTTCAATTGCCGGAGATACTTGGTTTCCTCTGAAAAAAAAAATCTCCAAAGATCGGTGTGTATGGCACTGCCAACTTCCACATTATTCACACTAGTTTAATAAACTAAGGTTGACGGAGCCCTGCTTCGCAGGGCTCCTATTATCGGATTAAGGGTTAAAAGAGAACCTACTATAACCTATTTAGTTACTTATTACAGAACCCTAAGTACTCGAAAGCAATGAGGGCAATGACGCACAAATTTGACGTTACCTGTCAATATCATTAACACAAGATGGCGGTTGCGTTTCGTATCACATTTTTTCACATAAAACCTAAATATCGCTTTTATTGATTCCACTAGTTTAATAAAGTGAGGTTGACTGTGGTTAAGTGTCAAAAGAGAACCGAACACACCTATTTAGTTACTTTCACATAAAACCTAAAATTACGTTCCGTTTTGCATATTTGAATGAAGAATTGTTGGAAATTGTTTAAAAATATTTAGACGCAACTCCGGCAGCCAAAATTACTTTTAGACTAACTCCCTTAAGCACCCTACACCACCAATACCCTCAAGTTCGGGCGACTCGTTTCGAAACCCAATCCGACAATATTTACAGACTGGGATAATATGTCCACCTCGACCGAATTTGAGATCAGCAAATAAATATCTCTGTTGAAGAAGATTCAGATATGAGGTTTTAGTTCGAGTGACAGTGACTAATAATAAAAAATATATTTTAAAATTACTGCGTTTTATTTGTGAATATATTTGCCAAAACACTTTTAAAATGAATTTTATTTCGAAGATGTAAAATCGGTAACTACGTATGATTCCATGTCGTTTGCCAATTAATTCGATATTTATAAATAATCGATTAAATTTCCTTAGGTTACATCACTATAATTGTCAGTCATGAACTATCATGCATATAATGATACAGCGAAAATACTATAATAAACGTTGAGATTTTATACGATACATAATAAAATCGTACAGATTGATTTCGCCACAAAGTTTTTACCTATTTTAACCTACTTTATGTAATTGTTGTATGGTTTTGTCAAAACCAATTTTGTACCAGTTTTATTATGCTATTTTGTCTATGTGTATGATATGGTGAAATGTGAGTGTAATATTACACCTCTGTGGGTCTCAGTTCTTGTTTCAGGACAAGGATTGTTAGACCATGTCAGAGGCCTTAAGGCAGTCTAAAAACTCCGACACCAGAGTTGGCCACACACTCACAAAGGAAAAAAAAAAGAAAGATCGCGTCGTGACTCGTGACGTATGTTTAGTTTTTCACGGCGTAGCGTGAGCTAAGTATGTATAGTGTTTAAGGACCAACAGATATCTATCTTAAGTAAAGTTAAATAAAGTTTAAAGTTTTTACTGTAGATTCTTAGTGAACGTCAACATATGAATATATACACAGCTAGGTGTCAACTTATTACCGCATATTATTGCATCGTCGAATCTATACATGTTATACAATAAAAACCCCCCGCGTTCTGTCTTTATGAACGAGATAAACTCAAAAAGTACAGCACGGATTTTTTTGCTGTTTACACCAAAATAAACTGTTTTTTTATAGGATATGCAAGCTCCATCACTAAAAAGAATGATTCCTGAAGAAGGTTCAGGTGTATTATTTACGTAGGTAGCGACGCACGCTTAGTCTAGTATGTCTGTATTCATAACATTCTTGCGTTACTGACTGACTGACAGACAACGCACCAGAAATAACATGCATACACATACATACATAAACTCACGCCTGTTTCCCCGAAGGGGTAGGCAGAAGCATATTGAACGCCCACTTTTCGCCAGTGTTTTGATCCCACGTAATAGGTGGCGAGCCTATTGCCGCTTATCAGGATATTTTGTTTGCCAGAGCCTCGTCCGTTGATCGGCAGGTGCACCACTTGCAGGTGAGGTTGGCTTGGGACCCTAAGTTCTTGGTGGGAACCCTATGCACCCCAGAAATAAAAAAAATAAATGGATTTGTCACATTTTAATAATCTATTCACTCAAACACAATGCTATTTACAGATCTAAAGCGCGCAGTGTGTCCGCACCTTAACGCGGTCTGGCAACATTCTACTTCGCTCTGCCTCACTTATATCCTAGATATTGCTATAGGCCGCCATCTTGTTACGCTAACAATCAAATTGTATGTGTGTGTGTCCGTGTGTTTGTACTGGATGTAGACCGACACGCCGTTCGTAATAGATCGGCTAGGTTAAGTAACATTCACAGAGGTCATTACTTGGATGGGTGACCGCTTCGCTTGTGTGACATTTATATCAGAGCTCTTCGTGTTTCAGGGGGCACTCGAAGGCGTCAGTTCCGACCATTAATGGTTAAGCCATGTCAGAGGTCTTCGGGTGACCTATAAACTCCGATACAAGACTCAGCCATTATTATGTAGATTCATGTGAAGTTTTCAGAGGCAAAAAGTGATCCTTGAAAAGGTTTGAAATCAACTCAAAAAAAGGTAGAGTTAATGGCAGAAAAGTTTATCACTAGGCAACAAACGACGTGGTAATCGAAAGGCAATTATATCAACAGCTAATTACTGAATGACTACCTTACTGCGATTTAGTGGCGTAGGAAGGGAGGGGGCGGTCCGCCCCGAGTGTCACCCTTTTTTGGGGATGCCACCCACCCCAAACTCGACTTTAAAAACAATGTTCAAACATATATGGACGGCCGGTTGGCGTAGTGGAAGTGTAAGCGACTGCTACGTCAATACAAACATTTGTGTGCATGAACATGGATGTTTGTCTTGGTCTGGGTGTTTCTATGTATAATATGTATATATTTACAAAAAAACAAGTATATATGTATGTTTATCCATTATCTAGTACCCATAGTACAAGCTCTGCTTAGTTTGGGTTAGATGGGGTTGTGTAAAAAAACACTACGATTGACGTCTCATTCAAGTCAGTAGTCTGGGGGAGTTAGCCCGTAATTGTAGTATCGTGTAGGTATCGACAAAAAAAAAAAACTAAGGTCCTCCGCCAACTTCCGGCCCGGATCTTACCTAAGCCAGCTACGCCACTGCTGCGATTAGACGATCATAGTCAACGATGTTACAAGTAAATTAGAAGTAGATACGTTACGAGGGTCAAACTGAAAGTTCTTAGAACTGGCCACTTATAAACAATATAATAAAAAAAATATTCTAAAATTTGAAAATAGAACTCTTTGCCAATATTACTGAGTATACATTTCATTCATTTGTCATTTGTTTTACGATTTGGCGGCAAATTGAAAATTGTCTGTGTCACGTCAACATGAATTTAACACGAGAAAATTTTCGTGCAATGATTTTTTATGACTTTCGATGTCATTTAAGTCAACAAGAAAGTTATGATAGACTACGATTGGCCTTTCACGATGAAGCCCCATCTCGTGCGACTGTTTACAACTGGTTTAATGAGTTTAAACGTGGTCGCACTAATCTCACTGATGATGTACGTGAGGGACGGCCTTCTACGGCGACGACTGAAAATAACATCTGTGTTGTGCGGCGTATGATAGAGACTGACAAAAGAGTGACCTATCAGCAGATTCGGACAAGCTTAGGCATCGGTATGAGTCAAGTGCACAAAATCCTCCACGAACATTTAGCGGTCAGGAAGCTTTGCGCCCGGTGGATACCTCATAATTTGACTAAGGCTCAAAAACTCCATCGTGTGGATTGGTGCCGTAAAATGATTGAAAGATTTAACGGAGGTGACTCAAATGCTGTGTTCGACATACTAACAGGTGACGAAAGCTGGATTTACTGTTATGATCCTGAAACCAAAAGACAATCTGCTCAGTGGGTGTTTCCTTTCGAGGAGTTGCCAACTAAAGTGAAGAGAGATCGAAGTGCGGGAAAAAAAATGGTGGCCTCGTTCTTTGGAAGGATAGGTCATTTCGCAACAATTGTGTTAGAGGATCAAAAAACAGTTTCTGCAGAATGGTACACTACGAATTGTTTGCCACTTGTCTTGGAAAAAGTTCGAGAGAAACGACCTCGCAGTAGGATCCTCCTTCACCACGACAACGCCTCGTCGCACACCGCCAAGCGAATGATCGACTATTTGGCGACATCAAACGTTGAATTACTGGGTCACCCGCCGTATAGCCCCGACCTCGCGCCTTGTGATTTTTATTTATTTCCAAAAATTAAAGAAAAACTTAAAGGAAAGCGGTTTATGAATGCTGAAGAAGCGGTGGCTGCGTATCGCGATGCCATTGAAGAGACCCCTAAGGACGAGTGGGCAAAGTGCTTTTCCCAGTGGTTCCATCGCATGCAGCGGTGTATTGACGTCAATGGACAATATTTTGAAAAGATATAATAAAACTAATAACTGGCTAATGTAATCAGTTTTTGATTTTCTAAGAACTTTCAGTTTGACCCTCGTATAGGCGTACGAAAAGCAGGGCGCTAAACTATAAGCCAGTTGGCAAATCAGACATATGTGTGTGTGACGTCGCGAGCCGGCGTCATCAGGCGTCATAGGGAAACTGACACATCTTGTCAACCGAAATTAAAATAAAATATGCAGTTATCGATGTGTGCGTTAGTGTACCGTTTCTACGGATTGATTACTATGAAGGTAACGTATCTATGACTTTTCTAATATCATTGATCATAGTGGTATTGCAATATAGTTCGCGACATCCAGTGATACTTTGCATCGGCTACTTCCATACCAATGAATGATATCATCAGCCTGTATCAGTCCACTGCTGGACGTAGGCGTCTCCTATGGCCTGCCTATAAGCTCGGCCTTCAGCTGTCCTCTTAGGCTCAGCGCAGACAGAACGGAGCGCAGCGGAGAGGATTTTATAAATGAACTTGAAAATAAACTTTAAAACTATTGTAATAAAGTGCATAAACGGATTCCCGCGTATCTTCGAGGACGCGCGAGCATTTTTTGTCAGGTTCAAGCATTTATGCACTTTATTGTAATAATTTTAAAGTTTATTTTCAAGTGCGTTTATAAAATCCTCTCCGCTGCGCTCCGTTCTGTCTGCGCTGACCCTTATAGTGCCTGCCCACTGTCCTACGAATATCATCGCCCCCCGGCTACAGGACGCCCTACACTACGTTTACCGAGTCGCGGTCGCCACTCAGGAACCTGAGGAACCTGATTACTCCAGCGACCATCGGTTCTTCGGCATATATCACTTGCCCACTGCCTCTTCAGCTTGCTTCTTCGCTGAGCTATGTCAGTTACTTCAATATGAATGCTATAATCATAATATAATGGATGACATTAATTATTATTAGTTTTTCAAGTAATCGGGATTACTGACCACTAAATCAACATGTCAGCGATAGCTGAGTGGAGAGACCGATAGACTGCTACGCATAGGGTCTCGGGTTCGAATCCACGGCACGCACCAATGACTTTTCGGAGTTAAGTGTGTATTAAATTGTTAATTATCGCTTGCTAATCCGTGAAGGAAAACATCGTGAGGCAACCTGCATGTCTGAGGGTCCTCCATTATGTTCTCGAAAGACATGTGAAGTCTGCCAACCCGCACTAGGCCAGCGTGGTGGACTATGGCCTTACCCTTACCTGGCCATGGATTTGGCTACTAGACACATATTTTTGACACTAGAGTATGCCCGCGGCTACACCCGCGTTATTTAAGGCTACTGCTCCGCTCCCGTGGCTCATAGGGTGATGTTATATAGCCTAAAGCCTGCCTCGATAAATGGGCCATCTAGCACTGAAATAATTTTTGAAATCGGTCGAGTAGTTTCTGAGATTAGCGCGTTCAACCAAACAAACAAACAAACTCATCAGCTTTATATATAAGTATAAGATAAGTTCCATACAAAATATGCCAAATATGAATCTTTAGTAGCCGAATCCATGGAATACATCAAAGATTGGGACCGGCCGCTATGTCAACATTGCAATGGTTTAACAGCTCGGCCCAAAAATTTGGTTTGGCCGTAGATTGTTGATTGATGATTTTTGAGATTTGATTGTTTTGTCTATCCGGTGTAATAAATGAAGTCCGCAATTGATCTCGCTTTACTCTGATATTCAACCATCATCCTCCTAGCGTTATCCCAGTTTCAATGTTCAATCTGGGATCCGCTTACTAGTGTAACCGGATTTAGCTGAATATTAGCTTTTCTACAGAGCCAATGCCTGTCGGACCTCCGCAACCCGAAGGGCTAGCGATATTCCATGGTTTAAACTAGTGTCAGTTTATTTTTACAAGGTACTGACTACTTTTATAGGGCCGACTGTCAAAGATCTTCATGACAACCGGGACCGACGACTTTACGTGTTTTTCGAGGCACGGGACAAGCGATAATTAACAATTTAATACGCACATAACTCCGAAAAGTCATTGGTGCACGCCGTTGATTCGAACCCGATACCCTCTGCATCGCAGTCTGTTGGTATCTCCACTAGGCTAGCGCTGCCTCTACTCTGATATTCAAGCACGGATGTAAAAAAATCTTTAATGTAAGAAAATAAACGTTTAGCCATCCGCCGTTCAATTAATTGATTGCTTAATAATTTATATTGGCTTACCGTTTAATAATTGAGATCATAGCAATATGGCTTATGAATGTCAAGGATGCATTAAAAGCCACATATATTAATAATCAAAAAGCATACGTTTGAAATAAACCCGATACGATAAAAATATGTTACCATCATTTGATAACATGGTTCAGGATATGCCAGGAAAATAAACATTTAATATTGTTGATTCTTTTTGTCTCCCACGTAATAAATTCTCGCGATTCTTTCCTAAATCAATGAGTGAGAGTCTCGGTCGAGTGTGTATATATATATATATATATATATATATATATATATATATATATATATATATATATATAACCTCACGCCTGTATCCCCGGAGGGGTGTAATAGAGGGCAGAGGTGTAATATTACACCCACATTTCGCCATTAAATTTTTAGGTCCCACGTAATATCATACCAGTCATACAGCCATCCGTCAGGAGTCATACCGCTCCCTGATATTCATTTCCATATCTCAAAGGCCATTTATAGGGGAAGGCTGTTATATAAAATTACGCTATGACCAATGGGTGCAGAGCAGTAGCCCTAAGTAATGCGGGTGTAACTGCGGGCTCAGCTAGTTTTCCATAAATATATTAAATGAGATCTGTCGATAATGCCGACTCACATCACGAAACTTATTGTACTCGGTACACAGTTTATTAAACAACAAAGAACAGCAATCTAATAAGAATGAAATCGATTGAATCACTTTTTACGATTCCTAAGAATTGAATAAAGTACCTACTTAAATAATAAAGGTTAAAGAACTAAATACCTACTTATATTAAGTAGCATGATAGATTAAGCTTAAAAATAGATATGTTTGTCCAACAGTTTGCTTCGCTTCACGGCTACACTACTGAACCCAAATAAAAAAAGTTTGGCTTTATGCTTTAACTGCTTAACAAAGATAATATAGAGTCATTTTTATAACAATGTCATTTTTTTTTTATGGGCTCACGCCTGTATCCCCGAAGGGATAGGCAGAGGTGTAATATTACACCCACATTTCGCCATGAATTTTTAGGTCCCACGTAATAGGGGGCGAGCCTATTGCAGTTACCGGGCACATTGCCAGACTCCGTGCTGCTACTGAGAATTCGGAAAAACCCAGTAACACTTTTGCCCGACCCGGGTATCGAACCCGGGACCTCCGATCAGCAGTCGCATACGCTATCCACTGGACCACAGAGGCAGTCTTAATAAAACAATACCATATATGTCCTTAATAAATCGTGTGTTGCGGGGATTTTACAAATATCCCATCTACGGACACTAAATATACCCAGACACGAAACAAAAATGTTTGG
This sequence comes from Euclidia mi, assembly GCA_944739405.2. NCBI lineage: Eukaryota > Metazoa > Arthropoda > Insecta > Lepidoptera > Erebidae > Euclidia > Euclidia mi. The sequence goes on from OX123208.2 coordinate 9,277,711, forward strand.
ATTACACAAAGAGTTGTTTCTTGTGGGAATCGAACCCACAACACACGGCTGAATGGCGGCACAACCGCTTTAACCACTACGTCACGTAGTCAGTCTATAAAGTTTACTGCACTAATAAAAAAATGTTAATAATTTCTGTCTGTGTGTCTGTGAGACACACGGGCCCAAATGATTAATCCTAGACATTAATCTAGAATGGCTGAACCGATTCCAATGGGACTTCCACTGGAAGACAGAGGACTTTGTAGATTACATATAGGCTGCAATTTGAACCGATAGCTAGCACTATACAGAAAAAAAGTGGAGTAAAACCACAGGGTGCGGCTAGTTTAAAATATAATAAAAGCCCGCACCTAAGCAGTAGTTGGCAATATGGGTGAGTAATCTAGCAGTACCCGAGTCGCGCATCGAATCTCAACTAGTATCGCAATCTGATTTGGTTACAATGTTCCGGCAGAGAAAGTCGCTACTTAACTACTAATGAAACTGAATTTAGAGCACACGGCGACGGATTTGTAATAGTTACCGCCTAGTACAATAGCTTTTAGATTTAACAATATAATGGATAACTATAAGGTCGGGGCAAAAGTATTTTCGTATTGTTCATACAAAGGAAAAAAAAATTTTTAGGTATAATTTTTTTAGGTATAATTTTTTTAGGTATAATTTTTTATTTATTGCACCTTCAGATTGAATGGTTTTAAAAACTAGCCAGTTACATTCAGTGCAGCCAAAGAGGTTTGATTACTAATAATACATTCAAAATACGAAAATACTTTTGCCCGACCTATTATAACATTGTATTTTGATAGCACTATATTTTAAGAAGTTTAACTTCGCAAAAATTTCAATTATTAAAACCGCTTTTAACGTGTTGAGCATGAAAACTTTCATGGTCATAATATTAATAGTAACTGTCTTTTGGGATGTATACGACGTATATCTATTGCGAGAACGCGATATTTCCACCTCAGGGCGCACCGCTATTAGGTATAGATCCTGTTTCCAAATTTGTCCGTGTGGTGACGGATTAAGAATACGGAATGTCACCACCCCATATCATCCCATGGGTGTCGTAAAAGCCGTCAGAGGGAGCATATTATGCAGAGAACAGCATTGTAAGAGAAGGAAAACTTGATACAAACCCTATACCAACCCGTTTGGCCAGCGCACTATGGTTCGTCTAGAACAAGCTAGCTAGACAAAAACAACTCTTAAATTCCTGGAAGTTAATTACTATTACGAACTCATTACCCCTATACATTGAGGATTACACCTATTAATTATCAATACTACCCTCATTAAGAGCGTCATTAAGGTATGTTTATAAGATGTTGACTATTTAAAGGGCATTCATTTGCATTTTTACATCATATTTGATAGCATTGTTTATGTCACTAAAAGAAATTTGTGAAAGTGTTTTTGTGATGGATTGTATACGTAAGGGTAAGTAGTTATATTTTATTTCATTTTCAACATGGGAACTTCATTCTTTAGTCTTATAAAATGAAATGTTTGAATTTTCACCCACTTTTTTACTCATTTTTTCAAATTCATCGGTCAAATAATAACATGTCCCCACTTGTCCCCACCGTAGAACCTATCATATACGATTCTCATAAGTGTCTAGTAGTTATACGTAAAAAAATTCATTGCGATATATTTGCACAACTAATTTTTATTTATTTTTTTCTTTCAACAGTTTTTACCGTCTCAAGAATGGTTTTTTTCGAAGAATGGCTGAAACACCCGAAGGAAACGCGGAATGAGGAGCTCTTTCGGTTTATATCTTTGAGATATAATTTTGATGGTGTTACGGAGCAGTCTCTGCGAGATATTAAAGTACTAATCTCAAGATATTCAACGAAATTTGCTGAAAAGTGGAGCAGCTGTGGAAGAAATCGAGAGCGATTCCTACAAAAGTATTCGACGTGGCTGGAGGGTCTTGACATATCTTTCGATGTGTCCGTTTATTTATCTCTGCCAACTACATCTGGAGAACCGGGACCCGGAAGACCTACTAAAGATTTTGAACATTCTAGTCTCAAAACGAAGAGACGACGTGTAGACGATCTATTACAGTCCAGAAGTGCTAGTGAATTAATTTACGCCGCTGAAGTGTCAGCTCGAATCTCGGGTCAGAGAAGTGTAGCACGTCAAATTAAAGATGTGACTAGTGATCCTTCAATAACCAAGACCACGAGTGAAGAAAGTGCCCCCAAGAGTTTAACAAGTGAGGAAGCTTTAGCGTACTACGTTGATAGTAAATCAAGTAGCCATAGCTATAAGCAGACTCGGAAGTGGAGTATTAAAGCTGGACATAAGGTGTTTCCGTCAATGTACAGTGTTAGAAAGGCTAAAATAGCCTGCTACCCGTCAGGTGAACAAATTACAGTCAATGAAACGCATGCTGAAATCAAAGTTCAGGCAATTCTTGATAAGACTGCCGAACGTTTAGTTTCAGCACAACAAGAAGTTGTTCATAGTCTGTTACCTTGCACGTCATTCACATTAATCAGTAAATGGGGTTGTGATGGAAGTTCCGGTCATAGTATGTACAAACAAAAATTCACTAATTGTGACGATAGTGACGAGTTTTTATTTGTATTTTCTTTCGTTCCTCTTCAATTGAAAGATGAAAGTGGTAATATTGTGTGGCAGAATCCTCGGCCCTGTTCTACAATGTATTGTCGGCCAATAAAGTTTATCTTTTCTAAGGAAACGAAAGATTTTACGATTTCGGAAACCAATAAGGTTTTAGAAGAGATAAACGCTTTATTGCCGACAACCTGCAAGGTGATGGAGACCGAAGTATCTGTCACACATGCTTTTAACAATGATTGACGGAAAAGTTTGCAATGCTCTGACCGAAACTTCTTCCTCACAAAAATGTTTTATTTGTGGGGCAACTCCAACAATGATGAATGATCTGTCAAAAGAGTTTGCTGCGGACAAAGATAATCTTGGTTTTGGTTTGTCTACGTTGCACGCTTGGATAAGGTGCTTTGAATGCTTGCTTCACATTAGCTATCGACTAAATATAAAAAAATGGCAGTTAAGAACAGCCGAAGACAAAGCTAGTGTGAAACAACGTTCAGATGACATTAAAAAACGATTTAAAAGCGAAATGGGCTTGATTGTAGACAAACCAAAACCAGGGTTCGGTAACACTAATGACGGGAACACCGCGCGAAGATTTTTTGGAAATCCCGAGGCTAGTGCCGATATTACAGGGTTAGATGTTTCACTAATACAAAAATTTGGCATACTACTTCGCACTTTATCATCGGGATATGATATAAATATTGAAAAATTCGTTAACTTAGCTCAAGAAACTAGACAACTTTATGTAAATCTCTATTCATGGTATTACATGCCCGCTACTGTCCACAAAATACTTTTGCACAGTGGCGAAGTAATTAGATCGTCCCTTCTACCTATAGGCCAGCTTTCCGAGGAAGCACAGGAAGCTCGGAATAAGGACTGCAGAAGATTTCGTGAGCACAACACACGAAAGCGATCACGGGAGGCTACGAATAGAGATTTACTTAATATGTTATTGATAACATCTGACCCTGTAATAAACGGTTTACGAGAAGTTCCTCGGAAGAAAATAGGTACGCTTCCAACTGAAGTATTAGATTTAATTGTCCCACCTAGCTGTAAGGAACAAAATGTTAATATGATTTCTACTTTTCATAGTTCTGCCCCTCACGATCATGACTATTCAATGGATGATTCATCTGATGATAGTGATGATAATGAGTAATAGATTTAGTTCTTAGATATTTTATGCATCTGTTATTAGATTTTATAGCGACGTCGAGGGATAAATCACTTTATAAAATGTTCAAAAAATATATTATACACATATGCCCGATAAATGTTTTTTTTTTCATGATACCAGCTCAAATGACAAACTGCCTTGAAAAAAGTACCAAAAACCTTATATCTTTGCTTATTAACCGCATCTAGACATAAAAATCAAATAAAATAATTTTGTCTAGCTAGCTTGTTCTAGACGAACCATAGTGCAGCGTGGTATAGTAGGCCAATGCCTCCTTTTAAAGGAGAAGCCTAGTCCAGCAGTGGAAGACTGATGATGATGATGATGATCCAAATTTTACAAACATTCTAAATGTCCTTCTGACCGATTTCAGCCACGGCGGCTTGTCTATATATGAGACATGCCATCTGCGCGGGCCATATTATAGTGCACAAGTGTGTGCGCATACACAAGTGCACTCTCTATTCCCTCACTCTCATAATCCGATGGGACGCCACATGCGACACGACCGGAGAGAGTTTGGGCGCGGGACCAACGGCTTAACGTGCTCTCCGAGGCACGGGGGTGTGACACCGCCAACTCCCTGACTCCGAACTTGTATTGGATAATTTCTAACAGAAAAACCGAATGTTACTTTTTGTTCGACCCGGGAATCGAACCCGAGACCTCATGATCCGCAGTCGCTTACACTACCGCAGAACCACAAAGGCAGTCAAACATTCTACCAGACATAAAACAACAAATTTTGGATCACACAAAATGTTGGGGATTGAAGCTACACCACTCAGCGCAGTGTCAAGCGGCGAGGCGGCTGTTTAAACCACTGAGGCACATTTAGTCGGTCAACGGTTTTACGCAAAACATTGCTTACGCAGCCCTCCTATTACTTCGATGAGCAGAGGTTCCAATCACAGAAAGCCTTCGACAAATGGTGGTGTTGAAAATCGAGACAATGTAACGATGTCCAATCGAGGGCAAACTTTCGCATATTGCCATACAAAGTATAAAACTCCCTCAAAAATTAATTTCTAGCCACGACCTCGGTTTTAGCATTAGTTTGAATGTAATTTCCTTTAAATCTTACTCGTGTAATTGCACAGGAAACATGTTAATTAAAACTATTAATCGATTTATCTGATTACATACTACTAGATTTAATACGCGATTAATCCTTTCCTGCCTCACAGATAAACATTTTAGCTTATAATTACGTGTCTAAGATATTTGCACTTTTAGCAAATAGGTACTTATCTTAAAATTATATCAAGTACTTCGTGGAATTTACCACCTTTGGGGAGTAAATCCCCAAAATTCTCTCTTAGTGCTCTTCCACAATCCCCAAAGAACAAACGTACTAAATCTAAGCTTCCTGCACCCAAAAAGTTTCGGCTGTGCTGTGTGTCAGTCAGTCATTGGTTTGTTTTATGTGTAGAGCTCCTGCAATAATTACCATAGCAAATATGTAACTATACTTTGCTATGTAACACTTATAAGGCGATGCTTATTTATTAAAGTTCATCTTTGGCGCATGCCAGACGTAAAATTACTATCGATTAGATATTTTATATGTGTTACAAACAATTTGATATAAAACAAGCTACCCGCGCGTGCCGCGCGTTTTCCACTAACTCCATCGCCTTGTTTAGGGTAAGACCTACGAAATCTTTTGTGAAGAGCTTCTCCCTGTCGGGTCCAGGCAACATGCCCATGACAAATCTGTCCCGCAGAGCTTCCTCCACGTTGGAGAAATGGCAGTGTGCCGTCAGACCGCGCAATCTCGCAGCCCATTGAGCATATGTCTCCCCCTCGTGTTGCATAGCCGCGTAAAACCTGTACCGTTCCCTGAACCCGCACCGCTTTGGTGTGAAGTGTTCGTCCAAAAGGCGAAGAACGTCATCGTACGGTACGTCTTGCAACTGCTTTGGCTACGTGAGATCCGCCGCCAGCTTATGCGTGCCGTCCGCGAGTACGATCAGCAAGATTTCTCGTCGCTTTGTGTCCGTAGGATCGCTCATCCCGGTGATATCATTAGCCAGGAACCATTGCTTAATCCTGCACTTATATGTCTCCCACGACTGTAAATTGTGGTCAAATACCGATAAAAGGCCAAAAACTGAGCCAGTAGCCATATTGTTTTTTCCTTAGTTACCGATTGCCTCGTCGCCAATGATAAATATGGGAGACAACCAAGTGAATCGACTTTATGCTAGTAACGTACTGACTTCTTCATGTAATGAAACATAGTGTCCATGTCTGACATTGTGTCATACTTGACAATTGATATTTCATTTAAGTCATCCCCGATTATGCGGCGGAGGTATGGAGGCACTCGGTGATACAAAAGTGCCTCCCGAATACAACTCCAGGGCAGGGTGTTAAACGCGTTGGCAATGTCTAGAGACACCGCCAGGACCACCCCGACCCGGGAAACCTCTTCTTCCGCCAGACTCCTCACTTTTCTAAAGGCGTCAATTGTTGAGCGACCTCGGTGGAAACCGTTTTGGTCGGCCGCCAGATCAGGTCCAACCGTAGTTAAGTGTTGGACGAGGCGCTCCGTGATAATGTATTCGAACATCTTGGCGACCTCGTCCAGCGACACTATTGGCCGATAGGCGCCCTGCCTTCTTGATGAGGATCAGTTTCCCCGTCTTCCAGACACGTGGAAACTGGCCTCCCTCAAGGCACGCTGTGAGGCATATCCCTCGTTGGGGTCCGAGCTCCTCCAATGCCATGACCCACGCTCGGCCAAGAAAGCCCTCAGGTCCTGGGGCGGTGTTTTTAATCCTCACCGCCGCTCGGAGTTCTACCTGAGTAACCTCGGGAACGTCGCCGTCATTGCCCGCGTTGGCTACCTCGGAAGGCGGCGCCGTCATGGGCGGAGGGATTTTTTTATTTTTCTGTACTATGGCATTGATTTTTTATCTGGTACACTCGTAATTTTGACTCTCATTAAAAATCACTTTTTTTTTTTGATAAATCACTCTCTGAACCAATCGACTTTAATGTCAATATCTCCATACAAAAGACATCAACGCGTTCACCTTAAAAATGAGATAATAAAATAACATTAAATAAAGAATATCATGCCAACTATTTGATATTATATCATTTCAGAAAAACTACAGACATTATTTTAAATTGTCGGGATATATACTACGTACCTTTACGTGGTATATATCCCGAAAGTAACGATTAATTGTACTACACATCCGAAAGACAATTTAAAATCAGTGTAAATTACCACGAACGTTTAAAGTCCTATATACAGACATTACATCGCTTAATACATAAAACCTCATCTCTCAGTCACAGTGTTTGTTATCGAACTCCTCCGAATCGACTTTACGAGGTACTGACCGGTTTTACGAGGTTTTGTTCCTATTTGGTAAGTATGAGCCTCACACCAACCAGAAAAACACCTAGCCAAGAAATTTGTTTTATGATTTGAGGTCAAAAACTATGTATAACCCTACAAATTACTTGAACCAGGACAAAGTCCAGGTCAGCTAGTTTCCATACAAGAAACATGAAAGCGTTCCATTAAAAAGGAGTAATTAAATAACAATAAACTACAGAATTTACTACGGGTACTATACAATTTAATAAAAACAACAGTAATTTCACTTTTAATGGCGGAAGACGGGCAGTGATGTATGATTATGTTCGTATGAACCGGGTCGTACCGCGGTCGAGAGATAAACTTGAACTTATCAGAACGATGGACGTCTTCGTCATTGTGACGATTGCCTTGTACGTTTAGGACATTGTTTTAATAACTGAGCATTAATCTATACTAAAATTATAAAGCTGAAGAGTGTGTTTGTTTGTTTGAACGCGATCAAGCTTCGGACTGGCATATGCTGAACTAGGTCCTTTTTCGTCGCATGCAGGAGACTTTTTGTCAATAAGCCTATTGCACATTAATTACCTATAACCCGTATAATCTTTGTATTATATGTATATATTTTTTTATGCTGTATGTATTTATGTTTTTCTGTGTCCCTTGAATGTTACGGAATAAATGCATTCTTTTCGATAACCTCAAGAACTACTGGTCCGATTTGAAATTTTTTTTCAGTATTAAATAGCCCATTTATCGAAGAAGGCTATGGGCAATATAACATCACGCTATGAGCCACAGAAGCGGAGCAGTAGCCCTAAATAACGCGGGTGTAACCGCGAGCTCATCTAGTAAGTACGAGTATAAAATAGACCAAAAATTACGTCGTGAAAACAGCAGGGAATTCAAGAAAATATTTTCCATACATATTGTGTGGTACCCTTGGGCACCTATCAGTTTAAATACCTACATAGGTACGCAGCGATATTCACTGAATATTATATTCAGTGTTTCAGCTGACAAATTGCGAACATTTTGAATACAAATATTCGCTAGTTGTCATTCTTTGAGAGAACTTGAAATTTCGCCTTACTAGGTATACTCGTAATTTTGCCCGCAAATTAGTGCAATCGCCTTTTGTATTTATCTTTAAATCGTTGTAATTCATTCATATATATAAAATTCTTGCGTTATTGACTGACTTACAGGCAACGTACAGCTGAAACAATAGGTCGCAGGATGCAGAACTTTGGCATGTATATTCCTGGGCGATCGTATGAGGCGGCGATAGCTTACTGGAGATACCATCAGACTGTCATGCAGAGGGTAAAGGGATCGAATCCACGGCGCGCACCAATGACTTTTCAGAGTTATGTGCGTATTGAATTGTCAATTATCACTTGCCCCGTGCCTCGTAAAGCACGTTTAGCCTTCGGTCTCGGCCGTCATGAAGATCTTTGACAGTCGCTATAGGGGGTCAGCTCCTATGAATAAACTGGCAATAAGAAAGCTCCACCTATATATATATATATATAGCTATCCCTTTTGGTTGCGGACGCTTACGTTGCTTGCGTATACAATTAGGTTAAGGACAAATTCACTCGATGAACGAAACCTGTATCAGCTGATCATGTCATCATCATGAGCTATTAAGTCCCGAAAATTTAAAATCATAAGAAATACAGTAATACTACGTATCTCTTTGGGTAGTAGAGGTCAGACAGGCAGTAGCTCTGAGGAAAAGTCAATATTCAGTCAAATCCGGTTAAACTAGAAAGCGGATCCTGGGTTCTAACTAGGATAACGCTAGGTGGATGATGCTGACTTGTCACATACAAGGCATCATCATCCTCCTTGCGTGATCTACATGAACGCTACAGTTTTATAGAATGCGCACATTAGCATAACGTTTTTACTCTCAGTGAACTTGAACTCGGAGATGTGCGGTCGTCGACCTCTAGCGGTTCGTGACGTAATGTTTTGATTGTGATGGCTATGTGTGCGTTATGTGTCGGTTGTGTGTGTGTGTTTGATGATAGCTTGACGTTGCTGTATGTATTTTGGGGATACAGGCGTGAGTTCATAAATTTAAAAAAAATCAATTAAAAATACTTAGAAAAACGTCCGACAAGCTCTATTTTGCTAAGAAAGTTATATTTTCAATATATCTCTATTTGATGATGGTTGAAACCAATAACAAGAAAACTTTCTTGAGTAGAATAATTATTAGAAAAGCACTCAATATATTATTGAAATTGGCACGTTTTCCTGCAAAATGTTAATGGAATAAATTCACATAGTACATCTTAAACAACGACTCAATACATTAAAACGCCTGTGCATATCGTTATAGCAAAACATACTCGGATTAAATGTATGAATACTAAAAACAGACACATTTTGTCTCAAGTGACAAATGAAAGGTGCTAATCACAAACAAGTTTCATGAAAATAGCATTTTAGCTAAAATTATCATATTAAATTTATGTTACCGGGCACATCACCAGACTCCGTGCTGCTACTGAGAATTCGGCAAAACCCAGTAACGCTTTTGCCCGACCCGGGAATCTAACCCGGGACCTCCGATGACCAGTCGCATACGCTATCCACTGGACCATAAAGGCAGACTCATACCAGTCCTACAGCCATCCGTCAGGAGTCCTACCGCTCCCTGATATTCATTTCCATACCTCAAAGGCCGGCAACGCACTTGTGACTCTTCCGGTGCTGTAGGTGTCCATGGGCTACTCCCTGATATTCATTTCCATACCTCAAAGGCCGGCAACGCACTTGTGACTCTTCCGGTGCTGTAGGTGTCCATGGGCTACTCCCTGATATTCATTTCCATACCTCAAAGGCCGGCAACGCACTTGTGACTCTTCCGGTGCTGTAGGTGTCCATGGGCTACTCCCTGATATTCATTTCCACACCTCAAAGGCCGGCAATGCACTTGTGACTCTTCTGGTGCTGTAGGTGTCCATGGGCTACTCCCTGATATTCATTTCCATACCTCAAAGGCCGGCAACGCACTTGTGACTCTTCCGGTGCTGTAGGTGTCCATGGGCTACTCCCTGATATTCATTTCCACACCTCAAAGGCCGGCAATGCACTTGTGACTCTTCTGGTGCTGTAGGTGTCCATGGGCTACTCCCTGATATTCATTTCCATACCTCAAAGGCCGGCAATGCACTTGTGGCTCTTCCGGTGCTGCAGGTGTCCATGGGCTACTCCCTGATATTCATTTCCATATCTCAAAGGCCGGCAATGCACTTGTGACTCTGCCGGTGATGCATGTGTCCATGGGTTATTTTTGTGCTGAATAGCTCATTTATAGGGCAAGGCTGCTATATAAAATTACGCTATGACCAATGGGTGCAGAGCAATAGCCCTAAGTAATGCGGGTGTAACTGCGGGCTCATATATTAAATTAAATGAGATCTGTCGATAATGCCGACTCACATCACGAAACTAATACTCGGCCACGGTTTATTAAACAACAAAGAACAGCAATCTAATAAGAATGAAATCGATAGAATCACTTTTTACGATTCCTGAGAATTGAATAAAGTACCTACTTAAATAATAAAGGTTAAAGAACTAAATACTACTTATATTAAATAGCATGATAGATTAAGCTTAAAATAGATATGTTTGTCCAACAGTTTGCTTCGCTTCACGGCTACGCTACTGAACCCAATTAAAAAAAGTTTGGCTTTATGCTTTAACTGCTTAACAAAGATAATATAGAGCTATTTTTATAACAATATCATTTTTTTTATAGGCTCGCGCCTGTATCCCCGAAGGGATAGGCAGAAGTGTAATATTACACCCACATTTCGCCATGAATTTTTAGGTCCCACGTAATAGGGGGCGAGCCTATTGCCGTTACCGGGCACATCACCAGACTCCGTGCTACTACTGAGAATTCGAAAAAACCCAGTAACACTTTTGCCCGACCCGGGAATCGAACCCGGGACCTCCGATCAGCAGTCGCATACGCTATCCACTGGACCACGGAGGCAGTCTTAATAAAACAATACCATGTCCTTAATAAATCGTGTGTTGCGGGGACTTTACAAATATCCCATCTACAGACACAAAATATACTCAGACACGAAACAAAAATTTTCAGATCACACAAATTGTTGTTTCTTGTGGGAATCGAACCCACAACACAAGGCTGAACGACGGCACAACCGCTTTAACCACTACGTCACGTAGTCAGTCTACAAAGTACATACATATATACATAGACTCACGCCTGTTTCCCCGAAGGGGTAGGCAGAGGCATAAAACGCCCACTTTTCGCCAGGGTTTTGATCCCACGTAATAGCGAGCCTATTGCCGCTTATCGGGATATTTTGTTTGCCAGAGCCTCGTCCGTTGATCGGCAGGTGCACCACTTGCAGGTGAGGTTGGCTTGGGACCCTAAGATCTTGGTGGGAACCCTATGCACCCAGTCTATAAAGTTTACTGTACTAATAAAAAAATGATAATAATTTCTGTCTGTGTGTCTGTGAGACACACAGGCCGAAATTATTAATCCTAGACATTAATCTAAAATGGCTGAACCGATTCCAATGGGACTTCCACTGGAAGATAGAGGACTTTGTAGATTACATATAGGCTGCAATTTGACCCGATGGCTGGCACTATACAGAAAAAAGTGGAGAAAAACCACGGGGTGCAGCTAGTTTAAAATATAATACGAGCACGCACCTAAGCAGTAGTCGACAATGTGGATGAGTAATCTAGCAGTACCCGAGTCGCGCATCGAATCTCAACTAGTACCTATCGCAATCTGATCTGGTTACAATGTTCCGGCAGAGAAAGTCACTACTTAACTACTAATGAAACTGAATTTAGTGCACATGGCGACGGATTTGTAATAGTTACCGCCTAGTACAACAGCTTTTAGATTTAACAATATAATGGATAACTATAAGGTCGGGGCAAAAGTATTTTCGTATTGTTCATACAAAGGAAAAAAAAAATTTTAGGTATAATTTTTTTAGGTATAATTTTTTATTTATTGCACCTTCAGATTGAATGGTTTTAAAAACTAGCCAGTTACATTCAGTACAGCCAAAGAGGTTTGATTACTAATAATACTTTTATACTTTTGCCCCGACCTATTATAACATTGTATTTTGATAGCACTATTACGTTCCATTTAAGAAGTTTAACTTCGCAAAAATTTCAATTATTAAAACCGCTTTTAACGTGTTGAGCATGAAAACTTTCATGGTCATAATATTAATAGTAACAGTCTTTTGGGATGTATACGACGTATATCTATTGCGATAACGCGATATTTCCACCCCAGGGCGCCCCGCTATTAGGTATAGATCCTGTATCGAAATTTTACAAACATTCTAAATGTCCTCCAGACCGATTTCGGCCACGGTGGCTTGTCTATATATGAGACATGCCATCTGCGCGGGACATATTATAGTGCACAAGTGTGTGCACGTACACAAGTGCACTCTCTATTCCCTCACTCTCATAGTCCGATGGGACGCCACATGCGACACGACCGCAGAGAGATTGGGCGCAGGACCAACGGCTTAGCGTACTTTCCGAAGCACGGGGGTGTGACACCGCCAACTGCCTGACTCCGAACTTTTATTGGATAATTCCTAACAGAAAAACCGAAATATCACCAATATCACTTTTTTGTTCGATCCGGGAATTGAGACAATGTAGTAGTGTTGCCCAAATGCAAGAGCAAGACGAGACTTAGCCAGTCTTGGTCTTGGTCTTGCGCCAATACACCTGGTCTTGGTCTTGGTCTTGGTATTGCGCTCCCAGTCTTGGTCTTGGTCTTGGTCTTGCAGCAAGAGTCTTGCAAGTCTTGCAATTACCTATCAGTCTATTACTATTTATTAAAGTTTTTAAATCTTAGAAAAACGTATTAGAATTGGAACATTGTGAGCTTGAATTAACACAGCCATAGTAAAGATCAAGCAGATTAATAAATAACTGAAGATTTGATAAGAAATTCGAAAAATCAACTGACCTATATGTCGTTTTCCATGGAAGTAACTGTTTCTTAATAAACATTTATGATTTATAAGCTTACATTTGCTAAAACATGTAAAAAAACAAATTAATTACAATAACTTGACTGTATTTTAAAGAACAATATCTGTCTAGAAAGAGATTGAACCCTCAACTTATATGAAATTTAATAAAAGAGTTTTACGATTTATCATTAATTTCAATAAAAATAAAATACAACACAAATCAAACATAACAGTACACAACAGCTTTATCATTAGGTTATGTTACTTTATATCAATTCTTTTGACCAAGAATTAATACAAAGTAATGCGCATAGGTCCAGTTTTTCATATTCTTTGATACAGTTTTTTGCGTCTCATAGAATTCCTAAGCGTACCTATACACCGAACTGTTACACCTAACTACTCCGTGAAATAGCGCTAAGTCCTAGCTGCAAGACGCAAGAGTCTTGCAGGCTTAGTCTTGTTCTTGCTCAAGTCTTGCACGATCAGGTTTGGTCTTGGTCTTGCTAAAAATACGCGGTCTTGTTCTTGGTCTTGGTCTTGCAAAAACGCAAGAACAAGACCAAGACTGCAAGACCAAGACTGAATTTGGGCAACACTACAATGTAGCGATGTCCAATCGAGGGCAGTCTTTTTTCGCATATTGCCATGCAAAGTACAAAACTCCCTCAAAAAATAATTTCTAGCCACGACCTCGGTTTTAGCATTAGTTTGAATGTCCTTTAAATCTTACTAATGTAATTGCACAGGAAACATGTTAATTAAAACTATTAATCGATTTATCTGATTACATACTACTAGATATAATACGCGATTAATCCTTTCCTGCCTTACAGATAAACATTTTAGTTTATAATTACTTGTCTAAGATATTTGCACTTTTAGCAAATAGGTAAGTACCTACCTTAAAATTATATCAAATACTAGACTTCGTGGATCTTACCAGCTTTGGGGAGGAAATCCCCAAAATCCTCTCTTAGTGCTCTTCCACAATCCCCAAAGAACAAACGTACTAAATCTAAGCTTCTTGCTCCCAAAAAGTTTCGGCTGTGCTGTGTGTCAGTCAGTCATTGGTTTGTTTTATGTGTAGAGCTCCTGCAATAATTACCATAGCAAATACGTAAGTACACCTTGCTATGTAACACTTATAAGGCGATGCTTATTTATTAAAGTTCATCTTTGGCGCATGCCAGACGTAAAATTACTCTTGATTAGATATTTTATATGTGTCACAAACAATTTGATATAAAACAAATTGACTGTTCATTACATATAAACAGTCAATTTGTTTTATATCAAATTTCCCATCAGAAGCTGATATTTAAATAGGGTAGTTTCCAGGGTCAAAATAATTTCATTTTATTTAGTCCGTATTTTAGATTATAAAAAAAATATTGGACACGTATTTTTTCTTTTTTCGATTAAATAAAAAATAACAAAGATATAGCCCATTAAAGTTACGTGTGACGTCCCCTAGTGCGAAAAAATGCAGCACGGCGTGACGTTATACGTAACTTTAATGAGCTATATCTTGGTCATTTTTGGTTTAATTTACAAATAAAATTATACATATCGCTTATTTTTGAATAATCTAAAGGACGGACTTATAAATTTTTTTTCGTCAACTAGCCTATTGACACAAAAAAATCAAAGACAAATTCAAGTCCTGAATATTCTTAAATCGTCATATTTGTAAACATCTATCTATTCCGACTAAACTAAGATTATAATGATTCTATATTTAAAAGTGACCAATTTTTTATACCTACATTGGTGGTTTGTTGGAAATTTAGTTGGAATGCATCTTTCAATATTATTCCTCTTGAAACTTGTATAATCGTTTGGCATTCTAATAATGTGCAACTATGTAACGATCATACAAATATTTACTTCTTTGAGAATTGCAATCACAAAATGCACCGCTATAGCAAGGGTAATTACTTAGACCGTTTGCCTTTAATTCATGATTTAAAGGACGATTCATAATTTCTATAAAGTATTATTTTACCAGATACTTAGAAAAACGTCCGACAAGCTCTTTTTTGCTAAGAAAGTTATATTTTCAATATATCTCTATTTGATGATGGTTAAAATCAATAACAAGAAAACTTTCTTGAGTAGAATAATTATTAGAAAAGCACTCAATATATTATTGAAATTGGCACGTTTTCCTGCAAAATGTTAATGGAATAAATTCACATAGTACATCTTACACAACGAATCAATACATTAAAACGCCTGTGCATATCGTTATAGCAAAACATACTCGGATTAAATGTATGAATACCAAAATCAGACACATTTTGTCTCAAGTGACAAATGAAAGTTGCTAATCACAAATAAGTTTCATGAAAATAGCAGTTTAGCTAACATTATCATATTAAATTTATGATATGATGATGACCTGTTATGATATGATGATGACCTGTAATATAAATTCTGTTCATCAGACATAATATATTTATGGACCAGAAAACGCCTACGAGAATCTTTACCTGCAAATTATTTATTGACACGGCACCTTTTGCTCGCAATACGTCGCAGTTTCAGTGCGACCGAAGAAAATACGCCAAAAAAAAACAGGCAAAAGGCAGTAAGTGCTTCGGTGAAAAAAAAGGCAGTAAATCAAATATATTAAATCTTAAATTATATACTTAAGACAATACACAAAAAAAATATTATTCAGTTATACATCATAGTCCCGACAACTGTGTTTAAGCTAAACCTATTTTTTATAACACTTTCCAGACGTTCTGTAGATAGAGGCACAAAATATTGTCCTATAACATGGGAAACCAGTTAGCGAAGCAACCGCTGAATTGCGTTTCATTTTCAGCTAAGTTGTTTAAAGCATGCCCCGTGTAGTATACCTCAAACTACCCATTCAAATGTCCACTAAAAACACAGTCCCTAAAACCAATATGTACAACGAAAGCAAAACATCCACCACTAACCAACACTAATACATACAGCAACGTCAAGCTATCATCAAACACACACACATAACCGACACATAACGCACACATAGCCATCACAATCAAAACATTACGTCACGAACCGCTAGAGGTCGACGACCGCACATCTCCGAGTTCAAGTTCACTGAGAGTAACAACGTTATGCTAATGTGCCGTTGTGCAAGACTATAAAAACTAAGTGAATCATCTCTACTCATCTCCGTGACGTAGCTTGTCGAGGACGAATATCTTAAGCGTTTATTAGAGACTAGTATATTGAGCGTATTCAATAAAACTGACTGCCTCGTTGGTCTCGCGGCATAAATGTGCGCGTGGGATTGGGAGGTCTCGGGTTCGATTCCCGGGTCGGGCAAAGTGTTATTGGGTTTTTCCGTTAGGAAATTCTCAGTAGCAGCACGGAGTCTGGTAATGTGCCCGGTATGGCGATAGGCTCGCCCCCTATTACGTGGGACCTAAAAAATCATGGCGAAATGTGGGTGTAATATTACACCTCTGCATACCCCTTCGGGGATACAGGCGTGAGTCTATAAAAAAATAAAAAAAATACAATAAAACTGTAGCGTTCATGTAGATCACGCAAGAAGGATACCTTGCATGTGACAAGTCATCATCATCCACCTAGCGTTATCCCAGTTAAAACCCAGGATCCGCTTTCTAGTTTAACCGGATTTTATTGAATACTAACTTTTCCTCAGAGCTACTGCCTGTCTGACCCCTACAACCCAAAGGGATATATAGTATTACGGTATGGTGTATTTCTTATGATATTGTCCGTAACCTAATTTTTATTTATTTAATACGCAAGCAACGTAAGCTTCCGCAACCAAAAGGGACAGCTATATTCCTTGGTGGAGCTTGGCTATTGTCAGTTTATTCATAGGAGCTGATCCCCTATAGCGACTGTCAAAGATCTTCATGACGGCCGAGACCGTCGGCTTAACGTGCTTTACGAGGCACGGGGCAAGCGATAATTTACAATTCAATACACACATAACTCTGAAAAGTCATTGGTGCGCGCCGTGGATTCGATCCCGATACCCTCTGCATGATAGTCTGATGGTATCTCCAGTAGACGATCGCCGCCTCATACGATCACTTAGGAATATACATGCCAAATTTCTGCTTCCTGCGACCTATAGTTTCGGCTGTAAGTTGTCTGTAAGTCAGTCAATAACGCAATAATTTTATATATACGAATGAATTACAACGATTTAAAGATAAATACAAAAGGCTATCGCACTAATTTGCGGGCAAAATTACGAGTATACCTAGTAAGGCGCAATTTCAAGTTCTCTCAAAGAATGACAACTAGAGAATGACTGCACGGTTGGCGTAGTGGTTTAAGCGGCAGCCTCACCGCTTGACACTGCGCTTAAGTGTTGTGGGTTCGATCCCCACACAAGACAACATTTTGTGT
The DNA here is from genome assembly GCA_944739405.2 of Euclidia mi. Taxonomy (NCBI): domain Eukaryota; kingdom Metazoa; phylum Arthropoda; class Insecta; order Lepidoptera; family Erebidae; genus Euclidia; species Euclidia mi. Next base: position 9,295,256 of record OX123208.2, read on the forward strand.
GATTCATAAATTGTTGTTCCGAGTCTGGGTATTCATTGTGGCCGTTAGTTGTATGTTTGTAAAGTCCCCCGCGACACAGGATTTGGGTAGTCCTAATGCGGGAGTTGTCATTTAAAAAAAAATAAAAGAGAGAATATTTGTATTAAAAATGTTCGCTAGTTGTCAGCTGAAACACTGAATATCGCTGCGTACATATGTAGGTATTTAAACTGATAGGTCCCCAACGGCACCACACAATATGTATGGAAAATATTTTCTTGATTTCTCTGCTGTTTTCACGACGTAATTTTTGGTCTATTTTATACTCGTACTAGATGAGCTCGCGGTTGCAGCCGCGTTATTTAGGGCTACTGCTCCGCTTCTGTGGCTCATAGCGTGATGTTATATAGCCCATAGCCTGCCTCGATAAATGGTTTATTTAATACTGAAATAATTTTTCAAATCGGACTAGTAGTTCCTGAGATTATCGCGTTCAAACAAACAAACAAACACTTCAGCTTAATAATTTCAGTATAGATTAATGCTCAGTTATTAAAACAATGTGCTATTATTACGTACAAGGCAATCGTCATAATGACGAAGACGTCGCTCCGATAAGTTCAAGTTTATCTCTCGACCGCGGTACGACCCGGTTCATACGAACATAATCATACATCACTGCCCGTCTTCCGCCATTAAAAGTGAAATTACTGTTGTTTTTATTAAATTGTATAGTACCCGTAGTAAATTCTGTAGTTTATTGTTATTTAATTACTCCTTTTTAATGGAACGCGTTCATGTTTCTTGTATGGAAACTAGCTGACCTGGACTTTGTCCTGGTTCAAGTAATTTGTAGGGTTATACATAGTTTTTGACCTCAAATCATAAAACAGATTTCTTGGCTAGGTGTTTTCTGGTTGGTGTGAGGCTCATACCTACCAAACAGGAACAACACCTCGTAAAATCGGTCAAGTCGATTTGGAGGAGTTCGATAACAAACACTGTGACTCAGAGATGAGGTTTTATATATTAAGCGATGTAATGTCTGTATATAGGACTTTGCTGCCTAATCTTGGGGGCCCAAGCGCCTTCTGCCGGAGGCACTACGAAGGAGTCGTGCGGGCCATGGCCCTTTATGGTGCTCCAGTATGGGCGCACGATCTGACAGCCCTTAACATCACGACGCTTCGCACACCGCAGCGCGCAGGTTATCGCACGATCTCCTTCGAGGCGGCGAGCCTCCTAGCCGGATCCCCGATCTGGGATCTGGAAGCTGGGCTCCTGGCATCGCTCTATTTATGGCGTCAAGATGCCCTGGAGCAGGGCGAGATACTAGCGTCTCACGATATTGAGGCGCGACGTTCTGAGCTCCACCAGATCCTATTGGCGGAGTGGAAAGCACGACTTGTGCGACCAAGTGCAGGGCATGCCACCATTGTGGCGATAAGTCCCATTATTGACAATTGGTTGGAGAGACCTCGCGGCGTCCTCACCTTTCGGCTGACGTAAATCCTCACCGGCCACGGTTGTTCTGGCCGGTACTTGTAGAGGATACGCCGGGAGGAAACGCCCGGATGCCACCATTGTGGAAACTGCCGCGTCCCAGTTGAACACACGGCGCTGCACACGCTGGCGGAATGCCCAGCCTGGGCATCACAGCGTCATGACTTTGTCGCGGCAATTGGTACGGTCACCCTCTCGCTGCCGACCCTGGTTCTGTCTATGGTCCGGAGCGAGAGCGTCTCCTTCTGTAAAGCAGTCATGCTGATCAAGGAGACGGCGGAGCGGGAAAGGGAAATTGACCGTCCTCTCCCCAACCGTAGGTCTGCGCGTCCGGAACGTCGTACAGCACGTGACGATCTCCGACCACCGTAACTTGGGAGCCTGTGGACGGTGAGCTCTAGGGGCTGCTCCCCGTCCGCCTCAAATGCTGAGGAGGTGGAGCCGTGTCTACGTGCGCCTACACATGTAGTATCCAATTTCTATTGAAGGGGCTCGCCAGCTGGCGGGCCGGATCCCTAACGGGATCACGGTAAAGTATGCTATCCGTGATTCGCGCCCGCCATAACACGGGACCGTAGTGGACACCGCGGTGGTTTTAGTGAGTACGCCTTTAGAGGAGAGCCTCACACACGTCCACCGCCAGCCCCCAACTCGATCGTACGATATGATCGAGTGGCGGAGTCGAGAAGGCTCGTAAGGAGTTTCCACCGCACAACAAAAAAAGGTACATTTTTAAGTATGGGTATAATTTTGTAAAAAAATTAACATATTTCTGTGCTATTTGATCGAATTCCCACGATTTCGCGATTACATACATTACAAGACTATGTATGGTATAATTATATACCTACAAAACCATTCCAATTTAATTACATGGCGCTTAACAACATACACGGATGAGTGGCATATACCAGGGCGTTCGAAGTAAATGTCACGTCGAGTGTCAACAAGCTACGGGTACTATTCTCGTGGTTATTGCTGCTGGCGCCTTTTTCATCGCGACATGAGCTTCCATGTGGTGACGGATTAAGAAAATAAACACTACCAATGTTTGGGTGTCGTAACAGGCGACTTAGGAAAATACAAGCTTCCAATAGAATCTTTAAGGGGAGATGAAAATCTTGACATCAATCTCTATACCACTGACTGCCTCCGTGGTCCAGTGGATAGCGTATGCGACTGCTGATCGGAGGTCTCGGGTTCGATTCCCGTGTCGGGCAAAAGTGTTACTGTTTTTTTCCGAATTCTCGGTAGCAGCACGGAGTCTTGGGATGTGCCCGGTAACGGCAATAGGCTCGCCCCCTATTAAGTGGGACCTAAAATTCATGGCGAAATGTGGGTGTAATATTACACCTCTGCCAATTCCTTCGGGGATTAAGGCGTGAGTCTATAGATAGAAATCTCTATACCAATCCGACTCCGACACAATGGACACCCAGTCTCGAAACAACAATTTATGAATCACACAAAGTGTTTTGTTGAGTAGGAATGGAACCCACAACGCTCGGTGCAGTGACATGCTGCGAGGCGGCCACTTAAACCACTACGCCAAGTAGTGTAATACGCAGTACATGCAGTCGAAATCATCATCATCATCAGCCCTGTATATATACTGTCCCACTGCTGGGCACGGGCGTCTTCTCACTATGAGAAGGGTAAGGTCATAGTCCAGTCGAATTACACGATTGAAATTGAATCTTTGCGTAGAGACGAAAAAACTCGACATCAAACCCTACAACAATACGTCTGGTCGAGTAGATACTAGTCCAAAATACGTCTGGTCGTGTAGATACTAGTCCAAATCCTCCTATTCACTCACAAGGCTCATCATCATCGGCCCTGTATATAAACTGTCCCACTGTTAGGCACGGGTCTCTTCTCACTATGAGAAGTGTAAGGCCATAGTCCACCACGCTGGCCAAGTGCGGGTTGGCAGACTTCACATGTCTTTCGAGAATATTATGGAGAACTCTCAGACATGCAGGTTTCCTCACGATGTTTTCCTTAACCGTTTAGCATGCGATAATTAACAATTTAATACGCACATAACTGCGAAAAGTCATTGGTGCGCGCCGTGGATTCGAACCCGACAACCTCTGCGTAGCAGTCCGTTGGTCTCTCCACTAGGCTATCGTTTACAAGGCTAATGTAATGAAAATGGAAAAAGGGCCTCATAAATATCTGATTATCTTTATTATTTAATGACATGGCGCCTAGCGACGCACTCAGGAAGAGGCGGTCCATTCCAGTTTGTTGTTTAAATGTCACATCGGCCGGCGAGCGAAGTACAGGTTCAATCCTTTTTTGCTACTACGTGAAAAAATATATACGTGGTAAGTAAGCTAGATTATATGAGAGAGGTTCTGTAGAACATTTAATGAGTAAAATATTGGAAGTTAATTTTGTTACAGAGAGCGACCAAAGTGGCGTGTGTGATGGCAGTAAGGAACTTATTCAAAATGAGGTTCTTAAGAATGACTCGAAAACGAGTGATACCACACATGTAAAATAATGCAAACTAACACTCGCAATGAAGCGTGGTTTTCTGTTATTAACGTTATCCCGAAGGCATCTAATGGCGCTGATACACTTGAGCATGTCCTGTAATGAGCATTCTCGCGAATGTTACAAAACAAGTGAGTGTGTTTTAGCGAGCATTCTCACGAATATTCGGGCGAGCCTCAGAATATAGGTAGATAATACCTAGAATTCGCGCTACAATGGCGGTTAAACCCAATATATTTACTTCACTTCGACTTATGGTTTTAATCTAGGGAAGAATCTTCGTAGTTTGTCACTAATTTTAACGACTAGTGATGTGCTTACTCAGAATTAATATCGATAAAATATCGATAATGTTTACAATAGATCCTTAGATTTGGTTTACTCAGAATTAATTTCAATAGAATGTTGATAAACTCTCGATATAGATAAATAAATTTGAACGTAGGAACAGACACTTGTGTCATTTATTAAAACTGTTCAAATTAAAATCTGCATTTTATTACTTAGAAACGTCATTTGTTTATGTACCTTACTCATACTCTAGAAATAATTCATAATTGAAACTGAAGTAAGCATATTGGGTAAAACTGCTGTTGTAGTGCGATTTCGGTATTTTTCTATATTCTACGGGCTATTTGAATTTAGAGTGTTCGCTAGAATGATCGTGGACATGTTCGGTTCGACAAAACAGAAAACGGCGAATGCTCGCTGTTTTGTTACAAGTGAATGCTCAGGTGTATCAGCGCCATAAGATTTTCGCCTTAGTTCCCGACGACCGCACACTAGTTTAAACAGATTTGACAGAATATTTGCACCCAATTTTGTCGTCTAACGCAAACCAAAGGGATAAAACCCATGGCATCCTGAATATAGCAAGTTCTTGTTTACCAATGTACTATCACTACATAGTATAAAACAAAGTCTGTCTTCTGTATGTTTGTCTCTATGTATGCTTAAATCTTTAAAACTACTCAATGGATTTTGAAGTGATTTTTTTAATAGATAGAGTGATTCAACAGGAAGGTTTATATGTATAATACGTGCCTATAGGCATTGCACCCGTGCGAAGCCGGGGCGGGTCGCTAGTCCTAAAATAAAAACGTAATATAATTTCTCAGAAATTATTTATTTTTATTATATTTTTATTATCTCGGGCACGAAAATTGTTTCCAAATAAAATAGAAATTAAATTGTTACTAACATAGTTTATAAGTAAAATTGTTACTAACTGTCTGAAATAAAACTCATTTTATTATTTTTATTTATTATTCAAGCAAGGAGTTCCAACATGTTTTAAAGATCTCTGAAAGCCTGCACGGTTGACATTTGGACTTTCAAACAGACAAGATAGATCGAATAATGAGACTCGCCTCAACGCGCGTGTATAACCAGATACGAATATTTGTCCAAGCGCCAAGTCATAAGAATTGTGCTTTATATCGGTGACAAGATAAGGATAACAGATGAGTTTTTTTCTTCTATTTATGGTAATAGGCGGCAAACGAGCAGATGGATCGCCAGATGGTAAGCAATTACCGCCGCCCATGAACACAAGCAACACCACAGTAGTCACAAGTGCGTTGCCACCCCTTGGGGTTGGGAAAAGGGATATGATGAGGAGTGGGATGAGGGAGAAGTAATAGGGTATAGGGCCTCCAGCACTCTCACTCACCGAACGAAACGCAACAGTTTAGGTACTGTTACTTTACGTCGATTTTTTTGTGAGAGGGTAGTACTTCCCCGGCCGAGCCGGCCCAGTCATGCTGAAATCAGCAAGGCTCTACTACCTTGGTCTTGCTTATCGGCGATATAAAGTGGAAAGGATGAACATCTTTGCTTTTCAACAATAAAAAAATATCTTGTACTGACTGATGTATCATCGCAGAGCCTAAACTAGTAAAAAATAAACTATATATACTTTTATATTATAAACTGCTGCTTCCTAAATTAGTTTATTGGGAATATTACACATTAAAATTAAACTACAGTTTACGTATTTTATCGTGTTTTCCTTTTACAGTGCAGGCATTGACTAAGACAGGTTTTAGAATATTCTAAGCCTAAGGGGCTAATAAAGTGGCAGTGTGCAGGACACATAGCCAGAAGAACCGATGCCAGTTGGAAGGTTGGTTATTTGAAAAGCACTCAATATATTAAAATTGGCACTTTTTCCTGCAGAATGTTTATGTAATAAATTCATATAGTACACCTGAAACAACGAATTAATACATTAAAACGCCTGTGCATATCGCTATAGCAAAACATAATCGGATTAAATGTATGAATACTAAAAACAGCCACATTTTGTCTCAAGTGACAAATGAAAGTTGCTAATAACAAACAAGTTACATGAAAATAGCAGTTTAGCTAAAATTATCATATTAAATTTATGATATGATGATGACCTAAAATATAAATTCTGTTCATCAGACATATATTTATGGACCAGAAAACGCCTACGAGAATCTTTACCTGCAAATTTAAGTAATTTCACACGGCACCTTTTGCTCGCAATACGTCGCAGTTTCAGTGCGACCGAAGAAAATACGCCAAAAATAACCAGGCAAACTTCGGTGAAGAAAAGGCAGTAAATTAAATAAATGAAATCTTAAATGATTTAAGACAATACACAAAAAAAAAATTAGTTATTCAAGCACTGACGAGTCACATTAGTCCCTGACAACTATGTTTAAGCTAAACTTATGTTTTGTAATACTTTCCAGACGTTCTGTAAATAGAGGTACAAAATATTGTCCTATAACATGGGAAACATACCGCCAACCACTTAGCGAAGCACCGCTTATTTACGTCTCATTTTCAACTAAGTTGTTTCAAGCATGCTCCGTGTAGTAAACCTCAAAGTACCCATAAAAATGTCCACTAAAAACACAGTCCCTAAAACCAATATGTACATCGAAAGCAAAACATCCACCACTAACAAACACTAATACATACAGCAACCTCAAGCTATCATCAAACTCACACACACATAACCGACACATAACGCACACATAGCCACCACAATCAAAACATTACGTCATGAACCGCTAGAGGTCGTCGGCAGCACATCTCCGAGTTCAAGTTCACTGAGAGTAAAAACGTTATGCTAATGTGCCGTTGTGCAAGGCAATAAAAACTAAGTAAATCATCTCTACTCATCTCTGTGACGTAGCTTGTCGAGGACGAATATCTTAAGCGTTTAATAGAGATTAGTATATTGAGAGCATTCAATAAAACTGTAGCGTTCATGTAGATCACGTAATGAGGATGATGATGTATGTGACAAGTCATCATCATCCACCTAGCGTTATCCCAGTTAGAACCCAGGATCCGCTTTCTAGTTTAACCGGATTTGATTGAATATTAACTTTTCCTCAGAGCTACTGCCTGTCTGACCTCTACAACCCAAAGGGATGTATAGTATTACTGTATTTCTTATGATTTTGTCCGTAACCTAATTTTTATTTATTTAATACGCAAGCAACGTAAGCGCCCGCAACCAAAAGGGATAGCTATATACCATGATGGAGCTTGGCTATTGCCAGTTTATTCATAGGAGCTGACCCCCTATAGCGACTGTCAAAGATCTTCATGACGCCCGAGACCGACGGCTAAATGTGATTTACGAGGCACGGGGCAAGCGATAATTTACAATTCAATACGCACATAACTCTGAAAAGTCATAGGTGCGCGCCGTAGATTCGATCCCGATACCCTCTGCATGACAGTCTGATGGTATCTCCAGTAGGCTATCGCCATACGATCGCTTAGGAATATACATGCCAAATTTCTGCTTCCTGCTACCTAAAGTTTCGGCTGTGCGATGTCTGTAAGTCAATCAATAACGCAAGAATTTTATATATACGAATGAATTATAACGATTTAAAGATAAATATAAAAGGCTATTGCACTAATTTGCGGGCAAAATTACGAGCATACCTAGTAAGGCGCAATTTCAAGTTCTCTCAAAGAATGCCAACTAGAGAATTTTTGTATGCAAAATGTTCGCTAGTTGTCAGCTTAAACACTGACTATCGCTGAACATACATACATGTGTATTTAAATTGCTAGGTCCACAACAGCAGCACACGATGTGTATAGAAAATATTTTCTTTAAATGTCTTGCTATTTCCACGACGTAATTTTTGGTCTATTTTATACTCGTACTAGATGAGCTCGCGGTTACACCCGCGTTATTTAGGGCTACTGCTCCGCTCCTGTGGCTCATAGCGTGATGTTATTTAGCCAGCCTTCCTCGATAAATGGGATATTTAATACTAAAATATTTTTTTAAATCGGACTAGTAGTTCCTGAGATTATCGCGTTCAAACAAACAAACACTTCAGCTTTATAATTTTATTAAAGATTAATGCTCAGTTATTAAAACAATGTGCTATTATTACGTACAAGGCAATCGTCATAATAACGAAGACGTCGGTCCATCGCTCCGATAAGTTCAAGTTTATCTCTCGACCGCGGTACGACCCGGTTCATACGAACATAATCATACATCACTGCCCGTCTTCCGCCATTAAAAGTGAAATTACTGTAGCATTTATCAAATTATACAGTACTTGTTGGTAGTAAATTCTGTGCCTTTATTGTTATTTTATTACCCCTTTTTAATGGAACGCGTTCATGTTTCTTGTATGGAAACTAGCTGACCTGGACTTTGTCCTGGTTCAAGTAATTTGTAGGGTTATACATAGTTTTTGACCTCAAATCATAAAACAAATTTCTTGGCTAGATGTTTTCTGGTTGGTGTGAGGCTCATACCTACCAAATAGGAACAACACCTCGTAAAACCGGTCAAGTCGATTCAGAGGAGTTCGATAACAAACACTGTGAGTGAGAGATGAGATTTTATATATTATGAGATGTAATGTCTGTATATAGGACTTTAAACGTTCGTGGTAATTTACACTGATTTTAAATTGCCTTTCGGATGTGTAGTACACCCGTGAACATGGCACTTGCAACAGTGGCGAAATATCGGTTACTCAAAACGATTAATCGTTACTTTCGGGATATATACCACGTAAAGGTACGTAGTATATATCCCGACAATTTAAAATAATGTCTGTAGTTTTTATGAAATGATATAATATCAAATAGTTGGCATGATATTCTTTATTTATTGTTATTTTATTATCTCCTTTTTAAGGTGAACGCGTTGATGTCTTTTGTATGGAGATATTGACATTAAAGTCGATTGGCTCAGAGAGTGATTTATCAAAAAATAAAGTTATTTTGAGTTAGAGTCAAAATTACGAGTGTACCAGATAAAAAATCAATGCCATAGTACAGAAAAAGCAGGTACATTTTTAAGTATTTTCCGCCACGGGCGGAACACATCCCTCCGCCCATGACGGCGCCGCCTTCCGAGGCTGCCTGCCTCGGAAGGCGGCGCCGTCATGGGCGGACGCGGACAATGACGGCGACGTTCCGAAGGTGACTCGGGTAGAACTCCGAGCGGCGGTGTTGAGGATTAAAAACACCGCCCCAGGGTCTGATGGCATTCCTGGCCGAACGTGGGTCCTGGCAATGGAGGAGCCCGGACCCTGACGAGGGAGATGCCTCACAGCGTGCCTTGAGAGGGGCCAGTTTCCACGTGTCTGGAAGACGGCGAAACTGGTCCTCATCAAGAAGGCAGGGCGCCCGGCGGACAGCCCATCCGCCTATCGGCCAATAATGTTGCTGAACGAGGTCGCCAAGATGTTCGAATACATTATCGCGGAGCGCCTCGTCCAACACTTAACTACGGTGGGACCTGATCTGGCGGCCGACCAATACTGTTTCCGCAGAGGGCGCTCAACAATTGACGCGATTAGAAAAGTGAGGAGTCTAGCGGAAGAATGGGTTTCCCGGGGCGGGGTGGTCCTGGCGGTGTCTCTAGACATTGCCAACGCGTTTAACACCCTGCCCTGGAGTTGTATTCGGGAGGCACTTTTGTATCACCGAGTGCCTCCATACCTCCGCCGCATAGTCGGGGATTACTTAAATGAAAGACAAATAATCTACCCGAGTCATCTCGGTATTAGTCGGCGAGTTATGTTGTGCGGTGTTCCGCAGGGATCGGTCCTCGGCCCCCTTCTGTGGAACATCGAATACGACTGGGTGCTGCTGGGTGCTGCGCTCCTCCCTGGCGTGGTTGTCGTGTGTTACGTCGACGATACCCTCGTCACTGCGCGAGACAGGACGCACCGGGCGGCGGCAATAAGGGCGACAGCTGGGGTCGCACAAGTCGTTGAACGGATCCGGCGACTGGGCCTCGAGATGGCTTTTTGCAAGTCCGAGCAATTTTATTCCACGGGCCTCGGAACCGACCACCTGCGGGGTCCCATATTATGGTAGGAGGGGTCCGCATCGGCATCGGGAAGACCCTGAAATACTTGGGGCTCGTACTCGATAGCCGGTGGGACTTTCAAGAACATTTTAGACGCTTGTCTCCCAAACTCTTGGGGGCAGCGGCCGCGATGTCAAGGCTGCTGCCTAATCTTGGGGGCCCAAGCGCCTTCTGCCGGAGGCACTACGAAGGAGTCGTGCGGGCCATGGCCCTTTATGGTGCTCCAGTATGGGCGCACGATCTGACAGCCCTTAACATCACGACGCTTCGCACACCGCAGCGCGCAGGTTATCGCACGATCTCCTTCGAGGCGGCGAGCCTCCTAGCCGGATCCCCGATCTGGGATCTGGAAGCTGGGCTCCTGGCATCGCTCTATTTATGGCGTCAAGATGCCCTGGAGCAGGGCGAGATACCAGCGCCTCACGATATTGAGGCGCGACGTTCTGAGCTCCACCAGATCCTATTGGCGGAGTGGAAAGCACGACTTGTGCGACCAAGTGCAGGGCATGCCACCATTGTGGCGATAAGTCCCATTATTGACAATTGGTTGGAGAGACCTCGCGGCGTCCTCACCTTTCGGCTGACGTAAATCCTCACCGGCCACGGTTGTTCTGGCCGGTACTTGTGGAGGATACGCCGGGAGGAAACGCCCGGATGCCACCATTGTGGAAACTGCCGCGTCCCAGTTGAACACACGGCGCTGCACACGCTGGCGGAATGCCCAGCCTGGGCATCACAGCGTCATGACTTTGTCGCGGCAATTGGTACGGTCACCCTCTCGCTGCCGACCCTGGTTCTGTCTATGGTCCGGAGCGAGAGCGTCTCCTTCTGTAAAGCAGTCATGCTGATCAAGGAGACGGCGGAGCGGGAAAGGGAAATTGACCGTCCTCTCCCCAACCGTAGGTCTGCGCGTCCGGAACGTCGTACAGCACGTGACGATCTCCGACCACCGTAACTTGGGAGCCTGTGGACGGTGAGCTCTAGGGGCTGCTCCCCGTCCGCCTCAAATGCTGAGGAGGTGGAGCCGTGTCTACGTGCGCCTACACATGTAGTATCCAATTTCTATTGAAGGGGCTCGCCAGCTGGCGGGCCGGATCCCTAACGGGATCACGGTAAAGTATGCTATCCGTGATTCGCGCCCGCCACAACACGGGACCGTAGTGGACACCGCGGTGGTTTTAGTGAGTACGCCTTTAGAGGAGAGCCTCACACACGTCCACCGCCAGCCCCCAACTCGATCGTACGATATGATCGAGTGGCGGAGTCGAGAAGGCTCGTAAGGAGTTTCCACCGCACAACAAAGAAAAGGTACATTTTTAAGTATGGTTATAATTTTGTAAAAAAAATTAACATATTTCTGTGCTATTTGATCGAATTCCCACGATTTCGCGATTACATACATTACAAGACTATGTATGGTATAATTATATACCTACAAAACCATTCCAATTTAATTACATGGCGCTTAACAACATACACGGATGAGTGGCATATACCAGGGCGTCCGAAGTAAATGTTACGTCGAGTGTCAACAAGCTACGGGTACAATTCTCGTGGTTATTGCTACTGGCGCCTTTTTTATCGCGACATGAGCTTTCATGTGGTGACGGATTAAGAAAATAAACACTACCAATGTTTGGGTCTCGTAACAGGCAACGTAGGAAAATACAAGGATCCAATAGAATCTTTAAGGACTGATGAAAATCTTGACATCAATCTCTATACCACTGACTGCCTCCGTGGTCCAGTGGATAGCGTATGCGACTGCTGATCGGAGATCTCGGGTTCGATTCCCGGGTCGGACAAAAGTGTTACTGTTTTTCCGAATTCTCAGCAGCAGCACAGAGTCTTGGGATGTGCCCGGTAACGACAATAGGCTCTCCCCCAATTAACTGGGACCTAAAATTCATGGCGAAATGTGGGTATAATATTACACCTCTGCCAATCCCTTCGGGATCAAGGCGTGAGTGTATAGATAAAAATCTGTATACCAATCCGACTCCGACACAATGGACAAACAACAATTTATGAATCACACAAAGTGTTTTCTCGGGTGGGAATGGAACCCACAATGCTCGGTGCAGTGACATGCTGCGAAGCGGCCACTTCCATCATCAGCCCTGTATATAAACTGTGCCACTGCTGGGCACGGGCCTCTTCTCACTATGAGAAGGGTAAGGCCATAGTCCAGTCAAAATACACGATTGAAATTGAATCTTTGCGTAGAGACGAAAAAACACTACATCAGACCCTACAACAATACGTCTGGTCGAGTAGATTTTTTTTTTAAAGGCATCTCCCGCACTAAGTCTAAATCCTGTGTCGCGGGGGACTTTACAAACATACAACCAACGGACACAATGAACACCCAGACTCGAAATAACAATTTATGGATCACACAAAGTGTTGTCTCGTGTGGGGATCGAACCCACAACACTCGGCGCAGTGTCAAGCGGCGAGATGACCGCTTAAACCACTACGCCAACCGTGCAGTGAAAGTCAATATTAGTCCAAAACCTCCTATTGACTCACAAGGCTCATCATCATCGGCCCTGTATATAATTTGTCCCACTGCTGGGCACGGGCCTCTTCTCACTATGAGAAGGGTAAGGCCATAGTCCACCACGCTGGCCAAGTGCGGGTTGGCAGACTCCACATGTCTTTCGAGAACATTATGGAGAACTCTCAGACATGCAGGTTTCCTCACGATGTTTTCCTTCACAGTTTAGCATGTGATAATTAACAATTTAATACGCACATAACTTCGAAAAGTCACTGGTGCGCGCCGTGGATTCGAACCCGAGACCCTCTGCGTAGCAGTCCGTCGGTCTCTCCACTAGGCTATCGTTTACAAGGCTATTGTAATGAAAATTAGCAGAGGCCTATACCCAACCGTGGAGTACGAGAGGCCTCATAAAGACATGGTTATCTTTATTATTTAATAACATGGCGCTTAGCGACGCACTCAGGAAGAGGCGGTACATTCCAGTTTGTTGTTTAAATGTCACATCGGGCGGCGAGCGAAGTACAGGTTCAATCCTTTTTTGCTACTACGTGAAAAAATATATATGTAGTAAGTAAGCTAGATTATATGAGAGAGGTTCTGTAGAACATTTAATGAGTAAATATTGGAAGTTTATTTCGTTACAGAGAGCGAACAAAGTGGCGTGTGTGATGGTAGTAAGGAACTTATTCAAAATGAGGTTCTTAAGAATGACTCGAAAACGAGTGATACCACACATATTGTAAAATAATGCAAACTAACACTCGCAATGAAGCGTGGTTTTCTGCTCATTTACCAACTTCATCATTGTATTAACGTTATCCCGAAGGCATCTAATGGCGCTGATACACTTGCGCATTCACCTGTAATGAGCATTCTCGGGAATGTTACAAAACAAATGAGTGTGTTTTAGCGAGCATTCTCACGAACATTCAGGCGAGCCTTAGAATATAGGTAGATAATAAATAGAATTCGCGCTACAGTGGCTGTTAAACACAATATATTTACTTCAATTTGACTTATGATTTTAGTCTAAGGAAGAATCTTCGTAGTTTGTCACTAATTTTAACCTGACCAGTGATGGGCTTACTCAGAATAAATATCGATAAAATATCGATAACGTTTACAATAGATCCTTAGATTTGGTTTACTCAGAATTAATTTCAATAGAATGTTGATAAACTCTGGATATCGATAAATAAATTTGAGCGTAGGAACAGACACTTGTGTGATTTATTAAACCTGTTCAAATTAAAATCTGCATTTTATTATTTAGAAACGTCATTTTTTTATGTATCTTACTCTTACTCTAGAAATAATTCATAAGTGAAACTGTAGTAAACATATTGGGTAAAACTGCTGTTGTAGTGCGATTTCTATATTTTTCTTTATTCTACGGGCTATTTGAATTTAGAGTATTCGCTAGAATGATCGTGGACATGTTCGGTTCGACAAAACAGAAAACGGCGAATGCTCGCTGTTTTGTTACAAATGAATGCTCAGGTGTATCAGCGTCATAAAACTTTCACCTTAGTTCCCGACGACTGCAAATTTGACAGAATTGACAGAATATTTGCACCCACAAAATTTACACCGAGCGACTGTCGTCTATCGCAAACCAAAGGGATAAAATCCATGGCACCCTGAATATAGCAAATTCTTGTTTACCAATGTATTATCACTACATAGTATAATACGTCTATCTTCTGTTTGTCTGTCCCTATGTATGCTTACATCTTTAAAACTACGCAATGCATTTTGAAGCAGTTTTTTTAACAGATAGAGTAATTCAACAGGAAGGTTTATATGTATAATACGTGCCGGGCGGATCGCTAGTCCTAAAATAAAACCGTTATATAATTTCTCAGAAATTATTTCTTTTTCTTGATTTGCTGTCTAAAATAAAACTCATTTTATTTGTTTTATTTATTATTTAAGCAAGGAGTTCCAACATGTTTTAAAGATCTCTGAAAGCTTGCACGGTTGACATTTGGACTTTTAAACAGATTGTTACTAACATTATATGGATTTGCTGTCTGAAATAAAACTCATTTTATTATTTTTATTTATTATTCAAACAAGGACTTCCAACATGTTTTAAAGATCTCTGAAAGCTTGAACGGTTGACATTTGGACTTTTAAACAGACAAGATAGATCGAATAATGAGACTCGCCACAGCGCGCGTATATAGCCAGGCACGAATATTTGTCCAAGCGCCAAGTCATAAGTTGTGCTTTATATCGGTGACAAGATAAGGATAACAGATGGTTTTGCTTATCAGCGATATAAAGTGAAAAAGATGAACATCTTTGCTTTTCAACAATGAAAAAAAAATCTTGTACAGACTGACGTATGACCACAGAGCCTTAACTACTGAAGAATAAACAAGGATTTTATCGTGTTTTCCTTTTATTACGTAGGCACTGACTAAGGCAGGATTAGAATATTCTACGTCTAAGGAGCTAATAAAGTGGCAGTGGGTAGGACATATAGCCGAAAGAACCGATGGACGCTGGGGCAGAAAGTTTCTGGAGTGGCGGCCACGCACAGAACGTCGCAGCAGAGGGAGGCCTCTCGCAAGGCGGACCGATTATCTTATTGATATCGCAGGCAGCGAATGGATGCGGTCGGCTCAAGATCGTCCATATAAAGAGCCTTGAAAGGCCTATGTCCAGCAGTGGACGTCTTTAGGCTGATGATGATGTAGGGAATAAAATAGAGTCTTAACGTTTATTGAAAAAGCCGCCGATTTTAAGGTTGCTCCTATGACAATGCGGTCCACAATAAATAGTACGGAAATTAAAAAAACTTAGCAAGCTACGTTAAGTAGCTAAATCACTAATTACTATATTTTTTACTTGAGCAAAGTACAAAATGCAAATTGTTTAAGCTTAACATAATTAATCGATTGATAATGTACCAAATGATATTTACAAACACGCTGGTAATGTTTCCTGTATCGTTGGTGACTTAACAAACACATTCAACTTACAATCTCGAAAGAATCATTTGTGTGCCTATCTCACTAATTTGCGTACCTTACTGCAAGGACATCGAAACAAAAAGCTCGTCTTAATATAATAGAGATGTTTTCTGCAAGTGAAATAAATAATAAAAGTATTTTTATCAAGTAAAACATGCAAAAATAATAGAAGATTCATTAATCAATTAATGTTAAAATTTTATTTTACATTTTTTATTGTCAATTAAATGATAATAAGTACTCTACTGTATTGTCGTACATGAATACGAATTGTCTCTACCCCATATCATCCCATGGGTGTCGTAAGAGCCGACAGAGGGAGCATATTATGCAGAGAACAGCACTGTAAGAGAAGGAAAACTTGATACAAACCCTATACCAACCCGCTTGGCCAGCGTGGTATAGTAGGCCAATTCCTCCTTTCAAAGGGGAGGCCTAGTCCAGCAGTGGACTATTAAAGGCTGATGCTGATGCTGATGAAGTACTCTACTTGACAGCAAATCTTTATGACGTCATTAAGTCATATTTCATACAAATCCGTAGAAAGAGATCGTTTTTGACAATTCATTAAAAGTGTCTGATTTGATTAGTTGGAAACAACCCTATTGTCATCAATCGATCTGTACTTATAAAATGCTTGCGTTACTGACTGACTGACTGACAAACCGCGCATACCCGAAACTATAGGGCGCAAGAATCTGAAACTTGGCTCGTTGGGACTGTAGAGGATAGGCATATGGAAGGATTTCCCGAATATGCACGGGATCAGGCAGAAATATGTGCGAGCGTAGCTGCAGGCATCCTCTAGTATGGGTAAATTCGACGACCAGTTGGCGGGAGTGTAAGCGACTGCTACGCCGAAGGTCGTGGGTTCGATTCCCGCTCAAGTCAAACATTTGTGTGCAAGAACATGGATGTTTGTCTTGGTCTGGGTGTTTCTATGTATAATATGTATGTATTTACAAAAAAAGTATATACCATGTATGTTTACCCATTATCTATTATAGTATCCATAGTACAAGCTCTGCTTAGTTTGAGAGTAGATGGTGATGTGTGTATGTAGTAGAATATTATTATTATTAATCCACAAATACTGAAACATGGAAAGTTATAGAGAGCTATTTTATAACTCAGCAAATGGCCAAATATCAACGTACATATAATCTACCATTTCTTATAGTACGTGCGTACAAAAAAACACAAATAAATCCGCAATGATTGAAATGATCGACTGCCATACAATATATTGTTTAGCGACGACATATCACTGTCACAACAACGAATTTTTTTACGATCGATTGTCAACAACTCATCCATTTTAATCCTCAATCGACATGCAATCAATATAAACTTTAAACCATACATGTGCTATCGTGCCGTCACTATACAGACCGCTGCTGTCAAGACCTTTAATTAATTTAAAAACGTAAAATAAAAGGACGTCCTGTGGGGCAGAAAGGTCCTTGAATGGAGACTGTGTGTCGCGGACTTTCGGACGCACTGCGACTATTTAGCAACAAAAATAAAACTATACAGCTTTTTGTAATCCACTAAAGGACTATGAAATATATGTGCCTCTCCTAATTTTGGACACAATAGCATTAAGGGGATTCGGCCTATTTCACCACGATTGCCAGACGGATTAACATAGAGTTTCCCGTCTTTACCGCAAGATATTTATTTCATCTATTTAACTCTAACTCTTGTCCGTGTGGTGACGGATTAAGAATACGAAATGTCACCATCCCATATCATCCCATGGGTGTCGTAAGAGCCGACAGAGGGAGCATATTATGCAGAGAACAGCATTGTAAGAGAAGGAAAACTTGATACAAACCCTATACCAACCCGTTTGGCCAGCGTGGTATAGTAGGCCAATTCCTCCTTTCAAAGGAGAGGCCTAGTCCAGCAGTGGACTGTTAAAGGCTGATGATGATTCAATTTAGTTGCCGTAAATGGAGCAAGCTTGCCTAGAAGGTAACACATCCGCGAATTGAAAACAGTTGTTTATACGTCGGGTTGAAGGGATTTATATGTCTTCAGGGATCAAGTTATGTAAATTACACATGTATGATATTAATAAAGCCATGCAAAAGGCATGCAACTTTCAATAAGTACCACACCCAGAGCGCCCGGTGCATATTGAATTACTTTAAAAAGGCAAAATAAATAACATTTTTTTTTTAAAGCCGGTAATTAGAGCTTGCATGCTTATGGATAAAACAGGTTATAGCTGGAATTTCATACTTAATTAAACTAAGTATAGGTATATATTGTCAACACAGACAAAAACATGAGACGCAGAATTCTGGCAATAGCCTTGAGTGAGACTATCTCTGTCGGTTTGCCTATGTGTAAAAAGGATGCAACTAATAGATGTCATTGTCAAAATCAGGATTGCTTCTTAAAAATATCGATTTAACTTTGATCTTTCGACGTTTTCTTTAATGGTTTGATACTGTTAATCGAATCTCGAATTGCTGAAAGTGATTTCTTTCTTCATATGTAAAGTAACGGAAAGCAGCGATAGCTGAGTGGAGAGACCGACAGACTGCTACGCAGAGGGTCTCGGGTTCGAATCCAAGGCACGCACCAATGACTTTTCGGAGTTAAGTGCGTATTAAATTGTTAATTATCGCTTGCTTATCGGTGAAGGAAAACATCGTGAGTAAACCTGCATGTCTGAGAGTTCTCCATAATGTTCTCGAAAGACATGTGAAGTCTGCCAACCCGCACTTGGCCAGCGTGGTGGACTATGGCCTTACCCTTCTCATAGTGAGAAGAGGCCCGTGCCCAGCAGTGGGACAGTATATAGGGCAGATGATGACATAAAGTAATGAGCACGTTATTGTAATGGCATGAAAGTAGGTGCATCCTTTAAGGCCCTTGAAACAATGCCTAAAAATCGACTATTCGAAGTAAAGGGCTAGTTTCAGCACTGTCTGATAAGTTACTATTAAAGATATTTGTCACATACCACATACCAATTTAGTTACATACATACATATCGTCACGCCTTTTATCCCCGAAGGGGTAGGCAGAGGTGTATTTCAACACCCACCCTTCGCCAGATATACTTTAGTCCCACGTAATAAGGGGCGAGCCTACTGAGAATTTCGTGACAGAAAAACCCAATAACACTGCCCGACCCAGGAATCGAACCCGGGACCGATCCCACGCGCACATTTATGCCGCGAGACCAACGAGGCAGTCATATAAGGTTTGATGTCGAGTTTTCCGTCTCTACGCAAAGATGGTATTTGCATCGTGTTATCCCTTAGTCGCCTCTTACGACACCCACGGGAAGATAGGGGGTGGTGACACTTGTATTCTATGCCGTCAACCACACGGCATTTAGTTACAATTTTGAATTTATCTGAAATAAAGATTTATGTGTAGGCCACAGAGGTGATAAAGCTGAGCCCAAATGTCCTTTATCTTACCTCTATTATAAAGCTTGTGAGGATGAATGTTGTCACTCTTTTACGCAAAAAGTACTGTACGGATTTTGATGAAACTTTGTAGTAATATAGCTTACTAGCTGTTTCCCGCGGTTTCACCCACGTCCTGAGGGAACTACTTCGCGTACCCGGTTAATTTATACAAAAATCAATACAAAATCGGTCCAGCCGTTCCAGAGATTAGCGAGAACAAACAGACAGACAAAGAGACAGACAAAAATTAAAAAAAAATCATTTCTGTATATTTACCGTGTAAACATCCATATGCATTTAATAGAAAGCGGTTATTTTAAAAATACAAACAGACTCTCCAATTTTATTTATATGTATAGATGTATAGATTCATTAGAATAGCAAATAGGCTACCTTTTGGCTAATAACCGACACTACGCAGGCGAAGCTGTGGGGCAAATCTAGTGCCTCATAAAGCATATTACACTTAAAACGACAATGCACCTATTAATAGATTATTTAGAGCGACATAACACAGATCCAAATAATTGCACAATGACATGCCAGACTCGCAAAAACCATTTGTTAATTTGTTTATCAAGCGTGGGTTTTTGGTACGCATATCTTTCTTATACCTCGCCCTCATAAAAAAGGTGTTAAGAAGCTACCTCGAAGGTCAAAAAATCGTGCAGATGTCATCGCTAAGTGTTAGCTATAAAGTTGAATGTCGCACGGTTTTTGACATGGCATGCTATCACGAAGCTGTCTGAAATCTTATTTCGTTCATAACTCAAGTAATAATCGTTTTAGAAAAAAATCGTTTGACCAGTCACTAATAAACTAGCTCTTCTTTCGGTGAGTAGCAATTTCAAGGCGAAAAGTTTAGTATTTTTTTAAATATCCGTAAAAATATTTAGAGAAAGCATGTTTTTAAAATAAAATTCAATCGAGCGAAAATCTTCCAATCGTGTATCTACCCAAGGAGTCCCTAGATAAAGACCTGATAAATAATATATAAAATTTTCACTTTGCTGGTGTGTCTCACTGCTTCAAAATCTGTAATCAAAAAGGGCATACATTTTTGAGGTAGCGCCTTAATAGCCTAGTGGAGAGACTAACACACTGCTTCGCAGAGGGTCTCGAGTTCAACCCACTATTATTACGTATTGTCAGTGGCGATGGATTATGAATACAAAATATTACTGCCCCATTTCAATCTGTGGTAGTCGTAAGAGGCTACTAAGGCAGATTCACGAAGCAAATAGTATCTTTGCGAAGAGAGGGCAAACTCGCCCTCCTATTGCCTCACATTACTACTGTGACATATACGTACGATTATTTTAGTCATAATAAACATATACACTCCCCCAAACATCAGCCCATCACCAACAAAACACAACTCTATACCGAACATACAATGTAGTAAGCACTTGTATTTCCAATCATAATATCTGTTATTCCTAGTTTTAGTTTTATAATATTTTTTTTCATTTTAATTTGAGCGGTAACTTTCATGGAACTGCAAAAATAATTATTAAATTACGGACGTAAGATACTAGCATCCACGACACAGGGAATCCTAGTGTGTGGAGGCTAGTGCCAACTGTATCTAGTTATAAGTTACTGAACAATAAATTATTATCTTAATATATAAAATCCTTGCGTTACTTACTAACTGACAGACACGCTACAGCGGAAACCATAGATAAATATAATACTTTACAGTGCGGAAACTATTGGGAGCAGGAAGCTGAAATTTGGCATGTATGTTCCTTGGGGACCGTAGGCGTGCACTAAGACAGGATTTCCTGAAATTCCCACGGGATCGGCCAAAACGGGTAAATTAAAAAAAAATTGCATGTGTAGCTGCCGGCGTCCTCTAGTTAAATAAATTAGGAACGGCTTAAGCCCATCAGTGCTATATGCTGCAGAGAAGAGACTTACTGTCGTTTAGATAACAAATGCATTTGTGTTTAAACAAACATTTGATTTTGCGTATAAAAATATGTCCTGCACATATCACAAGGCCCTCAACTTTTCACACAAAGGCCCGTTATACAAGTAATATCGCAAATACCAAAGTTGACGTAGCAATTTACGAGATATTTCCCCACAAACAGAGTAATAACGCTAATCAATTAGTGGACAAACACGGGCGGCTATCAAAAACAGAACAGGTACCTATATGACGCAATGGTATCACACGAATTACAGGTTGAATGAACAGAAGCATTTCGTCACAAGAACTTCCTGCATTCTTAGCGCCCTCGCCTGCCGGGTTTTGGGTACCGTGGGTAAATGAGAAACCCATTCTGACTACACGTAGCAATTTTGACTGCACACTGCTTTAAGCCGTTGTCTCGCGCTTAGTACTACGACGACTGTTGTGGGTTCGATCCCCACAAGAGAAAATACTTTGTGTGATCCATAATTTGTTGTTGCGAAGAATTTTCTCATGATGACAGATTAAGCATATAAAGTGTCACTACCCTACTTCATTCTTAGGCTGTCGTAAGAGGCGACTAAGGAAAATACACGTAGCAAACAGTATGTTAGCGAAGAGTTAAATAAATTGGCATCAAACTCTATCCCAACCCGTCAGGCCAGCATGTTATAGTGAGCCAAATCCTTCTAAGGCCCAAAGGAGTCACAATGTTTGTGACGCAAATTAGAACAGAGGCCCAATTCCCTTAATTATATTTGTTCAAAATACAGTTTTGATCTAATGTCAGTGTCACACTTATGTCATAAATGGTATTCTCCTTACTTAACTGATATTTGAATGATATCACGACTAGATCGTAAATTGAACAATGTGTCAAAATATGAGTCAAAGACGAAATATTCTGTATGATTTAGTCAATAATGACATTACAAATTGTGAGTCAATTCAAAATATAATCTCATTTCGTTCAAAATACAGTTGCGATGACAGATAAAATAGGAGAATTGGGCTTCTGGCCATGTCCAGCAGTGGATTGCGAAAGCCTATTATGATGATGACGATGATGATGATAATGAACCATTTTCGTATATTAGAGAGATACTAGCTGTAGTCAGCTTATCATTGTGCTAAGTTCAAAATCAATGCAGCCTACCAGAACCTTTAGTACTTATTCTTATCTATGACCAGAACCAACATTCAAACAAAGATAATAAACATCCGAATAAAAAGTAGCTACAAAAGACATCAAAATCAATCTAGCCATTTAGTAGAAGAATTACCAAGTCACAAATTCTGCGCATCTGACGTTTACGGATGGTTACAGAAAGGCATTATTTCGTTTGATCACGGTCTCTTCCACAGTATCCTGAAGAACTTGTGCCACGACTTCAAGAAATATTCTCCTTTATCTATTATCCCATCTTATGTTATAGAATATGTTGTATCTTTGACATTGTAACGCTAGTTATATAATATAACCAGCGATGTGTAATAGACACCGATATAAAACTACGATTACATGATTGATGAAGATCCAGAATGGCGCTATCAAAAGTTTCGCACGATTACTATAATCGTACTAGTACATGTTCTAAGCTAAATCCGTCGGGCTGCAGTCCGCCAAACATTACTTAGCCTCCTCAGAGGATGTTCCCTCTAGTTTGATAAACACCACACTTTTTCGACACCTTATAGCCCAAATGTATACAATACTTCCTTCATATTGTCTATTGTCTAGTACTAGTTGGAGAAACACCTCAACACGGGCCATCAGCGGGCTGAGTCAGTAATAAGCGGCAGATGATATCCTGCATTGTACTAAAAAAAACCTATTATGTCTGGACTTCAAAAGAATATAAACGAAGAGACGAAATATAATGAAATGACAAAAAAAAGCAATGACTCTGAGTTTGCTTCGGCCTTTCTTCTCAAGAAGTCATTTAGCTAGGAAAAGCCGGCATTATCTAGAATAGGGTTTTGACTTGTATAAGTGTTGTAAACAATCAAAATGCAGAAATACATACGTATTTATGTCTTTATGCCTCTTTTCCCACAATTTTTTTCATCGCTAAACGCAGTAAGTATTTTAGGGCAGTTATAAATTATTATAGTTATATTATACGAATCCAATCAAAACCTATATTTATCAGTCGGCACTTACAGCAATTATGCCTGGAGACACCTTATCTGGCATGCACACCCACATTATATAATACAAAGCTGACCTTAGGTAAATGAATATTACATAATATATTATGTACAAAGCTTGTATACAAGTCTAGAGCGTGTGTATATGGATCTTTGTATTTTGTGCGCCACGCGTGTCATTATTCTAACAAAGACCTTTACTTAGGTACGTGCTTTTTGCTTTCGCTTCTTATTCTACATATTGTCCTTCTAACAGAAACTTTGCCTATCGAAGTCAAAATAATACATACATACATAGACGCACGCCTGTTTCCCCGAAGGGGTAGGCAGAGGCATATTAAACGCCCACTTTTCGCCAGTGTTTTGATCCCACGTAATAGGTGGCGAGCCTATTGCCGCTTATTGGGACATTTTGTTTGGCAGAGCCTCGTCCGTTGATCGGCAGGTGCACCACTTGCAGGTGAGGTTGGCTTGTGACCCTAAGTTCTTGGTGGGAACCCTATGCACCCAAGTCAAAATAATTTATTTAGTTATTGAGTCACTATGTGACGGTAATGGACGGCAAATTTAAAGCTGATGTTCGGTGATTTAATTCTGATTAAAACTTACATTGAGTGACACAATTTCAATGAAAGCTTGTTTTGATTTGTTTCTAATGTCTTTTAAGGCTTTTATTGAGGTTTTTTTTAATAAAGAAAATATGTCGAAAAATTATGACCTGACCTAACCCAGGCACTAAAATATGACTGTTTACTTACCAACAACCTCATCACGCTCAAGACTAAAAGTAGTATAGATTAAAAATGTGAAATCGTTTTCCGAATAACCATAATACATTACTCTTAAATTAAACTTACTACATCCAAACTCGTTTCCACCATACTCAATAAACGCGGAACCCACACCCATCCCACGGCATTTACTTAACATTTTATGAATATTTTTTTGTTATTTTCATACATTGTACATCGTAGTTCGGGCTGCTCTATATCGCTCGTATAAATAGCGGACGGGCAGGGTTGATAACCATCAGTAGCCATCCGAAGCTCACACACATCAAGATGAGAGTTCTGGTCAGTGCATTTCTTATTTATTTTAATATTTTTAAGCTTTTTCAAAAATGATTTAATATTTTTTAAGTTGCTTGAAAATTATGGTATAAAATATTTGTTATATTTGTCTTTTCGAAATTCAATGTCAAAGAAAGGAATATGATAAAAAAAGCATTGGGAATATTTTGTATTTGAGATTAATATTTGTTTACGTGTAAGTTTTAAAATAAGAAGGTTTGTTTTGAAAATATCGAGATTTTATTACGTTACAAACTGGACTGACATTTCAAATTGTGCTCTCGTTGTGTTCTGATAAGTTATTTACTTAGTGACATGTATAAATGTACATGTCACTTAGTATGGTGACAAAAAAGCTACAGATAAAAAAATGCAATCAAAATAAGCAACTTATAGGAACTTGACTACGCGGCATTCATATGTATACGATTCTAAAGCATATGATAAATGTATTTTATTTAAATAATCAAACATTACTTTAAATACCAATCCAATAAATCATTTTACACACTTTTTTTATAGACTCACGCCTGTATCCCCGAAGGGATAGGCAGAGGTGTAATATTACACTCACATTTCGCCATGAATTTTTTTGTTCCCACTACACACTTTTAAATGCACTAATTAAAATAACCATTAGTACCATTACATTTCCGTCATTAAAAAAAGAATATAGTACATACATTTGGGTGTGCAACAACATTTTTGCGAACAAGAAATGCAAATTGTCTGTAACACCTTTTGACATTTTTATCCGTACTTGATTTAAATATGTTTGAATAATGAAACGTCCTACTAGTCGCGTGTATAAATATCCAGTTAGCGCATTGGATGTGAATCAGTAGCCATCTGAAGTGATCAGAGTTCAAGATGAGAGTGCTGGTTAGTGAACTGTGATATTTATTAATATTTAAGTAATTAAAAATTTGTGCACGTGGGATTAGGAGGTCTCAGGTTCAATTCGCGGGTCGGGCAAAGTGTTATTGGGTTTCGTTAGGAAATTTTTAGTAGCAGCACGGAGTCTGGTAATGTGCCCGGTACGGCAATAGGTTCGCCCCCTATTACGTGGGACCTAAAAATTCATGGCGAAATGTGGGTGTAATATTACACCTCTGCCTACCCCTTCGGTGATACAAGCTTGAGTCTATAAAAATATGTATGTATTAAAAATGCTAATTATCGCTCGCTTAAATGTCATTAAGCTCGCCCCCTATTACATCGGGACCGAAACATAACTGGCTAAGGGTGCGTAATACGTACTTCTCTGCCGACCCCTTCGGCGATAAAGGCGTGAAATTATGTTTATGTACCTAAAGAACCTAATACAGTCATCTCTTGATCGCATTTGTGCAACCCACGCTTAAACGTCGGGATACGACAAATTAAACTAAAGTACCTTCTTCCACATTGAAAAATGGAATGTATAAATTTTTCACCAAACCCGCGATATACATATCATATCATAAATAGGGTGCATAGGGTTCCCACCAAGAACTTAGGGTCCCAAGCCAACCTCACCTGCAAGTGGTGCACCTGCCGATCAACGGACGAGGCTCTGGCAAACAAAATGTCCCAATAAGCGGCAATAGGCTCGCCACCTATTACGTGGGATCAAAACACTGGCGAAAAGTGGGCGTTTAATATGCCTCTGCTTACCCCTTCGGGGAAACAGGCGTGAGTCTATGTATGTATGTATAAATATTATTGTGTGTTCAAAGTTTGAAACTGATATTGTTAATTAATTAAACCAACAGATTATTTACAAAGTACCTAGGTGATCTTTTAAAAGTGACGCGCTTAGTGAATTTTGTTGTTGTAAATTAAAATTGTGTGGCGGAAAATACTTAAATCATTTAAATATTATATTAATTGACGCTTAAACAAGTCGTAATTACCGTAAAGACTATATTTAATGCGATGCCATTCAAAGTGAATTAATAAAGTCGTGGCACAGGGTTTATTGTAAGCAAAACTGACATCGTACAAAGAT
Organism: Euclidia mi; assembly: GCA_944739405.2. NCBI lineage: Eukaryota > Metazoa > Arthropoda > Insecta > Lepidoptera > Erebidae > Euclidia > Euclidia mi. The sequence goes on from OX123208.2 coordinate 9,321,642, forward strand.
CAACCGCTCTTGTAACGATTAAGTGAATATTTTAATGACTTTTATTTCATTTTTAGGGTTCCGTACCTAAAAGGTAAAAAACGGAACCCTATTACTAAGCCACCGTCGTCTGTCTGTCTGTCTGTCTGTCTGTCTGTCTGTCTGTCTGTCACCAGGCTGTATCTCATAAACCATGATAGCTAGATAGCTGAAATTTTCACAAATTATGTATTTCGGTTGCCGCTATAACAACAAATACTAAAAATAAAAAAAATAAAAAAATTAAGGGGGGGTCCCATACAAAAAACCTGTTTTTTTTCGTATATTTTGCTCAAAATTACTAACTGTTACAGGTAGACGCTTTAAATTTTTACAGAATATGTAGTTGTATATTACCTTTCAAAATAAATAATTAAATTTAAAAAAAGTAAATAATAAAGGGGGGCTCCCATACAACAAACGTAATTTTTAAGCAATTTGTTACTCGATCTTAATAAACAGGTAGAAACTTATAAAGTATTTAAGTATACATACAACGAACGTGATTTTCTTTTATAGATGATGGTACGGAACCCTTTGTGCGCGAGGCCGACTCGCACTTGCCCAATTTTTTATTATAGTTAGGTATTTTTAAATTTAGTTGTAGATTTATATCTGCTTAATGCTGCGTGCTGTCTTATGCTGTGCGATAATTTCAAGCCGTGTATATAGGTACTAGAGGATGCCCGCGGTTGCACCCGCGTTATTTACGGCTACTGCTCCGCTTCAGTCCCTTATAGCCTGATGCTATATAGCCTATAGCCTACCTCGATAAATGGGCTATCTAACAGTGAAATAATTTTTCAAATCGGACCAGTAGTTCTTGAGATTAGCGCGTTCAACCAAACAAACAAACTCTTCAGCTTTATATATTAGTATAAGATTTATGTTACAAGTATTAACATACATATGGGCTATATTTGTATAGATTTATAGTTATGAATACCTATGTAAAATATTAATTATCACTTCTTATATATCAATGTTTTCATTACACTATTTTCTACGCAAGGCGTCTAAGAAATTCGTAACAGAATCAAATCATTGACACTATTTAAAAGTACTTATAGATTTCGCGACCAGTCCATCTATTGTTGACAATTTTTCCTTCAATATATGTAGTTACTAGATGATTAATAGATCTTGTCAGCTAATTCATCTTGCCCTGCAGTTTACCCCTCAAGAAAATGTTTACTATCCCACAAGTTATGCATGTCCCTTTTTGAAACATCATGGCCAATGCATAAAGGGACTATCAATAATGTCTTTAGTTATTTAAAATTATACCTCAAACAACAAGAAAGGTAATACATTCTTCGTCAATTTTGTATGCACATGCAGCCGTGTCAACAAACGTCCACAAAAATCATAGTAGGTCGGTGTAGTTACACAATTCGGTCCATCGTACTATAAATCTGAAGCTTTATACAATGAGCAGTGCCTTACTGTGTTAGCATTGCCCACGAATAGGACGCAAGCCCTAGAGTGGCGTAATAGTGGTCTAAGGGCGGTTACAGATTAGCGTTTTATACGCGCGTATAAGCTCGTTTCTAGAAGCGCATGTAGGCGCGTATAGGAGCACCTTTAGGCACATGCGCAACTCGTACGTGCGTTGACGCGCTTCTAAGCTCGTATAAGGGCGAGCCGTCAGAAGCCATGTTGACACTGACGTGTTGTCACTAGCGTTTCGAGCAAACACGCCGAAATATGCCCGTTTACACGAGTCCAGTTTTTTGAAGCGCATCATGCAGCGCGCGTGTAAGCGCGTATGCTGAAATGACCGTATTCACGCTTATCTGAAACCGCCCTAATTATCATAAACATCTTCCGGTACTGACTCAGTGACAGGCACCGCACAATCAAAACTAACATACAAGAAGCTGAAATCGATTTTAAACTTTCGCGATTTGTATACATCATACAATATTATTTAGCGGTCCTTAGTCAGTAGTCTTACATCTGTTATTCTTCTACGTTTCAACCGCCTTGCAACGGTCGTGGTCGCGGAGGGACTCGACCGTTGCGTTAATATTGTATGAAGAAGCTGAAATTTGGCATATATGTTCCTGGGCTGGTGTAGAGAGCACTGAGAGGGGATATTTGGAAATTTATCCTTCTCTTAAGGAGGCTATTATGGATCCCAGGAGGGCGAAAACGCTTGCGAAGTCTTATATCATATTTTTTAAGGGTGAAGTTATTGAAGCATGCATCGAGCGATTGAAATGTAGCGCTCACAGCGAGACTTGGCTTGCGGTTCGTAACAGATCGGCGAAGTTAAGCAACGCTTGCACAGGTCACCATTTTGATGGGTGACCGTGTGTGGCATTTACATCTGAGAGCTACCGTGCTTCGGAGGGCACGTAAAGCTGTCAGTCCCGGTTCTTGTCTAAGGATAAGGATCGTTAGACCATGTCGGGGGCCTTCAGGCGGTCTGAAAACACCGACAACAGAGTTGGCCACAAACTCACACGAAAAACAAAACAAGCGATTGAAATTTGCACCGTAGGTATAAAAGCTAGTTACGGCACTGACAAAAAGCTTTCAGTATCAAAAAATACGTAGATAGTACTATGGTACAGACTTTATAAATTTGAAATTGCTTTTCATCGGCAACTATAATCAAAAGTTCTAGAGTATAATTACCGAGTCTATAAATACTTTGAGTGAAGTGATTCGGCTGACTAACAAGTTCATTATGTAGTTTCTGCCCTCATCCAATGGATATACCAACTTAAGTTATAATAGGCACAAAATGTAAGGCTAGTGAGTATTCTCCATTATCTTTTTTTGTGACTTTTAACAAAGCGCGAAGTGACACGGCACACGCTTTTTAAACACATTTAGACATGTTTCATTTGCTTGTTCAACTAATTATGAGTACGACTATCTTGGTTGCCGTGAGGAAATTTGCGTGCACGTCCCCGTCATGAAACTGTCCAAATAATAACGAAATTACCAAATAAAACTCACGATTCGATGCCGTCACCCAAGACCTTTGTCACTTACCTGAAAATAAAAAGAGCACATAAGATTAAACTGCATAATTTAAAAAGAGCGGCGATAGCCCAGTGATGAACGTAACGGACTGCCGAGACGATGGTCTCGGGTTCGATCTTCAGTTACCCCGGGCACACACCTCTGACTTTTCGAAGTTATGTGTGTATGACTTTTAATTTTTTTTATTTATAGTCACGCCTGTATCCCCGAAGGGGTAGGCAGAGGTGTAATGTTGTTAAAACTATATCAATCCCCACATCTCTCAATATTGTATTTTTAAATTATAACATAAACCATGCCATCCACCGGGCACATTATTAAGCGAGCGATAATTAACATTTTAATACACACCGGTGCCCGGTACGGCAATAGGCTCGCCCCCTATTACATTGGAACCTAAACATAACTGGCGAAATGTAGATATGTAATACACCTCTGCCTACCCCTTTGGGGATAAAAGGCGTACTTAAAGTTTATGTTATAATTTAAAAATACAATATTGAGAGATGTGGGGATTGTTATAGTTTTGCGATACGGGCTAACGGGCTCAATATTAGTGGGCTGGACCAGGCATAACTACATAAAATATCGAAATAATGTAATAATATGATGAAGACCTTTGACAGATTTTATGGGGTGTCTGTCACACTAGAAAGCGGACTCCGAGGTCTGGCGATAGAACGATAATGACTAGTGAACATACCATGGAGATTAGATACTGGTTCGTTTCAAAGAAGCTAGCCTATATCTTAATATATAAAATCCTTGCGTTACCCACTGACTGACAGACACGCTACAGCCGAAACTATTGGGCGCAGGAAGCTGAAATTTGGCATGTATGTTCCTTGGGGACCGTAGGGGTGCACTAAGAAGGGTTTTCCCGAAATTCCCACGGGATCGGCCAAAACAGGTAAATAAAAAAAAAATGCAGGCGTAGCTTGCTGGCGTCCTCTAGTTTTAAATATGTTCTACTAGCTGCTTTGTATATTTATCTGTTACTTGTCACTGCAAAATATGAAAAGCGAAAACAATTAAAGTGCGTCCAGATCAGAACATTTCACCGTTTCTGTTTCTGTAACACGTGCGTTGTCCGCGTGTCACTATTGGTGTTTGAAAGACGAAGAAATGTTAAGATGTTGCGTATGCCGGAAACTAGCACATCATTTTTTTTTATAGCTTCATGCTTTTATCCGCAAAGGGGTAGGCAGAGGTGTAATTTTACACCTACTTTTCGCTATGAATTTTTAGGTCCCAAGTAATAGGGGGCGAGCCTATTGCCGTTACCAGGCACATTACCAGACTCCGTGTTGCTACTGAGAATTCGGAAAAACCTCGTAACACTTTTGCCCGACCCGGGAATCGAACCCGGTACCTCCGATCAGCAGTCGCATACGCTATCTACTGGACCACGGAGGCAGTCACAAATAACAACATAATAAAAAAGCACGTTTATATTGTTCGATACATCGAGATACAAATTTGCACTCATGACTGCATACATAATAAAACTATTTTGTTATGTATGTCTTTCTAGATTAATATAAAGATATTATGCATTGCAAGCCATATAAGATCGCAAGGTATTTGTGCTCGGCACGATAACTGTCTTATTAGCATTTCTTTGTATACTTAGATCTCGCGATGAACGGTATATAAATTATTGCTTTTAAATTACCTACTGCGTTTTGGATTAGATCGCTCAGATAATGAGGGTGTTTGATATTTCTTCTACCACCAGACGGCGCTTAGTATGCGTCAGGTCCAAACTGACGTCAGATATGTACAGACGCGTACACACACATAATACAAACAAACACAGACGTACGAAAATATAGGGGATTTGACAGTTTTGACAAGTTTCTGGACCTGATGCCTCAGTGCTGCCGCGTAGTGAGCGTCATTTCAGAAGACCCTCATTGGCGAGACTCTTGAATTGATTGGAGTGAGTCATAACACATAATTAGTATACGGACAATTTTAGTCGATGCACGAAATCTGCATCAGCTGATCATGTCATCGTCATGAGCTTAAGTCCCGAAAATTTAAAATCATAAGAAATAAAGTAATACTATCCCTTTGGGCTGCAGAGGTCAGACAGTCAGTCGCTCTATGTCAAACCTCATATTCTGTCAAATCCGGTTAGACTAGTAAAGGAGCCCCGAGATGCAACTGGGAAAACGCTCGGATGATGATGAGATATACCGTAACATAAAACCGATATCTGTATATCAAAAATTCTTACGTACTAACTGACTGACGACAGCCAAAACTATGTTCTGAGCGCAGGAAGCTGAAATTAGGCATTTATGGTCCTTGGGGACCGTGGGGTGCACTAAGAAAGCATTTCCTAAAAATCCCAGGGGATCGTAAAAGCGGTTAAATTGAACTTAAATGTGCGGGCGTAGCTTCGAGCTTTCCCTGGTTCATCATCATCCTCCTAGCGTTATTCCAGTTTCAACCTGGGATCCTCTTACTAGTCTAACCGGATTTGGCTGAACATTAGCTTTTCCACAGAGCGACTGCCTGTTTGACCTCCGCAACCCGGATAGCGATATTCCATGGTTGAGACTACTGTCAGCTTATTTAGAAGGTACCGACGCCTTATAACGACTTTCAAAGATCTTCATGACAACCCGAACCGGGCTTGAGGTGCTCTCCGAGGCACGGGACAAGCGATAATTGATAATTCAATACGCACATAACTCCGAAAAGTCATTGGTGCGCGCCGAGAATTCGAACCCGATACCCTCTGCATGGCGGTCTGCTGGTATCTCTGAGTTTTCCCTGATTCAGTATAAAGATAGTACTTACTCTCCGTTTGAGCAGGCCCTAATAAAACCACTACTCTTCTTTATTCTAAGATCACAAAGAACGCCCATGCTTTACCCACGTAACTACGCCTCTTAATATACAAAAGTCCAACTCAATCGAATTCCAAGTAGGCAATCGATATTCATAAAATCAAATTACAATAATGATAAACAGATTTATGCTAAAAAACTAGTCTGAGAATGCAATAAATTATTGTTAGCCTTCAAATAATAAATTATGGCCCATAAATAACTTAATAAATACGGTAGCAAAAAAGTTATGTGTAACTAGATCATATAATATCATACATACATATCGTCGCGCCTTTTATCCCCGAAGGGGTAGGCAGAGGTGTATTTCTACACCCACTTTTCGCCAGATATACTTTAGTCCCACGTAATAAGGGGCGAGCCTATTGCCGTACCGGGCACATTTCCAGACTTCGTGCTGCTACTGAGAATTTCGTGACAGAAAAACCCGATAACACTGCCCGACCCAGGAATCGAACCCGGGACCTCCCGATCCCACGCGCACATTTATGCCGCGAGACCAACGAGGCAGTCGTATAGGTTTTGATGTCGAGTTTTCCGTCTCTACGCAAAGATGGTATTTGCATCGTGTTATCCTTTAGTCGCCTCTTACGACACCCACGGGAAGATAGGGGGTGGTGACACTTGTATTCTATGCCGTCAACCACACGGCAAATAGATCATATAAATAATTGTATATCAAGGAAACTTATTGACCTTTGCGACATTTAACTTTTTTTATAAAGAATGCTTTAAGCAGTAATACTCTGACTGCCTCCGTGGTCCAGTGGATAGCGTATGCGACTGCTGATCGGAGGTCCTGGGTTCGATTCCCGGGTCGAGCAAAAGTGTTACTGGGTTTTTCCGAATTCTCAATAGCAGCACAGAGTCTGGTGATGTTCCCGGTAACGGCAATAGGCTCGCCCCCTATTACGTGGGACCTAAAAATTCATGGCGAAATGTGGGTGTAATATTACACCTCTGCCTACGCCTTCGGGGATACAGGCGTGAGTCTACAAATAAATAAATAAAGTAATACTCTCGTCATATCTGGTGAGAATAATAAGCACACCCCAGCCTCCAAACCGTGTAAGTTTTGGATGCAACCGGAATAATGCTTGGACGATGTTGATGCTTTAAGCAGTAGAACAATATATTGTTCTAGGATTTACAGATTTTACAGAATATTAGCTTTTCCACAGAGCGCAAACCTTCTGACTTTGGCAACCCGAATGGATAGCAATAGTCCATTTATATAAACGCACCAAATCATTTAAGTGGTATTAAAATTTAGGGTAAAGTTTGGTTTGAAATAGCATCTTTATGTAATAAGCCGTTTGTTGCGAATGCTAGACGCTGTGTTCAACTAGCATTTATTTCTTTTTGTATGGTTTTGCATTTCTTTTTCGGTTAAATGTCTAATTGCGTAGCGTGTAGGTATGCTCTGTTCTGCGGAGTACACGTTACAGCAATACGCTCTTTAGTTTGTAAAAACATAATAATTAAACAAAACATTGAGTATGGTAATTGATGTTCGGTTTCTGCTAGGGCGATACACTAGACCAATTTGATGCTGTGTTACCAGCGAAAGCTCTAGCCTACGCTAACCAATAAGTATTGTGGTAATTTTATACCAGCCATTTGCCATGACCAATTTAAAGCAATTTTCGCCCGTGAATCGGTTATCCAAAGCATACAATGCCATATCGGGTAAAGTTGATGTATTTGCGGACAAGCGCTCCACATAAAAAAAAACACTTCTAAGGTTATTAGTATTAATTTAAGTTTATTACTAAAATTGTCTGTAATTGTCATTTTTCTTTTCTTTTCTCATTGTGTTTTCCAATTTAGTTTTTAGTTACTTAATATTTAATTGTCTGTTTTTCTTTCATATCTATACGTTAATGTTATCTTTTGGTTGCTTACTGTGACACCTTATAATGTTGTAAGTACATTTAGTTTTATCTTATTACTTCTGTTTTTTATTATTTATTACAAAGTAACAACTACTGGTTGTCCTAAATAAATAAATAAGTAATCATATTCCTACCTAAGCTTTGCGACTTTTACCACCCCAATGCAAAAAGTAAAAAAAAATTACTCTTAGTGCATCTTTACGGTCTATTTGTTCCTTGGAATAAATACGACAAATTTCAGCTTACTGCTAGTATCAGTAGTTGCATTTATGCGTTGTCTGCCGGTGTGTCAGTAACGGGAGAATTTTATATAAATTGATAAATGTGTATACATTTAAAAATATATACTGAAACCGAGCTTAGTCTGTTTGAATACAAAACCTGTCTAAATATACTAAACAATATCGCTTCATAGTTCATATTTTACATTTATTTGGCCGCACCCTGTTATTGTACGAAATATAAATTATTCATAAATGCTAGTTGGACTAGATTACCTTTAGTGCATTTTGATACTTTCTACCAAAAGTCTTTGTATTTTATTTTAATTGACAATCGAGGCGAGCCTGATGTCAGTCGAATGATGGCTTTATAATATAAAACATATATACGACAAGTATTTAAACTTTCGTGGTAGTTACACAATATATCATAAACTACTTATCCCTTTTCACATAACTCTGCTAAAGGCATATGATATTATTGAGGAATGTAGCTTTTTCTTTTATTAGTCAGTTTATCGGTATATATACCACGTACTGTAGTTTTGAGGTATCCCCTCTGCAGCAAATGCCATTATTACGGATGCATTGATTCCCAGTGCTGTAATAACAGGCAGTTCAAATATTTGTAAAATAATTACATTACTAACGTCATATATAAATATCTCCGTTTATTCATGTATTAGACGTCGCCAGCGGCTTCGCCCGCGTCAATTATGCTTATAAACCTTCCTCTTGAATCATTCTATCCGTTAAAAAAACCGCATTAAAATCCGTTGCGTAGTTTTTAAGATTTAAGCATACATAGGGACAGACAGACAGAAGACAGACTTTGTTTTATACTATGTAGATAGAGCTTTTTATTATAAATAACATACCATAGCATATGCTTAGGTATTTTATTTAAAAAAGGTACAATTGCCACAATATTGTAACTGTCGATATGCCATTAATAATATTGAAACTCCTACAAAAGTTCACGTAGCAATTTACACTAAGCCGACAATTAGCTCGAATTACACAAGGAATAAACATTAAAGAGAAAATATCGTTTCGGTGCATATGTTATAAGGTCTCAAAGTCACAATACCAACATGAAATAGGTAACATTTAATATAATTTAGGTTTGAAAGCACATATACAAATCTTAAATGTTTAAAGGAAGTCACATCTACAAGCAAAAACAACTTGCAATTTCTTTTTAAGAATAAACTCTGCCATTACCACCAGTTTGCCTACACAACAGTAAAATTATATTTACAATAGTACATTTATCCAAATACTGGTACCAAAATGATGATTTGTTTTTTGTTTTTCGTGTGAGCGTGTGGCCAACTCTGGTGTCGGAGTTTTCAGACCGCCCGAAGGCCTCCGACATGGCCTAACGATCCTTATCCTTGGACAAGAACCGGGACCGACAGCTTTACGTGCCCTCCGAAGCACGGTAGCGCTCAGATGTAAATGCCACACTCGGTCACCCATCCAAGTGGTAACCTGTGCAAGCGTTGCTTAACTTTGCCGATCTGTTACGAACGGCAAGCCAAGTCTCGCTACGAGCGCTACAACATGATGATTACCAGTCACATTTGTTTAGACGTTCATACGTTAAATTATTCATATTGTTACAAGAAGCTATTTAAGCTCCCTTAATTCAAATGCGGCAAATTATATTAAGTTGTATAATTGAATATTATCAAACCGCGAATTGATACGATTTAAGTATCTGCATTCATAAAATACGTTTCGGCCAGGTTACACTGACCAAATTATAGACAAATAAAGAGCACCAAGTCCAGTAGACCTAAAAAACAGCTATTTCCTTAAAATTGAACTCAACAAAACCTCTTTTCATTTGACAGATTGTTTCCGCCTTCATTGCCTGCGCCGTGGCTGCGCCCTCGGGTTTCCACGCGCACTACCCTGCACCCCTCATTTACTCAGCTTTGCCAATACCTGCTGCCATTCCCACCATTTCACCTGGGGACTTGCAGGCCGCTGCCATCGACGCGCAAGTCAAGGCCAACGACCTCGCCAGAGCAGCCGCCGACCAGGCTCAGGAAGCTGTCGACAACGCCAATAAGGCTGTTGAACAAAACGTAGAAGATGGAAAAGCCATCACCGACGCCACTTTGGCCAGCGAAAAGAACGAAGAAGCTTTGTGGTCAGCTGAAGAGAAGAAATGGCAGGCGTTGAACGCTCTCCAGACTGCTCAGGCTCAGATTGATGGTGCTGCTGCCAGTAACGCTGACGCGTACGCTAAAGCCGTTGTTGGAGCGCCAACTTTAATTGCTGCTCAGCCCGCACCATTTATTCCTTATGTAGCTGCTCCTCTCGCTCCTGCTGTTTACACTCCTTTCGTAGCTGGCGTAGCTGGTGTGAAGACCATTTCCACCCAAGCTATTGAAGTCAAAGCTGAGGAAAACAAAGAGGTGATGAAGGAAGAGGCTGCCGTGAAGACTGCCGAGCCTGCTGCTGAAAGCGACTCTGTCAAGGTCGAAGCCGATGCTTCCGCTGCTGCCGCTCCTGCTGCTTCCGCTGAAAGTTCTGCTGCGCCCGAGAAACCCGCTGAACTGGAGAACAAGCCCATCGCTTTCGGCAACCCTGTGGTAGCTCCCTTCTACGGAGTTTACAGGTACAACGTAGCTCTTCCCGGCTTGAGTCAGTTTGTGGCCCAGCCCGTGGTTAACTACGCCACCCCCACGTCATACCAACAACAGGTCCGTGGTGTCTGGGCCCCAACTGTGGTGAAGCATGCGTGGTGAACTCTCGGAACACAAGTTCCGTAAAAAAATACCAGTTTATTGAATTCCGCCTACATAATAGGCGGAATTCAATAAACTGGTATTTTTGACGACTAGTTTTAGTTATTTCTTTGGACTGTAAACCTTTTGAGAACAATTACAGAAATAGTCAAAATACGGTCTCTCTTTTGGTATCCCAATTCAACAGTAACACATTTCTATTTTAACTAAACGTAAGCAGAATGAAATTAGGTATTCAATTAATATTATTCCCAAGCTAACCTCACCTGCAAGTGGTGCACCTGCCGATCAACGGACGAGGCTCTGGCAAACAAAATATCCCGATAAGCAGCAATAGGCTCGCCACCTATTACGTGAGATCAAAACACTGGCGAAAAGTGGGCGTTTAATATGCTTCTGCCTACCCCTTCGGGGAAACAGGCGTGAGTCTATGTATGTATGTATTAATATTTTTTAAATGATTTTCAAAGTTAAAAATAAAAGATATTGGAGATGCGACTTATAAATGGTTGCCACTCTGATGCTATAATGAATTATGAAGATCACTTCTCTACTCAGACTCCAATACTCATAGTAGGGCCTTGCATGAATAGGCCGGTCCGGGGAAGTACTACCCTCTCACAGAAAATCCACGTAAAGTAAAAGTACCTATATTGTTGCGTTTCGTTCAGTGACTGAGAGTGCCACAGGTCCCTTCCCCTATTTCTTCTCCCTCATCCCACTCCTCCTTCATGCCTTTTTCTAACCCACAGGGTGGCAACTGGTGACTCCTCTGGTATTTCTTGTGTCTATGGACGAGGGCAATTGCTTACCATCAGGCGATTCGTCGGTCCGTTAGTCGCGTATGACATGAAAAAGCGTTGCACCCTAACAGTATTGAAGTCATGATGTCGAAGCACAAAATGTTGGCCATTCGATCTCTGCACAATATTTCTTATTTTAGCTTATATAACATAGATATTTTCAGTATATATATTAGACTGCTTAGTTTTTCTACAAATCCATAAGATTCCTTTAAAAAAATTACATTGCTAATGCGCTTTAAATAAACATGCCTGACTATATTAGCAAAGTATTCCGTTAATAAAAAATGTAATTTGATGTCAAATGAGTTGGCAAATTGTACACGCCAATCTAGACATGTTCTAGTGACAAGACAGCTCGTTAGATTGGAAATAAAATATCAAGTCCAACATAATAATATTAACTATATGTATGTATATTGAATTCCTTAAATAGTACGCCAAGTTAAACTTGTATGTATAGATAAATTTCAATACATTAGTTTTAAATTGTCTTTGGCATATGGACGGTACCTTCCATCCTCATATTCTCCGTAATCTTAGTTGCATCAAGATTGACAATAAAGATGACAACCAGACCAGATTGGACAGAATATTAGCTTTAGCTTTGCCATAGTACCGCCTCGTACAACAATCTTTGCCTTATACAGAAAGACAAATGAAAACTGTAATGACGTGTGATGATCCTGAAACTTCCTAAATCACGATACAGCTTAACAAATCTTTTGATGAAGTTCAAATACGACATACATACGATTTTAGCTGATAATGAGGAAGCTATTCTCAGCAAGAAGTGGCGATGATTATTGTCCTCCGGAATGTTTGAGGTCTATACAGTAACCATCGTCATCACCATCCCAGAGTTCTTTCGGTCGTATCGTATCCAATGGTCTCGCCCAGTAGCACGGGGTACGGTTGCTAATCTAATCAGACATATCTACCTATATTAGAAAGCGGACGACAGTCGCTCTGGAAAAAGCTAATATTCTGTAAAATCGGAATATTTGCTATTCAACAGAACGAGTGTCATGTGACCCGCGCAACCGGGGCTTCAAATTCGAAAATTTACTTTATTTCGTTCACACGAATGGACGTCAAAATAAATCTGTATATATAAAATCCTTGCGTTACTGACTGACTGACAGACAAGCTACAGCCGAAACTACTCGGCGCAAGAAGCGGAAATTTAGCATGTATGATTCTTGGGGACCGTAGAGGTGCACTAAGACAGGATTTCGCGAAATTCCCACGGGATCAGGAAAAACGGGAAATATTCAAAAATATGTGCATGCGAAGCCGCTGGCGTCGACTAGTCATATATAAAATTTACTTACTTACTGACAGACAAGGCACAATCAAAACTATTGGGCGCAAGAAGCTGAAATTTGACATGTACCTATTCATTGAGGACATAGGAGTGAACTAAATTGGGCTTTTTCAAATTTACCTTGGAATCGGGCAGATACGTTTAAAGTTAATAAAATGTGCTTATTCCACTTGTATATAATACTAGAAGATGTCCGCGGGTACGCCCGCACATTTTTAACTTAACTATTTCTGCCCGATCCCCTAGGAATTTCGCTAAATCCCTTCTTACCCCTACGGTGCCCAAAGAACATACATGCCAAATTTCACCTACTTGCGCACAGTAGTTTCGGCTGTAGCGTGTCTGTCAATCAGTAAGTAACGCAAGGATTTTATATATACGGATGTTATGCAGGTACAAATAAGCATCAATCCAAAAGAAGAACTTAAACGCCTACTTTTGAGTCAGAGTGAGTAAACTAAATTTCATTTAAGCGGCAACGTGGCATAAACAAAATCTTGTTCTTTTCCATCAAAATAGTGACTTTATGTATTTGTCTCAACATTTTATTTTAAAACAACCTTCGATCCACACCCATACGTTCGTAGCTAAGGATAGTTTTCCGCATAACGTAAAATGTCACAAAAAGTTGTTTCCCACTAAAGAGCGATATTTTAAACAACCTGTACAAGTGTTCACAAGTACTGTGGTCGTTATCGATTCGTCATACGTACGAAGCTAGTACTGGTTGACCTTTAGCGGCGATCTAGATTACAAATAGCGATCCTTTACGTAGAAAGCGAATATCTCAAGTTGAGATTGGTCGGAGGAATAACTTCCTTGAATGCTAGTTGGAAACTAAAATGGAAAAAAGTAAATAAGATAAGATGGTCCTGGTATCTTGGATTACGTAGTTTCATCAAGGTTGTTCAAAAGTTTACTTGCTTTTAATAGTAAAGAAACTTGTTGAAGGACGCCCGCGCCCTAAATAAACTCTATTTCAAAGGATTTTGTAAAGATACATCCAACGGGAAGAAAGAACAAACATCATCCTCATCCTCTTAGCGTTATCCCAGTTTCAATCTGGGGTCCGCTTACTAGTCTAACCGGATTTGGCTGAATATAGCTTTTCCACGGAGCGACTGCCTGTCTGACCTCCGCAACCCGAAGGGACAGCGATATTCCATGGTTCAGACTAGAGTCAGTTTATTTTAGAAGGTACTGACGCCCTGTAACGATTGTCAAAGATCTTCATGACAACCGGGACCGACGGCTTAACGTGCTCTCCGAGGCACGGGACAAGCGATAATTAACAATTCAATACACACATAACTCCGAAGTCATTGGTGCGCGCCGTGGATTCGAACCCGAAACCCTCTGCATAGCAGTCTGTTGGTATCTCCACTAGGCTATCGCTGCCTCGAAGAAAGAACAAACACGAAATAAAAAAAAAATTAGGTGACACAAAGTATTGCCTCGTACCTATATGAATCGACACGACAATATTCGGCAACCAAGCCTATACAGTCCGGTCACAGAGGCACCTGCCTTTAAAATAACTATTAGATTATTTGTCAGAATATTGTCAGATATCCGTCGATCGATACTCTTAATACCAAACGTGAAAGTTTGCGAGGACTTTTTTTTATAAAAGACAAATCCCGCACTAGGAATAAATCCTGTGTCGCGGGGGACTTTACAAACATACAACTAACGGACACAATGAACAACCAGACTCGAAACAACAATTTATGGATCACACAAAGTGTTGTCTCGTGTGGGAATCGAACCCACATCACTCGGCGCAGTGTCAAGCGGCGAGGCACCTTAAACCACTACACCAACCGTGCAGTCTATGGATGGATGGAAGAAGTAGCGCTCATATAGAGACTTGCCTGAGTGTTAGTACTAGACCCATGCCAATAAGGCTGAGCAACGTTTACAGGGTTGGCTGTTCACCGTTGGTATGGTATTTGTATCAGAACGCCACGGTTCTTGTCTCAGGATATGAGTTATTAGGTCATTTCAAAGGCTTTCAGGCAGCCCACAAACTCCTACGCTAAAGTTGACAACACATCCACACGAATAATAAATGATGGAAGACAGAGCAGCTATGATACTCGATCAACACTACGGCAAGATGTCGTTGCCATTTAGAACGCCACACAGGGGAAAATAAATAGTTTTTACGAGTAGGTATGCATATCCTTTTGTATCAGTTGATTGAAGTAGTAGAGGAGACGTAGAACATCGACCTTCACCGATCTGATAACCAGATGAGACGTATTTTTTATGTAATATAATTTATAAACAAATATGCCTATAATAACTTGCCTATCAAAAAGTGCTCATAGCTATTTTAAATTTAAGTTAATTGTAATCAACCGTAAATATAACTTTGTCGTTTATACAAACACTATGGAAAACAAAGTTATTTTTAGTGATGAAAAAGCGATCGTGATATTTGGTTAAGTGAAGATAAAGGGTATGTTATGTGGATACCTGAACTACGGGACCCTTACGGGACTCGCACTTAATCTAATTGTTTGATCTTTATTGCTATATTGATTCCGTGTTCGTTTATTAATTACTAGCATCAGCCTTAACACTTAACATACCCTTTATCTTCTCACCTATCCAAATATCACTATCACTTTTTCATTTACCAAAAATAACTTTGTTTTCCATACCTAGTGTTTGTATAAACGACAAAGTTATATTTGACGTTGATTACAATTAACTTAAATTTAAAATAGCTATGAGCACTTTTTGATAGGCAAGTTATTATAGGAATATTTGTTTATAAATTATATTACATAAAAAATACGTCTCATCTGGTTATCAGATCGGTGAAGGTCGATGTTCCACATCTTCTCTACTAAATGTTTCTCAAATCGATATAGTATTTATTCATAGTACGGCATAATATTTCCTAACCATGGAAAAAGAAATCAGTACTAAGTCAAAACCATCCAGAAAATAAATCGTACAAATGTATGATATACGAAGGAACCCACAGCCCACAACGCACACAACTATAATATAGATATTATTATTCTAAACGACAAATACAGTAATGTGACTAATTATAACGATAGCATACGTATACGGCAGTCATTTATCATCGAGATATCTTAATGCGATACGAGTACCGATGCCAGTTATATAAATGTCTTTGTACGGATCGCATTATTTTATAAGGTTTTATTACTTTTTATAGTTATTGAAAAGGACATATATATAAACTAGAGGACGCCAGCAGCTACGCCTGCATTTTTTTTTAATATACCCGTTTTGGCCGATCCCGTGGGAATTACGGGAAATCCCTTCTTAGTGCACCCCTACGGTCCCCAAGGAACATGCATGCCAAATTTCAGCTACCTGCGCCCAATAGTTTCGGCTGTAGCGTGTCTGTCAGTCAGTCAGTAACGCAAGGATTTTATATATTAAGATAGGAATAATAAATCATCATGCAGCTTTTCGTAGTCCATTACTGAAAATAGGCTTCTCCTAATTTGCGTCAGAATAAGATTAACTACGGAATTCAATATTCGATCTACAGATAGATCTGGAGATTTTAGATTCTTTTTTTGACATAAGCTCCCCCAATAAAATATGTCAAACACGAATCTCGAATCTCAAAATCCATGTATGGATCGAATATTGAAAATGGCCGTCAGTAACTAAGGAGGATTTGACCTACTATCGGCCATTTTCAATATTCGAACTATAGATAGATCTGTAGATTTTAGATTCGTGTTTGACATATTTTGTATGGAGCTTATGTCAAATACTGTCAAAAACGAACCTAAAATCTACAGATCTATCTAAATTTCGAATATTGAATTCCGTAGTAAATCACGCTGGGCAGATGGGTTGACATAGGGTTTGACATCAAATCTTCCGTCTCTTCCCAAAGGTTCTATTGGCTTCGTGTATGTATGTTCTTCCTTGCCTCTTACGACACTGAATGAAATTGAGTAGTGACATTGTTATTCCGAATAGCTAACTACACGGAGAAAGAATAGTAAAAATATTGGAACGAAATAAATATTTAAAAGAAGTACACATTTATATATACGTTTATCCATTGTCTAGTACCCATAGTACAATCAATGTTTAGTTTGGGACTAGATAGAGTTGTGTGAATGTGGTTGTATATTATTTTATTACTGAGATCTGTGTCTATCGAACGATTTTGCAACATAAAACGAATACAATACGCAAAACAACTCAGCCACATAAAATTTTGGTTCATGATTTTAAACCACTACCAAGCCAAGTAATACCGCAACTCCATGTCACATGAAAAGTTCGATTGCACGCTGTTACCGAGCTATCACCGACGTGACTGCAGAAGAAATAAACCCTTGCTATTCAATGACATACGAAATATGCTTAACGAAACATAACTACTTGGTTGACATTTAATGTTGTCACGTATTAACTATGCAAAGTTTCACCTACCCTTTTTTATTCCGTGGGTGTCTTAAAGAGCAACTACGGAAATTCACGTAGCAAGTAGTATCGCCGGGAAGAGAAGAAAAACTGGACTTCAAATCCTGTCTACACTCCTCTAGCTAACGAGTTGGAAAAATCCTACTATTGACTTACAATGCTACTGTGACGCAAATTAGCAATCAGTGGGGCAAATGAATGAGTTTGTATATTTAGGTACGCTGTTTACAAGAGATGGTAAGAATGTAGAAGATATTGAAAGAAGAGTTAATGCAGATAATAGAGTGAATGGAGCTCTGAAAGCGTTTATGAACAGCCAAAACGTGTCCAAAACGGCTCGTTTGGCTGTGCATAGAGAGGTGTTAGTACCTACACTCATGTATGGTAGTGAAGTTTCGGTATGGCGGAAGAGTCATGAAAGTAGAATAATTGCTGTAGAAATGAGAGCACTGAGAAGTATGTGTAGTGTGTCTTTGACTGACAGAGTAAAGAATTGTGTAATAAGAGAGTGTTGTGGGGAACAAGAACGTATTGACAAGTGGTGGCTTGGGCAGTGAAGAGGATGGATGATGAACGACTGACCAAGAAGATATATAAGGCAAGTGTGGATGGGACGGGACGAAGGGGAAGACCTAAGCGGTCGTTCTCTGACCAAATTGGAGACATCCTAAAAACAGGACAGGTTAGCAGTACCCTGAACCGAAAAGCATGCATGAGGAATCTGATGGGAGTGAATGAAGCAAGAGAGATAAGTCAGGATCGTTGCAAATGGCGTTCCGTAGTCTCTGCCTAACCCTCCGGGAAACAGGCGTGAGTCTATTTATGTATGTATGTTATATCCAGCAGTGTATTCCGGAGTCAACACGATTACTCTCCCGTTTTGTCTCCTATTCAAAGCTCAGGCACCAACTGCCTAGCAACTCAGAAGCGACCTTTCGCTCCTACACTAGGTTGACTAGATAATCGCCACCTTGATAACATAAAAACTCCTTATCACTTACAAGTGGAACTAGTCTTAATTACAAGCTGTACATGTAGAGATTTCCTTGAGCCCACGTCGCTAATGGCTGTAACGTTCATAAATAACGCTGTGTGTATCGATTACATGCATTTATTTATAATATGAGGACACGCCCTGATACAGGGTGTTAGATAGATAGATTTACACTTTATTGTTTTACATACATACATACATAGACTCACGCCTGTTTCCCCGAAGGGGTAGGCAGAGGCATATTAAACGCCACTTTTCGCCAGTGTTTTGATCCCACGTAATAGCTGGCGAGCCTATTGCCGCTTATCGGGATATTTTGTTTGCCAGAGCCTCGTCCGTTGATCGGCAGGTACACCACTTGCAGGTGAGGTTGCCTTGGGACCCTAAGTTCTTGGTGGGAACCCTATGCACCCCTTATTGTTTTAGTTTCAATAAAAACTCTGCTGCCTCGTTGGTCTCGCGGCATAGATGTGCGCGTGGGATTGGAAGATCTCGGGTTCGATCCCCGGGTCGGGCAAAGTGTTATTGGGTTTTTCCATTAGGAAATTCTCAGTAGCAGCACGGAGTCTAGTAATGTGCCCGGTACGGCAATAGGCTCGCCCCCTATTACGTGGGACTAAAATAAATCTGGCGAAAAGTGGGTGTAGCAATATACCTCTGCCTACCTCTTCGGGGATATAGACGTGAGACTATGTATGTATGTTCAATAAAAAAGTCAAACGCACGTTTTCAATATTCAACCTATTGATGGATTTGGATACTCTTTTTACTACTTACTATATTTGACAAACCAGGGATGGTGGCTGCAAAGAACAGAGTCTTGGAGATGTCTAGAGGAGGCCTTCATAGTACTTACAACAGTAGAAAATTAAATTTTACGTATTAGATAGATATAAGAATAAAGATATAAAGGAAAAAATATAAGGCATTTTTGTTTTAATTTATTTATTTGACATACCTTTTTAGGGTTCCGTAGTCCACAAGGAACCCTTATAGTTTCGTCATGTCCGTCCGTCTGTCCGTCCGCAGCCTAGCTCAAAGACGCCTGGTGCTAGAAAGCTAATATTTGACATGAATATAGTCATACAATATTGCAACAAAACTGTAGAATAAAATTTAGGAAAATATTTTTTTAAGGGTATCTCCCCTACATATATAGTGGAGTTGAATTTTTTTTTGGTTGAGAACCCCATTGTGTGGGATATCATTGGATAGGTTTTAAAAAAATATTATTAGTTTGCTCAAATAATTTTTCGATCAAGTGATTGGTTTGTCAAATATCAAGCTTTGAAGTGAAAAAAATTGTTAGACTCAAGTGTCCCCCCCCTCTGCCGGCTAAACTATTAATTTGGCAGAGGTGAAAAAAATCACAAATGTAGTACATATAATGAATTTAAAAGGAAAACTATCACGGCTAAGTAGACATCAGTAGTTTACGAGTAATCATCGGTTAAATTATAAATACCTATTTCTGTGAGTTTACATTGGGAGCGCTGGCTTATTCTTAAAGATGCCCGTTTTTAGTCCCATGTGAAACAAAAGTTATTATCAATAATGGCCATTACGGGCAACTACGGAACCCTACATTGCGCGTGGCCCGACACGCACTTGGCCGGTTTTATTTGTATCAAGAAATTTTATGGGCGAAATTTTTGCATGAGAAATTTGATGTCAGGATCATTGCAAATGGCGTTCCGTAGTCTCTGCCTACCCCTCCGGGAAACAGGCGTGAGTCTATGTATGTATGTATGTTTTTTGTATCGAGCTGATGTCAAATAACTAGCTCTAGTAGCCAAATTCATGGACAGATAGGGTCTAGTAACGGGCGTAAATCAATAAAGGGATTCTCCGTAAAACTTCCAATTTCAAGGACAATATTTTCACCTCACAGAAAATTTAAGCCGACATTATATTACAAGTTATCGGCATCATATAAGAGTGATCAGGTAAAATCACTTGCCTCACTGACAAAATATCGCGTAGTTTTGAAATTTTAATGATAACAACAGGACAGCAGTATATATTAGGACAGTTGACACTTTTATCCCGTAAGCGCTTACTAAGGAAAAGTATTTTAATATTTGAGGTTTAGGAAAGTAGAACAGGCGTAAAAGTTTGTTTCAAAATCTAATGATATTGAAGCTATCACAAAGAATGTGCGAGCAACAGCTAGTTAAGTACATACACATTCAATGCCTGCTTCGTTGATCTCGCGGCATAAATGGCGCATGGGATTGGGAGATCTCGGGTTCGATCCCTGGGTCGGGCAGTGTTATTGGGTTTTTCCGTTAGGAAATTCTCAGTAGCAGCTCGGAGTCTGGTAATGCGGTACGGCAATAGGCTCGCCCCTTATTACGTGGGACTAAAGTATACCTGGCGAAAAGTGGGTGTAGAAATACACCTCTGCCTACCTCTTCAGGGTTATAGGCGTGAGATTATGTATGTATGTACTATACATAGAAACACCCAGACCAAGACAAACATCCATGTTCATGCTCACAAATGTTTGACTTGAGCGGGAATCGAACCCGCGACCTGCGACACTCCCACTACGCCAATCGTCCGTCATAGATATGATATATAGCGTACTTTCTGTCGAAAACTGATATAATTAATCGCAGGCGTAACCCAAGTCGAAAGCTCTACTATCCTAATTAACAACATGCATGCCTTTGTACAAGTAACTAGACGCCTAGCGCAAGGTCGACATAGCACCTAGGTTAAGCAACGGAACCGGTTTCTGGATGGGAGACCGACTAGCTAATAGCATTGAATGTCACTCGTTAGTATGTTAGTGACTAGATATTTGATTCTTAGAAATAATGCGATTGATTGAGAAATGTAAAAATATACTTTTGTTTTTCAGTCGCGCATTTTCAAATTGAGCTTTTCTTTCTCCCCCATAGTGGACTCCGGACTTATTAGGACGTGTATACCAGTTCATATAAATTATCAATTAAAGTGGTGTACTTGCCGATCAACGGACCAGGCTCTGGCAAACAAAATGGCCCGATAAGCTTCAATAGACTCGCCACTTATTACGTGGGATCAAAACACTGGCGAAAAGTGGGCGTTTAATATGCCTCTACCTACCCCTTCGGGGAAACAGGCGTGAGTCTATGTATGTATGTACATGTCTAACCAAAAGTTTTTTTTTATTAAAACAAAAACTATACGATGTATATTTTGTGAATAATAAATTTTACTACATAAATATGTGTTCCATGGTGTCTCATGCACAGATAAAACACGATAAACTTTCTATAATAAATAAAGGATAGTTTGTAATACTAGCTTTTTACGCGGGCTATATGCGTATATCAAATATATCTCTATCGGTAGACAAATATTGGTAATATACCTACTGTCAAAATTTTAGGCTTTTAAGCTTTTAGGCTTTACGATAATATGTCAAACAGGACATATCTCATTATTCACAAAATAGATACCTAGCGCACGTGCGTAATTGAAAGCTTAGCCCATTAATTTCATTGTCAATGTCGTTTATCAGCTGCAGACATTATTGCTGGTCTAATTGGATTGGCATGTTTCGTTTCGAACTGTTTAACTTTAAAGTATTTTTATTTACCAACACGTTAATTTGATTTCAACTTACAATCTATAAATAATATCTAATATAATCATTATATAATTGCAGGATACAATAAGCGCTATATGATCAAGTTAAGAAGAGGCAGCTATATCCTAGTGGAGATGAGATGTGATTGGTAATACACACTGCTATGCATAAGTATCAGAATTAAACCCACAACGCACACTATTGAAAGTTCACATTTTTAGATAGATAATATTCTTTATTGTACACCAAAATAAAGTACATTTCTAAAGTATCTTAAATTTAAAATTTATGTACAATCGGCGGCCTTATCGCCAAAGGCGATTTCTTCCAGGCAACCTTAGGATGGATAGAAATGATGTTAGATGTTTTGTGACGATGGTGTAGCTATGTAACTAAATCTATAACCAAAAATTACAATAACATACTAAAATACACATATACAATTATTAATTATACATATACATAAATACACAAATATATAAATTTATACATAAATATATACCAGTATCCATAATGGTTATACCTACCTAAGACAGTACAGATAAATACATACTATACGCACATATACAATGAATATACTAAATAATACAGATACAGCGAATTTAAGTGTCAAAGATAGACGATCACTACATTAATGAACCTAACTAATTTAGTTTAGCCTCCTGGCGATAATATGTTCTATATGATTGTTAAACATTAGCTTGGGATCATGAATGACACCAAGATCACGAATCTTATCCCAGCTTTGAAGTATATGTCCTTTTAAGTAGTATTCTGAGGAATTGAGTTTTGATCTAATTTGTTGTCTGTTGTTTTGTTTGTTTTTTGTTTTGTCTACCTAGCTAGATATGGACAACAGCATAACGATCTATTATTAGCCCAGTGGAAGACCCACGCAGGCTATCGCGGCCTCCTATTGAAACTATGTAATATTAAGTACTAATCACATTGTTCAAAACGGAGCGAACTTCGGTTGGCCTTCAGTGAACGCACGATCGCAGTTTTCACCTGTACCACGTCAAACAATCAAAGCACAAGCATTGTGACTTATTATAATACATGAACACATATTTGGTGAGTATAGGTGAGTGCTCCGAAGAGCTCTTTCAACTAATCCTACCCTCTCTCTTCCTATCCCGAACGACACGTGCTGGGTTGAGGTGCAACTCTTACACGGTAGAACAGATACCGTCACGCACCAAACGGTTCGGCGCCTCTTATCTATGCCGTACCATTAAGATGTGGAACTCTTTACCAGTCCACGTGTTTCCCTCCACTTATGATCCCGGGTCCTTTAAGCGGGGCGTGAAAAAGCTTTACTCAAGGCCGTCAAGGTGAGGGCCATCATGCCATAATGCCATGTTGGCTGCTGGGATGATGGCCATCACTATGGGACTTCACTGACTGCTTAACATCAGGTAGCATGGAGACAATTAGTTCGGCAGAAATAAAAAAAATATATACATTTTAATTTAATACAATGTATTTTTTGACGGACTTAACAAACTTTAAGGTGATGCCTGTTCAATTTTAACGTTTCAGACGTCGCAACAGAGGTACACCTAATCTTGTTGGGATCGCAGGAGGTAGTTTAATTCGGGATTGGAGGCAGCTCTATATACAGCAGTGGACGTCTTTTGGCTGACATGATGAATTGTCTACGAAGGAGAGTATTATTTCGAGTCTGGGTATACTTTTTTACATAGACAGCATTACGTGTGGTTGACGGCATAGAATACAAGTGTCACCACCCCCTATCATCCCGTGGGTGTCGTAAGTGGCGACTAAGGGATAACACGATGCAAATACCATCTTTGCGGAGAGACGGAAAACTCGACATCAAACCCTATACGATTGCCTCGTTGGTCTCGCGGCATAAATGTGCGCGTGGGATCGGGAGGTCCCGGGTTCGATTCCTGGGTCGGGCAGTGTTATTGGGTTTTTCTGTCACAAAATTCTTAGTAGCAGCACGGAGTCTGGAAATGTGCCCGCTACGGCAATAGGCTCGCCCCTTATTACGTGGGACTTAAGTATATCTGGCGAAAAGTGGGTGTAGAAATACACCTCTGCCTACCCCTTCGGGGATAAAAGGCGTGACGATATATATACATACATATATATACGTACAGATATAAACGTAGTGCTGGAGTTTTGTCTTTTAAATCCAGATTTGACAGAACATTAGCTTTTCCACATAATATGAGAGTTGAGGGATAAAATGCAACAGGCAGACCAAAGAAAATATGGATTGATTGTGTGCAGTAAGACATGAAAGAAAAGGGAGTGAATAATCAGATGACGTCTGATAGGCGAGCATGGAAGAGAAAGACATTCTGCGCCGACCCCAAGTAATATGGAAACAGGGCAGGAAGAAGAAGATTAGCATTTCAACAGAGCGACTGCCGTTTGACTTATGCAGCCTATACGGTTGTTTCAGGGCTTATACCAGTATATTAAAGGGCACTGACTCTCATAACGGCTGTTAAAGCAACAAAAACAATTAAAGAGCGGACGCATGAAAGGGTTGTGGAAGCATGTGTGTGCTTTTTTCTTCTGCAAAAAGATAAAAAGGGCCTTGTAGTTCTACGTTTAGGTTCTACGTACGTTCTAGAAAAGTTGGAAAAGTTGGGCAAACGTCTATTCGTCACCATAGCATCAAAGTCAGTCATATAAGGTCCGTCGTCCGTGATCATCTTACAAATATAATTATGAACTATTTAAATTTTGTTTACCTACAATGTACTATGTCAAGACCACGGCGCGATGGTAATAAGGTATGTATTTTGTTGAGGCAGGTCGCGACTGAGATATAATAACTATAGTCTAACTAACTATTAAGTTGTACTTATTTAGTGTGATTGAATTATTTATGTACTGAATTCGAAAAGGAACAGTAATTTTACTAGAGTTTAAGGTCTAACAAACTAAAACCTGCAACTTTATGCTAGCTACGTGTTCCAATCTCCAGATATATCTTCAGAAGCTGTGTTAAGACAAACCATAAACTAAACACAGCATACAAATTTTCAAAAGTCAAAGTCAAAAATCATTTATTCATCTAGGTCACAAGGTGACGCTTATGAACGTCAAATTTTTAAAGTAAATTACTTAATGCTTCGTTGCTGTAAATTACTTAAAATTTGTTGATTTAACCTTCTTTCGCGAGCAAAATACCCCCAAATTTAATAAAACTGCAAAAAAAAACGGTTTTGTCGCAAACCAACCAATTCACTTAGGCGGAGCCAAACGCGGTAACATAAATAATATATCTATTTAATTTTTTTTATTTATAGACTCACGCCTGTATCCCCGAAAGGGTAGGCAGAGGTGTAAGATTACACCCACATTTCGCAATGAATTTTTAGGTCCCACGTAATTGGGGGCGAGACTATTGCCGTACTGGGCACATTACCAGACTCCGTGCTGCTACTGAGAATTCGGAAAAACCCAGTAACACTTTTGCCCGACCCGGGAATCGAACCCGGGACCTCCGATCAGCAGTCGCATACGCTATCCACTGGACCACGGAGGCAGTCCTCTTTTACTGATACATTATCGGAACGTCTACTTACTATGGCTAGAAATATTACATCAGGACAGTAGGTTCTTTTTATCACATAGATATGCGCACAATAAAGAAGAACTGAATAATATTCCACCAAAGAAAAGTAAAAAGTAAGCTGAAGTTTGTTGGCAATTTCGCTGATTTTGAAACGCTATAAAATCCACCGCGTTGTCTTAAGCCAAATCCTCCTACTACCTCACAATGCACTCGTGAACCAAATCAGATAAGTCCAACGTCCAGCAGTGGACTGAAAAGGCCTGTATGAAGACTATTAAAACGTGCAACAAGCCAAAAGCTTGTGTATAAAAATATCAAAGACCCCAAAGAAACCAACCAACAAAGAAACAGTTCTGCACCGCAAGAACAACGTACATTATCTTCCACTTCCTGATATAGGTTTCACATTCCTACGTAATTACTTTATATGTCTATCAGCTAGTTAGCATAGCCTACTTCTCCAGTTTACAACTACTATAACCAAGCAATCTTTGGTCATTCTTTGTCTCTAGCAAGCAAGGCGAGGCAGCCGCATTTATTACTTAAAATGATTATGACTAAGTATGTGGTCATATTTTTATACGGTAATGGGAAAAAGCACAAGTGCGGGAGAAGGGACTAGATTAAGGGCTCGTTTATAAGCGTAAGATTTATAGTTTTTAAGCATTTATATAGTCATAAGCATTTTTTTTATATTTATCCGTGTGGTGACGGATTAAAAATACGGAATGTCACCACCCCATATCATCCCATGGGTGTCGTAAGAGCCGACAGAGGGAGGATATTATGCAGCGAACAGCACTGTAAGAGAAGGAAAACTTGATACAAACCCTATACCAACCCGTTTGGCCAGCGTGGTATAGTAGGCCAATTCCTCCTTTCAAAGGAGAGGCCTAGTCCAACAGTGGACTGTTAAAGGCTGATGATGATGAAGCATTTATTAGTCGTAATGAAGTGATCCGACAGAGAACCAAGGTAATCGACATAGCTCAGAGAATTAGCACGTTGATGTGGCAGTGGGCCGGCCACATCTGTCGCAGAACCAATAACCGTTGGAGTAGTCATGTTCTAGAGTGGAGACCGCGACTAGGCAAACGTAGTGTAGGACGTCCTCCGGCTAGGTGGAGTGACGATATACGCAAAGTGGCTGGCAGCGGCTGGACACGAAGAGCCGAAAATCGGGCTCAGTGGCGTGCCATTGGAGAGGCCTATATCCAGCAGTGGACTTCGGCAGGCTGATGATGATGATGATAATGATAAAGCATTTATAGTTTTTAACACTTTCAACCAACAGACACAAATACAGCTAATAAGAAACAACAAAAGTTTGTGGTTCACACAAAGTGTTTGCCCGTGTGAGGATCAAACACACAACATGCGCCGTGTCAAGCGAAAAGGCGACCGTCTAAACTACTCCGCCATTCCTGCAATCTCAGTATAGTTTGTGTACAGCACACGTATTCTCAAGATATTATTCCTGGAGATACCAACATACTGCTAAGTGAAGGGTATCGTGTTCGAATCCACGGTACTCACCACGGACTTTTCGAAGTTATGTGCGTATTAAATTGTTAGTTATCGCTTGTCCTGTGCCTCGGAAAGCACGTTAAGCTGTGGATCCCGACTGTCGCGAAGATTTATGAAAGTCGTTTTATGGAGACTGTACCTCTGAACAAACTGAAACTAGTGTAACCGATTAAATATTGCTATAATAATATTCTATCACATACACACATCACCATCTAGTGCCAAACTAAGCAGAGCTTGTACTATGGGTACTAGATAATGGATAAACATACATATATACCTTTTTATGTAAATACATACATATTATACATAGAAACACCCAGACCAAGACAAACATCCATGTTCACGCACACAAATGTTTGACTTGAGCGGGAATCAAACCCGCGACCTTCGGCGTAGCAGTCGCTTACACTCCCGCTGCACCAACCGGCCGTCAATAATATGCTATTCCTTTGGATTGCGGTGATCAGACGGTAATCACTCTGTGGAAAAGCTAATATTCAGTCAAATCTGTTTAGACTAGTAAGCGGACCCCGCTATGCAACTGGATTACCGCTAGAAGGATGATGTGTGTACTTGAGCAATGTGTGAGAACATTTTTCCATATCACAATTATCGATATCATGAACTTCCCTAACCTTACCTAAAACGGTTAACACATTTTTTTTTATGGTAATAGGCGGCAAACGAGCAGACGGATTGCCTGATGGTAAGCAATTACCGCCGCCCATGGACACAAGCAACACCACAGGAGTCACAAGTGCGTTGCCGCCCCATGGGGTTGGGAAAAGGGATAGGATGAGGAGTGGGATGAGGGAAAAGGAATAGGGAATAGGGCCTCCGGCACTCTCACTCACCGAACGAAACGCAACAGTTTAGGTACTGTTACTTTACGTCGATTTTCTGTGCGAGGGTAGTACTCGCCCGGTCGAGCCGGCCCATTCATGCTGAAATCAGCAAGGCTCTACTACCGTGGAAATAGCAACCATTTCTCGTTCAAGTTAACGCTTTTGTAGAGTAAAATATCCCGCAGATATTCAAATCAGACTGATTAGCATGTTAAATAGTGAGCGTACACCCAACCGGGTATTTCGGCGAAACACCGGTTTTGTAATACAACTGCTACATTTGCCAATGGCCGTATTTACATCCCACGACACGTTATTACAAACTGTATAAAGCTGCAAATTTCTTTTAAATGAATAATTTTTGACCACCGTATTCACAAACGACACTGTATGGCCTCATGTTGTACCCTAACGTAAAGGGTTAGCAATTGCAGTGAGCTCATCTCCCGAGATTATTTATATTTTTTTTTTATAAGTTCAGTTGTTATCGTTAGGGATGGTAGCGATAGCCGAGTGGATATATCAACAGACTGCCATGCAGAGGGTATCGGTTTCGAATACACGGCGCGCACCAATTACTTTTCGGAGTGATGTGCGTATTGAATTGTTAATTATGGCTTGTCCTGTGCCTCGGCGAGCACTTTAAGCCGTCGGTCCCCGTTGTCATGAAGATCTTTGACAGTCGTTACAGGGCGTCAGTACCTTCTAAATAAACTGACACTAGTCTAAACCATGGAATATCGCTATCCTTTCGGGTTGCGGAGGTCAGACAGGCAGTCGCTCTGTGGAAAAGCTAATATTCAGCCAAATTCGGTTAGACTAGTAAGCGGACCCCAGATTGAAACTGGGATAACGCTAAGAGGATGATGATGATGTTATCGTTAGGGATGGTAGGGCTATGAGAGTTGGCGGATCAGGTGGTCATTATTTGCTATGTTCCTGGGTGTAATTTATCTACAATTTTATAAAAAATAGGCTTAATAATTAGACATTTTATAAACCGTAACGTAAAGCGCGCGAGTGCAATGCTCGAGATACTTACCTATCCATGGGTACACAGGACATCTATAGAACACATAGGCGGGAGAAATGCATCGATGTTATAATAATTAGAAATAAAAGATGATGTCTTTGAGGCTCAACATCTCCTGAAGCACTTAATGTTCCAGGTATGATGCAGAGGTAAAAAGTGTTTGTAATGATTGATTGGTCTTTTTACACTGTGTATATTTGGTCTCGCGCGTCACTGAGACAAAGTCGTATCGTCGCCGTCTCGCAGTATGTAAACGCCTAGTCTCAATAATATAATCGTAGATGTATTGTTATTCTCGTCATGTGGAGCGAAATGGGGTGACCAGGACATTACTCGTTATATAACCAATGGTACATGATTCGAATCATAGGCATTTTTGGACTACGTTGCATGTTTTATTTTTAAGGTAACTAACAAAATTGAGTTGGAAATATTGCACGCAGATACGAATTTAAGTTAAACTTTATTACTAAATACATTTACAAGGATAGATCCGTAATCTGTGTGGTTGATATGTTAAGAATACAAAGTGGCACTACCCCATTTCATGACGTGGGTGCCACAAGAGCCGACTAAGAAAAAATCCTGGATGAATATCATTAGGAAAACTCGACATCAAACGCTAAAGCTATTGACTTACAAAGTTACTTTGAAGCAAATTAGGAGAGGCAGTCCAGCAGTGGAATGCGCGTAAATGCGCTTGGATTTAATCAGGGGCCCAATTCTCCTACAAAAAATTTGTTCAAAATACAGTTTCGATATAATTAATGGCAGTGTGTTACGGCACAAATGGTAGGTATTCTCCTAAATTAACTGATATTTGTATGAAATTGTGACTAGATCGTAAATTGTCAAAATATGTGTCAACGACGAAATGTTTATTTCAAATCATACGATAATGACATTAGGTTAGCAGAATACCGATTCTGAGTCAATTCAAAACATAATCTCATTTCGTTCAAAATATAATTTCAATGTCATATAAAATACGAGAATTTGCCTTCAGGATAAAGCTAGGACGATGGAGATGATGTTTATTGTAAGACAATCAACATAAGGAACTTTAGAGATTTTACTGCCGGTGTAAAAGAGGAGTCCTTCTACCTGTTTTAACAACACTTGAATGACTTCTCCGTTCTTAAAATTGCGATGCACTGCATTCTATAAGAAGTTTATCTAAGAAACCGATTGCACTACAGGACAAAAAACTAAGTGCTCTTGTCCACGGCACGATTTCATTCCTTTACAGAATTACTTAGTTAACAATTTTTGATGTAAATAAATCTTTACAAATATTATAAAATGATTACCACCAGCTACTTAGGTGTATCAGTTTGAACGCGATTATCTCTAAAACTGTCTAACGGATTTATCTTTTTCGGTTTCCATCAATAGGCTGTGTGATTCCTGAGGGAGGTAAAGGTACATAATTCACGCAGGTGGAGCTGTGGGCGAAGTCTAATGATAATTTGTGAAAAATATAAGCTACTACGGTAAGGTAGCCTACGTGTTATTCCAATGTATTAGCTACTAGACGATGCCCACGGTTACACCCGCGTTATTTAAGGCTACTGCTCCGCTCCCGTCGCTCATAGCGTGAAGTTATATAGCCTATAGCCTTCCTCGATAAATGGGCTATCTAACACTGAAAGAATTTTTCAAATCGGACCAGTAGTTCCTGAGATTAGCGCGTTCGTCCAAACAAACAAACTCTTCAGGTTTATATATTAAGTATAAGATATTATTTTCTGTACCTCGTGCTAAAACTAATTATGCAAAAAAATTATTTGTTATAAGATCTTGCCGATTATTTAACAATTGCTGTAGTGCTAATATGGATGTATTTAACCTCTCTTTGCCCAACTTTATGAAATCTGTTCACGATTGCCTTGTTCTTTCTGACTGTAATTAAAACTTTAGCCCTTTCGCATATTCTGTTTATGATACATTATTTCTTGTTTTTACATACATACATACATAGACTCACGCCTGTTTCCCGGAGGGGCAGGCAGAGACTACGGAACGCCATTTGCAACGATCCTGACATACCTCACTTGCTTCACTCACTCCCATCAAGTTTCTCATGCATTCTCTTCTGTTAAGGGTACTTCTGACTTGTCCTTTTTTCAGGATGTCTCCAATCTGGTCAGACCGTTTCTTGTTTTTGTGTTTAAGATTTTGATACGTTGTTAACTTCCTCATATTCTAAACGTTGCTTGGTGCTTATGTTATGCCAATATGTGGAAACTGGTTTTAGATTGTGTATGGCTTAGTTGTAAGTTATTTTATCTGATATCTGTATTATATCTGTTTGTCTCCCGAATAAAAATAAAATAAAAATAAACGTGTCATCAAAATCCCACCAATACCTTTTACGTAAAATACTAACAAACATTTTTTTTTTATGGTAATAGGCGGCAAACGAGCAGACGGATTGCCTGATGGTAAGCAACACCACAGGAGTCACAAGTGCGTTGCCGCCCCTTGGGGTTGGGAAAAGGGATAGGATGAGGAGTGGGATCAGGGAGAAGGGATAGGGGATAGGGCCTCTGGCACTCTCACTCCCCGAACGAAACGCAACAGTTTAGGTACTGTAACTTTACGTTGATTTTCTGTGAGAGTGTAGTACTTCCCCGGTCGAGCCGGCCCATTCATGAAGAAATCAGCAAGGCTCTCCTACCTTGAATAAACAAAAACCATACTCTCCATTTTCACAAACATTCGCATTTGGCGTTCAAAGAATATACAAAGTGTCCTTGAAAAACCATCACGACAATCCGGCATGCTCTGACATTTATATTTTTAATTTCGTTTATAATCTCCCCGGTATGACCATAGACAAAAAATCTATTTAAACCGGGTCTTTGACATTATAGTTCAATAAAAACTAACCGACATTGACTATGTACAAAGGACAAAAAATTAATGGGTTACCATTTGCACAAGATAGCAATTGATCTATAAGTTGTATATAGACCAATCAATCTATGTGTATCAGTTTTTACTGTGTAAGAAGTACAAGGAAAACGCACATAATTTATATTAGCTGGTTTACAAGTACAGACAGCAGTAAGTATATAAAAAACATCTTGTGTCTGAAATTTTAGACCGCATGAAGCCCACCAACATGGTCTAACAATTCATGTCTTAAGACAAAAATCGCTATCGACAGCTTTACGTGCCCTCCGAAGCACGGTCTGATCTAATAGTCACCAATCCTAGTGGCGACCTCTGGAAACGTCGCTTAACCTGTTTGATATATTACGTGTAAATATGAGTGCTGCTTTGCCACCAAAACTAAAAGTTGCGAAGAATCACTACTATACTTGTGTACAGTAATCTTATTTGAACAGTACTAGAGGATGCTTGCACTGACTTGACTGCCTCCGTGGTCCAGTGGATAGCGTATGCGACTGCTGATCGGATGTCCCGGGTTCGATTCCCGGGTCAGACAAAATTGCTACCTACTGGGTTTGCCGAATTCTCAGCAGCAGCACGGAGTCTAGTGATGTGCCCGGTAACGGCAATAGGCTCGCCCTATTTCGTGGGACCTAACAATTCATGGTGAAATGTGGGTGTAATATTACACATCTGCCTAACGTCTCGGGGATAAAGGCGCGAGTATATAAAAAAATGGAGAATGCTTGCAGCTACACACTTTATTTAAACGTTTCTGCCCGATTCCATGGGAATTTTGGAAAATCCCTTCTTCTTTATAAAATTCACGGATTTTATAAATTCCGATTTTACTGAGCTCGAACCCATGTTTCCAGGCTAATAACTTTTAAAAAAAATATTGAGCGTGCTGGTCTTCTACGTAGCTTCGTCAACACGTGTGACATACACAATTCAATTGCGAGCGGCGCTCGGTCGTGAACGGTTGGGCTTGCAGAGCGTGTTTGGGGTGTGAGACACCCCAGGTGACAGTTTGTGTGGTATAAATTACGGGTTTCTGGAGTAGGCCGATCGCCTTCACACATAAAGTGTCATATATGTCCGAGACCCAAGGACAGAAAAACAAAGACTGAATGCTCTAAGTGCCATTAAAAATGTGTGCAATGACCATATCATTTTAGCCAAAATTGTAACGAGGAAAACTAATATTTATAAAAGTTACATATCTTGTTTTTTTTTTTATTACTTTATTAAAAAGAGGTTTAAATTTTGCTTAATATGTACGTTCAAATGTTCTGATTAATAAAAGTCTGATTTTACATTTATTTCGTATATTATTTTAATAAACTAATTTGGGGTGCCGCACGCCCCACGCGACCACTTATGCAACTTTTTAGGCGCGCCCAAATAAGAGTTAAAATACTGTATAGATAACAATAACATGCACAAAGCTTCAGATTATCTGTCCTTCTCTTATCAGTCTTAATAGCAAGTTGTAAAGGTTAGGTTACTTGTCTTGTCAGTGTCAGACGCACATACAAAGAGATACAACTTTCTTTTTGAGCCATTGCTTAAGGTTAAGGTTATACAGGTAAGTAATGAGCTCGTAAATATTTCGAGTGCGAAAACAAATTTATTTATGTGAAGCGAATGCGGCTCTGGATTTTGATGTCTTCTTAATAAAAAGACAATAGGGAAGATTACTGCCAAGTTAAACCACCAGATGGCGGTATCACCGACTACAGTAAACAATGAATTTTGGCAAGTATGACATTTGAGTGACAACTTGACAACTCGTTTAGACTTCAAATTTTGGATGCGCAATCTCATTATCTTATCTCAAACAAGTCCCTAAAACAGAAACATTGTACTATATTTATTGTTATTGATAATTACATATATGAGAACTATTTTTGCTATATAAATATAGTATAGATATATTGTTGTTTTATTGATGACAATACTTGACAAGCGCGCTACGAAAGTTTGTTTACTGTAGTTGCTCGTGCTGCCATCTGCGTCGAGCTTTGCGTAATGTTCCCTATTATTTATTATTTTATTTCCTGTGAATCGATCTGTGTGGTGACGGATTAAGAAAACAGGTTGTCACCAGCCCATATTATTCCATATCATCCCATGGATGTCGTAAGAGCCGACAGAGGGAGCATGTTATGCAGAGAACAGCCCTGAAAGAGAAGGAAAACTTGATACAAACCCTATACCAACCCGTTTGGCCAGCGTAGTATAGTAGACCAATTCCTCCCTTCAAACGAGAGGCCTAGTCCAGCAGTGGACGTAAAAAAAAGGCTAATGATGATGAATCGATCTGACTAGTTTTGGAAACTACGGAATCCTTGTGATTGAAGTCTTGGTAGAATTTGTTTTTTTATGTGTTTTCCGACTCTGGTATCGAGTTTTCGGACCTTTCGAAGGCCTCCGAAATGGCTTTGTTTTTTTTTTCAACGTAATTTATATAAAATTACTTATTCTGACTGACATATCATAGCTTATCACTACATATCAGCCAAATCTACTAAAACTGGAAACATAAAATTTCTACAAGTGATTCCTTTTTATAACGTAGGTCTTCACTAAGGACAATATCTTATCTTAATATATAAAATGCTTGCGTTACTGACTGACTGACAGACACGCTACAGCCGAAACTACGCGGCGCAAAAAGCTGAAATTTAGGATGTATGTTCTTTGGGGACCGTAGGGGTGCACTAAGGCAGGATTTCCCGAAATTCCCACGGGATCGGTCAAAACGGGAAATTCAAAAATATGTGCGTGCGAAGCCGCTGGCGTCGACTAGTATTAATATATAAAGCTGAAGAGTTTGTTTATTTGGTTGAACGCGCTTATCTCATTAACTACTGGTCCGATTTGAAAAAAGTCAGTCAGTGTTAGATAGCCCATTTATCGAGGAAGGCTATAGGCTGTATAACATCACGCTATGAGCGACGGGAGTGGAGCAGTAGCCTTAAATAACGCGGGTGTAACCGCGCGCATCCTCTAGTTTTTTATATACGTGTGGCAAATTAGAAGGGTCAAAGAAGGGTTACCTAAGAGTTGAAAATGAAGGCAAGCAAAGCCCAAAAATAGTAATTTAAAATCCGCAGGCAAGGACATCAAACTTCGAATTGTTTGCTACATAGCCTCCTTAGAATCCAACATATCCCGCTTTCTTCAATAATAAAGATGTCACCCACATTCAAACAGTACCTTAAATGTAAGCTCAATTTAATCCTATGCCGTGCCAAGACGATATTTTATCTAGTAAGGTCGGTGCGGGCGAAAGCTGATGAAATAGTCGTTATCTATTGCTACGGCGCCTTGGCTAGAAGATATCAAAGCGCCATTGTGAAATGCATGTTATATCGGTAAGTAGAATAGTTATATCGGTAAATAGAATAATACACTAACTACGGAATCAATATTCAAACTATAGATAGATCTGTAGATATTAGGGGCCCAATTCCGCTAAATAAATATAGTCGCGATATGATGTCAGTGTCATACTTACGTCACAAAAAGCGTATTCTTCTAAATTATATGATAGTTGAATGAAATTGTAACGAGATCGTATGTGTCAACGACGAACTTTTTATTTTAAATTATACGATAATGACATTAAGTTATCAGAATACCGCTTTTAAATCAATTCAAAATATGATATCAATGTCATATAAAAATAGCAGAATTGGCCCCCAGATTCGTTTTTGACAGTTTTTGACACAAGCTCCATACAAAATATGTCAAACACGAACCTAAAATCTACAGATCTATATATAGTTCGAATATTGAAAATGGCCGTAAGAGTATAACAAATAAGAACCAGAAATCGAGATTAGTGACGTGTCATCGGAGAGATCTTTATCCAGCAGTGTACCTACTGCCGCAGACTGATATGATGATGATAACAACTTCAACAGTCAAGCAAATAGTATCGGGTTGTTAAGTTGTTACTTTACAGCCCGATACATAACTATCGTTGGTCTCGCGGCATAAATGTGCGCGTGGGATCGGGAGGTCCCGGGTTCGATTCCTGGGTCGGGCAGTGTTATTGGGTTTTTCTGTCACGAAATTCTCAGTAGCAGCACGGAGTCTGGAAATGTGCCCGGTACGGCAAAAGGCTCGCCCCTTATTACGTGGGACTAAAGTGTATCTGGTGAAAAGTGGGTGTAGAAATACACCTCTGCCTACCCCTTCGGGGATAAAAGGCGTGACGATATGTATGTATGTATGTACATAACTATCGCTGCCTAAAATTTGTTATTTCCGAACTTTTATTTTACATTTTACACTAATTGTGCTACTACGAAAAGAGTTGACTGCATTTAGAATAAGAAAACATAGTGACACAAGCTTATTTGAGAGTATCCGAAGAGACGACTAAGAAAGAATACCAAATACACGAAGCAAATAGGTAGTATCTTTAGGAATGAACCTGATGGTAAGCAATTACCGCCGCCCATAGATACAAGCAACACCACAGGAGTCAGAAGTGCGTTGCCACCCCTTGTGGTCGGAAAAAGGGATAGGATAAGGATTGGGATCAGGGAGAAGGAATAGGGGATAGGGTCTCCGGCATCCTCACTCACCGAACGAAACGCAACAGTTAAGGTACTTTACGTCGATTTTCTGTGAGAGGGTAGTACTTCCCCGGTCGAGCCGGCCCATTCATGCTGAAATCAACAACTCTCTACTACCTGTTTAACTAGGCCAAAAATCCTGCCATTGAGTCCAATGCTATTGTGACTCAAATTAGAAGAAGCTAAGTCCAGCAGTGGACCAGTCAAAGCTGTGTGACGACGAAACAAATATACACGAGTATAAATTAATAGGAAGAGATCAAATTTTGAACATGTACGTTTTATCTCTATCTTACATTTCTAAGCTCAAAATCGGAAGGTCGCCGGTCGTTTACAATAAGCTGACGAAATAGCGCGCCAGTATTGCAGGAAGTAGGTGTGGGAAGGAACGAACCAAGTTGATTGGATTTTATAATGTTTTATCAATAGATAACGAATGTCTTAAAGGAATTCGTATTTATCAACTTATGGGTTAAGACGAAAGTCCAGATGAAGAAGCATTAACGATTGCAGTTTACAAATCATTATTACCTATAGATAATTATATATTTAAGTTTAATATTGCTAAATTACTAGCTGTGGCTGACACCCGCTTTATTTAAAGCTACAGCTTCGCACCCGTAGCTAATAGCGTGATGTTATATGGCCTATAGCCTACCTCGATAAATAGGCTATCTAACCCAGAAATAATTATTCAAATTGAGCCAGAAGTTCCTGCAATTAGCACGTTTAACCAAACAAATTGTTCAGTTTTACTACATTAGTATAGATAGTATCGACGACAATCCGAGAATTACGGCCAGTTGCTATCGATAACTGTACCGTAGTGTTATACTATGGATATTACACCTACATACTACAACCTCTTGGGCACAATAATAATGATTGTTCATTACAGAGCAATCCGGAAGACAAAGTAAACGTCAAAATAAAATCCACAATGAGAACTCCATTGCAACTTGCAAATGAATCTCTTTTCAACACAAAAATGAAGTATGACCTGTAAACAACCTAGCTTATAACTTTGCGCTTCAGACATTATGTCATAAAACACCTGGAAATGAAAAGCCATGAGCATTATAATGTAAAGTGAACCCAGGCAAACTTTCGAATCTCGTAGGTACCATACATACCTTGACGCTCACTACAAAGTAGACATTTCTATATATAAAGCGTGTGGAATAAAAGAAATGATTTAAAAAACCAAAATACATACACGTTTTTATAGCTAACTGAAGCAAAAGTGGAAAATATAGATTTTTAAAGTATGAGAAGTTTAATTTAAATGCGACATGTTTAACTGGCTGAAAAAAATACAAATACAAAGATAGGTTTCATATGAAGCTATTAAAACCGTGCCAAAGATTAATAAGTCTACGACAAAGAAACAGTTATTCAACGTAACTATTCACACTATCAAAATAGCATATTCTCAAAGACCTGTCATCGCAAATCAAATTACAATTGACAAATTGATCGACAGCTCCGTCAAACAATACACCCACCACTAAACCAAAATACAATCAAAGGCTCGTCTTGGAATGCAGCCAGCTCTCAGACAATAGCGACTACATCCTTATAACCCGCCGTCACGTAGTACATGACATTGGTCGGAATGTTGCACGCATAGGACCGCTTCCGAATTGTTTAGTGCTGTTACAATAGTACTTAGTCATGTTATAATATGACGTCATTTTTTGGTCGATTGATTTGTTTCTTTTAAATATTTTGCTAATGTATTGTAATTTTCCTTTTATAATAATGTGTGCTCGTGCAGTCAAACAAGTAGGCGGTGGACCAGTTTG
The DNA here is from genome assembly GCA_944739405.2 of Euclidia mi. Classification (NCBI taxonomy): domain Eukaryota; kingdom Metazoa; phylum Arthropoda; class Insecta; order Lepidoptera; family Erebidae; genus Euclidia; species Euclidia mi. Next base: position 9,359,802 of record OX123208.2, read on the forward strand.
AAAAAAATTTTGCTCTAAAACTTGGCTCGCTCATTGAGTTGAGTTGATTTTGTATACGAGTGTCAATGCGTGTGTAAAGTAGCGCTGGAAGCGACGATGTCTTGCTGAGCGATTCTCGCCCTTATGGTTGTCTAGCGGGAAGTTGTTCGATCGTACATTGCAGAATCTTGAGCTTGACAGGCATTTGGACTACTTGGAAATTCACAAAATTCCTTAAGAAACATTTTTGGATGTATTGCATAATATTGTGTAAAGATATGCTCGCATCCTTCAATAGTGTGTACTAGACTTCATCCGCAGATTTGCTGACGTGGGATTTTTACTGGATCCTTCGACCTCTTAGGGGCGAAATTGATAAAGAACCTATTAAGTGCTAGCCTACTCCTAGAGGAGTATCTGATCGACACAACGTTTCGAAGGTACAGAGCGCGTTCAACCAAAACAACATAAAAACAGCGACTCACTAGACGTTGTGACAGAGGTAGGCCTGTCGCAAAGTTCGCCGACGATCTAATTGGAATCGCGGGAATCAGAAGGATACGGGCGGCTCAAGATTGGTCAATATGGAGAGCCTTATGTCCAGCATTGAATGTCTATCTACAAGTTTACCGAATTGAGGCACTTTTCAATAATGAGGTACCCCATTACTCCCCTAAAATAGCAACAGGAAAAGCTAGACAATAAGTAAACTGATCTAATAATGGAGTTGTGTCTCACGGACGCATCACACGTGAGAGTTTCCCAACAGTAAATATCAGTATTCTTCCTCTTCTAAAACACACCAAGCGTTCTCGGGACAGCATTGCGACGTTTGCGCTAATTATATCAATAACTGTGGATAAGGTTCTTAAGCTATGTTTCCACCCACTTGAATGAGCTATCAAATGAGCCGAAAATAGCTAAGCAGAGCGGACTGACTTTTCACAAGACAGTTTTGCGTTTCCACCAACAAATAGTTTGGTCGATCCTACCAGAAATGAAGCAGAGCTAGCTGAACTGAAAATTTAAAACAGACAGTGATTACTCGCTTTCATTCCAGGCTCTGGTAGCCAGAGTAAAAATAATCGTGTTTTTTTCTAGTAAGCGAAGTTACTAGAAATAGGCAGGATTATTTTTACTTTCTTTGTCTTTTCATTCCCACTTGTCTCTTCGTACAAAACACATATCGTTAGCAGTTTTCTCTTGCGAGGTGAATAAATTATTGATGGGCCCGATCTACTCGCGCCTGGAAACCAGCATTTAGAGAACTAAAACGAAATGTCGTCTATGGTCAATAGTGCTCACTATAGATGATATTCATAAAAACTTTAGATACACGATAGGCCTTATTACAAAAGTTGGATCACCACACGGATTGGTTACCGAGTGGTGAGCATTTGTCAATAAATATAAAAGTCATATAAAAAAGTTTTACATTTTAGGCCATACATTAGTGAAGGTCGTTATTAACTACAATTCGACACTTTTCAAACAAATGTAGAAACAATTAATTACTCCACAAAATTAAAGCATTAGTTTAGACTCACTTTGAAAGACTAAATTTGTCATAATCAGGCAGTGGAAGTATCAAATAATTACAAAAAGGATTTTTAGAAACCTCTGTGTTTGTATAAGAACATGTCTAAAACCATCTCGTTGATTCGTAGGGCAGCGACACTAGAAGAGGAAAGATGAAGACCAAGCCCATTAGGGTACCATAGGAGACTCCTGCGTCCAACAGTGGACCTATACAAGCTGATGATGATGATTATGATCTCCTTGATTTAAATATTTTCTAATATTCTAATTGGTTGCAACTTAGTTTGTACCCGAAAGCCTATACAGCCATTGTTGCTATCTTGACGACCGGTTGGCGCCGCAGGAGTGTAAGCGACTGCTACGTACGCCGAAGGTCGCGGGTTCGATTCCCGCTCAAGTCAAACATTTGTGTGCATGAACATGGATGTTTATCTTGGTCTGGGTGTTTCTATGTATAATATGTATGTATTTACAAAAAAAAGGTATACCTATAAGTATGTTTATCCATTATCTAGTACCCATAGTACAAGCTTCTGCTTAGTTTGGACTAGATGGTGTTGTGTGAATGTGGTAGAATATTATATTATCTACAAAACTTCTTTATCACATAATTTAGTCCACAAGGAATGCGGTTTGTAGTCGAACCACGTTGGCTTACCAGAGCGCGTTAGTATTTAAATACATAATAATAATATGATTACTATCTATGGCGACTAAATCGCTTAAATCAAATCATATTTATCTCGATAGCACGGTATAGTATGAAACATTGAAAGAATCTAAACTTTTAGCGCTAAATGCCAAACTATCATCGATAAATCAATCTGTATGTATAAAATTCTTGCTTTACTGACTAACTGACAGACAACTCACAGCATGTTTCTTGAGAAATGTAGGGGAGCACTAAGAGATAATTTTTTGGAATTTTCTTCCTAGGTAATAGAGACCCACTCAGGCGGAGCTGCGTGCGAAGTGTAGAAAATTAGTTTTCTTTCGTTACTGAGTGACTGACTAACAGACGCACACGAAGCTACTGCGCGCAAGAAGCTGATCAATCTGGCAAGTATGTTCCTTAGTTTTTTTTTATTTATTTTGTTATTGTAATAGGCGGTAAACGAGCAGACGGATCGCCTGATGGTAAGCAATTACCGCCGCCCATGGACACAGGCAACACCACAGGAGTCACAAGTGCGTTGCCGCTCCTTGAGGTCGGGAAAAGGGATAGGATGAGGATTGGGATGAGGGAGAAGGAACAGGGGATAGCGCCTCCGGCACTCTCACTCACCGAACGAAACGCAACAGTTTCAGTACAGTTACTTTACGTCGATTTTCTTTGAGAGGGTAGTACTTCCCCGGTCGAGCCGGCCCGTTCATGCTGAAATCAGCAAGGTTCTACTACTTGTTGAGCACAAAGAGAGGGTCTCTGGAAATTCCTCTGCTAAGGAGTAAAAAAAGGAAGTCAGAATTTGAATGAAACTTTTTATATAAGTGACATTCACGCATGCAAAGCATTGGTCAACAGCTAGCAGACAAAAGGAACTGATAAATGAGCAAATAAACTTATAGAGCAATCATCATTGTCTTGCCCTGGTCCTAATTTATTTGGGGTCGGCGCAGTATGTCCTTCGCTTCCATGTCACCAGTCTTCCGATTGTCCCCCTTTCTCTTTCATATCCATCCTCACACAGTCCATCCATCTTTTACTTGGCCGTCCTCTCCCTTTTCGTCCTTCTACATGCATATTCATCACATGAATAAACTTATAGAGCAGTATTGTCAATCTTTCTAGCAACTGAATCTTTCAAAACTAATCAATATTTTATCTCAACAGCACCATATAGTATGAAACATTGGAGTGTACTTAGTCTCGCGCTAAATGTCAAACTATATATACAATATAGAGATAGTTTTTGTGTGTGTCACAAGTAAATCAGAACGCTTCCTGGTCCGCCCAGATAATCAATGCTTTTGTTGGTACAGTACGTAATATGTTTATTAATAATTGGATCTTTTATTATTGCTTGTAAGATGAAAGAAACTTGAATAATTTAAGATAGCTGAGATTTAAGTAGCCCATGCCCAGCAGTTTATAGAGGGCTGATAATGATGAAGACGAAGGAAATATTAATAATTTAAGATTAATACGCACCTAACTGGGTAAAGAAGATGTAGTGATAAGCATCGAGAAAGGCATGTTAAGATGGCTGAGGCATGGAGAGGATGGATGACGAAAGACTGAAGGAGATATATAAGGCAAGTGTGAATGGGACAGGACGAAGGTGAAACCGGACGTTCTCTGACCAAATTGGAGACATCCCAAAAAAAGGATAGGTTAGAAGTACCCTTAACAGAAGAGCATGCATAAGGAATCTGATGGGAGTGAATGAAGCAAGAGAGGTATGTCAGGATCGTTGCAAATGGCGTTCCGTAGTCTCTGCCAACCCCTCCGGGAAACAGGCGTGTGTCTATGTATGTATGTAACTAGGTAAAGTCAGTGATGCGCGCCGAACTTTAACTCGAAACCCTCTGCGTATCACTCCGACAGTCTCTCTACAAGGCTTGACATATCATCATCATCATCGTCCTAGCGTTATCCCGGTTGCATCTAAGACTTACACGCCTTGAAGCCCAAGGCTTTACTAGTCTAAACAGATATGACAGAATATCAGGTTTTCTACAGAGCGACTGCCGTCTGACCTCCGCAACCCATAGGGATAGGAATATTCCATAGTTTAGACCAGAATCAATTTATTTGAGGGTAGTGACTCCCAGTCACGACTGTCAAATATCTTCATGACAGCCGTGACTGTTAAACGTGCTCTCCGAGGCACGAGGTAAGCAATAATAAAAAATTTGATAAGCACATTACTTCGAAAAGTCATTAGTGCGCGCCGTGAATTTGAACCCATTGCCCTGCATGGCAGTCTGTTGGTACCTTCACTAGGCTATCGCTGCCTTTCTGCCAGGCTTGGCATATGCTACTAAATAAATAAAATACTAGCTTTAACTCCTAATTACCACTTCACCTTGCACTAAATATTCCATTTAGAAGCATAACATGTCCTTGATATTTGTCAAGTGTCTTACACAGTCATAAGGCAGCCCAAACCACTTGACACATGTCTAATAAGAATTCTATGCACATGTTGTCCGTATGACGCGAATAACTGACATTTCGTAGAATATTAATAGTTGTATTCGTCATATGACACTGTTATGTAAATGCTCCGATGGTTCTGTAGCACTGGTAACTGAACTTATTTTTGTTCAAATGTGGGGTAGCGGATTCGATTTTAATGCCGGCGTTTTTTAAGAAATTATAAGGATCGTGAAGTAAGAGCTCGGAGTTTCAAGCTTGTGTAGAGCATTTTTATAGAACCATGAAAGCGCATTAAGGCCGACCTCACATTGGGCGTCAGCGTTCCTCGAGCGTACGCCCAGCGTGCGCTCGGTATTCAGTCTGTAGTACAAAGTGAACACCGGGCGCACGCCGAACGGACGCCGAGCGTACGCTCGAGGATCGCTCATGACCAATGTGAGGGAGGCCTAATATGATAGGCTTTGTAAAGCTATAGACGATATATAAGATAATTTGATTCCTGTGTATAATGTAGCAGTAAATTCTAAACGTCTAAAAATATTAGAACGAATGAATTCCTGCCGGCCCTAGTCAAATTATTGACGCACTTAAAAAATAAATTCATAGAAATTTTAGTTTCAGCACAATTACACAAATGAAAGGCGACTCTATTGGTCCATATTATAGGACGCAGTAAGAATAATGACGCGGGCAAACTATCAACCACACATCATCATCATCGCCCTAGCGTTATGCCGGACGGTAGTAGAGCCTGGCTGATTTCAGCATGAATGGGCCGGCTCGACCGGGGAAGTACTACTCTCTCACAGAAAATCGACGTAAAGTAACAGTACCTAAACTGTTGCGTTTCGTTCGGTGAGTGAGAGTCCCGGAGGCCCTATCCCCTATTCCTTCTCCCTCATCCCACTCCTTATCCTATCCCTTTTCCCAACCCAAGGAGCGGCAACGCACTTGTGACTCCTGTGGTGTTGCCTTTTCACCTTGGAGCCTGGTGCTGTGACCCGATTTGAGAGAATATTAGCTTTCTCACAGAGTAACTGCCTGTATGAGCTCCGCAACTCATATGGACAGACAGCGATATTCCATGGTTTAGACTAGTGATGTTGGTGGATCGTTAAAAATGTATATCCGCGGATACGGATCGGAATACGGATATTTAGTGTCAAGATCCGCGGATACGGATCTCTCTTCTTCCTCGGATATCCGCAGATACGGGTACGGAAACGGATATCCGGAACATCACTAGCTTAGACCAGTGTCAGTATATCCAAGGTTACTTACTGACTACGCTTTACGACTTCAAAACAGCCAAAGAATCAAATAACAAACCATCAAATGAAATTCATTGATGATCAATTGAATTTGGAGAATTTTACGAATGTCAATGATCACCATAACAGCAAGAACGGGCTCAATGTGCTCTCCGAGAAGCGGGGTAAACCAACCACACATTCTAAGTAATTACTGCTAATGACAAAGTCACACTAATTAGCTATAGCATCCTACTATTAACACACGCAGTGTTGAATGAATATTTCTTTGCATGCAAACATGCAAATAAATGTTCACACCACATTCTTCGTGAGAGCACAGCATTTATGGGTGTCTGTTAGCCGACAATAACTTAGCATTATTGATTCAGTGATTAGAGACCCTGGCTGCTAAGATCACAGATTAATGACAGTCGCTTTAAGTCACTGAAAATCGCCAGTCTTTGAGGATGCGGAGGTCAGACTCCAGTCAGACTGTGGAAAAGCTAATATTCTGTTTCTGTCAAATCTGGTTAGACTAGAAAACGGACCGAGAAGCCAAAGGCGAAAATCTAGGATGTAACCGGCAACGCTAAGATAGTGATGACGAGACATCTCTGACATTATGCTAATTTTAGAAAATGAGAAAATATCGGCAAGCTGTCCACGCAATATTCTTCCAAACCACTCCTCCTCGTAACTCCACCCATCCCTAATATAGAATGGAATAGTAGATGAGACTGCATATTCTCTCAAAGAACTATGAATACAAATGTTCACACCTCACTATTACTTGAGCTGTTGCACTACCTCCACTGGGACTGAATTAGAGTAATAGGGTCAACCAAAGAAATTTGCAGGGAGTAAAAAAGTGTCCTGTGTGGTGATAGATTACGGCCTGCTTCACATTAGGAACGCGCGTTCCTTGAGCGTGTTCGGCTGTCGTAAGAGGAAACTAAGTAAAATACAAGCCCATGGTATCTATGCTATTGTGACACCAATAAAATTAGGAGCGGCCTATGTCCAGAAATGGACTGCGAAAGGCTACATGATGAAAGAATTTACCACATTGTTACCTAAAAGAGCCCACGCAAATAGAGTGCTCGTACCAAGATTAATATTCTACCACATTCACACATATATATAACCCAGTGGTGTACGTAACGGACTGCCGAGACGATGATCTCGGGTTCGATCCCCTGGTAACCCGGGCACACACCTCTGACTTTTCGAAGTTATGTGTGTATTAAATTAATAATGTTAATTATCGCTTGCTTAATAATGTGCCCGGTAGATGGCAATAGGCTCGCCCCCTATTACATTGGGACCAAAACATAACTGGCGAAAAGTGGGTGTGTAATACACCTCTGCCTACCCTTTCGGGGATAAAAGGCGTGAAGTTATGTTATGTTATGTTTTATGTTATTCACACAACACCATCCAGTCCCGAACTAAGCAGAGCTTGTACCTACTATGGGTACTAGACAATGAATAAACATACATAATATGTACTTTTTTCGTAAATATATAGGTAAATATTACCTATAATAGATAGGAACACCCAGACCAAGACAAACGTCGATGTCCACGGACACTAATGTTTGACTTAAGCGGGAATCGAATCCGCGACCTTTGGCGTAGCAGCCGCTTACACTCCCGCTTAGCCAACCGGTCGTCTTCCGGTATTCGCGTCGTTGGTAGGATCATGGAAAGCGGCAGCTCAGGGTATACAGGGTATGCTTTACCTCCTCAGAGATGGAATTTAATATATAAATAAAAGCTGTCGTAGCCAGCAAATACCGTGCCACGGAAAGAGTTCTATCTCCTTGACTAATGGTTTTGTATTCAAACACTAGTTATTGTTAGCATTTTCATAGTGGTAGTTCAAAACACGACGCACTTTTCAAATAACTTTCAACTCTCTACTTTAACTCTTGAGGGTGAAATCTAAGCAAACGCCCACGTCATAAAAGGACTGTCTAAAGTTCATATTTGTAACTTCATTAGTTTAGGCTCTATAGTGATATGTCAATAAGGACAAGTAATTTTATATCTAAACTAAGTATAGAGGATGCCCGCGTTTACGGAGGCACATTTATCATCATCATTATCCTCCTAGCGTTATCCCAGTCTCAACCTGGGGTCAGCTTTCTAATCTAACCGGATTTGGCGGAATATTAGCTTTTCCACGGAGCGCCTGCCTGTCTGACCTCCGCAACCCGAAGGGATAGCGATATTCCATGGTTTAGACTAGTGTCAGTTTATGTAGAAGGTGCTGACGCCCTATAACGACTGTCAAAGATCTTCATGACAGCCGGGACCGACGACTTAACGTGCTCTCCGAGGCATGAGACAAGCGATAATTAACAATTCAATGCGCACATAACTCCGAAAAGTCATTGGTGCGCGCCGTGGATTCGAACCTGATACCCTCTGCATGGCAGTCCGTTGGTATCTCCACTAGGCTATCGCTGCCAACTTAGAGAGGCATATTAATGTGTTGAATATTAGGTATAACTCTTGCTTCTCGTGGAAATTTCGAGTAATCCCTTCTTAGTGCAACTCTACGCTCTTCAAGGGACATACATGCCAAATGTCAGCTTTTTGCGTCCTCAATAATTTTGGTTATGCATTGTCCGTCAGTCAGCAACGCAAGAATGTTATACCTATGTACAGAAGATAATAAGAATAATACTTGACAGATAAGTATTGGAAACAAAGTGTAAACTACAATATCAGCGTTATTTCCTAGTAGTAATTTATCAAAATGACACCATCATAGTTCCACATCGCGAATAATAGTGCCTGCCCGGAGCGAGTGATTATTCTAGCTTACATACACTTGCAAAACTATACCTAAAAGAACAGGAATTTTCACTATAGAGGTCAAAACTAAACCTGTAGTTAAACCCATTTCTTTTTCCTGGGATCCCTGTTGGGACCCTGACTCCCGTCATTCTACTGAATTTGAGCCATGCGGAGGTCTGTAAGACTCAAGTCGTTTGGGACCGCGGTGTCCCCGAAGTCCGGTAGCGACTAAATCACGCCAATTGCGGTTAGCATACCTTGGCGCGACGGTGCCAATGTCGTATTAATCCCTTTGTCACGGAAACTTAACAAACCTGCAAACAGTGACATCCTGATATACCCGACCTAACAACAATAATAATTTGTGGACCAAACATTCTTTGGAACTACTTCAATTCGCTGAAGCATACATAACATAACTTTATGCCTTTATCCCGAAATTCAATATTCGAGATATCCCATTTTTTTGATATTTTACATTCATTTGTGACATAAGCTCTTTACAAAATATGTCAAACACGTATTTCGAGTGACGATATACGAAATGTGGATACGAACAGCCGAAAATCTGGCTCAGTGGCGTGCCATTGGTGAGGCTCATATCCAGCAGTGGACCATGGCAGGATGATGATGATGATGATGATGATGATGTATCTCGAATCTCAAAATTCATGGATAGATCGAATATTGAAACTGGCCGTAAGAAACTCAGCCGTAATCCTTCAGATTTTTATTTCGTACTTGAGTTTGGGTTTCCGTCAGACCTCACTAAAAACAACCACACAAGGCGCTAAGTTACTGGGTGGCGCAAAAGTAATGACCCTATTTGGTTCAGCTACAACTTCGTTTCTAAATTAGAAAACTAGAATTAGTTTTTTAAATATATATATTTGTGCCAAGAAATTTAGTTGCATTATGAAATTATGATTTAACTATGATGTCTATTAAATGTTGACCTCCAGAATTGAAGCACATTTGAGCCCTATTCATGAAATTTTCCATAACTAGCCGTGCGATATGTTTCTTATTTCTTGGTGTATGTTTTCTATTAAAGCTGCGAGACTCTGTGGTTTGTTCACATACACCAGAGATTTCAAATAACCCCAAAGAAAATGTCTGGACGCCACACCATATAGTTACTTTTAGTGGCTTTAAAGGTGTTTGTTGAATAATCCGCGGATTTTTAGTGCCCCAGCAGCGAGGATTCTGCCTATTGACATGCCCCGAGAGATGGAAATGCGCTTCGTCACTCATAATCAACTTTGAAGAAAAATTATTCTCTTCAAGGTTGAGGTTTATGACGCGATTATTCCACGTTCTTGGGGAGTAAAGCGGTCCATGATTATTTTTAGTGAATTTAACATTTGATTACTACAAAATTTTCAATATCAGAATGACAGGAGATGTCATAAAAAAATTGTTGAATTTCTATAGGGTCATTACTTTTGCGCCACCCTGTAGTATATCCCACATAAAAATAAAATACCATACGGTTCCCAAGTTGTATTTGAATAGTCATAACCATACCAAAGATATCCTAATATCACTTTGCCCGATCATTATTTTATCCCAATAATCGTCCGCAACGCGCAAATTTCCGCCTGACACGGAGCAATCACATGACAAGTAATTATAGCACATACAACAATCACTCCGTATAAGGAAGCTGCTTACCTATCGTATGTACAAGAAAAACTTTATCGAAAACAACACCTAATGTATAGATACTAATAATTCAATTACCAAAATGCTAATTAAAAAAGGCAAATATGAAACGCTATTCAAAATGTTTAAGGAATACTCCCTATTTGATCCAGAAATTTTCCAAAACTATTAGACTTCAATTTACAAAAAAAAAGAGGGAGAACAAAAGAGGAGAATAACGTTCTCTTAATGTAGTACCCCTCTATGCTCTTTTTAGAAAATAAAATGGATTAAGGACTATGTCCTTAGGAAACATGGATGAAATCTTTAGTTAGTCATTATTAAAACTAGGTAGTAAATTGCTCGTCTATCTTAAAGTTACTAGAACAAATATTACCTAAAGACCGATTCTAAATTTCAAACAACTACCGCGCCTACTCGCTTGTTTAAAACACCTAATCTAAATTCAAAAATACCTTCACAAAAATGAGGCTTTTTTGCGTGTAAAGTGTTTAAACTTATCTTGTCTGTGGAAAAACGTAATAAAAATGCAATGCCTTCTTATAAAAAGCTTGACCAAGTATAAGCTAGATATTATTATTATGAAATTACCGATACATTTAAGTAAATACTTACAAATTATTCCTAAACAGCCGGGAAATCTCAATCAAGGAACCAATACACGAAAAAGCAAATAGTTGTCATATTTCAAAAATCAAAGTTCGAAATTCTATATCATTTCTTCTTTTTTTTTTTTCAATTTGGAGACCTTGCCCGCATCGCTGATCCGCCTCTAACACCTCAACAGGTACATTTGGCGACTTTCAATAACATTGCAGGGTTTAGTATAAAAGACAGGGCGAGTCCAACCAAAGCATTCAGTAGCTATCGAGCAGTCAAACAGAAGTGCAAGATGAGATTTCTGGTACGACTTTTTATTTATTATTAATTAAAAAATAATTATATAATATAAAGTGATCTGATAACGGAACGTTGTGATAAAATAATGAACTGCTTTGGATTTTGAAAATCGATCAGTGTTAACTTTACTATCAGTTCCTTTGGATTCTAATCAACGTTAAAAATATGATATTTTCAAACCCATAGTATTTTAAAGTAATTTTGAAACCAGCTAAAATTTTTAAGCAATTTTCGCGCTCAAATAGCAAATGTTTATTTTTCTTGACTAAGGAAACATAGCAAACAGCCTATAAGTGACGTTGCGTTATCACTTCTCTACATTTAGGCATTCAGCCTTGTCATCCTTAATAATAATACTAAAATATTATTTTCTTATCCAATAGATAGGCGTTTAAAAGCTTTAGATCGCAGAACTTGTCGATTAATATTGTTAAAATTAATACTAACGAGATTTACAATTTGTATGACAAGGTTTAATAACTAATGACATGCGTGTATCTAAAACCTGTTCCTTGATTCATTACTTTTATATTTTTTTTGTATATATTTTTACTAGGCGTCACAATTAAGAGTATAACTTAGTTAGTTTGGCGAAAAGTAACACAAGAATAATATAAAATATCAAGTAAAATATTTATAAATTCAGTTTTAGCACATTCTTTTTAATTTTCCTTTCTATCGATCTAAGGTAAAAATCACTTCCTCCTGATATAAAGACAAATTAGCTTTACAAAAATTAAATACTTTTTGTAACCAAACCGTAAAATTGGCATAGTAAACATTTTGAATATTGTTAATACTTTAAATATTTTATACACAGACAAATCAATCACAAACAAAAAATTATATCAATATCTACAAATCAGCACCTATTTATTCTATTTAACCGTATAATCATTTCACAATACAAAACAGATAATACAATTCATTCAGCTTATCATAATAATTGTCTATGACTAAGCTTTATTATCTGTGCACGTGTCAAAATGCTGTCAGTGCGCACAAAATGTTAAACATCTGGCCGTATCTATGCTATTTGCGACCGCAATGGGCGGTATTTGATTTATATTGGTATTGTATTACATTGCCTGGTCTAGTTGTATTATTATTGATAGAAATAGCAAGCAAATCGAACACTTAATTCCTGAGAAAATTGCTTTTGATATTTACAACAGTCGATACACAAACTACCCGGGAAATCGGACATAGCTTGTTTATAAATTCGTAGATTTGAAGTCGTAAGATATCTATCTCACTAAGCACATTGCTTTGTTCAAAAGAAGAAGGTATCGATTTATAAAGAAATGTTACAAAAAGAGTCTTTACTTTAAGCGTAAGAAACCACAGTGACAAAACAAAAAATCTGTTTCCTTTCATGCAAGTCAAACACAGATACCTAGCTATAAAAAATCCCTCATGGAACGCAATCACTTTACACTCAATTAAAAATAATACATTAAAACTGTAATAGAATTCCTTGCACTTGTAAGAAACATAAAAAACCGGAAGTAAAAAATGTAACACATTGCCCGCCAATTTATATACTCATGCGAATGACGACCAAATCTCGTGCTAAATCAAATTAACCTATAAAAAGTAAATTCCCACAAGACAAGTGTGTCTATAATCGTTAATTAGTATTAATCGATTTTATTAATATGTAATTACTTCTCGGTATCGATACATCCGAGTTTTTTTCACATAATCGATTGATAGTGATTGATATGGGAAACGCTACTAATTGGCTCTGATTATCATCTTGCCGTGATTGCACACTATAAATAATCACAATTTTTTGACGTAATCATGCGTAGACTATGTGCATATATAACGCATTTGAGGAAGTTCGCTAATTGATACGGTAATTCGAAAGCTTTACACAATATCAACACATAAGAATCTAATTATTTTCTCGCTCCAATAGTTGCTATTATCTGTTTCTTTTATGCTACAGTTGATTGCATCTTCATAGCTGCATATCAGAGAATTATTTATCATTCAAAACTCCCTTATTTCTATACTTATTTACCCTCTACAGGAGGGGTACTATAGAGGGTAAATATTATCTTAGTGTAGTCTTTCTAGTTAAAGGTGACCCACTGTCCATATTTTATGATTCTAGCTACTGTAGTTTAGGCACTGGTTGTCCAATGATATGTCAATCAGGATATGATTAGGCATTTTTATCCATGAAGAGTGTTGATGTGACCTCTAGAATAAGTGATTCACCTCGAAACTTTCATTTGACACCTACGAGATACATCAAGGCAATCTCATTATCAAAGACAACGAGCTTATTAATTAATTCCATTAATTAAATCGCGGAAAGCGACACAACACAACGCCCTTCTTGCCCACAGCTTCCTACATAACCGGGCCGGTTACCAAATACTTATTATTTATAGAATTAATGATCTCATTTCCAAAGCCTGTACGGCAAATTAAATAATACCACAGACAAAAAATGTCAATCACGTTCCATTCAGAGCAATGTCAATATCAAGGACAGATAAAAAATTAACCATAGACATGATTAATTTTATGTGCTCGCATTACTTGACGTAGATGGCGGTGAGGTCGTTCAAATATGGTCGCTATTAAGTGCGCGTTACGCATGCTAACTGAATTTGATTTGGTCAAGGTATTACTGATTTAATTAGATTAGTTTTCAAATTGCAAGTAATATACAATTACAAGTATATCACGTTACAATTCCTTTTATGCAACACTTTTTTGCTTCGATTCACAACATTCTTTAGATCCATATCTTTTTTAATGTCGAATAATAGCAGCTATAAAAAGAGACATGGACTTTTGTGAGAGTATTAATTTACTAAGTATTACCCGCATTTTGTACTTGTAGTTTCCAAATCATTCCCTTAGGACGAAACATAAAAATCCTTCCATAGTGGATGCCTCGGCCATAAAAAGGACACGCTGTCCAAATTTTTCGTTTGTAGTTTCAGTAGTTTATGATCACAGACACACAGAATATGTCTTATTACATATAAGCCGATGAAAGAGGACACTCTACTGTCTTTTATGAGTGAAACATCACAAGCTTTGATTTGGTCACCTACATAATACCAATATCTGACGAAATGTAGACACAATAGAACTATCTAGCCCTCGAGATTTCATGCTACAGTACAACCACTGCACTGGTACTGACGCACGCTGTGTCACAATAACGCACGCATAGCACATTATCATGTCAAGGCCGCACATTGTTATTCAGATACATCACTCATGCCATAATCGGTTCACAATACTGTTATTTTAATGTGTATTTTGGTATTGATATTACAATTTCGTAAAGCACTTGTCTAATATGTAATATTCGACCGCGACGGCAAAAGAGACTATAGAGTTTGTTGTTATTTGAAAATAGAAAAAGAAAAAAGCGGAGAGAACGGAAACATTCCCGCCAATTATTTATGAAAATGGCTTCACGTTTGGTCAATCATTTTATATTTTATCCGGCCACACCTTTTGATTAACAATAATTGTAATATACATGTTGTATGGATCATTTAAATGCCCTTATAACTTATCCAATAGCAATATTATTTTGTCACAGTTCTTACATAAATTGAGCTTAATATTCCAAACATAATTATATACAAGGAAACCAGTTTCATGGAATGATTTAATTTATTATTAAGGTTTGCCTAAAAGCATTACAACAAGTCTTATCTAAACTATGGGCAAGGCGTGGTTGGAAATGTAAGTTAGTACCACAATGCACGTTGCGAAACGCACCATTTTGCAACAACACACATCACAGATCTTTATGACAGTTTTTGAACGTTTTGTTCTATATAATCTATGGAAACATTGACCCACTTTGACAGGACGTGACAAATGAATTTTGGCGGTAAAACAAAAGTGAGGTTATGTTTTACGTACGGCTTTTTAAATTATTTGTAACACAAAACTATACTTTAGTATAATTGCATTGAATAAGCATCATTTGTGATTGATAAATTAGTTTGAAGATTTTAAGGACACTTGTAACTCGACAAGAAAACAAAATATTTGAAATTATAATTTTCTGAAGTTGGTATTACGTCTATATTGGAAGAGCTTGCAACTACCCTAAATACGAAATTGGCTAGTAGTTTTCACTTAGAACAGGGTAATTGCCTATATAGATAAACAACACCCAATTTTACACAATAAAAATCAAGTGTTGCGAAGATCCTGCTAATCGGTTAACAAAATTAGCATTAACGTTTCGTAAATTAATTACAGTTTTGTTCAGCCTGACCACACCAGAGACACAAAAAGTTGCTTATTCATTAGTAAAAAAAATAATTTATGCTCATTGGATTTGACTTTAACGGTTGCACGTGGTGAGTGGAACGACAGGTTCGAAAATTGAACTTGACGGTTGAAAAATAGGCGCGAAACCAGCTGGGATTAGGCAAGGAATTACAAAAATAATTTTCTTTAGTTTTTATTTTTAAGAATATATTTCAAATTTTATTACAAATTTTCACTTTCTCAGCGATTACCTCAAGAAAATTATTTATTTAGTGATATCCAATTATAATATTTTTATAACAAACGCAATAAAGCTATGGATATAGGGTACACATTAAATTCACAAGAGCTATAAACTATTGCGGGTTATTTCTTAACAATCGTAACAAGCGGCCGGTCTACTTGGAAGCAATGCTAATAGAATTTTGTCATAGCTTTTGCTTTCATTACTGTATACACGCTACATACAAAAAAGCATATAAGCAACATGCGATAAAAAGCGCTCCCGAAACTCGCAAATTAAAAGGGATGTGTGCAACGTGATGTAACTCCTATTTTTGTGCAAATAGCAGCTATTTTAACAAGCATATCATTATAACTAACGGAAATACACGTAAACAATAGATGCTAATTACTTGCTAAAGCGTGTGTATAATTTCAAGGTTTAATTTCGTAAGAGAAAGGATATTAAATCAACTGTTTATTTACGAGTATGACGCTTCGTTAAACCGTTGAATTTAATTTACTCTATTAGCATATCTCGATTTTTAAGTAACTAAGGTAATTTTATTGTTTACCGCGCTGGAACTTGTTAATGGGTGCTGGCTGCAAATGGATCGTATGAATTCAGAATGAATAGTACAGTTAACTGAACAAGGAACAGTTTTACGATATTAATAGTTTAGACTTTTCGGTGGTAGTTTGATGGCGAAATAGGACATGTTGTCATGCAGTCACTGTAGAAAATATGGCAATTTTAGATTTGATACAGCCGCTTTTTAACATTCGCTCTATGAACACCACAGCAAAACCACTAGAGTCAACTCATAATATTTTCCATTTGTTCCTTAGATCGCTTTCGTCGCCGTCCTCGGCTATGCCTCCGCGAGCTACATCGCGGCTCCCTACGCCTATGGCGTAAACCATGGCGACGCTCAAGCCGCCGCTATCGACGCCACAGTCGCCGCACAGGACAACGCCCGCGCCTTCACCGAAGGCCAGGCCCGCGCCGCTGAGGCCGCCATCCAATACAACACCGAAGCTGCCCGCCAAGTTGCCGAAACCAACCGAGACCTCCACGAGAACGCGTACTGGGGAACCGTAGCCGCTAACCAGAACGCCGTAGCCGCCGCTCAGTCGCACGCCGCTGCCGCCAGCGGTGTCGTCGCTGCCCGGACTGCTCAGGCTGCCTACGCCGCCCCCTACGCCGCCGTCGGCTACGCCGGTCTTGCCGCCCCCGGATACGGCTACGCCGGTCTTGCCGCCCCCGGATACGGCTACGCCGGTCTTGCCGCCCCCTACGGCGTCCATGGCCTTGGCTACCGCGCTTGGTAATTCATCAACCGTCATCCATAACCGTTATTTAAAATAGCAGTTTTAAATAACGGTTGCCCTAAGTCGGTTGTACCTGACAACACTAGTGGTGTTACTAATATCATCAGTGCTGCCGGGTAAGGTTGGCTCGGGGTTGCCCACAACACCGCTACAATAATGGATGGAAATATGCTCAAACGAACAAAGGTCTCAGTATAGTAACTCTCTTTGTAAATAAAAAAAAGATAAATCATGCCATCACTGCCAAAGTGTAAATAAACACGTTTTTACAAAACATTCCGATGACGTTTTATTTCCTAGACTAATGTATCAATCTTCAGGCATTAACACTCTACATATATCATTGCAAATATGAAAGAATTCACATTGGCCTATGTCTCTGTCAAAGTTACATATCAGTCCACTGACAATGACATATTAATGAGGTGCCTACATACAAACAAACAATAACACCCACACTTCTCCACTGTTTGTGACAATCTCATTACCTATTGCTATTAATCAGAAACATAGCCGAAATTCACTTACCTTCTCATAAAAAGCCATACATATGCTCACGCCTTTTTCCCGTCGGGGTAGGCAGAGACAACAGATCGCCACTTGCTTCTATCCTTGCAAACCTCACGTGCTTCCTCTACATTCATTATTCTTTTCATACATGCTCGCCGGTTGCAGGTGCTTCGGACTTTTCCGTTTTTCAAGACGTCCCCAATTTGGTCCACGAACGTCTTACGAGGTCTGCCGCAACCGGCTTGTCCATACACCTCTGCCATATATATTTGATTCGTCAATCTTTCTTCACTCATTCTCTCCACGTGTCCAAACCATTTCAGCATTCCTTTCTCAATCCTTGTCACGACATCTTCTTTCAGGCCACATCGCTCTCGTATTACTGCATTCGGAATTCTATCAATCAGTCTCACCCCACACATACTACGCAGTGATCGCATCTCAACTGCGTTAATTCTGCTTGCATGCTTTTTCTGCCATACCCAACACTCACTTCCATACATCAAGGTGGGCACCAGCACTCCATTATGAACCGCCAGTCGCGCCTTTTTAGGCACGGTTTGGCCGTTCATAAAGGCATGCAGCGCTCCATTCACACTGTTCCCCGCTATCACTCTCCTTTCAATATCACCTTCACATCTTCCATCTCTTGTAAACATGCTTCCCAAATATACAAATCTTTCAACTTGTCCCACATTTTCATCTTCAATCGTAATATTACACTCAGTCAAACTTTCATCCTTCTCAAACACCATCACTTTCGTCTTTCTTGCATTAACTTTCATACCTTTCGCTTTAAAACTCTCGTTCATGCAGTCCATCATTTGTTGCAACTCATTCGCCGATGATGCAAGAATTACTTGATCATCGGCGTATAAGATGCACTTAACACGCAATCCTACCATATCAATCCCGCAATCAATTTCCCTCAAATCTTTCATGCAGCTATCCATGAATAAGTTGAACAACCAGGGTGAAGCTGGACACCCCTGTCTGACACCTTTAGAGATGTCAAACCAGTCCGTATAGGCACCATTAATTCGGACACAGGCCCTCGAATCCCTATAAAGAGATTTTAGAGCCCTTATTATAAAGTTGTCCACCCCATACATAGATAGCACCTTCCATAGTTCCTTTCTATTTACCCTATCATAAGCCTTTTCCAAGTCTATGAACGCGCAATATACCTTCTGGTTTTTTGCCAGACATTTTTCGGTAACGCAGCGCAAGGAAAAGACTTGATCCGTACATCCCATTCCCTTCCGAAATCCTGCTTGCACATCCCATATCTTGTCATAAGTCACGTTTACTACTCTATCAATCAATATTCTGGCATACATTTTTCCAACAACACTGAGAAGGCTGATCCCGCGATAATTTTGACATTCCTGCTGCGAGCCTTTGCCTTTATAAATTGGAACAAGCACTGCCTTGGTCCAGTCATCTGGAACTTGGCCCTGTTTCAAGGACAGATTAAAAAGGCGATGCAGCAGGTTTACTGTAAGTCCCTCGCCAGCCTTTAACATTTCAGACGTCACTCTATCGAACCCAGCAGACTTTCCTGACCTCATACTTTTTAGAGCTTTCATAATTTCATCCTTTCTAATTTCGTCATCCGGGCCCACACACGCATCTTCTATTATCTCTTCTCGCTCTGTTTCACTCATGTCTTTCTCAAATAAACTCTCAAAATATTTTTTCCAGCAATCCAGTATCATTCTTTCTTCATTCATGACCTCACCTTTTTCATTCCTAATCACTTTCATCAATGTATTCATATTCTTCCCTCGCGCTTCTTTGACGAGTTTCCAAAACAGTTTTATATTGTCTTGGAAACTTGCGCCGAATTGCTTCTCATATTTCTCCTTTTTCTCATTCTTCTTCCTCTCTATACATTCTTTAACTTTAGCTTTCACACACCTATACTTGTCCTTCATTTCTTTAACACGGTCTTCTTTCATAAAAAACCAATCTGCCATATCGTGTTGTTGTATGAAACAAGCCAGTTCACCACGAAACACCAGCCAGAACAAACAAACTAGTTGTTTGTTCAGTCAGTCAGTTATTAAAAATCACAAAAAATCTGACTTCAACCTTCTCAACCTTGGGTGGGACCAAAAGAGAAGTGTATCCTACCAAACAAAATAAAATTTCGAAATCAGTTAATTACGGAGATCTGAGGCAACAAACAACCAAAAATACAAGCAAATTGAGAACTTCGTCCTTTTTATTGCAGTCGGTTGAAGACAATAAATTCATATTTATTCAGATCTATAAATAATTAATAGTGTCCCCAGTATTGAATTGCAGTTGTGGCCGTCATTTAAAATGGATGAAAGTTACTACAAAACGAGTTTAATGTTTATCCTATACAGCACAAGGTCCGATAAACAAGTGAACGAAACAACCAAAACAATATACCTATTCAGCTAGAAGTAAATCCAATTAATAACTACTTTTAAACTACCACGATTTGTACACATATTAAAAATTATGTAACGGGTCTGAATCGTGTTAACAAACGAAAAGAAAGATGAAATACCTTTCTATTTGTCCCGACGTTTCGGCATGGGTTACACCAGCCGTGGTCACGGGATGACTGATGTTCGTCAGCGCTGCCTCCGAGAAGTGCGGGTTTTGGAACCTACCCTCACTTGATCTTCACAATTATTAGCTTTTATATGTTCGGAACTGTCGGTACTTCGACACACAACACTAATGGTATCTTCACATTGGCGCGTAATATCACCCCGTCGGTGTCTACATTTGCTGATGACAGGATTCCAAGATGTAGATAAACGGTAACCATCCTCCCGGTTTTTTAATAAAATCCAATTAAGCTTTTCCGATTCACATACATTCCAAACTACGTATAATAATATGTAGAACTATGATTTTCCATCTTTTTATTGACGCAGCAGCTAAAGGATTATGAAACTCCCATTTCACTCAGGCACTCTGTATTGTAACGCTATGGAGGGAATAATCCTTGTTTATATAGATAATGGTACTCATTATCTTGTCTGTGTTTCTCCAACACGCAGCCTCGATATTCATCGAATACAGATATCATCTACTTAGTACTATAATTACGCAGTGGAGGGACGGGCCTCGTTTAGAGAAGAAGTATTTGTTTACGCTAGGAAATTCTAGCACGTACTCTTAAAGAACCCTCTTTCAACGCACATGATTTCTACCCATTTTCGGGTCCTATAAACAGAGCGTGAAATTGTAAATAATAAAATGTGGGTAATCTCTAGAGGCCGTCTCGCAATTCGCAATTCCAGTTATAAATGTGAGTTCACTCTAATTTTTTGGATGGAATAAGGAGTATATACAGTAACACATTCTTACTTTACTTCTCATTTTTTTTCTTTTTAAAACGGTGTATATTTTTGAGAAATTATTTCAAAAAATGAGTTTAGTATAGGATATAAGACAATTTACTCGGGATCAAATCCACGGCGGGCACCACAGTTCTCGAAGTTATGTGCGTATTAAATATGATTATTATCGCTTGCCCTGTGTCTGGGAGAACACGATAAAACGTCGGTCCCGGCTGTCATGAAGATCTCTAGCCGTCGTTACGGGGAGTCAGTACCCACAAATAAACTCATACTAGTGTATGTGTAGTGATGGAATATAGCTATCCCTATTGGTTGCAGAAGTCAGACTGCAGTAGCTCTATAGAAAAGTTGATATTCTGTCATAATTGTAAGCTGACCTCGGTCTCCAAGGTATGTAAGGTTTGGATGCAATCGGGATAGAGCTAGAACGATAATGATAACCGGGAACTTTTTAAGCAGCTTGTAAAGAATATGTAGTGACAAGTATCGAGAAAGGAATGTTAAAATGGTTTGGGTTGGGCACATGGAGAGGATGGATCACGAAAGACTGTCAAAGAAGATATATAAGGCAAGTGTGAATTGGACAGGGCGAAGGGGAAGACCTAGGCGGACGTTCTCTGATCCGATTGGAGACATCCTAAAAAAAGTACAGATCAGAAGTACCCTAAACAGAAGAGCATGCATGAGAAACTTGATGGGAGTGCATGAAGGAAGAAAGGTATGTCAGGATCGTTGCAAATGGCGTTCCGTAGTCTCTGCCTACCCCTCCGGGAAACAGGCGTGAGTCTATGTATGTATGTTGTACAACATTGGAGAAAATAATAAAAAGTGTAAAATATGCTAAACTAAAAATGTTTGAAGCCCTGGATTAAGTATAAACATTAACGTTTGCGATGGTAGCTGTAACCGTCCAATCAGGCGTAACTACATAAGAGGTCTAGTTGTTAGTCGATACAAGTTCCACACGAGCCAGTAGTCACAGACTAGTAACGAGAATAATCACTTAATTGTAAGTCGTAGGCCAGCAAACACCAGGTATTTGAGCGCGGGGCTGAACATCGAAAACAATCTAGAATATACTTCTATGAATAAGTAGAAAGAAAGGCAACTTTATTCCTACATTATTGCAGAAATTTCTAGCTATGTTTAGAAAAACAAATTAAAGACACTTTAATTTGGTTTTCTTGATATAGAAAGACCTATGAAATCAAGCACAATGCCTAGTAATATTTACATTTTTATGGGCAGCTAGCGACCACGAGACGAACAGGCCAGTCCAAAAATATTGTTCAATATAAAGAATTGGAACCATAAGAGAATATTATCAAACTATTTATTACCACATCGCAAAAGCGAAGACGCTCGAGGTGACGAGGAACTTCAAAGGCAAGGGACGATTTGGACTACACTGGCAACGATTGCGTTCAGCTTTGAAAGAAGATGAAAAAGGCACCGAAGAGGAAAAATCTTAGTCAAATGTTTATCGATCTTTTTTTCTATTTTTTTTTAAAGACAACCCCCGCACTAGGAATAAATCCTGTGTCGCGGGGGACTTTACAAACATACAACCAACGGACACAATGAACACCCAGACTCGAAACAACAATTGTTTGTATCACACTCCCCAGGAACCGGTGACAGGTAGAAGTGGTACGTTCAGCCCGGTAAATGTGCTTCTAAAAGATCTCATGCCAATAGACTGCTTATTTCTCGTAATTCAATATGCTTCAACCGCAAAATTTGAAGGGCTATAGAAGTGGAAGGTCAGATTTTTCAGACCCGTTCAAACCCAAACGAAAAATATTTATTCTTAACTTTTAATTTATTGTTTAATGAACTGCAAACATACTTTTATCAGTTATTTAAGTTATATTGTGTGCATAGGATTTTAAAAAATTGCAAGCCAATACCGTGCTCTTAATTCAGAGTATACAGCATATTTTAAGTCTTCTAGCCACATTGGCATTGACAAGCAATTCAGAAGGAAGTAGATTGGGGTGATTCGTGGGAGGTTCAACGTAGTGTCTTATATAGGGCTGTATTCCTGGTCACTATTGATATGTTCCAACTTTAAATTTAAGTAAGTCACTAAAGCAAAATACACGCTAAGACGTGGCGTTGCGGAAACAGCCCGTGCTACCATACCATACCGCACAAGTAAGATAAGATAGGATAGTTTATTTCGCAAACATGGGTACAGTACATGATCTTAAATACAATTATACAGGTTCAGCCATATTTTACCATTAGGCATGCGAAAGGTACAATACCAAAAACACAAATTAAAATTACACAAAGACACAGATTCGACACATGATCGTGTTTACATTTATAAATATTCAAACAAATGCTTTCTCTTTTTCTGCAAAAAAATCTGAAAGACTGTAATAAGCTTTATTAACTAAAAAGCAACTTAATTTTCTTTTAAATAATGTTTCACTCAATGCCTTCCAAGATTTGGGTAACTTATTGTATATGAGTGGGGCCATGCAGAACACACTCTTGCGCATAAGTGCCGAATTTACAGCAAGTCACTGGACTTCGCCTGAATACGCCTTAACCTTCCCCAGGAGTCACACTAGCTACACCGTCCAGAAAACCGTTCGTTCCGAGTTTATCGCGTTTGTACACAGCCAAATGCGGCAAAGGGACTTTACCCATTTTATAATATGTTTAGATTGAGATTTTAAGAAAAGAGGCCTACCTACCTATAAGTCCCTTTGTGGAACTGTAACCAAACTTAACTTGTCTTGTTTTGTTTTGTAAAATACCCTGTGCAGCTGGGCTGGATAGCATTTGGGAAGCTGCTTCATATCTTCAAGTCATCTTTGTCTCAATGCCTAAAGACCAAGGTGTTCGGTTGAATACCTTGGTGTTGCCAATGTGCGCTGCTAGTCATAACGTAAAGAGCTGAGACGTGGAACATGACGGCAAAGCTAGCCCACCGACATATAACGCCTTTACATTCCGGAAATGCTAGACAGAGTTATACCTCAACTACAATTTGACAGTTACACTGATGGGTGACAAGTCTATTGTATACGACTACCCGGCTGTCTACTGGGTAGTGGCCCTGACTGCCAAGCTGGCGTGGGTTCGATGTCGATTATTACATCGAGTCATTTTACATTTGATTGACGGCCGGTTGGCGTAGCGGGAGAGTGAGCGACTGCTACGTCGAAGGTCGCGGGTTCGATTCCCGCTCAAGTCAAACATTTGTGTTTCTATGTATAAAATGTATGTAGTTACAAAAAAAGTATATATCGATGCCCCCAACCAAGAACTCGGTAATGTGCTATTATGGGGTTTATGCTGTTATGTCAAATTCGGCATCTATGGACTAGAATACACCTTGACAATTTTTTTCAGATTTTTAC
This sequence comes from Euclidia mi, assembly GCA_944739405.2. Lineage (NCBI taxonomy): Eukaryota > Metazoa > Arthropoda > Insecta > Lepidoptera > Erebidae > Euclidia > Euclidia mi. The sequence continues at coordinate 9,384,097 of OX123208.2, forward strand.
TAATGATATTTACAGAGAAATCATGATAAACATGTTTATTGTTGGGAATTTAGACACAATAATATTTCAGCAAGAAACTTATTATAGATCTTTACGAAAAATCAATTTATATTTTATTTTGGTAAGTTGCGATTACCGGGTTATTGGCGTAAACATTTTCATACGTCTTTGGAAAACGTGTTTATGGGGTTTAGTGTTGAAATAATTTTAAAATACGTATTCCGTAATATGCACAAACAATGTTACTTAAGATTGGAATTGGCTCATTAATGTACGTAATACTTCAATACGGTCAATTTCGACCAATTTCAAAGTGCAGTTGTCTATTTTTTTTTGGTAGCTGATAGATAATAATACACAATAATATATGCCATGCCCCCAACAAGTGTCATTGGCCATCGGCGTGATGCGTAAAGTTTGTTTACACGTCGCACACAGTTGAATTCAGAGCGCTGGACTTGCACGTAGATATTTGCGCCACGCTCGATATTAGCTCCTAATATATGATTATACCTAAGCTAAACAAAGAGGACGAACGCGTACTAATTTTCAAGATGCAGCTGTATATGATATGGATAATGTGCAGTTGCAACGGGCATACAACCAACGTATAGCAATAAGCAAAGCTGCCATTACCTCATATGACCACTCAGTTATGGTGTTTTTTAATGTGACGCAGCTGTGAGTTGAATAGCGGTTGAACCGAAATCTTAAGCCACTTATTCATTTGTCATAATAGACTACGGTCTATTATGACAAATGAATAAATGGCATGACATGCTTCGTCAGCTTAAACTGAACCACTTGTCTATCAAATTTAGCGATTCAATATAAGTTACAATTTGTAATGTATAAACTGAATAGTTGCAATTATAATTAGGTTTTTAGATGTTGTATGTGCATTTTAAACATTTTGAGTTATTTATAGGTCGATTCTTTGGATTTTATGGTCAAACCTTTTATAATAGTGTACTAAATCTAACATATTTCTAATACTCCTATTGTGAAACTTGTTAATAGAAAAGCCAAGGACTCTGTGTAATTTAATTCGGTTTGTGTTATAGTTATTACCACATAGTACAATACAAAGTCTGTCATTTGTCTGTCTGTCCATATGTACGCTTAAATCTTAAAAACTACGCAACGCATTTTAGTGCATTTTTTTAATAGATAGATTGATTCAAAAGGAAGGTTTATATGTATAATTGACGCGGGCGATGCCGCTGGCGAAGTCTTATATGATAATAAAACTTGCACTCCAAGTTGTAAACAAAGGCGCCAAACTAGAAATCAGTTGGATCCTTACATTACATTGGACAAAGCAGAATTCATCAAAAGATTTCGCCTCTCTAAAGTACATACCTAATGGTCTGATGTCTTATGAGGAATTGACACCATTGTTTGAGCAGTTTGTGACGTCCACCTCTTTGAGTATTAAAGTATTAAATGAATTATTAAGGTAGGAAGTGTTTTATGTCAAACATACTAATAATTTCATGAAAGCGGCAATTACTTTATTGTGGCTCCATTATAGACAGAATATATCCCTTTTAAAGTACATAATAACCTTATAAGTAAATTGTTAAAAAAAGAACTTGCAGTATGACTTAATAATAACATCATTATCATTGAAATTAAACTACAGTTTACTGATTTTATCGCGTTATATTGGTTTCACTAGTTATTACCGCCTAAAACCAATATAACGTGATAAAATCCGTGAACTGTAGTTTATTTTCAATGTGTATCATTCGTGTCAACCCAAGAAAATAGCATCATTATCATTAATTGTTGTTTTATTTGTTTTAGATAATGACTGCATATTTATTATATTCGGGTTAAGACAAAGGAGACCAAAGACCTATTGGCATTTCATTATAATATGGCTCAACAGACAGTGTCAGATTTTATAGTAGAGATTACTGCGAAAATAGATTCATTATATATGAATTTGTAGAATTCACTATCAATTAAATTGGTATAATATTTTTAATTTTAATACTGTATGGTAAATCAGCACCTTCTTAATAAACTGACACTAGTCTTAACAATGGAATATCGCTATCCCTTCGGGTTGCGGAGAAAGCGGACCCCAGATTGAAAACTGGGATAACGCTAAGAGATTGATGTCTGTATGGTAAATATTATCAACTTTTTGTAAAGTTGACAATGACTAATTAAGTTATTTTTGTTAAAACATGAAATTTACTGAACATACTTTCAACTTTGCACCATCCTTTTTATTTCTTTTACTGCGTATATTTCATTCGACATCTTGTCAGATTTTTTTTTAGCACTTATTAACCTTGGAATGCTAATAAAACATACGTTCATAACTTCCACCGATGCAGTATTTGCAACGTTTAGCTAGTTAGTTTTGTAAGTAAAATGTTGTATTAAGTTTAGTTACTTTCTGAATAGGGTTTCCACCAAGAACTTAGGGTCCCAAGCCAACCTCACCTGCAAGTGGTGCACCTGCCGATCAACGGACGAGGCTCTGGCAAACAAAATATCCCGATAAGCGGCAATAGGCTCGCCACCTATTACGTGGGATCAAAACACTGGCGAAAAGTGGGCGTTTAATATGCCTCTGCCTACCCCTTCGGGGAAACAGGCGTGAGTCTATGTATGTATGTATGTACTTTCTGAAGCGGGAATCAAAAATATTGCCGATGGAGAACTAAATTGAAGAGATTGTGTAGCTCAAAGTTGATTACATGATTTGATTTATTGGATTGTTTTTATTAATAAATCTTCGCGTCAAATTAAAGTGTCAAATTTCATTCTGAATATTACTTATAATTGATATATTTTCCGTTTATTACCTTCTAATATTACATATAATTATTTTTTTAAATTGGTATCGAGTGGTAACAATAACACAATTGTTCTAATGTTCCTCGTAATAATAACGCCATTGATTAATACCGTTTTGTAAATTATTTGATATTACCGCAATAACTCCGCAAAAACACGTTACGTATCAGCCCTTCAATATAAAATATCGCCGTAAAAGTCCGCAATATAACGTTATGAAAAATTTTATTTGATAAATTTACTGCAATAATCCCGCAAGTACTATTGCTGTAAAATTTTAGGTATAACATTTTTGGTATTATTTATTTTCGTAAGTTCCTAGGTTTTAAATAAATGGATTTTTATAATAATGACAAAGTTATATTTGGCAAAAAATAAGCTTTCATTTAATACATCAATGACTTCAATAGTCCAACTCACTGAAAAGATATTTGATAAAATCAGTAAATCTTTTCTCCTGTAAAATTTTGATTTTTCGATTGCCTGGTTATTGCTTGGAGGCGTCGATATGTATGTTTATCCATTATCTAGTACCCATAGTACAAGCTTTGCTTAGTTTGGGACTAGATGGTGTTGTGTGAATGTGGTAGAATATTATTATTATTATTTGGTACATGTTTGTCAACAGTCACATGACGAGCAATGAATTATGTCCTCCCGACCGATTTCGGCCACGGCGGCTTGTCTATATATGAGACTTGCCATCTGCGCGGGACATATTATAGTGCACAAGCGTGCGCGCATACACAAATGCACTCTCTATTCCCTCACTCTCATAATCCGATGGGACGCCACAAGCCACACAACCGGAGAGAGATAGTGCGCAGGACCAACGGCTTAACGTGCTTTCCGAGGCACGGGGTTGTGACACCGCCAACTTCCTGACTCCGAACTTTTATTGAATAACATTCTATTGAATAACTAACAGAAAAACCCAATATCACTTTAAGAGCAATGTTTGCAAATTAGCTCAATATGAAAACGATTATGCGATTTTAAAATTACCGAATTTACCGACTGCCCTATTCTGGAACATGTCCCAGTTTCATCGCTGTCTGATAAATGCCTGTTTAAAATTTGTCAAATAACTCATACAAATATCTTTCCCCTTTTGAATTTATCTGTAAGGTAAGGCTATCCATGAGTAATGAAACTGGGGCTAAATGTGGCAGTAAATCTACAGTTATCTTCAAAACAAAGTAGGTCAACCCCATCGAAATGCCATTTCCTGGTCATAAACTATAAAAACAAGATAAAGAAAACTTCATTCTTTGCAGTTTCGACACCTGAGCTGGCCCTACGAAATGCAATGACAATTTGACCTTTAAGAACATGATAATAAGAGCCAATTATGTACATTAGTGTGCTGTACTCGTTTCTTGAAATCTAGACTGCCTTGGTGAGGGCGTAGGCTTTTATTGGTGGGACACACTGATGGGTTTGTTGGCGAGCATATTGAATGACTTGCTCGGTTATGGTATACAGTGGTAACTCGAAAGTAGAATATCTCGTTAATATCAAGAGAAACCATAAGTATGAATTGTTTATAACTGACCATCCGAATAAAGATCCAGGGCAAGAGCAGTATAGGAGAAGTGTCATGGCTAAAGAATTTGGGCCAGTGGTTCGAAAATAGCATGAGTGTCTGTATCAGTGAATATTGCCATAACGATTGCCAGAATTACATTAGCGGATGGCAACCAAACTTGACATTCAACTAGGCATGAGACCGATATATCAAAACGAAACTGAAATCCGATTGCAGTCAGAAATCGTATCGTATCGATATTCCAATATGAGAAAACCGATTTTAGAAAACGCAAAACAATACCACGATAACGCAAACAATCTAATCCAAACCAAACCGAAACGGTGCAAGCGCAACCAAACTACAAAGTAAATCTAAAGCTTACGTTTTCGATAGTTTTCATATTCATTCGTTCTCTTTCACTCTACCCAACGACTACTTAGTTAGAATGAGAGAGAGCGAATTTCATATCCTTTTCTTTCTTACTTAGTGATCCGTTTAAAGAGCAAAAGAGATGAAGCGAATCGATCGTTGCCAAGCAAGCCAGTCGTAGTCTGCGTTATGGATTTTGGCGGTTTTATGAATTGCAGATTGAATAGAAAAAATAAAACTTAAACGTCGAGGCGATAAGATCTAATTCAGATTGCAACTATTTAATGTTTGTTTTGAAAATTGCAAATAGTTTTAATAGTTACTTATTAGGGATTTATGTTTGGAGAGTTTTGACTTGATCAATGTTTATTTATTTGTTCATTTGACCAAGGTGACACGTGCAGTGCGGTGCGCGCATAATAATAATTAAGTACCTATATTTGGTTTTCGTGAAAGTTATAATATTAGGATTTAAAAAGTTTTATTGTTACGTTGTTAAGATTGTAAAGTGTAAATAAAAAGAAACAATTCGTGTTGTGTAATTTTAGTTTGTTTGGCGACTGAGCTTTTTAACAATTAGTTTTAGGTAGTTAGTTGGTTAGGATTGTAAAGTGTAAGTAAAGAGAAACAATTCGTGTTGTGTAATTTTAATTTGTTTGGGTACTGAGTTTTTTAACACTTAGTTTTAGGTAGTTAGTAGATTTTCTTTTTCAATATTTCACGCAAACCAAGCGAAATATGGACGCATGACATGACAATACAATAAGAATTCGATTGTTTGCGTTTGTCTACGCAACTAGTAACTACGCTCGTCGCTCCGACATCCGCTACAGAAATCGTTTTCTAAAATCGGTTTTTGAAATCGATTTCAGTATCTGAAATCGAATTTGTATCGGTTTGCGGAAAAATCGAAAAACGCCCATGCCTACATTCAACTAGTCCTCTATTTATAAGACATTTCTTTTGAATTGATTAACCTAAATGAACAAAGACCACGTTTGTGACGGTGACTGTGAACGATTGCCTCATTTTGAATTATTTCACCAGGAAGATGGAGTTATTAATGCGTCGCGGCAGCTTTACAAACATCTAAACAACGGTCAGAAAGAACACCGACATTCGGTACAATAAATAAAATCTATCATCATCATCAGCCTTTAACAGTCCACTGCTGGACTAGGCCTCTCCTTTGAAAGGAGGAATTGGCCTACTATACCACGCTGGCCAAACGGGTTGGTATAGGGTTTGTGTCAAGTTTTCCTTCTGTTACAGTGCTGTTCTCTGCATAATATGCTCCCTCTGTCGGCTCTTACGACACCCATGGGATGATATGGGGTGGTGACAATTCGTATTCTTAATCCGTCACCACACGGACAAATAATAAAATCTATACCTACTTACAATGTTTTGTTAGCCTGTAAGCCGTGAGTAGAATATTATGATGTGCACCCAACATGCTCGGCAAGCTCGACATTCAAAAGACCCGTGTGTCCGCAGATATCATTTGGTCGAAATAATTTATGAATGTAGATCACCTTGGCGACCAAGAAGAATGAATAATACAAGATCTAATTACATATAAATAATTTACATACACATTTGCGCACTACTTATTTGCACTTCCTCTATAATAAAAATACGATAGCTACATATTGCCACTTTGGGCATACAGGCCTTAGCTGCGACCCCATACGCCCATTAAAATTCACCCCTTGAATATAAGCCCGCACGGCCCTTTTTTAGGGGCGAATCAATAAAAATATTATTTAGTATTTTTTGAGGCGCTTTTACTTATAATGTACGATTCTATTACGATTTCAGAAATAAAATATTAGGGATACACAAATCATAATTACTGAACTGAAATATGTAGGATAAGTCCCTTTTATCAGCTCTTTGAAACTCGGGATATTCCTCGACCCGCAACTATTTTAAAGTGCATTTATACTTTTATACCTCGAAAACGTTTCTAGTAAAAATAGACTTTTAAATCAACTGCTTTCATTTTCTTTTATTTATTAAACCGGGGCTAACTGTGCATCCAAGCAAATATGTTTTATTAACTAACTTCAAAAAGGAGGATGTTCTCAATTCGGTTGGTATATATATTTTTCTTTTTGTTACAATTTCTATGACGATTTACATACTCTTAGCCTTATGAGGCCCAGCTATGCTGCAGCTAGTACCAACTAATTTTACCCACGATTTAAAAACACCATAACTCTTAAATGCCTATTCAAATAGATCGTCAAATTGCAACACAATTATTGTCAGACTAATTGGTCACTATCGACTACTGTTTATGGTTCTGGAGCTACAAAAAATACTTATTTTATGCCGTGTTTATGAGTTGTATAAATGCTGTAAAAATAAACCATAAGCCACTGACTTGTCATGAAAGAAATTAATGATCATACTTCTCTTTCCTCAAATCGTAATCTTGGAAATCGAAAACTACAAACAACGTCGGCTGCGTCCGTGCTCCATTGGGTAGCGTATGCGTCTGCTGATCTCAGGTTCGATTTCCGCTTCGGACAAAAGTATTACTGAGTTTTCCGAATTCTTGGTAACAATACGGAGTCTGGCAATGTGCCCGGTCAAGGCAATAAGCTCGCAATATTTCATTGGACCTAAAATTTCGTAACATGGCGAATGTGGATGTAATATTACACCTCTGCTTACCCATTCGGCGACATAGTCTATAAAAAAGTACAAGCAACCCAAAGGTAAGGTATATTCTATGGCCTAGATCAGTAGATATATTTAAGGGTACTGACGCACCACAATGACTGACTAAGATCTTCATGACAGCCGGGTTTGACTTGGGATGGAATAGATCTAGATTGTCCTATTATATTACTTGTTTCTCTTTCTCGGCTATTCTAGAAGCTTCATACGTCAGAGGAATAACCGGCCCTTTGACCGGCGTACACGGAGACAAGGGTCCTACGCGCAGAGGCCCTTTGAGAATTTAAATCTAAAATGTGATGGGATACCAACTTAGGCGCCTCCACTATTGAGTACAGTCACAAATTAGCCGCAGCAGGTGTAGAACTATTACAACTCGTATGGATACTAATATTTCTGGACTATTGGGATGGGTGTTTAACGATTATATTACTTATTATTATTTGCTGTTATATTTTGCTAGACCCAGATATACCTACGTATCTATTTTTAGCATTTGCATAGTCGTTCTTGTTTTTGTGGCAAGCAATAAACCCGCATTATATTATAAGTGGTTCATAATACCAAGTACTGTAAGGTGACAAAATATTTTTTGCTGTATTTTATACACGTATTTTTATTACAAATCAAAAGTTGTATATGTTTATTACTGAAATCATGGATAAGGCTTGTACAAATGTGCATTACTAAATAAACCCTAAGTAAAACCCTAAGGGTTATATCAGACAGAGAGCGGCCACGCGGTCAAGCGTTCAAGCGGTCTGTTTTGCGTTCTTTTACGTTAGGGCTCTATCAGACAGAGAGCGGTCACGCGGTCAAGCGTTCAAGCGGTCAGTTTTGCGTTCTTTGCGTTATATCACGTTACATAGACCGCGTGACCGCTCTCTGTCTCATAGGCCCTATGTAACGTAATATAACACAAAGAACGCAAAACTGACCGCGTGAATGCTTGCCCGCGTGACCGCTCTGTCGGATAGAACCCTAAGGAAACATGACACTGGTCTAAACTGGAGAATACATTTGTCGCCTTGGGTTACTGACGGCATAGCAGCTAAAGCTAGTATTTGCAATTTCAGAAACAAGGCCGAAGCGCCCCTATGCGCAATGTGCGAGGCGCTAGAAGGCGCCAGGTTAATATGGGTGTCGCGCGCCGGGTGAAAAGCATTAATTATTAAAAAGCACGACAATAAGGCGCTTCATAGATCGCACAGGCGCTGGATCCTAGTTCGGCCATGCCTATGTGATAATACTGTCTGGTCACTATACTATGCTGTTAGTTCGCAAAGGATTGAAAGCATTCAAAGATCCTTTACAAAAAGTCTTGCATTCTCTTGCAGTGGTTATTCCCATCGAACCCCATACGATCAACGAATATCAAAATTTAATATGATCACCCTGAACAAGGCTGCGATAGCCTAGTGGAGATACCAACAGATGGCCATGCAGAGGGTATCGGGTTCGAATCCACGGCGCGCACCAATGACTTTTCGGAGTTATATGCGTATTGAATTGTTGATTATCGCTTGTCCCGTGCCTCGGAGAACACGTTAAGCCGTAGGTCCCGGTTGGCATAAAGATCTTTGACAGTCGTTACACGGCGTCAGTACCTATCTCTGATTAAACTGACACTAGTCTTAACCATGGAATATCGCTATCCCTACGGGTTGCGGAGGTCAGACAGGTAGACGCTCTGTGGAAAAGCTAATATTCAGCCAAATCCGGTTAGATTAGTAAGAGGACCCCAGATTAAAACTGGGATAACGTTAAGAGGATGATGATGACCCTGAACAATCGTAGACGTATCATTGACCTTTGCTTTCTTCGTAAATTAATAAATAATAAAATACAGTGCAGCAACGTCTTAGATAAAGTATCTCTAGCCATTCCTCATTCATATCCCAGGCATAAAATCACAAAAAAGAAACCATTTTTTTTTATGTTTGTCTTGGTCTGGGTGTTTCTATGTATAATATGTATGTATTTACAAAAAAAAGTATATATGTATGTTTATCCATTATCTAGTACCCATAGTACAAGCTTCTGCTTAGTTTGGGACTAGATGGTGTTATGTGAATGTAGTAGAACATTATTATTATTATTATTTACCTTTTTGTAAAACCAACTAGGTCTGCAATCACCAATGCATAGAATTCTCAATCAGTACAATGCTATCCACACTCACAATGACAACATTGACATCTTTAATGACTCCTACAGTAAATTTAAAATTAAATTGTTACAATTTTATTTACTTTAAGTTGAACTCAAGATTCTAAGCATACTTTTATCCCATTTTATTATATGTAATCTTACACCTCTGCCTACCGCTTCGGGGATACAGGCGTGAGTCTACTAAAAAAACTATTTAATATGTATTTAGTTTTCTGCTATTTTATTAACTGTAAAATAACTAAGTAGATTTAAAATAGTTTTACTACATTATTATTGTCAGTGCTATGCATACCATAATTGTCATAATTATATATCAGATGCAATGCCTTGTAAATGTTTACCTTAAATGTATAAATATATATACTAAACGAAAAAAATAAGGGATCAAAAAAATCATTCAAAACTTTTGGGCAATTTCAACAGGCCGTAACTTCGAGAGAAATAGTCGTACAGGAAATTAAAAAAAAGGAAATTGTAGCTCCAAGTGTCTAGTTTTTGGATTAGGACTTTTAAATGTTGTGACCTCCGTGATTTTTGAGTAATCGTAGAAAAACCAGCAACAAAAATAATCTATTTTTTATTTTAGTCTACGGGCGCCTAAATTTTTTTTAGCTTAACCACTATAAGGATCGGATACTTTGTTCATTTAGCTTGAATTTGTTTTTTGATACACCTTGATACATCCACTTCTCGCCGAGATATCGGTCTTGTTGTTGCTTTTTTTTGTTGCTGGTTTATCTACAATTACTCAAAAACCGCGGAGGTTACAAAATTTTAAAGCTCGAATCCAAAAACTAGACACTTGGAGCTACAATTTCCTTTTTTTTTTTATTTCCTGTACGACTATTTCTCTCGAAGTTACGGCCTGTTGAAAATTGCCCAAAAATTTGGAATTTTTTTTTGATCCCTTAATTTTTTCCAGTAGTGTTTGATGTGGTTGTGCTAATAAATAAATATAAAAATACTAGAAAGCGGATTTTGGTGCGAAGTATATTTCAAAGGTCTTTGAAGACAAATAGGATAAGACCAGGACAATGATAATGATGATGATGTCTAATCGGAATTCACCCATCCAGAAAATTGCTCCTCATGGTAGCCGAAACCACGACCTCTGCCTTATGCTGCCAGTCAACATTGTGACGGGGAGGAGTTGGGACTACTATAACCAACCAGATGCCCGCAGTTATGCTCACCCATTTTATTCGTTGCCGTTGCCGGCCGATTTCGAGACGGTTCGCAAGAAACATACAATGTCAAATTTCAGCTTCTTGCGCCGAATAGTTTTGGCTGTGCGTTGTCTGTCAGTCAGTCAGTAACGCAAAAATCTTATACTAATATATAAAGCTGAAGAGTTTATTTGTTTGTTTGGTTGAACGCAGTAATCTCAGGTACTACTGCACCGATTCAATTCTTTCAGTGTTAGATAGCCCAGTTATTGAGGAAGGCTATAGGCTATATAACATCACGTTATGAGCCACGGGAGCGGAGCAGTAGCCTTAAATAACGCGGGTGTAACCGCGGGCTCATCTAGTTTTATATATACAGACTAGAGGACGCCAGCAGCTACGCTTGCATTTTTTTTTAAATTTACCCGTTTTGGACGATCCCGTGGGAATTTCGGGAAATCCCTTCTTAGTGCACCCTTACGGTCCCCAAGGAACATACATGCCAAATTTCAGCTTCTTCCGCCCGGTAGTTTCGGCTGTAGCTTGTCTGTCAGTCAGTCAGTAACGCAAGGATTTTATATATACAGATAGAAGTACTCTACCCTACAGTGGATAGGCAGCTTTAGCAGTCAAGGATATTAACCCTCAGACCATATTTGCCGATTCCATCAAAAAAACTATGTATTTGTTTGGAAATAACAAGCTACTCTGTTCAGAAGCAATATAATTTTGAGTTATGTTTGGTAACACTTAGTGCAGGCCGGTGGCTACCCGCGGACCAAACATAGTATCAACAATAAAGATCTATTCACACGAAAAGTGCAGAAAACTACGTTCTATCCATGCATTTGGCTACTAGAGATAAGTATTTGACATAAGCACCATGTGTCCGAAATAGGTATGTCTAATATGTACAATCAAACAAGTCGGTGGTGGACCAGTTTGAAAAAAATCCTTTGACTTGCTCATAGAGTCGAGGCATACTAGAAACTGGTTTTGTATACGAATGTCAATGTTTGTGTAAAGTAGCACTGGAAGCGACGATGTCTTGCTGATCGATCACCCTTATGGTGGTCTAGCGGGAAGTTGTTCGACTGTACATATCTCCAGTAGCATATATATGGATCAAAGATTGTGACCGGCTGTTAGTGTATTGATCAGAACAGGTCCTTACTAGGCCGGCAGTGCAGGCGTGGTTGACAACCTTGTATTGTTCGGAACCGGTCTAACAGTATGCGTGTTGCGGTTAGACAGGTAAGTTTAGGCTTTTTCATGAATTACGACATTACCTATTTTTTATTAAACATTTGATCATGCGCGTTGAGGTTAAACAGGTATAAAGTATAGACATTGTCATGAATAAAGATATTACTTATTATGTACACTCGCTCTCTCACTCACGCCTTTTTCCCGTCGGGGTAGGCAGAGACAACAGTTGCCACTTGCTTCTATCCTAACAAACCTCATGCGCTTGCTCTACACTCATTACTCTTTTCATACATGCTCGCCGCTTTCGGGTACTTCGGACCTGCCCGTTTCTTAGGACGCGACGTCTCCAATTTGGTCGACGAATGTCCGACGAAGTAAAGTTAATGTTAATGTTATTAAACTTTTAACACTTTTTATTAAACGTAAAAAATTAGACTTGAGTTTGTTTCATCAGAAGTTTACAGCGCGTTTAAAAGAAATAATATAGCTTTGTGTGTTTTCAGCACGGGCCGTTAGACGCCTGCCTAATATTACTGACAGAAAATTCTCTTAACACTGAACTGGGATATAGATAAGATTATTTAAGTCAGCAATTTCATACATCATCCAAGGCTACTGTAACTAAATTGTACCCAGTAGACAACGTGTAGAAATGCTAAACAAAACTTACAAAACGTTACACTAAAAGCATAGCAGGATACGCCCTATCTCAAGCCCTGCTTTATAAATATATTTTTAACCATCGTCATCTCAACCCAGAGAATGCCTTTTCCTACTTCAGTTTGGCCATTTCTGATACATTTACGGAAACACCTGCATTGAAACTTTAACCGCAACATGCATACATTCACCATTTATAGAATACCGTACATTATAATAATATAATTTATTATAATAATAATGTTGTAAATAGACTTGTAACACATTGTTTCCATGCACAAAGCAATGTTTAACATTACTTTATAGCGAATCAGAAGGTTGACAATAAGCGCCATTTATTTATAATATTAAGGTCCAGTTTCTCCGTTAGAGACAAAAACATTTATTTCTGCATTTTGTTTATGTACAACACTTATACAAGTCAATACTCTATTCTAGACGAAGCCGTTGTGAGATAAGTTCGTGGTAAATTAATTTATCAGATAACAAATATACTAATAGATACAGTTTACGGATTTTATCGCGATATATTGGTTTCACTAAGTTATTACATATAAACCGAATGATCTAGAAACTACATTTTTAATTTATTACTAGCCGACGTTTCGAATTCTTTACAGGATTCATGTTCACGGCAGACTGAGGTGATATTTGTCTTTTTCTTGAATGTGTAAGTTATCTCAAAGTACCCGAAAATTTTTAAACTATTGGTGTTACTATTTACGCAACATTCGAAACGTCGGCTAGTAATAAATTAAAAATGTAGTTTCTAGATCATTCGGTTTAAATGCAATAACTTAGTGAAACCAATATATCGCGATAAAATCCGTAAACTGTAGTTTAATTTCAATGGACTTAATTTATGTAAGGTACCGATAATCCAGTGTCGACAGGCTAACAGGCTGCTGCGCAAAGGATGTTAGGTTTAAGCCGATGGCACTCCGCTTTTTTTCTTTCTATTCTTTTGTAGATACAGCTTACACAGAAGGAATAACACTTGTGTTGCGGGGGACTTTACAAAAATTAGTAATCGGAGACAAAGGACACCACCATTTGTAACAACAATTTGTGGATTACAGAAAGTGTGAGTTCGAAGTTACCCGAGTACGTATTTAATTGTTAATTATCGCTTGCCTAATACTGAAGGTAGACGTCATGAGGAAACCTGTATGTATGAGAATTCTCCATAATGTTCTCGAAAGACATGTGAAACCTGCTAAACCACACTTGACCAGCGTGGTTTAAAGCTGGTGAGTAAAACTGCCGTTTCCAGTATTGGGACTGTTTATATTACCACAAGAGATAACTACGCATGAATCCACAGACTAGTCTTCTTTTTCGTGCTATTGTGTGCCCATATCTGGTTTCGGAGTTTTCAGACCGCTCAAAGGCTTTGCCTAACGATTCTTGTACCTAGACAATAACTGCAGCCGGTAGCATTACTACGTTAGTACTGTTACGAATGGCGATTTTGAAAACAACGCCATCTATCGGTAAATGAGAGAACTAGAAGACAATGGATATATCGGTAGTTTAAAATTGTTTCATATATTCTCTACTAGATGGCGTTGCTGTTTTGTTATCTGGAAGTATCGGCTGTTTCCGACCGTTACGAGAACATTCTCGGGAAGACTAGAATTGACTAGTTATGTTTTCCGGCCAATATAAACGCGCTCGGATTCGCGGACTGGACACAGTACAGTTGAATAATCACAGCGATCAACAAGCGAAGGAGTGCGAAGATTAAGTGAGTCGGAAGTGTTTTCTAGTGTTTTAATTGATGTTTTATTAGTGTTGGAAATTAAGTGTGTATAAAATTGTGTTAGTGAATAAAGAACCGTTGTGTGGCATAGTGCATTTAATTTATCACCGAACCCCAGCTCGTAACAGTACTATCTATTCTGTGGCATTACGTCCCCTTTGAAGCACGTCAGCGCTCTAATGTAATGTCACATGCGGTCACCCCTCCAAGCGGTGACCTGTGCAAGCGTTGCTTATTACGAACGGCAAGCACGTACATGAAAGCCACTGCTTGCAAACTATCAACAGCAAACTCATACTGTGCAAACAAAGACTCTCAATCAGTAACAAATCAACAAATTTGACGACCGGTTGGCGCAGCGGTAGTGTAATCGACTGCCACGCCGAAGATCGCGGGTTAGATTCCCGCTCAAGTCAAACATTTGTGTGCATGAACATGAATGTTTGTCTTGCTCTGGGTGTTTCTATGTATAATATGTATGTATTTACAAAAAAACTATGGGCCTTATCAGAAGGCTCAAGGTCACTCAGAGGGCGATGGAGAGAGCTATGCTTGGAGTTTCCCTGCGAGATCGAATCAGAAATGAGGAGATCCGCAGTAGAACCAAAGTCGCCGACATAGCTCTCCGGATAGCCAAGCTGAAGTGGCAGTGGGCAGGGCACATAGCTCGAAGAACCGATGGCCGTTGGGGCAGAAAGGTTCTGGAGTGGCGACCACGTACCGGACGACGCAGCAGAGGTAGGCCCCCGCAAGGTGGACCGACGATCTCGTCAAGATCGCGGGAGGCGGTTGGATGCGGGCGGCTCAAGACCGGTCTGTGTGGAGAACCTTGGGGGAGGCCTATGTCCAGCATTGGATGTCGTTTGGCTGATATGATGATACAAAAAATAAGTATATATGTATGTTTATCCATTGTCTAGTACCCATAGTACAAGCTCTGCTTATTTTGGGACTAGTTAGTGTTGTGTGAATGTGGTAGAATATTATATTATTATATAATCAATCAATTATCTAACAAAACAATTGACGCATAACTCGTTAATATAAATTACTTGAGACGGCAACATTTCAGCCACGCCCTGCCTAGGCCAGTTTAGTACTAGTACAGTACAAGCAATTAAAATACTTCGGTAATGGCTAACTGTTAACTGTATTTTAGAGTTTACACCGAGTGGCTATTTAATATGTAGGTATAAAACAGCGTATGAAATTTGCTTGATTTTGGAAAAGTCATTTAGAAATGGATAATTTTATTTTAATTTTTTGTTTGCTAAGCAAATAATTGCTTATTACAAATGTTTCCAAAAAAGTAATAATTTAGAGCCATCAATTGATATATATTTTTAAATACAAACATTTTGATGAATGCTTTGATGAAGACGAGGTGAAAGACTTCAAAAAAACCTTAAAGCTTGATATCTCATAAAACGTTAATTCTGAACCCCCAGTTGACGGGGGTCAATTTATTGCAAATTACCTCAAATATAACCTATAATAAAATTCTCGTGTCACAGTTTTCGTTCCCATACTCCTCCGAAACGGCTTGACCGATTTTGATGAAATTTTTTGTGCTTATCCGGTATCTATGAGAATAGGCCAACATCTATTTTTCAAAAAAAAATTCAAAAAAATTGCAAAACAACGTTTGCCGGGTCAGCTAGTAACCTATAAAGATTAGGTCGAATTATCTGAAAACCTGTATAAAGTAGTGACTTACCTTTAGCTTCGAGATGACTCTTGAGCTGTTCCGCTTTCGCCTGCAGTTTTGTCTGCATAGTTTCCGCACCCTCCTTCATCTTAGCCAGGATACCTGCGAGATAAACAGATATCAACATTTATGTATTACCACTATTACTGTCCATGTGGTGACGGATTAAGAATACGGAATGTCACCACCCCATATCATCCCATGGGTGTCGTAAGAGCCGACAGAGGGAGCATAATATTATGCAGAGAACAGCACTGTAAGAGAAGGAAAACTTGATACAAACCCTATACCAACCCGTTTGGCCAGCGTGGTATAGTAGGCCAATTCCTCCTTTCAAAGGAGAGGCCTAGTCCAGCAGTGGACTGTTAAAAGTTGATGATGATGACTATTACTAAAATCGCTAGAGTTTGTAAAGTTTTATGTGAATATGTGTTACTCTTTCTCGCAAACTACTGAACGGCACTTGCTGAAATTTTGTTGTAATATAGCTTTTAAACACTTTTGACTGCACGGTTGGTGTAGTGGTTTAAGCGGCCGTCCCGCCGCTTGACACTGCGCCGAGTGTTGTGGGTTCGATTTCTACACGAGACAACACTTTGTGTGATTCATAAATTGTTGTTTCGAGTCTGGGTGTTCATTGAGTCCGTTGGTTGTATGTTTGTAAAGTTCCCCGCGACACAAGATTTATTTCTAGTGTGGGAGTTGTATATAAAAAGGAAAAAAAAACACATTATTTTGTCGCGATAACGGAATATCAAGCGGGCAGAGCCGCTGTCGCAGGCAGAAACTAGCAAATAATAATCCGTATCTTTCGAAAAAAAAACATCATTTCATCCTTGTGAGAAAAAAATAAGATTAATGTAAAGTTTTTAGCTCAGGACAGCAGAGGCGAACAGTAAACATTTTTTTTTTTCTTAGAAGAGAATGACATTTAAACGTCCTACCAAGATTTTTATTTTTTTCTTCAATTTAATGAGATTAATTATCTACAAATTGTATTCATACACTCATATTCCATCTTAAGAGTTTTCTATACTTATTTAGTTACCAAGCGTCAGTGATGAATCGTATGTCAGTATGTGCGTCAGTCAAGTCAGTCTTAAATCTAATATACAATACCAACCATGTTTATCCTTCTCCTTAAGTATCCTCTCCATATCACCAGCCTTGTCTTTGACTCGACCGAAGAAATCTATCCGTTAGCGTAAGCGTGACAGACAAACAGCAATAGTCATTTCTTTATAGAAAAAATATATTAAATCTATACTTACCTACTAATATAATTGTCGGCCTACAAAAAAGATGATGAGAAACGAGTACATGTGGCAGAGACATAGAGCATAGATATTTATTTATAGAGGTGTATTTCTTATTAGCGCTTTTAAGACAAACTTTCTGTGACCAGTGTGACCCATATTGCCGCTTGGTGGCGTGGCAGTCGCGCTGTGACAGCTGACTCCACAGAGTACCTTTGTATATAGGAGGCTGACTCTACGAGTGCAAGAGAGACGAAAGTTTCTCCTGTGTCACTTAACTACGAGAGCAAGAAAGACGGAGAACGACGCTAGCGCCGCCAAGGGCGCCAACTACGTACTACACTGACAACCGTCAATACGCCAACTTTAATCGGCACACGACATCCTTAAGAAATACGCTTCTATTATGTAAAATTTGTATTCATTGGCAGAGATGAGAATGTTGCTATGGATGTGTTGAAAACTGATACAATTAGGAATGAATACGTTAGAGGTAGTCTGAAACTGGCGGCCATATATGAAAAGGTGAAAGGGGGTCGATTGGCCCGGTATGGACATGTTATGCAAAAAGATATGTGTGTAGGTAAAATAGAGATGAATACGCAGGTAGAGCGACAAAAAGGGGAGGGCGGAAAAGAAAAGAATTGTGAGGATGGATATGAAAAAGAGTAGAGTGAAGCTACTACAAAAATTTGTTAGTTCCTATATATTTCACTTTTACGCCAAACGATATGGACTCTCAATGCTATTGTAACGCAAACTGGGCGAGGCCTATGTCCAACAGTGGACTTTGAAGGGCCGTATAAAGATAATTGTGCAATAATATTACCTGATATTCTCTTCGTGGCATCAGGGCTCGCAGACTGGGTCAACGCAGCTACTTTCATGTACTCGCTTGTGATCAAACCGGCGGCCTAGGGAAAATACATATTTTAATTTATTGATATTTTTATTGTGGATTGGGTTTGACCCACAGCAGCTGGAGATAAACTAGAGAGACAGGATGCTATCAATCAGTGATGTACCTCTCAGACAAATTTCTTAGCGTGGTAATACTTTTCATTTTCACTGCCATTATTATTTATTTTTTAGCTTAGTAAGGTCAACTCCCACACTAGGAATAAAGCCTGTTGTTGACTTCACAAACATACAACTAACGGACATGAAGTACACCCAGAAGCAAAACAACATTTTATGGATCACGTAAAGTGTTGTCTCATGTAGGGATCGAATCCACAACACTCAACGCAGTATCAAACGGCGAAGTGACCGCTTAAACCACTACACCATGCGTGCTAAGCTTTGGATTGAACTCAATTTTAAATTAAGCTCAATGTTGAGTAAAACTCGACATCAAACCTTATACGACTGCCTCGTTGGTCCCGCGGCATAAATGTGCGCGTGGGATCGGGAGGTCCCGGGTTCGATTCCTGGGTCGGGCAGTGTTATTGGGTTTTTCTGTCACGAAATTCTCAGTAGCAGCACGGAGTCTGGAAATGTGCCCGGTACGGCAATAGGCCCGCCCCTTATTACGTGGGACTAAAGTATATCTGGCGAAAAGTGGGTGTAGAAATACACCTCTGCCTACCTCTTCGGGGTTATAGGCGTGAGACTATGTATGTATGTATGTTGAGTAGAACTCAACTTTGAGTGGCAGAGGAACGATCACTACCAGGGCTTTCCACGAAGACACCAAAGCTAAGACACTGGGCAATGCATGAAAAACTGCTAATTAACCAAGGTTAATTAAACTAACATCAAATCGTTGTAAGTATACACGGCTACTCGTCAGGCTAATCACTTTGACCTTTTTACTGTTCTTAAGGTTCAGGTAATAAGTATCAAATTCGTACTGCAACTGTAGAGTTTGACTTGGCGCTGTGTGTACAAGAGCTTACCTCTAAACTAGCGGGACTCATGGCGGAATACTCTTCGCTCAGGAGTTCCACTATCAGACCCTCGATGTCGAAGAACAGGATGTGGCTCTCAGGATCTGGATTACAACGAGTCATATGAATATTGCTCATTTCGGATAACAAGGGGTGATATGAATATTTTTCATTTATCAGTAGTGAAATGATTGCACTTCTAAGAGTTTAAGCACATGCATTTAGACACTTTCGAATGCTGATCCGGCTCGAAGGACCAATATGTATGATCTTGATTCCACACAACTTTTTTGATTGTTTGATTGGTAAAGATATTAATTAAAAATTAACCTACATTGAATTCTCTTGTACTGAATGAAAGGTTATTAAATTTTATGACATTTTACCCTGTACCAACTCGTCTGGGTACCGTAGTATAGTAGGCCAAATCCATCAATTGGCTCACTATGCTACTGTACAGCAAATTAGGAGAGGCTTAAGTACAGCAGTGGACCGCAAAAGGGTGTAGAAGCAGAAATCCATTGATCCTTCTGCGATGATACTGCCTATCAGCAGTTATTAAGCGTCAGTCCACCAGGAACAATCACTTAGCTTGTAAATTCCCTACCATAGATTGCAGGTACGAGTATATCAGTAAAACACTTACCAGCCGGGTTAGAGCGGAACCCTTGCACAGTGAGCTGGGCCCTCCTAGCCCGCGCCGGCTCAGCTAAGGGCCCGGCATTGCCCGCCGGCCCTGAGTGTTGTAAGGCTGCTAACCCACGCTGCGTGGCCGCACGCATGGCTGTGAGGTTGCGGTGGCGGAGACCTCTGTGGATGAAGAACTCGTTAATTTTGTGTAGATGAAGAGTCTACAATGTCACAAATCAAGGATCTCGTTTAAACTGTCAGGATCCAAGAAAGAGAAACCTAAAAAGCTCAAGACGCCACGAAAGACATATATTATCTTCCAAGACAAATGACTTTTTGCTGTTGCCGAGATAACACTTTCCTTTAACGAGTTCAAATTTCTCCCCCTCCTAATCCGGAACAATGCCGCGCTCTAAAAACTTAATCCTGGATCCACCACCGACGTTAAGTGATGTCAGGAATATCATCATCATCCTCCAAGCCTTATCCCAGTTTCCACTTACTAGTCCAACCTGATTCGGCTGAATATTAGCTTTTCCACAGAGCGACTGCCTGGCTGACCTCCGCAACTCGAAGGGATAGCGATATTCCATGTTTTAGACTAGTGTCAGTTTATTTTAGAAGTACTTACGCTCTATAACGACTGACAAAGATCTTCATGGCAGCCGGGCAGTAAGTGATGTCAGGAATAATATTGTTACAAATAGTTAGATATTAAAACGTCTAGACTGATTAGATAGGACTCATATGAGCAATATAACAATTTAAAATGGCGTTCACATCAAACACAGTAGAGTCGAAACAACTAAAAACTCATTTACAAAAAACGATTTCAAAGGCTCCCCAAGCTAACCACATAACCTAAAAAAACAATTTTTTAAGGATAACTCATCAAATCTTGACCAAATTGCTTTGAAAGCGCCCGCAATTAAATAAAAAAAAAATATCTAAATCTATTTACCTAGTAAGTTTTAAGTTAATAAAAAAATACAGTCGAATTGAGAAACACCGTCGTGCTTTTTGAAATCCGTTTAAAAGTCAATGCAAATTTGAGGTCCCAATACTCTGCTAAACGTAAATTAATCTTTACTCCGACCGGTGCCGTCATATCAGAAGCTGTCAAACACAATGTTAACTTTATAAACAAAAAAAATAAAAAGATGTCCATTGAATATGGCTATCCCTTTGAGTTGCGGTGGTCAGAAGGCAGTCGCTCTGTAGAAAAGCTGATATTCTGTCAAATCTGGTTAGACTAGTACGCGGACCCCGGGCCAGTCTTGAATGCAACCGGGATAACGGTAGGGCGATGATGGAGTTATGAATGGACATCTTTCTACTCATCATCGACCAAGCATTAACCCGGTTGCATCCAATACTTACACGCCTTGGAGCCCGAGACAGGCCTGGCGCACTTCGCATTTTAGGTACAAACTTACAAGTACCTCCGCCGCCCATGACTACATGGTTGGATTAGAGGGTTGCCGCGCGCCGCTCACATTAGACGTCACGCAACGAGTGCGACCGCTCCGTATTCTCACGCGCCGTGCGAGAACATTGTTCAAATTAAATAAACGCCTTTAACAACAAAAATGTATCATCACAAGTCTAATGCAAAGTATTGCTCATTTAACGGATGTGTGTCGAAAGCAACTTGAAAATTTTATTTTATTTATTTCACGAGAGCTACTTGAAAATTTGATTTTTGTTTGTTGAGATATCCCAACGATTATGGTGTCAAATTAAAGATCTAGTTCAAAAACCATTTTATATGTTTGAATCATGTAAATCGGTCCACGCGTTTAGGAAATAGAATTAGTATAGTGAAAATGTAAACAACCAGAATTTTTGTGGTTTTTGTTCTACGAGCTCAAATAGTGGGATAGGATACTTATATGATAATTATTTATTATTAGGTACGTGGTCAAGTAGGTAGATAGACGACGAATAAATATTATAGTAGCAGCGGCAAGTCGACAACCCTAGCGCGCCACTCCGCGCCAGACAGCGACAGCGTTAAGTGTTAGAAAAGAGCGGGAAGGGTAACATGAATATCGCGTTAGGCACTGAGTGCTTATGCGAGCTAAATTGCACTTTGTTGCTTAGTAGCAAAAGTCACAATTTCAATAAATTGGCTTGAGAAGTGATCCTTCTGTACTTTAGAACTTGTATATATTCTGTGCCCGAGATCCGCTTAGGGGAAAGTCGGATGTATTGTGCCAGTTTTCAGTTTATTTATCTCCTTGTTAAAAACTTACAAAGTATAAAATTACTTGTAGGTAAGTAGGTATGTCCTTAATCATATCCAGTGGCATTTTATTCCCGGTATTGCTTAATTTGCCCAAAATATGTGATTTCCTACAAGCCGTCAAATGGTACGATTCGGAAAACTAGTTGGGTATATTGTACCATAGGTATGATGAATTGGACCACTAATATATGATTTTTTACGCAGTTATAGGATTTTAATTAAAATTAATCAAAATATATTATTTTAACAATTCGTTTATTTATTTATTATTTTTTTACAAAATTAAACGATTCTTATTGTATGTAGTAATAAGTATCGAATGTCACTTCTTTATCTTAAGTCTTGTTTTTATTATGACACATAGACAAAACTTATATTTACGAATCAACAAAAATACCTATATTTTCTGAAACTAACAACTTTCTGAAAGTAAAACATTCTACATAAAATAAAACTTACAAAATAATATCACCATGACATGATTTTCTTTTTTGCTTACCATAATTTAACAAAAAATATTAAAGCATTTGGCTTTTATGTGCAAAAAATAAATTAGTATCACAATAAAATTATCTTCTATTAATGTATTTATCTCTTTTAATTCTAAAATAAAATTAATGTAGCTTCAATTGAAACAATTATCACAAATATCCAGATTAGAGGTAGGTATAGGTATCGCCAAATTTCTTGTTCCCTCTAAAGTTGCTGCGTATAGCTGCGCAGTAATCGAAAATGAGGTGTCAGCGGGACGGGGGCGGGTAGCGGAAGAGGACTTCACGATTCGTAGCGTGACGCATTCGGCTATGATTGCCTTCGGATAATATGTTCTATTACATTTGAAATTTGAATTTGTGTTCGAATCTTCCATAAAGTGCGCCAAAAATGCGCCACGGAACTTTAAATTATTATCTATTTGATATACCTATGTTGTGTTTTATTAGCTTGTTGTTGTTTTAGTTACATCTGTTGATTGTTATCTTATTCTAAGCTTTATACTCTTAGGCTAGCTCTTACTCAACTCTAGCTTTATACTAAATAGTAACTGAATATCACACATCTGTATCTGTGATATTCAGTTACTATTTTGTTTAATTGTTTGTCATCCACCAACAATATTCCTCATCTCTACCGTGAATCGATAAGGAAAATGGGGATGAATGTACGTAGATAATATATGCTTACAGCTTAGTTTACAGTTTTCAACATCTTTTTGCCGAAATATTAGACCTTGGTTCACATTTGGTTCATTACTTTGTGGTCACAATAAACTCAAAGTTAATTTATTTGTCATGGTAACAAAAAAATGTATATTGAAATATATATTGTATATAGAGTTATGGCACCTATTTTTAAATAAATAAATATTTTTTGTAAAGATTTTCTGTTTGACTGTACCTGCGCAAACACCTGCATGGTTCAACTTCAGAGAGCTCTAGAAGTTTGGCGAAAGCTATACCAGTTTCATGCAACTATTTTTACAACGAATGCATTGTATCCAATCCACTTTTGGACCAGTTCAGTCATAGTAGTTTCCGTTACATAAGGCACAAGTATCCTCTAAGCCGTCATCATCGGTGTCGTTATCCTTTCTCTCGAAAGCTAATACCTAATGCTCTTTCGAGGTCTTCTAGAGTCCATTTAAAATATTATCTTCTATCAATCTATAAGCAATAATATTTTTGTAAGCAAAATAATAGAAAAAATTTAAAAAAATGTCGTTTAAATCGTACCGGTACGATACAAAGAACTTTTAGTGGTATGATTCAACAAACTAGCCATCAAACTACAAAAAGAGTTTTTGAAAAATAACCTCAGAAATTAGCAACAACACAAACACAGATATTTGTAGTAAATTAAATCACTGATTCATATAAAATAAATAATAATTTTTATTCATTATTTATGAAGGATAGATCCTTACGTGTGTACTGTAAATTTTCGATCAAAACAAACGAAATAGATTTTTTTTACTGGAGTAAGAATTAACAGCCGCACACCATTGCAAAGTTATGACATTTGGCGCTAGAATCGCATATTTAACATTGCCAGTGTATAAAAATACTGCCGTTTAGAAGAAATCTGGAGGTGGTACGATTCATCCTGCGGTACAATACCTCCGACTCTCCCTGGTCTAACCAGATATGGCAGAATATCAACTTTTCCACAGAGCGACTGCCGCCTGACCTCCGCAACCCAGAGGGATAGCGATATTCCATGGTTTAGACCAGTATCAGATTATTTGAGAGTACTGACTCCCCGTAACGCCTGTCAAAGATCTTCATGACAGCCGTAACTGACGGTTTAATGTGCTCTCCGAGGCACGGGGCAAGCAATAATTAACAATTTAATACACACTTCACTTCGACAAGTCATTGGTGTGCGCCGTGGATTCGAACCCGATACCCTCTACATGGCAGTCCGTTGGTATCTCCACTAGGCTTTCGCTGCCTATGTAAATTTTTAACTAACCTGAAGAAGTGCACCGCTGGGTTGGCCAGTCCATCACTAGAACCGCCAGATAATGATCCACCGAGGTCGTCTGCGATCGCTTCATCGCACGCCGCCAATACCTCCTCGGCAATCATACCTGAACAAATAACACATTAGTTTATTTAGTAAGCTTCTAATAAATTGAGACCAGGATAAGACGATGATGATATAGAAATGTCAGAGATAGAAAATAAATGGTAAATAAAACATGTTTTTCATTAACACATTCGGCAAATGCACCCGTCAATACGGCACATCACGATTTATTAACACCTCATTCACGTAGGCTAGGTTTAGTTGACTGGTTTTTTTTTGATCAGGCGTTACCTGGCGTAACTCCAATGTACACTAATGGAAGGAAAGAGGATCCCACCACGCACCCTCGAATTGATCACCCCAACTATTGCAATAGGAAAAGGTTTATAATATCATACTCTAAACAAATTGTGATGAAAAATGATAAGGGATATATAGAATCATGCACAACCACTTCCTTTCTTAACAAAGCGGAAGCCAAGCAACGAAGAGATAAATAATGTTGAAAAAAGATAAGCACCACGGACATGAGCATTAAGGGGCCTAAATTGTGAACTAAACCTGTTTCTAGTAATATGTGTGGCGGAAACGTCTAAACGCACGAAAATTCGTCAAGATCTGTATAGTATACTACTCCAGAAGTTACCTCTAATTCCTTAAGCATGATATTACGTTCGATTTGCCAAAGAGTAACCACAAAAACTGTGCTACCATTGCTTAACTTTACCGACTTATCATGCAGAACTTGTCGAGATGTTCAGTCTCCATCTGCTTGGAGGGTCAGTTCATGCACTTGCGGTCTAATAGACCTGGCAGTGAAGGGGTATTTAATCCTACTTACCATGCAACACCCTGTCTAGATGTCCAGTCTCCATCTGCCAGACGAACACAGTGCCGTCGCTACAGCCCACCACCATGAAGTCGTCTGCGGGACGCCACTTGATGCTCACCACCGGAAACAGGTGCCTGGACGCTAGCGTCACGCACTTGCGTTCCGATAGACCTGGGGACGAAGGGTTATTTATTAGCTGTATGTGATGGCAACCACACTTTCACAGTTTTATCCCCTAAGACTCAAGTTCGCCGACAATAAATACTTTCGGAGCCATATCTATAACATTCTTATTATATAATGCAGTTTTGTGAGGTTGTACATGTATTTTATTGCACTGTCTTTTACTTATAAAAGTTTCAAACATTGAGGGGTGCGATTTAATAAAAATGGCCATCTCGTAAATATACAGTGATGGTAGGGTTAAGACATTTAACTCTTTAAAATGTGGCCTGCAGCTTTCTGGGAGTCGTAATTTACAAACAGCTCTGACACATTTATTTTATGCCTTAAAGATTTCTTCCCTATTAACAGAGTTCCCCGAAAAAATAATGCCATATCTTAATGCTGCTGAAACATAAGCCTTATAAGCAATTAGAACAGCTTTTTGATTAACAACTTTTGCTAACATGAATTGGGATATATGAGAATTTTTTTAATTTCTTACACAGCTGGTCAACATGCATTTTCCATGACATATCGTCATCAATCCATAAGCCAAGGAATTTCTGAGTATTACACTTAGTAATTTGCTGACCATCATAATTTACATTCAAATGTAATGTTTTTGTTATTTGTTTGTATTGAACTAGATTCGTTTTTCCTAAATTTATTTTGAGATTGTTACTTTTTAACCATTCTATAACACATTTCATTGATTCATTGATGTCTTTTTCGTATGCAATATCGTCACTATTTGCTATTTTTGAAAATATCAAAGTGCAGTCATCGCCAAAGAGCACCATCGGGGTGGTGACTACTTTTGGCAGATCGTTGATGTATATCAAAAACAGCAGTGGTCCCAGCACACTGCCTTGAGGCACACCATATCGTACATACCTGGAATCGGAACTATAAACTACTTCAGTTTTTTATTTAGGACATATACTATAGTCCGTTCACAGTTATTTTACCTCTAGCTGTTAGATTGGCCAACCTGGGCGTTGTGTTGCTATATTTGGTATATAATACTCCCATTTTAAATATACATTATTGTTAAAAATGTACTTATTTTTTTATTGCCTAAGCGATCGTATAAAATATTTGGAAGTAATGTTTGTAACAAAACCTCTTGATATTGGCATGGCTATATGCATATACATTTATTTTCTTACGAAATAACTAATTTTTTTTTTTTTTTTAATAATAATTATCTTTATTGTGGATCATAGGTTGGTACATAATACAGATGTTATAGTTTCAAAAATTATAGTTCAGCTATGTCCCGCCCATTGGGCATACAATGGTTGCAATCAATGGCGTAGGTACATGCATTTTAAAATACGGATAAATGTTTCACAAAATTGTATACAGGCAATAGTAATTAAAATTAATAATAAAATTCATGTAAAAGTAGATAATACTGAACACATCATGACTGAGGCACAGAGTAACTGAGTAGAGATTTGTCAGATAGGTACTCTGTTACTGCATAATAACATTTGTTTATTAGCAATTCATGTAGTTTATTTTTAAATGTATTTATGTTTGTTATCATTCTAATATCTTTCGGAATATTGTTGAATATGCGTGGAGCTGTGCAGAATATACTTTCGTGCATAAAATGTGTCTTAGAAGCGACTACGTATAGTTTATCCTCATGTCTTACACGTTTTCGAAAGTTGAATAGCTTGGAATTATTTTTTACAAATAGAGCAACCTCCAAGATGTATAGACTAGACAAAGGCAAGATTTTTAGTTCTTTAAAATATGGTACACACGAGTCGGTTTGGTGCAGATTAAACATAGCTCGTATACAGCGTTTTTGTGCTATAAATGCCCGGCTTTTATCTGTATTATAGTATTCTCTGTAGTATTATTTCCTATGAAGATAAGTGGTTATAATAAAATGTTGTCTATGTAATATATAAAGGTAAACGCATCTTAATTACGCCAACGTGAGGTTCTAATTATCAAATACAAAAACTGCAAATTTAATTTGCATATTTATTTTGAATAAGAATGATGTGGGTGTAATATTACACCTCTGCCTACCCCTGCATGGAAACAGGCGTGAGTCTATAAGAATGATCCATGTGGACTGCCAATGTTATGATGATTCGTAACTGCTGTCATATTCTGTATCAGACTCAGAATTGAATTCTATTATGAACCTGTCCATTTCAGCATCCGTAGACCCATCTGTTTCACGAAGCTTGTCTTCAATGTGGCGCTCATGTTTGCATTGTTTTTGTCAGTCTTCTGCAGTGATAGATTAAAAAGCTTCTTCAGCTAAATTCACAATGTTGGTTGCCTCTTGTCCTAAATTTTTGCTTGTGACTTGTCTTTTAATGAGACTCCACATAAGTTCAATTGCGTTTAGCTCGCAATGGTTTGGCGGTAATCTAACTACTTTGCGGCCATGAGCTTCAAGCATTTGAATTTTTGAAGCATTTCCACTAATATTGGGTAAAATGTTATGCACAGGTAACCCTATTTTACATTCCTGTCATCACAGAGTACAATTCCAACATAAAGAAAATAAACACCGACATCTGTCAGAGGTAAAATAACTGTGAATGGACTGTAACATGGTTACACAATACACACACGATTCGACTCGTTATGTCATGTAGCTTTAATCAATATAATAGTCGTTTTTACTTATCTGTGGCATTTCTCTCGACGAATCCTAACATGACGGCCCAATATTACTCGATTATGACAAATTTTGACAACTAAAATAGTAATAATAGTCATCATGCTCTCATACTACGAGAACTACACAAGTAACTAAAAATATTTCTTTAAAACAATAAAGATAATGACAGTCCCTAATTATAAATATTTACCTAATAACCTTATATGAAGAGCGCCACGCGAGAAAAGTTCAAAGAAAGCGAATTAGGAATCTCTGTGACCCATTTACGTTGAACGACAGAGAATTCCAGTTGCTTTGGAGTATATCAAAATCAATGGCTCTCTTTCTCATAGAAAGGCTTGCCACGGATCTCGAGCCTCATTCAGATGGCCTGCCTGTCTATTTAAAGATAAGTTAATATCATTATTAAGTATCAAAGATGCGCATGGGACCTCATTCTTATTCAACACAGTACCTAGGTAACAATTGTTAATACTTTATAGGTATTGACATCAGTTTCGAATTAAAACTAATCAACTTTTGAATTAAACAATATATAGTCCATTCACAGTTATTTTACCTCTAGCTTTTAGATTGGCCAACCTGGGCGTTGTATTGCTATATTTAGTATATAATTCTCCCATTTTAAATATACATTATTGCTAAAAATGTACTTATTTTTTTATTGCCTAAGCGATCGTATTAAATATTTGGAAGTAATGTTTGTAACAAAACCTCTTGATATTGCCATGGCTATATGCATGTACATTTATTTTCTTACGAAATAACGAATTTCCTATGAAGATAAGTAGTTATAATAAAAATATTGTCTATTTAATATACCTACAAAGGTAAACGCATCATAATTACGCCAACGTGAGGTTCTAATTATCAAATACATAACTGCAAATTTAATTTTCATATTTATTTTGACTAAGAATTATGTGGGTTTAATTTTACAACTCTGCCTACCCCTGCATGGAAATAAGCGTGAGTCTATAAGAATGATTCATGTGGACTGTCAATGTTATGATGATTCGTAACTGCTGTCAGATTCTGTATCAGACTCAGAATTAAATTTTATTATGAACCTGTCCATTTCAGCATCCGTAAACCCATCTGTTTCACGAAGCTTGTCTTCAATGTGGCGCTCATGTTTGCATTGTTTTTGTCAGCCTTCTGCAGTGATAGATTGAAAAGCTTCTTCAGCTAAATTCACTATGTTGGTTGCCTCTTGTCCTAAATTTTTGCTTGTGACTCGCCTTTTAATGAGACTCCACATACGTTCAATTGCGTCAGGCCTGGCGCACTTCGCATTTTAGGTACAAACTTACAAGTACCTCGGCCGCCCATGTCTACATGGTTGGATTAGTGGGTTGCCGCGCGCCACTCACATTAGACGTCACGCAACGAGTGCGACTGCGACCGTTTCGTATTTTCACGCGCCGTGCGAGAACATTGTTCAAATTATATAAACGCCTTTAACAACAAAAATGTATCATCATAAATAAGTCTGATGCAAAGTATCAACGGATGTGTGTCGAAAGTAACTTGAAAATTTGATTTCTTTTTTACGAGAGCAGTTTGAAAATAAGATTTTTTGTTTGTTGAGATATCCCAACGATTATGTCAAATTAAAGATCTAGTTCGAAAACGATTTTATCTGTTAGAATCATGTAAATTGGTCAACGCGTTTAGGAAATAACTAAGAATTTGTATAGTGAAAATGTAAACGACCAGAATTTTTGTGGTTTTTGTTCCATGAGCTCAAATAGTGGGATAGGATACTTATATGATAATTATAGGCTAATTATTTATTATTAGGTACGTGGTCAAGTAGGTAGATAGACGATGAATAAATATTATAGTAGCAGCGGCAAGTCGATAACCATAGCGCGCCACTCCGCGCCAGACAGCGACAGCGTTGTGTTAGAATAGAACGGGAACGGTTAAGTTAATATCGCATTAGGCACTGAGTGCTTATGCGAGCTGAATTGAACTTTATTGCTTAGTACCAAGAGTCGCAATTTCAATGAATTGGTTTGAAAAGTGAATCTTCTGTACGTTAGTACTATTTATTATTCTGTGATTGCGTTTAGCTCGCAGTGGTATGGCGGTAATCTAACCACTTTGCGGCCATGAGCTTCAAGCGTTTGAATTTTTGAAGCATTTCCACTAATATTGGGTAAAATGTTATGCACGGGTAACCCTATTTTACATTCCTGTCATCACAGAGTACAATTCCAACATAAAGAAAATAAACACCGACATCTGTCAGAGGTAAAATAACTGTGAACGGGCTGTAGTTAACTGTGTTATCTGTTTTCTGGAACTCAAATATGATTTGTTGAACTCAAAGACGATTATGAACTTGCATATCTAGTTCTGCGCGCGCATTTTTACATGGGATGAGATGCGTACCTAGTACTGCGCGCGCACGTGCGCATTGTTAGTTTAATTTGACGGAAAGATAACCAAGCTAAAGTGGCGGTGAACACCAGCCTTAGCATGGGAATTGTCTCATACGTTTATAGTTAAACGACTTTTATGGCACTACTCGTCGGCTGATCGCCATCCCATGGCCTTCGTAACTATTACGCATCCGTCCCATAGTCACAGCATTGCTTTGGCGGGAGGGGAAGAGTATCGCGCTTGGATTAGGGCTGGGTCTCGCCGCGATCCGCATGTCCATCTTATCAAAGCCCCATACAATAGAGCCACTAAGGTCTCCAAGAGGGCTTACATCAGAGCGGATGTTCAGCATGTTGCACGGTTCGGGAAAGATTTGTTGCCGCACCCAACGGGCAGCTGTAGATACTAAGCCCTGCAATCCAATTTCTGCCAGCCTTCGCTGCCCCCGTTGCGATGCCCTGATAGATCACTGGCTCATAGAGTCATGGACCGCAAGAGAAAGCTGACTAGCTTGTCCACCTCTTTGCGGCCAATTCCCGAATCGACGATCGTGATTCGCAGCCGCCTTCGATTATCCACTGTGGCCTTTCTATGCCTCTGATTCTGATATTCGTATCAGGCAATGCGATGTTGGTGCGACGCTGCGGTCTCTCGATGCCCAGAAAGCCAGTGGCCCTGACGGTATCCCCTTAAGAAATGCGCCCAAATCCTATGTTAATACGCTATTTCATCTATCTTGTAACTCTGGTGTAGTGCAGTAGTCTTGTAAAGGTGAACAACCAATTCCCAAAAAGGGGATCGTTCAGATCCAGGCAACTATCGACCCATTGCTATAACCCCTATGCTTTGCAAGGTGTTCAAGCGGATAATAAACACTAAAATTGTTCGTTACCTAGAAGATAACTCTCTCATCTGTGATCGCCAATATGATTGAGTGATTTTTATTTTTATTTTATTTTATTTGGAAAACAAACAACTATACACAAATTCTTACTTTAAATTTATATACACAATGTGATCTTTTAGCGCTTGTCACCCACCTCTGGGGTGAGTGAGGCTATGGACAGGCATGGGGAGCCACTGGCTATTACTCTCGACATTTCGAAAGCCTTCGATAGAGTATGGCACCTTGCGCTTCTTTCAAAGCTTCCAGTCTACAGCTTGCCACCACGATTATGCAACTGGGTTGCCAGCTTCTAGCATAAACGCCGTATTCGGGTCCTCTGTGACGGTCAGTTATCAAAGTTTCTACAGGTAAATGCTGGTGTGCCCCAGGGGTCCGTCTTATCGCCTACCCTTTTTCTTCTGCATTTCAATGATTTGCTCAATACTGGGTGCACACATTGCTATGCAGATGACAGTACTAAGCACGGGCGATATCTCGGTCACCCTGCGGCTAAGCAAGTCGACATGAGGCAAATAAGCGAAGACTTGTCGCTGAACTTGAGCAGGTTTTGAACAGAGCATCGCAGTGGGGTGCTGAGAACCTGGTCGAGTTTAACGCCAAGGTTGCAGCAGCGTACTTTCCGTATCATTCGGGATCCTCAATTACGCAGAGACGTTGCGTCAATGGCTGTTTTTTACCGCCTTTATCACGGTGAATGCTCCAATGAACTCTTTCAATTAATCTGCTACTCTCCCTTTCTCTCCTTTCCAAAACAAACCAACCAACACGGTCCGGGCCAAAGTGTCACTCTTACATGGAAGAACAGATATCGTCTCGCACTAAGCGATTCGGTGCCTACTACCTTTGCCGATCCATTAAGATGTTGAACTCATTACCTGCGCACGTGTTCCCTTCTTTCTACTATCCCGGTTAAGTGGGGCGTGAAAAAGCTTTTCTCTAGGCCATCAAAGTAGGGGCCATCGTGCCATTGTTGCATGATATCTTTTACTATGGAACTCAATGTACGCTCAAGATCAGGCGGCATGGAGACATTTTGATAAGCATCAATAAAAAAAATAAAAAATAAGAATAAAGTTTTAGGTTTTTCTATATATATATTTTTATACACTCAAGCCTGTATCCCCGAAAGGTTAGGCAGAGGTTTTATATTACATACACCCACATTTGGCCATGAATTTTTAGGTCGCACGTAATAGGGGGCGAGCCTATTGCCGTTACCGGGCACATCACCAGACTCCGTGCTGCTACTGAGAATTCGGCAAAACCCAGTAACACTTTTGCACGCCCCGGGAATCGATCCCGGGACCTCCGATCAGCAGTCGCATACGCTATCCACTGGAGCACGGAGGCACCAAATGTAAGTGGCGTTCCAAAATAGGGCTGCCACGCGAAAACAAAAAAGACAAGTGAAAACGGTTTTGCTTTGTAAACAAACCTTTTTAACCATGGTATGGAATTAGTTTATTTTTTCTGTTCTTCCACCACGGAGAACAGAAATAATAAAATAATTCCTTTATTAAAAACATATTTTTAGTTATCTAGTAATATTTTTATAGACTCACGCAAGTATCCCCGAAGGGGTAGGCAGAGGTGTGATAACACCCACATTTCGCCATGAATTTTTAGGTCCCACGTAATAGGGGGCGAGCCTATTGCCGTACCGGGCAAAGTTATCTTAGTCTTCTTTTTTATTCGGCTTGTTTGCCAATTCTTATTTTATAATCACTTAGGGCCGGTTTCAATATTTGATTCATACATGGATTTTGAGATTTGAGATTCATGTTTGACATATTTTGTATGGAGCTTATGTCAAAAACGAATCTAAAATCTCATAAAAATGGGTAGATCGAATATTGAATACAGCGGTTAATGAGGCCTACAGAATGTAGTCGGATGAGAAATATGAATATTACTTACTCAATAAAGTAACGCTGTGGTCCGAAGCAACGGAGCAGATGCATTTTTGAATGCGCGTCTGAAATTAAAACATCGAATTAGTATTTTCTTGAGTTAACGCGAATCTTTAAACCGAATGATCTAGAAACCAAGTTATTTATTACTATCCGACGTATCGATTTCTTTACAGGAATCGTGGTCACGGAAGACTGACATGGTGACATTTGTCTTTATCTTGAATGAAAAGTTATCTCTAAGTACCCGAACATTGTTCATCTATTGGTTTTACTATTTACGCAGAACGAGCTCCTACAACCGAGTTAGCTTTAAACTCAGATGAGAATATAGAAATATCTGACATGATATTAAATAAAACGTTTGTTATTAATGGACAGTCTTGTTCCCAAGTCAAAGAATCAAAAATTATAAATCGGATTCTAAGCACTGTGTACAATTAGAACGTATGTGGAGGAATAAGGTGTGGTGTTCCTCCAACTCGAAAGGAGGATCCTCTGTAGCCTGATCAGAGGATCCTCCCTCTATCAGACGATCTCTCCTGGTGATCGTGCCTGGTGGACTGCAGCCCGATGGAAATATTTAACAACTTGAATATATAGTCACCGCGTGCAAGAAGACTAGTTGCGCGAATCAGGATTCTAGTTCCCTCGCCCCCGTTAGATGTCGCCGTAATGATTGTCTGTGCCGTCGTTCGCTAGATGACCTCAGTGGTATGTAGTTATCGCTGCAGGTACTTACACTACAATTATGCGGCGGCACTATAAGCTGCGTAATTTCCCCGGCGTGAACGCAGAACCTATGCAGCAGAGCTCCGCTGAACAGATCCCATAGACACACCGCGAAGTCTATGCCACCTGACACTAGGTGGGCTTTGTCGTATCTGTGGTACATGAAAAGAGTTTGTTGTTACTTTTGGTATAGTGCTAACCTATTAAAGGCTGATTGTATAGAAACTTTGGAATTAAACTACAGTTTACGGATTTTATGGCGTTATATTGGTTTCACTGAGTTATTACATTTAAACCGAATGATCTAAAAACTACATTTTTTTTATTTATTACTAGCCGACGTTTCGAATTCTTTACTGGATTCATGGTCACGAGTCACGACAGACTGAGGTGATATTTGTCTTTATCTTGAATGTATAAGTTATCTTAAAGTACCAGAACATTTTTCAACTATTGGTGTTACTATACACTTTACCACACCAAAATCCGTAAACTGTAGTTTAAGTCCAATGTGAAACATTCACGTAAACCCATGGAGATATTATGTATAGAAACAACTTTGTTCTGAAGCTTTACCAGCATTTCTAAAAAAAAATAAACTGTTCCATGCATACTGTCTAGCTAAAGTTCAATTTTGTATCTATGATAGACAATGGGGAAGTTTCCTGCAACTGAAATAAATTATACAAGTATTTTTATCTAGTGAAACATATCGAAATAATAATAGTTTCATACATCAATTAACGTTAAAAATTAGTTATCATTTTTATCGTCAATTTATTGATAATAAGTATTCTACTTGACAGCAAAACACTATGACGTCACTACGTCATATTTCATACAAAACCCTTGGCAAAGGTCGTTTTTGACATTTCATTAAAAGTGCTTGATTTGACTAGTTGGAAAAAACCCTATTCATACTTTTCTCATTCGCCATACTGTCTTGTTGATCTCGCCGCATCAATGTGCACGTGGGATTGGGAGGTCTCGGGTTCGATTTCCGGGTCGGGCTAAGTTTTATTGGGTTTTCCGTTAGGAAATTCTCAGTAGCAGCACGGAGTTTGGTAATGTGCCCGATACGGCAATAGGCTCGCCCCCTATTACTTGGAACCTAAAAATTCCTAGCGAAATATGGGTGTAATATTACACCTCTGCCCACCCCTTCGGCGATACAGGTGTGAGTCTATAAAAAAAAATATATAAAAAAATCTCCATATCCACTTGCCCTCCCTTAGGCTAACGGCTGACGACGCCCTTGAAAGCTCAAATAAAATTGTAATACCTTTGATGCACATGGTGCGGGTACAGGAGACAGTTGACGCGGCCGATGTGGCCGTGCAGCAACTGATGTGGTGGCCAGTCTGCAACAAACACTCCATTATTTGTATACCGACATTATTTTGTGACAACGTTTATCGTCATCATCATCATATCTACTGTCCCACTGCTGGGCACGGGCTCTTCTCACTATGAGAAGGGTAACACCAGTCCACCAGGCTGGTCAAGCGCGGGTTGTCAGACTTCACATGACTTTCGAGAACGTTATGGAAAACTCTCAGACATGCCGGTTTCGAGGCCCATCGATGCCGATATAAGGGAGGCAAGATAACAGTGATGTTGCTGCTGCTGATCTGATCCGAGAAGGCTGCTTCAGATCACCAATCTGGAGGAAGAAAGGGGTGGGGTTCCTCCAACTCATCATCATTATCATCCACAGCCC
Organism: Euclidia mi; assembly: GCA_944739405.2. Lineage (NCBI taxonomy): Eukaryota > Metazoa > Arthropoda > Insecta > Lepidoptera > Erebidae > Euclidia > Euclidia mi. Next base: position 9,420,041 of record OX123208.2, read on the forward strand.
GACTTTGTCCACTGCTGAACATAGTCTTCTCTTTGTTCATGCCATTTCCCTCGATCTTGTGCTAATCTAGCCCAGGCTCGGCCGCGATCACAAGAAGGATTCTCTGAACAGGCTAGGTGATCGTGGCTGGTGAACTGCAGACCGACGGACGTATTCGAATACTTGTATACAAGTCAACTCGTGCGCGAACTCTACTAGCGCGATTTAGGACTTTAGTCCCGTCTTGTCCGTTAGATGTCGCCGTGATGAATGTCTTCAACGTACGATAGATGGCGTCAGTGATATGTAACTCCCACTAGACATTTACTCTTCGTCCTTTCTACTTATAAACAGTACTTACCATCCAACTGCTGATGGTTGCCGTGCAGCAGCTGCAGTTGCACGGTGTGCGTGGCGTTCACGATCACTATGGAGCCGTCCTCTCTGCCTACCACCAGGCGGTTAGCAGCCAGCAGGTATATCGACGCTGTCAGTTTTATCTCTGAAATATTATGCCCAACACTGGTGAGTTTTCCCGAGTAGGAGCTAATGGTAACAAGGCTGATCCCAAGGGGTGCTTAGAGCCTCACCGATGAAGAAAAAAAGGAGACAAGTTTGGCTATAAGCTTGTAGGGTAAATATCTATATATATCTAGTAGGAGGAACATCACACTTTATTCCTCTACAAGCTAATCCAAGGACGACAAAATAAAGTTTTAGGTGTTCACACCTAAACATCTTTTTCAAGGCAATCTGAGAAGTAATCATTGCCATATACACAATCGATTACGTTTTCGCGATTTGTAACTTATACAAGTTTTTTTTAAATGGTAATGGAGTGATTAAAGTCGGCGAACAAACAGGCACAGATTTTTATGAAATTTTGCAGTATTATATCTTTTGTCCAGATAACCTACCATGGCCGGGCAAAGCCGCGTGCATAAGTTAGCTATCCATAAGCTAGTTATTCATAAAGTTGTTGAACAAACCTGGTTCATCCGGTAGGTGCAGTTGGTCCAGGATACCGACGGGACTGGGGTTCATCTCAGCCCATGCCAAGTCCAGACTCGTCATCACTATTGGCGCGTGCGCTGTTGAATAATACATAAAAAAATTACTTCTGACAGGCAGCGATAACAAAAGGTAAGCTGAGGTGTATACACACCCACATTTCGCCAGTTATGTTAAGGTCCCAATGTAATAAGTAGGCATGAGACCGATATATCAAAACGAATCTGAAATCCGATTGCAGTCAGAAATCGTATCGTATCGATATTCCAATGTGTAAAAACCGATTTTAGAAAAAGTAAAACAATACTACGATAACGCAAACTACACAAATCCGAACCAAACGGTGCAAGCGCAACCAAACTACAAAGTAAATCTAAAGCTTACGTTTTCGATAGTTTTCATATTCATTCGTTCTTTTTCACACTACCAAACGACTAGTTAGTTAGAATGAGAGAGAGCGAATTTCATTTCCTTTTGCTTTCTAACTTAGCGATCCGTTGAAAGAGCGAAAGAGATGAAGCGAATTGTAGAGAATTTGTCATTTTGGATTTGGGCGGTTTTATGAATCGCAGATTGAATAGAAAAAATAAAACTAAATATCGAGGCGATTAATATCTAATTCAGATTGCAGCTATTTAATGTTTATTTTGAAAATTGCAAATAGTTATTAGGAATTTATGTTTGGCGAGTTTTATTTGACTTGATTGGTCTCATGCCTAAAATACAAAAAGATTTCGATTGTTTACGTTTGTCGTACGCTACGCTCCAACATCGCTACTGAAATCGATTTCTAAAATCGGTTTTTGAAATCGATTTCAAACTCAAACTTAAATATGTTTATTTCCATAAAAATGTTTAAATTTTTTGGACACGTCAGAAGGTCATACATATAAAAAAATTAAAAAAATAACTTTAAATGCATATTAACATAGTTGAGCATTGAAAAAAAAATGCCTGTTCAGAAAGTAGAGCCTCGTGAAAAGAATCAGGCAAGAAACTCCGGGCCACTCTTTTGTTCGTCTTGATTCTATACAATTTTTCGAAACCTGAAATCGGATTTTTATCGGTTTGCGTAAAAATCTGAAAACACCCATGCCTATTAATAAGCGGTGAGCCTATTGCCATCTACCGGGCACATTATTAGCGAGCGATAATTAACATTTTTAATACACACATAACTTCGAAAAGTCAGAGGTGTGTGCCCAGGCAACAGGTACCCCACCTGGGGATCGAACCCGAGACCATTGTCTCGGCAGTCCGTTACGTACACCAATACGCTATCACCGCTATTAGATAAAAAAAATTAAGATCTGAGAGATACGGATCAAGGAGGTACGCTAAAGACCTTTAAATCCTTCCAGTTTCAGTTTTCTGCCAAAGACAAATGCCTTGTTGGTCTACCACTTAAAAATAAGCCTTAACCCTTTGTGTACGGGTGTCATCTATAGTTGATTTAGCGATGTCATCTCTGAATACGGGTGGCGACTATTGTTGATTTGAGAAAGGGCCTCCTTTAAGCCGCTGTATTTTCAAAACTATACCTTTTTCCCTTGAGTTAAAGGTCAGTATATGAAGTCGATAAAACAGTCTTTTACTTAAAAAAGTATAAATATATTTCCATAGATGGCATGCAAATAAATTAAAATCGAAAATTCCCCTGTTTTCACTGGCAACTATTGGTGCCACCCGTATTATGACATGTCAAAAAGTTTAAACTCTAATGGCGGCATTTAGTGTTGTGTAGAAATTATCGTCGCAGTTTTTATGTGAGTATTATAGGTTTCTTAGCATAATTCGATATATTTTAGCTATATTACAAATAGTTTTTACGTAAAGATTACGTTTTTATTTTTTTATTTATGCTTTTTATTTTAAAATATGCTTAAAGATAAAATACATTGTTCTTTATTCTTTATCCCTATACTAGGCATTTATGAAATCAACCACGTCACAACGCGGATTCATCGACCGCTGTATCGATACATGCACATCACTAGTATGCGCCAAAAGTTATAACGTAACCTTGATTGTTTTAAAACTAAGTTTTTATTGAATATTTTTGGCTAAATTCAGTGTTTTTGTTGACAAATGTGTTAGAAAATATTTTTGTCGTGATTTTAAATGTAAATTCTCTTAAAATTAAGTGTTGATTGGACAAAAACAGTGATAACTTCTTACCCTCAATTTTTGGCTATAATGTGGAAATTAGTAAAGGAATTTGAATGAAACTAATATACTTCAAAGATGATTGAAATAATAAACAAGTGTACAAAATTTCATGTGTCTAGGTATTATATTTAAAGAGATACAGCCAAATGAAAACATAGCATATTACGCTCGCGCGCGAAAAAACCCCCGAATTGAGCGATGACATTGCTTTTGAAGCCCCGTATAGAAAGGGTTAACAAAACAAAATTCCTGTTTCCCCACTGAATGCTCACATAGATGCAAGGGCGTCGACAAGGGGGTGGCATCGGGAGCAGCTATAGAGCCAAAAAAAGCAACCATTGTTCCGTGAAACTTTACACTTTGGACTCTGTACCGTTATTATTACTGTACATGTAAGGCTCGTACTACAAGTGAAAAGCTTCATGTGCTCTCGACTCTACCTACAATTCATACTTTGCTCGTTCTTCTTCCTAACTTGCGCCCCTAGGGCATCGACTGGCGACGCTCTTGCATAGATGCCTGTTAAACTACAACTATACTCACGAGGCGTCTGGTTAGGCGTGGGCACGGCGGCGTCGTCAACGTTCCACAGAGAGACCACGCCCGCAGAGTCACCTCGTATCGTTGTTTGCCACTGATGTTATTATGAACCATATTTGTAAGATTTTGTCCTGGATAATAGATCCCTTCACCGACTACATCGACTAACCACCAGGGATGCTGAAGACCGTGCGAAGTTGAGATACAGCCAGAAAGCGGACCTTGGGCACCAAGGCGTAGGTTTTGAATCGCAACCGGATCAGCGCTAGGATGATGATGAATAGATCTCTCAGCTTCAAGCTCCATCAATTCAAAAGAAGCCTCACCCAAGATAAAATCCTGGTTTTCCTTCTGAATCCTCACACTTATGCCTGTAAAACTACACGTTTCTCATCTATGCCACTATAACAGTGTGTATACTCACATGACGTCTGGTTAGGCGTAGGCACAGCGGCATCGTCAACGTTCCACAGCGACACGACGCCCGCAGAGTCGCCTCTTAGCAGCAGCCGGCGTTGTTTGCCGCCCACCGATGTTATTATGAACCGCATAGCCGGAGGACATGATAGCAGCTGGCGACAAAAACGATCATTATAAAACGTCTAGCCAAGCACCGGCTCGAACACAAGGCTCCAAGGCGAGGGCCTCGGACCCATTATATAAATTCTTAATCCGTCACCACACGGATATGCCTAATAAATATGAGCATACCCTTTATAGAACTGTCTGGTCAGCATGGTAAAGTCATCTCTGTACCATCGACTCGAGAAGAAGAAGAAGCATGGTAAAGTAGGCCATGTCCTCTTATAGTCTCAGACACTAATAAAGAGAGGGTTATATGTTCACAAAATGTTTTTTTTTATTGTATCGCGATGGTCTTTACAAACATTCTTTCAAGAGTTACAGAAGTCGAAACAACATTAATTATTAGTGGAGCATACAAAATGTCCCGTATGGGGACGCACGACGCACCCGGTCCAACTCACTGCGCCGGGTGTATTGTGATATCCCAGAACATATACAAGAATAGCTTACCTTATTATCAGGATGGGCCAGTATACCGAACAGCACAGGACTATCGTGATCGACCGTCGGTCCGTGGAAACCTTTGTGATCCGGCACCGAGCTACAATTAACACATCGTTTAATTAGCACGAGAAATTATTGCAATGGTACATTTGGTAAGTTATACAAGTCTATTTAGCGGGTGCTTCTCGCGATAACTAAGATATTTAAGGTATACATACCTCGGTAATATCCGACGTTTCGACCGACTGGCACCGGTCGTGGTCGCGGACGGCCTTAAGTATCTTAGTTTACGCAAGTAAGCTCTGCTAAATAAACTTATATAAAATATACAAATCGCGGCAGTTTATTGTTTCAAAGGCCTTGTCACATTGGGCATGCGCGTTCCACGAGCGTACGTTCGGCGTGCGCCTGGCGTTCACTTTATACTACAGAGTGCACGCGCAGCGCACGCCCAATGGAGAGTCGGCCTTAAGTCATTTGACGACAGGGCTTTTCAGAGACAGGACAAACATGTATATTTTTGAAGCCCAATAATTTCCCGTCCCTCTTAAGTCCGAAAGAGCGATATTGAAAACTATAATGGTATCGTTTGTTGTTACAGTTTTCTTGGTAAATTCTGTTTTGTTGAGTGCAAGAAAGCTGTAATAACAAGCCGATTCATGAAAACTGTAACAGGTTATACGCTGTAAATTACAGGTAGACACGTCTTATAAAGTAATATAACAAATATAGTCTATTCAGCCAGTCAATAAATATTATATTATTTACTTAATGAACGATATTTTACTTGTCGATACGATGAGGCAGTCTTCTTGCGAAATCTGTTGAAAAGCGACTCAATAACAACCGTTGCAGCACGATATTTTTTTGCCTCCTTATATTAATTACTAACCGTGTTAGTTCAGTTAGCGTGAAAACTCAGTCTGCAGATCATAAAAATTAAAAAAGAAATACATCCTTTCAAACAATAGAAGGTAAAATCATGGAACAACATTAAAGGCATGTATAGAAAATAATTTGTATAGAAATGTATTGGAAGTATGAAAGATCCGAAAAACATTGACAAAACATCAACTAACAGCTTTAACAAGAGTAAGAACATTATCGAAAATGTGATTACATTTTAAAGGAATCATGCATCCGTGTTTGCACTTCTTAATGAAACGGAAAAGTTTCGCATGTTTATTTGTCAAAGACATGTCATTGTCCTTCTCAATGTAATTTAAATAATAGGAGATAAATTATGCCTCAGAATACTGCAAACAGTAGACAGATTCATCATCATTCTAGCGGTATACTGGTTGCACTCAAAATGTCTTTTAGGCACAGGACCGCGCACTAAGCTAACCAGATTTAACGGAATATAAACTTTTCTAACAAACGGTGAAGTTTTGAAAGGATAGGTACAACGATATTTGTAAGGACACCGCAAGGATAGTACTTTACCTGAATGCCCTAATAGCGCCTTAGAGTTTGCTAGAATATGTTGACATTTGAAAGTGTGCGCCAGGATAAAATTAAGGCCTCCCTCACATTGGGCGACAGCGTTCCTCGAGAGTACGTCCGGCGTGCATTCGTACTCTGTAGTACAAAGTGAACGCCGGGCGCACGCCGAACTGACGCAGAGCGTACGCTCGAGGAACGCTCATGACCAATGTGAGGGAGGCCTAAAAATTATTTAAAGTAAATACAGATTTATACATAGAACCGCAGTCCTTAAGGATTTCGTGTGCCGATTGTAAGTAGGTTCTGGCCCCAGTTTAGTTCGTAGTTGGCACCGGTGGCGGCGCTGGCGTCGTTCTCCATCTCTCTTGCTGTCGTAGTTAAGATACACTGGGAGAACGTCTGTACACTGGTGGAACGACTGCCACGCCGCCAAGACAATTTGGGTCGCAGAGTATGTCTTCAGAGAGCTCATAGGAAATGCGACTCTATGTAAATACCTGAGCTCTTTGGTAGCGCCATGTTTTGACAACTTGTTGACAGATGACATTGTTACCATGATAGTTGGTTTACTTATTCTCATGAGTTTCCGTATTAATATTTATTAACATGCTGAATAGACGATAAAAAAAATGATGGGATAGAATTTCTTGGGCAGAACTTTACAATACATGTATATTTCAGATAGTAATATTTGAGAAGATAGTCCTAAAGTATCTATAGTTATCTCTATTCTATAAGCTATCTATTAAAGAATGTTTAGTATCAAATTGTATAGCAATTTTGTGTGATTTGTTACATTTACAGTGTATACGTATATAGTATGTTGTACTTAAACACTCTCATCAAATCTATTTGAGTATGAAGATGACGGGTAGATATCAATATATTGTATTGTGAAAGAGATATAATTTAGTGAGACCTTTATATGTGTAATTATTTAATTACACTTTTTGACCGGCTCGCTTTTATTAAGTAGGTCAAAAGTCGTGCATATCAGGCTATTCAGTAATTTGTTTATTATTTCTATTTTTTTAAATACTACTTACAAAAATAAACCATTTTTACGAAAATTTTACGATATTAAAGTTCATATGAAGAAGGATTCCTAAAGGCTAATATTTCTATGAAACACAATGACACCAGGCAATATAGAAGGGATATTAAAAATTATTTTTGGCTTCTGCATAACCACCAATTTTAAACATATGAGAACACAAAATATTGAAATCTCGCCCTTCATAGTAACACTCACTATTGTAACAATGTATATACAACTAATAAACTGAAAGAGATGGTATATACAACTAATAAACTGAAAGAGATGGATATATTGTGAAAGTGCAGCTGCAAATAAAATATACAGTCTAGTAAAGGACTAAGTAGGTACTTTCTACATATGCCAGTCCTTATAAAGTGTTTGAGGGTAGGACTAGGGCAAAAAGGTTAGGCTACGGTCATAGTGTAAGCGATAGCGATACTATATTGTGTGTTATTTACAATATTTACAAACAAATCTGAAAGCCGACGTTTCGGCTCTTGTCGAAACCTCGGCTTATCTTAAATAATGTAGTTTCTAGATAATTCGATTCAAATCCAAAAACTAAAATATTTTGATAGAATCCGTAAAGCGTGGTTTGATGTTAAACATATCTGACATCGAATGTAACCCAATCTTACACTAAACTCTTTTTCTCCCTTTATATATAAAAGTAATTGTTTCAAAGTGCTATAATACACCTTAGATGGTGCCTCATGTCATTAGACAAAAAATTCTAACGGCTAACTGATGCGTGCATTTATATGGAGCTTTACTTCCAACCCTCACTATACCACCTTAAAGTGAGAAAATACTCTTTCGTAGATACCCAAATTATAAAAAGAGCCCAGTTTGGAAATGTCATGTCTCTAGCGTCAAAAGTTTAAACTCTACAAAAATGTCTTAGTCAGGATAAGTCTTTCTATAGTATAGTTTTTTATGTATCGCTACCGCTTTCAAAAACTAACTGAACAAAATCGACCAAGCTTAAAATAGGTGCAAGCAAATAAACTATCTACAAACGAACAGACAAACATAGATTGTGCTGACCTACTGATAGCCCGTCCGCGAAGTTTGCTATAAAAGAAATATTTATATCTTCATATATTATCGTATATAATATAGCTTTATCTGTAGATTAAGGTTAAAGCTGTTAAAAATATTGCCATTTTCGGCTTAAATTATGTTAGTTTTATTTAATAATGGACGGATTTAAGGGTCATCCGTAAGCAACGTATATAAATTATGGTCTAAATTATGGACTATATTATTCAAGTTGCGTTGCTTACGGATTCCCCCCACACATATCCAAATAAATATCTATAACATTAGCATATTGTGCTTTAATGAATATCTACTGATGATAACAATATTTTACCAATGACACATGCCAATTTTAAACTAAATTTCAAACGATATAAATCAAACACATCCTTATTCCATGTATGTTAAAATTCAAAATGCTATGTCAATATTAATGTAAACTGATTTTGATTTTGTGTGTCATAGTCATGTTGTGATGTAGTATTTTGATTTTGAGAGATAAGTAAAGTTGGTGTAATTCACAAATGCGCAGAAGGGGTTTTGTTTCAGGCCGCACTACGGATAATCGCGCGCTGGTTTCGGCCGCGTCAACTTGTAACATGAATATTTAAATACAAACGAACACACTGGCGGTATTTGCTGCGCCTAATTCATTTGCTACTGTAGCGATAGCTACATGCCACTGAGGCCCATCTATCGTACGATAGCGAAGACATTCAACACGGCCACATCTAACGGACACGACAGAACTACTTATTTGCTCAAGCACCAAAAGGGAGACTGGCACTGTTTCTCCATATCACCGACTAAACAGTAACCTATCTAGGAGTACAGTACTTCAGTCATTCTGATTGCAATTCGAACCCCTCTCCACTCTGCCCCAAATTAAATGAAACAGTAACATTGTTACAGAGATCTGCCACTGCTTCTCAAGACGCCTTGGTTTCTTACAGAAAAATGGAGTGTATGAGGCGAAGCGCACACACTAGCAGGCCGCACTGTCTGCACAGGGCTGAATTATATGAGAAAGCCGAGCATGCCTACAGCTACAGCACATTTTATTAATTTATCAGTTTCTGCCTGATCTCGTGGAAATTTCGAAAATACCCTTCTTATTGCACCCCTACGGTCACAAACAAAATGCCAAATTTCAGCTTCTTGCGCCCAATAGTTTTGGCTGTGCGTTGTTTATCAGTCACTCAGTAACGCAAGATATCATCATCATCAACCCTGTATATAAATTGTCCCACTGTTGGACACGGGCCTCTTCTCTCTATGAGAAGGGTAATGCCATAGTCCACCACGCTGGCCAAGCGGTTGGCAGACTTCACATGTCTTTCGAGAACATTATGAAGAACTCTCAGACATGCAGGTTTCCTCACGATGTTTTCCTTCACCGTTTGGCAAGCGATAATTAACAATTTAATACGCACATAACTCCGAAAAGTCATTGGTGCGCGCCGTGGATTCGGACTCGGATCCTCTGCGTAGCAGTCTGTCGGTCTCTGCACTAGGCTATCGTAGCCATGTCAACGCAATATATTCAGGGTAATTTTTTATGTAGTTCGGATATTTTAGTATGTTATACATTTACGAAAATTAATAAACATGTATTTTTTATTTTTTTGTTTTACCAAAAAATAACAAAGTTATCGCTTATTAAAGAATATCTACTTGAAACAGATGTTCATGGTCACCCGATGGCTTATCAGCTGTGAGCTCGACGCGACACAATAAAGCGCGCGGTCGCACTGCGTAAAGGTTGAACGACTTGTACCTACACCGATCAGATACTGTGTTCTAGCTTCAAAATTATTGTTATTCACGTACCTACCGTGCTTCATCAGTCCATAGGATGTTCGCTTCGGCATGATTAATAAGCCATTCACACAAGACTCGTCGTGGTACTTGGTCTACTTCCTGAAGATGTTGTACCGGCTGGTAATGGTACGGATGGAGACCGGCTGCGTTTAACAGTCTCCACAATGCGGGCTGGCTCACACCGAAGCGACGTGCTGCATCGTATGCGCTGGCTCGTGGATCCCTTTCGAAGAACTCGAAGATCAAGTCTTCGACGTCAGTAGCCAGGCGAGGTCTGCCATACCCTAGTGCATGGCTAGGGGTTGTGAACTGGCCATGATCCAAAAGCCTTTGGTTGGCCGCTAAAATAGTCCGTTCACTTGGAACTACTGGGTTGTTTACTCCTTGAGCTCGCATACGAGGTACACTTTCTTGTTCGTACATTGTTCTAGCTGCACGAAGGCTTTCACCACTGAGTAAATAAACTAGTAGTATTTCGTAGCACTCGCGATTTGAAAATCGTTGGGACGTCATTCTAACGATTTACGACCGGCGAGTGCGTCGACGCTTGCGCGAAATTGCGACACGTGCCACTTTCTCGATGCGCCCGCGTTGACTGGCGCGCGGCCGGCTCGTGGATTGTTGGCCCCGAACCCCGCGTCCTGCATCCCGCGTCCCGTACCCCTGTCGCATCGCGCGCAAGTATTATTGCAACGAATAACGTTGTGTCTATGATTTGATGTGATGTGATGATGTCGGTAAAGTTAAAAGCAACGCTTGCACAGGTCACCACTTGGATGGGTGACCACGTGTGGCATTTACATCAGAGCGCCTTTACTTCTGAGGGCACGTAAATCTGTCGGGTCCGGTTCTTGTCTCAGGATAAGACTCGTTAAGCCATGTAGAAGGCGTTCGGGCGGTCCGAAAACTCCGATACACGAGTTAGCCACACACTCAAAGGAAAAAGACAAATTAGATATTTATTTTCTTTGATTTACAGAATAGGCTTGTGTCCAGTAAGAATCAATCGGTTTGATTGTAGTATCTATGGATTCATTATGATTTTAATATGTCAATAAAGTTTATTATTTATTATAAAAATGTAAGATTAATGTTATTTTTAGGATTCTAAAACTAAAAATAATGTATTTATTCTTGTGACAGTGAACACCAATCAGAGAGCATTACGTCAAACAGTACGTCCGCCATTCATGTTGTTGACGTTTTAGTAGTAAACTTTCTACCTGTCAAATCGAATATAACAAAATAAAAGTGGGTACATTAGTCCAGACTTCATTCACGGTTTGTTTTGTTTTGGACTTTATGATATCACTCAACTGCCATGATGGTTTACAGCGTTTTCGAGCCAAATTCAAAAAGGTTTTTAAAAGTCGTAATTAGTAATGTTGCTGATAGATTTTTGAAGAAAAACTCAGGTACCTATTTCAGTTTAACATCTAATAAAGAAACGAATCAATCGCTAATTACATTTTAGGACACAAGCCTATAGCAGCATCTAAGTCACTTTTATAATTTTAATCCTTTAATATTACGTGGAACATTTTGCGCATTCGTGAATTACAAGAACCTCTATAATATTAAGTAGTAGTGAAAAATAATCAACATTTTATGTTTAGTGTTACACAGAAGTGTGATGTTATAAATATATTTTCATATGCAGTTCTGACACAATGTTTTTATTATAAATATAATACTGTAATAAAAAGCTTACAAATTCATCCATGTATCGGGAATCGAACCCGTAAAAGTTGTTCTGCTTATGTTTATAAGCAAAACATTTTTTTTTATAATATCTAACAATTATTCAGCTGACATTAAATTATATAGCTTGTCATAGCTTTGATATAGCATTCATTAGCTTCAATACATAGTATACAACAAGCTTTATAAATGTAGGAAAAATATGATATACCTAAATATTCATCCATCCATAAAAATATTTTGTTGTTTTTTTGAACTAATGTGGATACCAAATACAGTTATTCAAATTATAAAATATTTATAAAATAAAGGTAGGAGCTCACTTATTCGTTCGCAATATTAGTAGAAAACGTAATAAATGTAAAATCATAATTTTAGTAACCATAATTTTAGACGAAAATTATAATAAAATATTTCATAACACGATAAAATATTTGCCCCATTTTACCTACTGTTCCTAGAATGATATTAGGACACACTGGATCTTTAATGTGGAATTAAAATAATCGTATTAGTAAGAGATCCGTAGAAGAGCGACCTTCACCTATCTGATAATTGGATGAAAAGTATTTTATATCAAATTTTGCATGTTAAAATATATATCGCGTATGGTTTGGCAAAAATAATCCTGTTCAGACAAGGAAAAGTGAAAAAAAAATACTTTTCATTTAATATACGCACATACGAGTTTAGTGAATAAATTTAGTACTAACCGAATGTACGAACCCCAAAGGTGACGTAAACATTAGGTTGTCTATTTTTTCTGGCGTATTTACAGGGTTGGCAGGTATAAACACTTCGACAGTTAAGTTGATACTATTTATATTTATCAATATCTTTAATAGACAAATCTTATATTAAAATTAGAGGACGCCAGCAGCTACGCCTGCATTTTTTTTTAATTTACCCGTTTTGGCCGATCCCGTGAGAATTTCAGGAAATCCCTTCTTAGTGCACCCCTACGGTCCCCAAGGAACATACATGCCAAATTTCAGCTTCCTGCGCCCAATAGTTTCGGCTGTAGCGTGTCTGTCAGTCAGTCAGTAACGCAAGGATTTTATATATTAAGAAGATGAGCGCTACGTCGCTGCGAACACAATGATATGGGGTTGTCTGCGACAAACCTGTCAGGAAAAGCGGTTGGCAAGTTTTTTCGCGATATATTTTTAATGCATATTAAAAAATATATCGCGAATGGATTGGCAAAAAAAAATTTGATATAAAATACTATTCATCCAATTATCAGATCGGTGGAGGTCGCCCCTCTTCGGATCTTAGACTATACAGGGTGTTAATTTGCATTTGCAAAATATTTTAAGGGTTGAATATACTAATACTATAACTAAATACAAATTCATGAAAAAATAAGTCACAAAAAGTTTTAAAAAATGTTTCGTTATCATACACTTTGAAAATTAACTCGGTGTATTGACCTCCGCGCCGCCGCCGCCGCTCAGCTGATCGCCATTGCAGGTGCCTAACACACAGAAGCACACGTACCTACAGTGACTACGCGATACAGTCTTATTTTGCACGATTCAACAGTTTATTCTGATTTACTATCTAAGTAACATTTAATGAAAATAGGGTCTTATATCATCTGTGCGATGTTTGAAATAATTTTAGGTTATTAAGTATACTGTCTATGTTGTATTATTAAAATATTATACAAATGCAGATCAACACATTGTATGGTTTGAAACGGACGACCAACTTTCGCTTCGCTTGAAATTCCCGATTGTCCATGATTCATCAGGTAATCACAATTTTACGGTTACGAAATATAAGTTCATTCAAACCAAACGAGTGACACTTTCGACAATAACCAACTGAGTATATGTAACATAATTTGCCTAACTCTTCCAATTCAAACGCCAATTTATAAAAAAAAAGGTTTCTAAAATCCAAAAAGTCTTTCTAAATCCAAAATTTCCAAAAAGTCCATCAAAACACCGTCCGAATAAACGAACTCCCACTTAAACAACACAGAAATCCAAAAAACCTAGCCTAACAACCAACAATCAGTCACCACACACGAGACATGACAACTTATTACAGTCACTTACTTGGCGGGCAACCTATACAGATATCCCTTGCCCTCTGTAGACCAGACTAGCACTCGGTCAGGGGCTAGGAAGTCCCCGGACATCCAACGTTCACCGGTCGGCGCTTGGATAGAACACAGGACGGAGAAATCACCTGGGGATGAAAGAATATGGTCAAAATCAGCATCGTCTTCTAATCTTTTCATGTCAATTTGACTGGCCTGTTCAGTGATCCTGACTGCTAAGCTAGTGATCGTGAGTTAAATTCCACCAGAATATTTAGAGAAGCACTAGCTGACCCGGCAAACGCTGCTTTTTTTTTTTTTTTGAAAAATAGATGTTGGCCTATTCTCATAGATACCGGATAAGCACAAATAATTTCATCAAAATCGGTCAAGCCGTTTCGGAGGAGTATGGGAACGAAAACTGTGACACGAGAATTTTATATATTAGATTTACTAAGGCGTATCTAAAAGCATCTCCTATCTTGCAGATATATATGACTTTTAAGAGGTTTTCTAGATAAAACAGTCGCCATGTTCAAGCCTAAGTAAAAGTAACTAAGTTCTCCTGTGAAGTGAAAAGGTTAGAGAGTATACCTTATCCTCCCTGAAGAGTAAAATTATTGGGTTCCAGCCCCGCCTTTAGTTTTTCGTCTTCATCGATTCTCCCTCGCATCCTCATCTCGGAATCTTGACTAATTATATTAAATCTGATAACCGGTTAATTTGAGGGTGCATTTAACCGATTCCATCACCTATCGACCATAACCGATCCACAACCTAAACCACAGTAAATTTCGATTAGGGGTTACCGGTTTGGGAAATTCCGACCATTGGAACCGGTACTCACCAGCATCATATATCTGGCAGTACTTAGCGCACACGATGAGTACGGTCCGCTGGTTGTAGGCGCAGCAGTTGAGGGACAACGCGTTAAGGCACCGGATCTGCTTCGATTCGTTCTCGTAAATCGGCTCGGATTGCTTGTTCTCGTGGCCTAGGAGCGACCATACCTGGGAAGAAAGATTATTGTATATACAAGGTTTATATGAGCTTTTCTTAAAATCTGTAAGTATATATAAAATCCTTGCGTTACTGGCTGACTGACAGACACGCTACATCCGAAACTATTGGGCGCAGGAAGCTGAAATTTGGCATGTATGTTCCTTGGGGACCGTAAGGGTGCACTAAGAAGGGATTTCCCGAAATTCCCACGGGATCGGCCAAAACGGGTAAATTAAAAAATGTTATTACATTGTCGCTTTTTAGTATTTTGCTAACGTCATATAAGTAATATCTGTTAGGTTTCCAAATATACACGGTGTCAAAAGACCAATCACGAAGCCGAAATCTATTCGTTTTACACATCGTACTAAGCAGAAATAGTACATGGGACACACCGGACACAAACAATTTTCTTAGCCTTAAAAAGTTAAGCCCTAATGTAAAGCTAGCGAATGCAATGATCGGAATACCTGCCTATCCATGGGTGCATAGAACATGTACGTACAGGACAAATTGGCGCGAGAAATGCATCAACTTCGTAATAATAAAAAAAAAAATGGTGTCTTTGAGCCTCAATATTTAGCGAGTAGCAGTAATTTCCCAGGTATGGTGACGTGATACGTTGATCTACGTACATATTAATATCCCTCCGCGACCACGACCGTTGTAAGCCGGTTGAAACGTAGGAGAATTACAGAGGTAAATATGCCTTTTAATAAGTCAATTATCGCGACTAAGACCCGCTTAATAATATTGTATGAAACTTATACTAATATATAAAGCTGAAGAGTTTGTTTGTTTGTTTGTTTGGTTGAACGTGCTAATCTCAGGAACTACTGGTCCGATTTAAAAAATTCTTTCAATGTTAGATAGCCCATTTATCGAGGAAGGCTATAGACTATGTTGTAACATCACGCTTTGAGCGACGGGAGCAGAGCAGTAGCCTTAAATAACGCGGGTTTGCCGCGGGCATCATCTAGTATTGTATGAAATTAATGACCTATAGTTGCAGGAGCATTCATGTAAAATTTCAGCTTTCTAACTAAACATGGTTGCACCGGTGCAAGAAAAGCTGAGAGAAAATCGTTTATCGTGGTATGGGCATGTGATGAGGAGGGATGAAAATCATGTGACTAGAAAAGTGATGAATATGAGAGTCGAAGGTTATAAGGCAAGAGGAAGACCGAAGAAAAGATGGATGGATTGTGTGAGGGATGACATGAATGAAAGGGAGTGAATAAAATCAGATGACCTGTTACGAACTAACAACTTTACTTAATTTTGAAATAACTTGTCGAATTAAGCGCAGGCCACACCGCCAACTGACGGACGGAGCGGGCGAAGCGGACGACATCGTTTCACCTCTTTTCATACTTGGGTGTTAGTTGGCGGTGTGAACCCAAGTATGAAAAGAGGTGAAAAGATGTCGTCCGCTTCGCCCGCTCCGTCCATTAGTTGGCGGTGTGGCCTGCGCTTTAACGTCGAAAAAATATAAAGATAATTACATGACCAACCACGACGACCTCATTTTGCGGAATGACTTGCTTTAAGATGGCGCTTGCGCACCAGTGTTGCCCCCTGAAATGGTGATGTGCCGTAACATGACCTCTGATAGGAGAATGGAAGAGAAAGACATTCTGCGCCAACCCCAAGTAATATGGAAACAAGGCCGGCAGAAGAAGATTAGATTTGACTTAGTGCTCGAGTTTTTCTCGATTTAAGTAGTGGTTTTCTTTTTTTATAGACTCACGCTTATATGCAGTAGACAGAGGTATAATATTACACCCACATTCCGCTCGTTATGAAATTGTAGGTCTCACGTAATAGGGGGCGAGCCTATTGGCGTTACCGGACACTTTGCCTGACTCCGTGCTGCTACTAAGAAGTCAGTAAAACCCAGTTACACTTTTTGCCCGGGCATCAAACCCGGGACCTCCTGATCAAAAGGCGTATACGCAGTCAGAAGTTTTTACGGAGTTAAGTTTAACATCTTATACCTATTAATATACAGGGTGTTAAAAGACCCTTAAGGAAAACTGAAATCCCATGTTGTACCAATTAGGCCCTTCTCTCACGAAGCTATTCAAATGCTACGGGACTGAGATGCAAACCATGATCGAATACTGGTATTCTACTCTTTACCGCACACGGTGCTACGCTAATGAGACTATGTTTTATCATTTGAAGAACAACATTCGTACGACGATGTCTAGTGACTCTAGCGATGAAGACAATTTTCTTCTGTATTTATATTACAAGAATAAACGAAAATATAAAAGAAGATTCTGGGTGCACCCGTATATCGAAAAAAATATCAATTGTAGGGCATTTGTCGAGGGACGATTCGTAATTTTTATAGAATGTCAATAGAATCATATTATTATTTGAATCTTTATCTGAGAAATTGTCTCGCCAACTATCTAAATAATAACCCCACTGCTTCGCTTCCTTGGCAATAAAATTATTGTGTATAAATTTAATGTATACCTATCATCATATCAGCCAAACGTCGTCCACTGCTGGACATAGGCCTCTCCGAAGGTTCTCCACACAGACCGGTCTGTGTATACCTATAAATGACCTGTTATATTGTTTTTTTCTAAATTTCAATCCTCGCCTTTTATGTAACATATTTTCTTACGTACTCTGGCAGCTTATAATTATACAAACATGGATAATTCTCTACCTCCTGCACAAAAATAATATTAAAAGTTTGTTCCGCCGCCATTTTGTAATGCGACGCTTAAACTACTCGGGTAGCGTGCGACCAGCAAGACGGTAGCGTGCGACTGACATCAAACGCGTCGTCATAGCGTCTCGTCGTGTGCGAAATTAGCTGAATATGTATGGCGGCTACTCACAAGCGACGCGTAGGATCCGTTAACAAAACACAAATCGTTTGAGAGTCGCTTCGTGAGAGAAGGGCCTTACTACGAACATTTTTTACTTCGGCACCATACCTGGGAAATTACTGGTTCAGGAGATATTGAGGCTCAAAGTTAGTATGGAATTTTTCTAATTAGGTACAAAATCGATGCATTTACCCCACCAATATGTTCTTTAGAAACCCTATGACCCCATGGATAAGTAGGTATATCGAGCATTGCACGCGCGCGCTTTTAATTGCGGATTAAAATATAAAAACATAAAAAAAAACGTTTCCCAGGTATTATTTTTGGTTAGTATGACTTGGCATGATGTCCACAACGAGTAGACATCCGCTTGGTGATAAGTCTTGTGACACCCTGTATAAAACTGAGGAGTTTGTTTGTTTGTTTGGTTGAACGCGCTATCTCAGGAACTACTGGTCCGATTTGAAAAAATTTTTCAGTGTTAGATAGCCCACCTATTGAGGAACGCTATAGGCTATATAACATAGCGCTATGAACGACGGGAGCGGAGCAGTAATCTTAAATAACGCGGGTGTAACCGCGGGCATCCTCTAGTTATTAATGATTACTTACCTTCACAGTACCGGTGATGGAAATAGCAAGAACAACGTCGTCTTTCCTGGATGATGGGCGCAAAACCTGAAAAGTAAACAATTCATCATTAGCCTTAATAAATAATCTGTCCCACTGCTGGGCACACACCTATTCTTAATGAGACAGGTGCCCACTGTTCATATTGGGAAGACCTGTGTCCATAGCTGGCCACTCTAGCCCAATGCGGTTGGCAGACTTCACATGTCTTTCAAAAACATTATGAAGAACTCTCATACAAGCAGGTTTTCTCAAGATGTTTTCCTTCACCGTTCAGCATTCTACAGGTAGTAGAGCCTTGCTGATTTCAGCATGAATGGGCCGGCTCGACCGGGGTAGTACTACCCTCTCACAGAAAATCGACGTAAAGTAACAGTACCTAAACTGTTGCGTTTCGTTCGGTGAGTGAGAGTGCCGGAGGCCCTATCCCCTATTCCTTCTCCCTCATCCCACTCCTCATCCTATCCCTTTTCCCAACCCCAAGGGGCGGCAACGCACTTGTGACTCCTATGGTGTTGCTTCTGTCCATGGGCGGCGGTAATTGCTTACCATCAGGCAATCCGTCTGCTCGTTTGCCGCCTATTACTATAAAAAAAAAACATGCGATCATTAATCATTTAAAACGCCCTTTAAGATGCCGGTACATAACCAGCCGTAAACCGCAACGGCAGACGATATGTCGCTGTACTCATGTATTCGAACCCGACCGCAAATGGCAGCAGCACACGGCAGCACCGTAGTCCTATTGGTTCTACGAGATAAGGTGCCTGACGTCTTTGAGAACGACATTGGCAATACTAATGTGCAATCTTTTAATACTGATATGCGATCGGGCGACAAGACGCAATAGCGGTAGCAAGGTGTCGCTCGTTACGGAAGGTATTTCACAGAAATTGTACCTTAAGTTCAGAGTTAGTTGTGCGCGCCTTGGGTGAGAACTCTAGGCTTTCTGCGCAACAGTCTGTTTACAACCTCCACAACCTTAAGCGTCTCTCTATGACTTAGATCATTGTCAATATATTCAAGGATACTTAGGCCGCGCGCACTTTGGACACGTTTTCGTACGAATTTTACTCGTACGAACGATCCCGATATTCCAAGTACTAAGGGCGTGCGCAGACTGAGTGCGAGTAAGTCGTGCGTATACGTACGTGTAGTTCAGACGTCCGAAAACAATCCGAACTTGTTCGGATTTTAAAACACATTCGTACGTTGTGCCTAGAACACTGCTCATTTGACTAATCAAAACGTATACAGTGTGCGCACTCAATTCGTACGACCACGATCGTACGTATACGTAACGATACGAATGTGTCCAAAGTGCGCGCGGCCTTACTCCCCATAACGACTGTCCACGAATTCCACGATCTTCATGAGTTTCATGACAGTAGGGCAAATAGAAGATATTTGAGATATTTCACCGTTCTTTGCATATAATCACGTTATTGAAACTCGATCTATAAATATTAATAAACTTACATGTAAAGCAGATATCCAGTCGGGATTCATCTTGGAGCTGAGAGAGAACAGTATCTCTAGAGAGAAGGGGTCCATGATCAGAATCTCTGCGTAATACCCGTTGCAGAAGAGACGTAAGTCTTCGCTGTTGCACATGTGGTAGGCCTGGAATTAGATAAAAACAAATATATTATATATTTTTTTATAATCTGTATACATAAAATAAAAATTTTCATGGCTTAGGAGGCAAATAAACTATTTTTTTTTATGCAGCTCCGGGGGTCCCCAGTCGCGGGGGACTTTACAAACATACAGTTAACGGTCACAATGAACCCCCAGACTCGAAACAACAATTTATGGATCACACAAAGTGTTGTCTCGTGTGTGAATCGAACCCACAACACTCGGCGCAGTGTCAAGCGGCGAGGCGGCCGCTTAAACCACTACGCCAGCCATGCAGTCAAGATGCTAAGCGATTACCGCCGCCCATGGACACCCGCACTCCGCAGCCCCAGAGGAGTAACAAGTGCGTTGGCGACCTCGATGGGAAAAGGAATAGGAGGAGTAGCGGGATTGGAAACAATGAAAAGGTGGGCATGAGACCGATATATCAAAACAAATCTGAAATCCGATTGCAGTCAGAAATCGAATCGTATCGACGGTATCGATATTTCAATATGAGAAAACCGATTTTAGAAAACGCAAAACCATACCTCGATAACGCAAACAATCTAATCCAAACCAACGGTGCAAGCGCAACCAAACTACAAAGTAAATCTAAAGCTTACGTTTTCGATAGTTTTCATATTCAACGACTAGTTAGTTAGAATGAGAGAGAGCGAATTTCATTTCTTTTTCTTACTAACTTCGTGATCCGTTGAAAGAGCGAAAGAGATGAAGCGAATTGTCGCCAAGCAGGCGAATCGTTTTGGATTTTGGCGCTTTTATGAATTGCAGATTGAATAGAAAAAATAAAACTAAATATCGAGGCGATAATATCTAATTCAGATTGCAACTATTTAATGTTTATTTTGAAAATTGCTAATAGTTATTAGGAATTTATGTTTGGCGAGTTTTATTTGACTTGATTGGTCTCATGCCTAAAATACAAAAAGATAGAAATCGATTTCTGAAATCGGTTTTTGAAATCGATTTGAAAATCTGATATCGGATTTTTATCGGTTTGCGTAAGAATCCGAAAAGCCCATGCCTATAAAAAGGGGTTTAGGTACATACTCTCACTCACCGAACGAAAAGCAACAGTATCAATACTGTTGCTTTACGTTGATATTCTGTAAGTGGGTAGTACTTTCCCGGACAGGCCGGGCCTTTTATGCTGAAATCAGCAAGGCACAACAACTCACATTACTTTCATTACTGACTAACAGACAACGCACAGCCAGTAGGTACAACCAAACAAGTCGGCGGTGGACCAGTTTGAAAAACAATCCCTTGGCTCGCTCATAGAGGCGAGGCACACTGGAAACTGGTTTTGTATACGAGTGTCAATGTGTGTGTAAAATAGCACTGGAAGCGGCGATGTCTTGCTGAGCGATTCTAACCCTTATGGTGGTCTAGCGGGAAGTTGTTCGACTGTACATATGTTCCTTATACAGTGCACTATATATACGATAAGGGATTTCGGGAAATGCCCACGAGGTTAGGCGAATCCAATTAAATGGCATGCCCATTAAGTCCGCCTGTATAAGCTGTGTATCATCATTGTCTTGCCCTGATCCCAATTTATTTGAGGTCGGCGCAGTATGTCCTTCGCTTCCATTCTTCTCTGTCACCAGTCTTCCGATCGTTTACTCCTTTCTCTTTAATATCCATGCTCACACAGTCCATCCATCTTTTCCTTGGCCGCCGTCTCCCTTTTTCCCTCTATGTGTATATTCATATGTTTTTTACCTACATATTATCTTCGCATAACATGTCCATACCAGGCCAATCGACTCCCTTTTACCTTTTCATCTATTCTATGGGCGCCACTTTCATACTACCTCTAACGTAATCATTCCTAATTCTGTCCATTCTTGTCACACCACACATCCATCCTAATATTCTCATCTCTGCCACATGCAATCGTTTGTCATCCATCTTCTTTGTAGCCCAACACTCAGCTCCATACAATACGACAGGACTTATAACCGCCTTATACAAGTGGCCCTTTAATTTCACAGTCATTTTGTGATCGCATATTGTGCCTGAGACCTGGCGCCATTTTATCCATCCTGTGTTAATTCATAATTCGTTGCCTGACCGATCAATTTCGCCGTCATCTTGTAGGAGTGAATCCAAGTAGCGGAAATTCGGAGCATACTGATAGGGGTATACCATCGAGTATAACCGGTATAAGACTGGAGAGACCGCCAAAGTCACAGAACATAGTAATATTCTGTTTTGGTTCTGCTTATTTTCAGGTCTACATTCTCCAGTTGATAAGGATGTGTTGTGTGTACAATGTATACACTTATACACCGTACATGTGATTTATAGTGTAAATAAATAAATATTTATTAATAGGGGGGCGAGCCTATTGTCGTTACCGGGCACAGCACCAGACTCCGGGCTACTACTGAGTATTCGGAAAAACCCAGTAACACTTTTGCCCAATCAAGGAATCTAACCCGGGACCTCCGATCAGCAGTCGCATACGCTATCCACTGGACCACAGAGGCAGTTACATAACATTACCATACATGTGAAGATTTAATAAATAAATTTTGAACATTGGTTTCCTTACTGCTGCCTTACCTGAATGTTTGTGTGAACCTGAGATAACTTGACACTCTCTCTGCACTTGCCATCGACGAGATCCCAAGTGCACATCTCACCGGCCTCGGAGGAGCTTACAATGAAGTTGTTGTCCTGGAATTATATAACACAATTTATGATATTTCATCTGAAGTATATAAGTTACTAGAGGATGCCCGCGTTTACACCCGCGTTATTTAAGGCGACTGCTCCGCTCCCGTCGCTCATAGCGTGATGTTTTAAAGCCTATATATATAGCCTTCCTCGATAAATGGGCTATCTAACACTGAAAGAATTTTTCAAATCGGACCGGTAGTTCCTGAGATTAGCGCGTTCAACCAAACAAACAAACAAACAAACTCTTCAGCTTTATATATTAGTAAGTATAAGATACTATCTGAGCCAACGGTTACACGAACGTTATTTAGGGCTTCACCTGATCCTTGGCTCATAGTATCACGTTATACACCCTGTTTTTTAAGTCCGTGTTTTCCCGTAAAGTATGTCCTCAGATCATGATATAAAAGCTACTTTTAATATTTATTTTACAAAATAAGTATACAAAAATATAAAAATCTAAAATCAGCATTTCATAGGACTAAAATGTGTCGTAAACGAAGGGTATGGTACTTTTTAGCTTATAAATAATGTGCATTGACCTAACGCATCGTCACATTTTTAGGATACGAAAAAAAAATTTGGCGAAAACTAATTCGGAAACAAAAATATTCTTACAAATCTTGTAAAATTAATATTATAGGTAGCTTCAATATCATGGGCTGAGTACAGTCGAACAACTTCCCACTAGACCACCAAAAGGGCGAGAATCGCTCAGCAAGACATCGTCGCTTCCAGTGCTACTTTACACACACATTGACATTCGTATAAAAAACCAGTTTCTAGTATGCCTTGACTCTATGAGCGAGGCAAGGGATTTTTTTCAAACTGGCCCACCGCCGACTTGTTTGATTGTACATACTTTACGGGAAAACACTGACTTAAAAAACACGGTGTATGGGCTATAGCCTTCCTCGATAAATGGGCTATCAAACACAATAAACACTTTAAATTTATGAGTCCAGACTAAGTTCAAACAGCTTGTTTACGATATTCGTATGCATCCAATATCTGATATTAAATAAAGATCTATGACATTTTCTATCAGTTTTCTATTTAGTTTACAATGATAAAATTAAGCTACAAAACATTTACCTGTATAATAGACGCTCTTGACAAACACGTAACTGGAGCAGTATGCCCCACCAACAAACATCGTGGAGTCATCTTCAGTGTTTCAGGATCCACCTGCCATATGCATATTTGGCCGTCATAGCAGCCGGTGACTAACGTCTTCTGGTCCCGGGACAGGTAGACTGAGGACACGCAATGGGTCGGAGCGTGCTTGCCCCAAAGTACCACGGGGACGATTAGGTTGGTGCCTGGCATGGTGGTCTGTGGGTGAAAGAAAATTAAATTAATTATTTTTGCTTTGGTCTTTGTAGGTCTTCTTTTGAAAATTAATCTGTGGGTGAAAGAAATATACATACATACATAGTCTCACGCCTATAACCCCAGAGAGGTAGGCAGAGGTGTATTTCTACACCCACTTTTCGACAGATATACTTTAGTCCCACGTAAAGGGGCGAGCCTATTGCCGTACCGGGCACATTTCCAGACTCCGTGCTGCTACTGAGAATTTCGTGACAGAAAAACCCAATAACACTGCCCGACCCAGTAATCGAACCCGGGACCTCCCGATCCCACGCGCACATTTATGCCGCGAGACCAACGAGGCAGTCGTATAGGGTTTGATGTCGAGTTTTCCGTCCCTACGCAAAGATGGTATTTGCATCGTGTGTTGCAAAGAAATATAAATAATTCATTTTCTCTTTTTCGGAGTTCTTCTTCATCTCGAGTCGTTAGTACAGAACTGGTGCCGGTGAACATGGCGCCAGCCCAGTATGTGGCCACGGCAACAGCATTGTCGGTGGCTTGGCGTAGATCCGCCATCGAACATCTATGCGGACACTTAGAACACTCCAATAGTCAAAAACTCATAGTCTGTTCTGGAGCGCCACAGTCGCACTGGGTCTAGGCTGAGTCAATCATATCCCATTTAGCTAGGTTGTATCTGCAACGGCCGACCTGGCTTCGTAAGCGATTCAGGGATCTCCATATGGGCCACTGCAGATTACATCCGGGGGGTAAATGTTCTTTGGCTTCTACATAGTTCGCAGGGGGTAGAGCTGTCTCATGCCATATTTTTTTCCTTAAATTAGCCGGATGGTCTTGGCTAGCCTTTGTAGATCGTAAGAAACTTTGGCGGCTTTTTAATC
Organism: Euclidia mi; assembly: GCA_944739405.2. Lineage (NCBI taxonomy): Eukaryota > Metazoa > Arthropoda > Insecta > Lepidoptera > Erebidae > Euclidia > Euclidia mi. The sequence goes on from OX123208.2 coordinate 9,444,902, forward strand.
TACCACGGCCGGGGCAGTTTATGGTTGTGCAGTGGGTGTCGTGGGTCCACTTCCTGGTGGCTTTTCTCGATAGCGCAGGCCACTTCTCGCCGAATCGCGGGCGGGGCAATGCCTGCCAGGGGGTAGATCTTATTTAGTTGTGTTAGCTTTAGACATCCTGTTATAATGTGACACGTTTCGTTCAGTGCAAAGTCGGTTTGTTTTGCGTGAGCAGATCGATGCCACACTGAGCACGCAAATTCACCTGCGGAGTAGCATAAGGCTAGGCCAGCTGTTCGGGCTACATCAGGCGATGCTCCCCAGTTTGTAAGGGTCAATCTTCGGAGAAGGTTATTTTATGCCGGGTGTCAATTTTCTGCCTGGTAGCCTCGCAGTGGCGCCGATAGGTGAGAGACCTATAAAGTATGACTCCCAGATACTTGGGGTTGGGGCTATGTTCGATGTTAGCGCCCTGCCATATAATGTTGAGCTTTCTGCTGGCTGCCTAGTTGCGGAGATGAAATGCGCATGTCTGAGTTTTGCTTGGATTCGGTTTAAGCCCATTATTTTTGTAGTACCTACCAAGAGTTTCTAAGGCACTTGACAGATTTTGTTCCACCTCTTTAAAGCTCGTACCTTGGGTTGTTAGTGCTAGGTCATCGGCGTAAAGAAAACTGTCAGTGTGCACGGTTGAAGGCTGGTCATCCGTGTAGATATTGAAAAGTGTTGGTGCCAGAACGCTTCCTTGTGGGAGACCGTTTCTTTGACATCGCCATCTACTTTTTTAGTTGCCTAGCGAAACCTGGAAACGCCTACTGTGTAGTAGTTTGCCCAATATTCTGATAAAACTTTTATCTTCTACCAAATGCGCGACATTGCAAAGCCGAATTTTGGTGTTCACCGTGTCGTACGCTGCTGTCAGATCAACAGACACGACACCAAATATGCTTGACATAGGTTTAAATTGCTTGATTTAACTTGATCAGTCATTTTAACAGAGGCTGCTGAGAAAAATGCAAATGAGCTTAAAAAAATATTGTTTTTCGGTTATAATGAGACTAAATCAGATTTAAAGGATTAAAAATATCTATAACAGACATAGTACATCTTTGTATGGCTAATAAAATTATTGTGTATATCTGAATGTACTACAACATTTTTATACTTCAATTATTTTTATACTGTTGCATCATAAAGCTATAAAAATTAAGATAAAAACAATACTGCAGTTTAGTTTAGCTCTCTGCAAATGTAGGCCTTTGGCAAAATAGGGAATGTCAATTTCTGATTAATGTTACTTCCAATGACTGTCCTAACTCAATCATTTTATGAGCCCAGTGTAAGCTTCAATAATCACATACAGGAATTTTTGATATGAGACAGAGCCCGTGGTCCAAAAAACATGTGTGTACACACATGTTTTTTTTACTACTGCTCTATACCTGCGGCTCTTAGCCTTATGTTAGTATAGATAGCCTAATAACCTAACTTGATAAATAGGCTATCCAAAACAAAATTTCATATAATTTTTTATAGAATAAACAGCGGTCGGCAACCTTTTGATAGGCAAAGGCCGCAAAAGGTGGCAAATAAAGTAAAGGCGGGCCGCATTTTTGATAATGAACTAGACAGCTTAATTATCTATTCTAAGTCCGCACCGCAGGGCTCCTTAGTACGTTTCTATGACTTTACTTCTATGACAATTATTTCCTTTTTTTGCCAGGCAATAAAAAATACACTTTTAACACATTGACTGCTGGCCTAAGATTCGTAGACGGCCTTTTGCAATGCGGCCTAGGGTGTGTATCCGCCCCCGCAGAGCGTGCCCAGCCTCTCGTGCAAACGGCACGCAACGCGCGTGCAGGTCGAACGTGTGTATGTGCTGACGCGATACGCGACATACGAGTTGCTATACAAAAGAACATACATGAGTGGTTGTAAGCACATGACTGTGTAGTATGGGTATGATTCACGCGTCATGTGTATCGGCAGCACGTATGAATATTTTTTCCCTAAACACAACTGTGTTGGGCTAGCCGCATCGCAAAAACCGACACTTGGTGCGTACCATATAAGTTTCCAGCAGTCAATGTGTTAAAATAAAGATTAGCGTTTTCCTACGTATATATAAAAGTCTGGAAATTATTTTATGTTTAATCAGATTATAATTAATTTTATAAGATATACTCAGTAAAGTCACATAGCCTTTTTAATTACTATATTTTTTTTAATAATTTTTTAATAGTACTGTGCCCAGTAGGGTCTATACCTAATTGTTTCCTAGTTCTAAGTCTACCACCTGTAAATGTACATTATGGAGTGCAATAAATTGAATGGAATTAAATTTGGTTTCATATTCCATCACATACATTGCTAAACAATTTTAACTGGTACCTGTAAGCTGTTGTCCCTTGTATTTAAATATTCAAAACATTTGATCAAGAAAATAATCCATTCATCCTTTTAGGAGTGCAGTGATATGCACAGATATTAAACCTAACTCATAACATTCAATATGGGTGTGATTGATGAAGATAATACCTACTTATCTACATATAGTATCTTTAAAATTTATAAAACATGTAAACAACCAGTACTTCATGCTCAAAATAATGATGATTTCATTCAGAAACAAATCCCTATTAGAATAACCATCTTAGTGTAATTTTACTCTATATACTGGTTAGATAACGACTGAAAGGAGTCATTAATATACCATGAAAATATTTTGTTAGCATAACAATATGATAAGACATGATATTCTATGATCATCTGCCTTGTACCAAGGACGAAAAAGTTTATTCAAATTACTTACCTGCCAACGTTTTAGAAAGCTAGGAGAAGGTTTTTAGAGCTTCAACGCTCTTATATGAACATAGAGACTACGAAAATTTGCACTGAACTGCCCGAATTCCTTCCTAATTAATTAAAAACACTGAAACTGCGACAAAATCAATCCACTTCGCTGTCAGTTTTCTGACAGCTAATTTGACGTTGACTTTGACTTTATTGTGACAAATAAAGTCGGAGTGTTGGCAATTGATGATAAGGTAGTGTACATATGATTACGGCATGTGGTTCGATGGCGCTTATATGTATGTACCATACATACACACATACATAACGTCACGACTTTTATCCCCGAAGGGGTAGGCAGAGGTGTATTTCTACACCCACTTTTCGCCAGATATACTTTAGTCCCACGTAATAAGGGGCGAGCCTATTGCCGTACCGGGCACATTTCCAGACTCCGTGCTGCTACTGAGGATTTCGTGACAGAAAAACCCAATAAAACTGCCCGACCCAGGAACCGAACCCCGGACGCGCACATTTGTGTCGCAAGACCAACGAGACAGTCGTATAGGGTTTGATGTCGAGTTTTCCTTCTCTACGCAAAGATGGTATTTGCATCGTGTTATCCCTTAGTCGCCTCTTACGACATCCACGGGAAGATAGGAGGTGGTGACACTTGTATTCTATGCCGTCAACCACACGGCATGTATGGTAATTTGTGGTAATTACTTACGCATCTTGCAACTATTTGTTGGTACGTTGAAACTGGTTTAAACAAAGACGTAGGTATATAGGCGTGACCTTAGCATTCCTTAGAAGCGTTCAAATAGATTTAAGTTTCAACCAAAAATGCGGGTAAGAGATAGGTAGGTACTGTCTTAATTGTTGGTGTTTTTCTTCCAAAATACTATCAGAAAAATAATAATGCAATTTAGAAAGAATACTACATCAGAGAACAAAGTAAGACAGCGTGCCCAATTACTCGCTTTATCTCTTTCTACACAATGGCCACAAGACGAGACGGTGAAGGAATCGCGAATTCCTTACTTTAGTATGTATATTAATCTATGAAGTCCTTATCGTTTCTGTACCTTTATCAGTTGGTGCTGATACATCCGAGCATTCACTTGTAACAAAACAGCGAGCATTTTGCCGGTTTTTTGTTTTGTCGAATTAAACAACAAACTGAGCCGAACATCGCAACGAACATTTCCACGATCTTTCTAGCAGTCGCTCTAATCAGCAAAAACGTCAAAGCAAATTTACTATCAATTCGCTAATAGAATGCTCGCCAGAATATTCGTAAGAATGCTCGCTAAAACACACTCGTTTGTTTTTCTGTTTTGTAACATTCGCAAGAATACTCATTACAGGTGAATGCTCAATGTATCAGCACCATACGATGACTACCGTATAATGTTGGTGAACTGATGACACGCATTTATGTAGGCAAGTAAAAGTACCCCTTAGTGCAAAATCTTTGATAGGGGTTAAAAACAATCAATATAAGTCTATCTATCTATCTATTGCAGCCTTTTGTTGTTCGTCTTCGAACATAGGCCTCCTCTCCAATCTTCAATTTTCTCCTTTCTCTTGCCACTTGCATCCAGTTAGTACCAGCTTGCTGCCGGATATCGTCAGTCCATCTCTTAGGCGGCCTTCCTCTGCCCCGACTATTAGCGCGGGGTCTCCACTCAAGGGTTCTCCTGACCCAACGGTCATGGCTCATTCTGGCAATATGCCCCGCCCATCTCCACTTACGTCGTTCTAACTCCTCGACCACGTCCCTGACTCCTGTGGTTCACCTGATCCACTCATTAGTCTTGTGATCCATCAGTGAGACTCCGAGCATTAACCTCTCCATTGCACGCTGCGCTACTCGAAGCTTTTCAGCAGACCTCTCTGTCAGTGTCGCAGTTTCCATACCGTAAGTGAAGACGGGCAGAATGCACTGATTAAACACCTTGGTCTTCAGATGTTGAGCAATTTTCTTAGAGCGAAGGATGTTGGCGTTCGACCCAAATGCTGCCCATGCCTGCCCGACACGCCGACCCACTTCCGCAACCTGATCTTCAAGACCTAGAATAATTTTGTGTCCTAGGTAAATATAATGATCTACTATATCTACAGGTAGTTGGTGATTTTCCACGCCTGGGATATTAGTCATGATCTTGGTTTTGATTTATTCATTTTTAGTCCAACCCTCGCTGATTCACATTGTAGTTGGTCAATCATAGTAATCATATCCTCGATGTTGTCAGAAATAAGCACGATGTCGTCCGCAAATCTGAGGTTGCTTAGCCTTTCTCCGTCGATCAATATCCCTTTACCAGCCCAGTCAAGTGTCTTGAAGATGTTCTCCAGAGCAGCGTTAAACAGCTTCGGCGATATTGTGTCTCCTTGACGCACCCCTCTCTCCAGTCTAAAGGACTTTGTGAGCTTATGGAGGCTTATCGATGATGTTCCAGAAGATTACAAGTGTCTGATAAGTTCTATGTACCGTCCATCAACTCTACTGTCCTTCAGGGCTTCCACCACTGCCCATGTCTCCGAAGAATCAAAGGCTTTTTCGTAATCGACGAAGGTTAATATAATCGGCTTTTGGTACTCGTGGCATTTTTCAATAACAGTCTTTAGGGTTTGCAGGTGATCATTAGTACCGCAACCGGATCGAAATCCAGCCTGTTCCCTTGACTGGTATTCTTCAAGTTTATTTTTTAGTCTATTTAGGATAACTCTTGTGAACAACTTATACGTGAGTGACGAAAGACTTATTGGACGATAGTTGTCCAATTTCCTGATATCTCCTTTTTCATGAAGCAGTACTATAATCGCTTCATGCCAGTCATTGGGTACCTTGCCACTTAATATGCAGTTAGTAAAAAATAATGCTAGCGCTTTCCAGACAAACTCAGGCACCAGCTTTAGCATTTCAGGCACGATGTTGTCATTCCCGGGAGATCTCCTGTTCTGTATTTGTGAAAGTGCAAATCGAATTTCGTCCACAGTGACGTCCGGAATTTCTTCAGACCCTACGTTAGCAACTAACGGTCTATTTGTCCGTACTACTTCGGCTTGCGAGCCGGCTTGCGACACTCTACTCTTGTATAGGGTTTCGTAGTATGTCTTCGCTACCTCTAGTAGTTACTCTCTGTTCGTGACGACATCGCCCGTATCACTGACTAGCTGGGAATTTCTTTTCGGCCATTTGATAACTCAGTACGCAGAACTCGTTTGCTGGTATTCAACTCAATTGCTTTAGTAATCTTGTCATGTTCGAATTGTAACAAGTCCCGTTTCATATTGTGACGTATTTCTTTATGAAGTTGTTGGTAGGCTATGGTGTCTGATTGATTTTCCATCCTTAACTGTTGACGTCTTTCGTCTTTGGATGAGTTTCAGTGTTTCTTCAGTTAGTTTCTTTGGCTTAAAATCGAAATTATGAGGCATTACATCCTCCAGGCCTTCTCTAACTGTTGTCGTTATGTGTTTGTTTAATTCTTCGATTGACATGGTTTTTAGTGTGTCTAACTCATGCAAATGGTTGTTTATGTATAGTTTGTACGTATCTTCGTTTGCTCTAAGTATATCTGGAATAATGTGCCGCGGAATATGTTTCTTGACGAGCTTTCGTCTTTCCGCTTTGATATTAATCTTGAGAACTGCGTGAACTAAGCGGTGGTCGCTGCCAGTAGAGAAACTGTTTAGCACTGATACATCCTGCACAACGTCTTTCCGATTACAGAGTATGTAGGTAATCGTATTCGCTTTTATTTTATGAACACCATTTGGGTGCTTCCAGGTCCATTTACGTTGGGGTTTTTTATCGAAAAAAGTGTTCATGATGTACATGTTGCTTCGCATTGCAAAGTTAACCAGCGCTTCACCTCTTCCGTTCCTACTGCCTAGACCAAATTTCCCTATACAATTCTCATCTTCCATCTCTCTGGTCCTAACTCGGGCGTTGAAGTCACCCATAATTATGGTGTAATGGGACTTGCACTTAGTTACGGTTTCCGTTACCTTTTCATATAGATTTTCTACTTCGCTGTCAGGGTGGCTAGTAGTGGGAGCATATACATATAAGTGCAAGTGTATATTTAGGCGATAGTTTCAGTTTTATGTATGCTACTCTACTGGATATATTACTAATTTCCAGCACACGGTCTTTTATGTCCCTGTTAACCAGGAAACCGATTCCCGCTACGCCCTTGGTCTCTCCTTCTTTGTAGTAGAGCATATTACCTGATGGTAAAGTAATAAGCTCCTCACCTTCTCTTCGAATTTCGAAAAGGCCCAGAATGTCCCATTTAATCCGTTGCAATTCCATCTCGAGTTCTAGAAGTCTGTTGTGGACAACTTTTGTACGTTGTATGTGGCTACGTATAGTTGCTTGCGGCAGTTAGTCATCGCCCAGGGATTCCTTGTCGCACCCCTGCCCAATGTCACCTGGCCACTGCTTGAACCAGGGATTGAAAGAGCGCTGGGAACTCTGGGTCGATATTGATTTTTGTCTGTCATATTGAGAGGGAGTTTAGCCAATAATCACCACGCCAGCCACGACGGGTTGGTGATCGCAGTTCTGCAACCGATTTTGATGGTATCCATCTTCGCCCACAGATGAACTTCTAGCCAGCCGTACCGTTCCCTCTGTGAATTCCGCCCGACTAGATACTGGCAGGCTGCTTCCCTCTGCCAGAGCAACACTTATTTAATGGCGGTGTTTCCTCGCCATGTCATAGGGCCGTCATCGAGACTTCCGTGTCATTTCTGGGGGGTATCCACGCCACTGAATACCCCAACACTCCCTGCTGGCCCTACCGCCTCGGTCTGGGACTGCTTATTTCGGTTTCCCTTTATTCGCAGCTGTCCTATATACTATAGGACTGTTCACTATCCGCCACCTGTGACCCGGTAGGTAGCTGAGGCTCGCCCCTACTATCAATCAATATAAGTACACGAATTAAAACAGGGCCCGCTGCGACCAAGTTTGTAAGCATCATAGTACTTCAACAGCTGCACCCATCGCCTTAAATATTTACTACTACTAGGTGCTACTCCACTATTTGGCGATGGGCGTTGTATTAAGCAGCACAACCACAGACGTACAGCTCAACACAATAACCGAGTGAGTGAAATATACGTACCTAAGCTACGTGGTTAGGTAGGCACTTCGTCCTAATCCCTTTGATGAATTTTTCATTCCAATAATTGAGACTAACGTCCTCTTAATATGTGAACGCCTTGTTGCCGTTGTTGGTGAATGGGCGAATGTTCTAAAGGACATATCTGCGAACACACTTTTTAAAATATTATTAATAAATTTTGTTGGTAAGTAGATAGTTTAATTTTATAAGGCAAAACAATATTATTAATCAAAATTGCGGCGATATGAAATAAATAGGTTTTATTTGAAATACATTTACCTTTTGAAAATGGAATGCTACTTGACGGCGTACCCTGTTGTCAGCCTTCCGTATACATCGAGGTAAATGGGATTTTTATGAATTTTAAAAGCCTTTATGAATAGCACACAATGGACAAACAGCAAAAACCTTCTATACCAAAAATACGATCGAAACATCCTATCAAAGATGAGAAAATAGCAGACTTGGCAAATAAAATCGACGAAACGGACGAAATGAAGTTAAAAATGCTTGCTGCCTTGGAGAAGCCAGATTCTGATGACCTTCTATATCCGCCCGAGTTGAACGCTCATTTGATTGAGCAGATAAAAGTATGTTAAGTATTTATATTTAGTTGGTACATATAAATATTTAGCAGCTTATTTTGCATTATCAATATTATGAATAAAGTAGCGTTTTTTTATTGCGATAAGTTGCGATATTGCTCATTGATAATTAAAAAAGTCTTGATTGCATTTATTAGTTTTAAATGTTCGATGTTTGGAACAATTTAAAATCAGTGCCGCCGTGGGTGTACTTCCGTTGCATTGATCTTCTTAGAATATCGAAATAACATGACTGTATTTAAAAAATTTATGGAACCATCGACAGAGATTTACATAAAATATTATTGTAGCCAAGAACACTATCGATTAAGCCACCTTTTAGTTAGGCAAAAATGTTTGATTAAACACGGTTCATTTGTTTGGGAGCCACGATGCCACAGACAGACATTATAGACTGATCAAACTTATAAGTTACCTATACCTATATCAGTTATATCACAGTCTATTTTCGTCAGTTATCAATATCCATGATGGCCTCGTTCTACAAGAAGGGAAATTTAACAATTACTCATTATAATATTCTAGGCAATTAAGATAAAGTGATCTGATTCTTAGATCATGAGCAACTTGGTACATACAGATAAACAATGTTTAGATAAATGACATCCAGGCGCAAAACAAATTATTATCGTACTCACCAGTAGCTTTGTCCTGGGTGGGAATCGAACCCACGACCGACGACCAGTGAAGTTCCCATTTACGCAAAGTGACTGGCAGAGACTGGACACGAATTTCCGTAGATTGAGCTCAGTGGGCTACAGCAATCCAACATTAATAAATGAATACGTCATCCTCCAAGCGATATCCTAGTTGTAACCCGCGGTCCACTCACTATTTTAACTGGGTTTGACTAAATATTTTTGAAATCCAGAGCGAGCCTCGAAAGATATAGAGAAATCTGACTAGTCAGTTTATTGGGAGGTACTGACTCTCATAACGACTGGCAAAGATGTTCATGAGTTGACACCCGGGACTAACGCCATAACGTGATCTCCGCGGAACGGGGCAAGCGATAATAAACAATTCAATGCACACAGCTCCAAGAAGTCTACTGCAGTGCGTGCCGTAGATTCGAACCCAAACCCTCTGCATAGCAGTCTGCTAGTATCTCCACTATGCTATCGCTGCCCTTGTCCCTGATGACGAATAGGTATTCATCATCATCAAGCTGGATGTATCCTTTTTAAATATTCTTTGCAACAATGTAGATCTTTTTTCCTAATCTGAATTTTAAATAATCTTCTAGATCATGACATCAGAAAACAACGAACTCCGAAAATGCGTGTTCACAAAAGATCAGAATATCAAAGAATTAAACAAGACAATAGCTGATTTAAACCAGCGTATCCGTGATATCATATCCGGTACAGGACCGGCCATATCATCCAAATCCGCTGGCATTATCAGTGCAAAAATAACTGACCTTTGCAAACAAAACCGCCATTTAGTAGCTGAAATTGAGGGCTACAAGACGAAAAACTCCAATTTGGAGCGAAAGATAATGCAGCTTGATATATTAAATAAAGAACATGAGAAACTTGATGTCTGTATGTGCAAAGAAGAGCCAATTGATACCAGTCCTGATGAGCTCAAAGAACTTAATAACAAGCTCTCCGCAGTCAATAAAAAATTGTATGATAGTAAAAATAGGAATTTAGAATTGAAAAACGACATTTTGATGGCAACTAAGATACTTCAGCAGGAGTTAGGTGACAAGTTTACGAGCATCAAGGAGTTGCAAAACGATATAGTTGGTTGGAAAGGTAGAGCTCAGCAGATTTTGCTGTTGCAAGGTAGAATTGCTGAATTGGAAGAAAAGCTTAATGGCAAACAAAAATCCGATGCCGTGCCGGATCCAAGGAAAAAAGACCCTTCTAATGTAAGTACCTATATTGCATGTGAAATTATGTAGTTTACATTTCTATATGGTCTTAGGGACCCTTTTTAATTTTATGCGCCTTCAACACATGCATGTTCAACTTGATAGGTCATACGAGAGATTGAAGCGAAAAGAAAAAAAGAGGTAGACTTAGCTATGAAGGAGATGGAAACATTGAAGGAGGAGAACCAGGAACTAAAAAGAAAGATAGAAGGCGCTCGGTGCAGAATTAGAAACTTGGAATGTGACACAACCACCGTGAGGCAAAAGATGCAGACATTCATTGAGAAAAGTAACCATGATGATTTGCTTATCAATGAACAAAGAGTAAGTAATTAATTTACTGTCTTAAAATATTTTTTTATCTAAAACAGCATAGGAGACAGTGAAAAGATATTATGTATTCTGTAAGTAGCAGAGTAGTGACGGGACTAACGACTACTGTTACCATATAAATTATAAACGATATTTAGGCAACTTTTTCGTAGGTATACAAATGTTGGTTTTTGTTTCTCAGTCTCTCAGATGAATTAGTTCGTCTGAGCTCAGTCTGTTTAGTAGCCACCATGGGCTACTCAATTCTTTGGGTTACCGGAGAGTTTTGCCTGTGCATCTAGACCGAGCGAGTATGTGACTGAATGACTTACGGTTAGCGGTGCTATTCTATTTTGGTACAGCCTTATCTACCTATAGCACTGCTTCAGCGAGACAGCATTGATTTGATTACTCGTTCGATGCTTTACTGGCTAGCTCATTGTGGTGTTACTTTTTGGCCCTATTCGCATTACTCACATCTCTGAAATGGGAGTAATGCGAATAGGGCCCTATAACCTCGATGAAGCTATCGCTATAAAATATAATTTCACTAATTTTCAGAACCAGATCAAGACATCTGAGTTGTATTATCAAGAGATTCTGAAGGAAAACACTGTAAAAATTAACAAAATGAACACAGAACTTTTAGAATATCAGAAAGAAATTAAAAATGCGAATGCTAAAATCGAGGCACTAAGCAAACAAGCCACTGAAAAGGCAACTAAAATTGAAGAATTGAGGGCGCAACTGCTGAGATACGAGGAATGTTCCCTACAAAGCATTTTCTTTACTCCCATGAAAACTGCAACAGATAACGAAATAAAAAAGCTATCAGATCTTGTTGTGACTTTGAACAACAGAATTGATGAAGAAAGGCATAACTGGGAAGAATTGGAAGGAAATCACAGAAAATTAAGAGCAAAAAAGAAGCGCCTAGAACGTAAAGTTGCCAGTATGGAAGACGAAGCAAAATTATTAAGAGATGCATTAAAAAGAGGCTCTAGGACTTCAAAATCGTCAGTCTCTAAAGAACAAACATCCGATTCGCAAACATTTACGGGATCTGCGACGGTAACCAAAAGACTATCATCTGGAATAGTTGTTGCTGAAAAACCTAGTGATAGCAGTTCGTCTGAATCTCATTCAACTGAAACTGCAGAGACACTTGATAAAGATGATTTAAAATATAAACTAGAGTTAACTGAAGAAAAATTAAAAATAATGGAGGACAAACTTAAAATGATCGAAGAAGAAAAACAAGAGGATATTAATCACTTAACTGATATGATACAGACCTCAAAACAATTATTCAACGAGGCGTTGGTAGTATTACAAAGAGAGAAGTGTGTGTGTTCTTAATACTTTTTTTATATTATATTATTCTGTTTTAATTAATTTAGTTACCTAGTAATTTTTGGTTATAATTAACATTCGATTTACTAGAGTCGGCGCATTTGAAACTCACATAATAATTATATTTTTAATGTGTTAATAATTTAAAACAATTTAGTTATATAAACTTAACTATCGGCTTATAACAAAATATACGCCTTTGTAATGCACCAAAATGAATAAATGTTTGCTACTGTACTGGAAGAATATTTCTATTAGTAGAAAATAGTAGATATTTACTACGTTAGCCACCCTAACCGCCGCCATTTGTCATTTTTTTGGCATGCGCGTTCGGGGATGCTACGAAAATCGTGCTCTTGAGTGTTTTCTTACAAAACATAGTTTTGAACTTTGTTTGTGAATCGTGAAAACTCGTGTTGCTCTGTGAAATATCAGTGCTTATATATTTATTGTGTTTTTGTGTTAAAAACATTCAACATGAATAAAACTTGCGCAAGGTGTGAGAAAACAGTTTATCCGACTGAGGAATTGAAATGTTTGGACAAGGTAATTTTCACTTGCATTTCTTTTAGAACGTAAATCAAAGTAATATTTTATTTATTATTCATTATGTGTATTGAGGTTTGTGATAAGTTATTTGAAATCATGTAATCGAATACAGTGCCAGAGTTTCTGATGTTCTCAATTACCGACTAACTTTTTCTGTACCTATTGTCGTGTGCCGGGCACATCAATTCATACAGCCGGACGCGTGACTCATTAAATTATATAAATTGCTGCTGATATCATTCCGAGCTCTTTATAATACCATATTTGTACTTACATCAACCTTTTTACCTAATTATAGTCGTCTTAGGTAGAATGCGACCTTGTGTCACATTATGTAGGTACCTATCGATTGTATTCAAATATCTCGATTCCCTATGCTGAACCAAGTTCATACTTTAGTCAATTATCACGACCAAGAAGAGATAAAATCAAATTAGCGATCGTTTTCCCCTGAATTATTTACAATTACATTATCATTGATAAAGATACACAATCTGTATGATAGGAATAAGTACACTTTGCTTCATAGATAAGATAATGAAGCTTTTGAATGTCAGAAGGTGTCTATATTACTGAAAACAATAATACCAGCTGCTGATAAAAGTTGTGTATTTTTTACAACTTCACCTAGTAATCTACTTCTACACACCAGTACAAATATTACAATAAGTTCTTAATGAAAAGCATGCATTTGCAATTTAAATCAGATAAATAAGAATATGAAAACTAAGGATAGATAAGAAAACTCTTTGAAATATTAAATCTAGGAGATTTTAAATATTCAGAGTTTTCTCATGTAGTTTTAAAACTTAATTCTAAACTTTTTAATTGGTTTTTATTTAACTTGCAACTTCCTAAAAGTTATACAAATGCATATTTACCTTTTCTATAAGTCTTTGTGTAGGACATAAACAATGACAAAAATTTGTTCACCACTTACCTTATTCCTAGACCTGTTAAAGATCCAGAAACAAAAAAGATAGGATATTACCCGGTGGACCTTAAGGCAAACTTGGTAGGTATGTACTTAGGGGCCACTATTAAAAGGGGTGGAAAAATATTTATCAGATGCTGTGGGTGCCAATGAATTTTGTGTAAGGTGTCATTGATCTTTTATCTGCCACTCTTTTTAAATAATGTTAGTTTGGTATTTAGGAGGCCCATATCCCTTTTTTATTTCTTTGAGTTCTTTGAGAATTTGGTAATATTGAAGAGTAAGGGCCGGAACATATCTGACGGAAGATCCGTCGCGTTTTATCGGTCGCGTAACGGCAATACATACAAATGTATAGAAAAACGTTCAACCATTCACACCTGACCGATAATCCGTTAGTACGTCGAGCGTACTAACGGATTATCCGTCGACGTCGCGCGCACCACGCACCACATGAATTTTGACCTTTGACAAAGGAATATAAATGGAGAGGGCAAATAGTAGGTACATATAGAAAAATTACATTATTCACATATTATATTATTATATTTTTATAGACTCACGGCTGTATCCCCGGAGGGGTAGGCAGAGGTGTTATATTACACCCACATTTCGCCATGATTTTTTTTATACACATATATACAAAATCGACATAAAGCCACCAAACATAGTGTTGTCTCGTTTTGTCTTAGGGATATCTCTGTCAGAAAAAAGAGATAGCCATACTTTACTGAATAAATTAATCATGACGATATTTTATTAGAAATGTCATTCGTGCCACTATCGCCATATTTTTCGCCAAGGTTTGTGGTACACCTGCTGTGAAATCGTTGTCTATCGAACATAATAATTTTGTTTTTGTGCATAAATGTCTAAAAAAACCGATATTGGCTCTCAGAGAATATTTTGTTACATGTTTCATACAAAGGTCGTCTTTCGCTTTGCTATGTTCGCCCACATTTGCATTATGGAATAAACTAATCTGGCAAAAGATTTAAACTAACAAAGGTAACTTACTACAAAAATGTATTATTCTCTTCTAACCGGCTCCATATCAATATCGATTACATTCTGGAGAACAACCCAAATGGCAGCCATTTTATTTGCCCAACGTTTCGTAGGTGTGCACGCTAATTTCGTAGGTGTGCACGTTAAATTCGTAGGTATTGGACATACCATATCCATGTCATTCCCAGATCGGTGATTTTAAGATCGTAAGATTCCAGGGCCGCCAGACCTTACTTATTTTTTCAGAAACGAAATGTGTAGAATAATGTAGTGTTAGTATGTGCTATGAGTGTACGCATATTTGCTAGCTTGGATCGAGGGGCAATTTTTGGGTATGAGGTGCTAAAGGTTCACGGGAACAATTTCCATACATACTTATATAGAAAACATTTTGTGTCTTGCTTTGCAACTGTAGTCTGTAACCCCTTCTATATCATTTGTATAAGTTTTGTGAAAAACCGTAACCAAATCGTATTATCGTCTTTTATTTTTGAACCTCCATACCTAAATAGGATATAATATATATTCAAATAACGCTTGTTGGCTACTTTAAAAAAATCTTCGAAGTCCGACATATTTTTAATAGTCAAACTCGAATTGCAATATAGATAACTACAGGACTTTAGTGACTACATAACATCAGGGAATACGAAAAATGATTAGGTAAAAGAATATGACAGTAAAATATTGAGCTGCCCTGAGTACGGCCCTGCACGAACAAACTTATATGTGTGCATAATAGCCACGCCACGGTAATATAATCTAACAGTATTGTAACTCGGCCGTCTTCGTGAGTTATATACCTACCAGACGCGCCGCATGCGAGCTGCGGCACGATAGCGGCTGCGGGTACTGTAGGCACAATCCGCCCAGTCTAATGGGTACTCTACTCGAGGCGCGTAGGTATAACTCGAGTTTCGTGCGTTTGTATGGAGTTACAATACTGTTTGATATTATTACCGTGGCCACGCTTTCAGCGAATGTGTGCAGATACGCTCGACGCATTTTCCGTCAGATGTGTACCGATTCATTTGACGGAATAGACGCGACCGAAGATACGTTCGACGCATCTTCGGTCAGATATGTTCCGCCCCTTAAACATATAGCCTTGTCTTTAATTTATCAGTATCTTATACTAATATATAAAGCCGAAGAGTTTGTTTGGTTGAATGCACTAATTTCAGAAACTTCTGGTCCGATTTGAAAAATTCTTTCAGTGTTAGATAGCCCATTTGCCAAGGAAGGCTATAGGCTATATAATATCACGCTATGAGCCACGGGAGCGGAGCAGTAGCCTTAAATAATGCGGGTGTAACCGCGGGCTCATCCAGTTTTAAATATTTTGAGGAGTAAAATATGTACATAACATTGTCTTTAATTTTCTAGTATTTTGAATATTTGTGTTGATGTCACTAGAAAACTTAAAACATCTGCACTATTACACAATTGGCCAAATCTAGTTCAGTCAATGGAAATCTTTCGACAATATGTGGGTGTTAATATAGTTGTCATGTCCCAAATACCTTTATTCTATCATCACTTATATAAGGACAGTTTTGATTGGCTTTGTTTCTTTTTATGGATTTGGAGCTGATTCTGTGGCATTTGACTGCAAAGTGTTATTTTCCTTAGTCAAAATTATCCACACAAGTGGAATAATACTAAAAAAGTAAAAGTTATAGGACTCATCATCATCATTATAAGCTCTGTATCTGTATATAAATATTGTACTGCTGGGTACAGGTCTTCACACTATGAGAAGGCCCATCTCAGAATTGTAAGGCTTGAAGCCACCACGCTGCACTATGGTTCGTCTAGAACAAGCTAGCTAGACAAAATTATTTTATTTGATTTTTATGTCTAGATGCGGTTAATAAGCAAAGATATAAGGTTTTTGGTACTTTTTTCAAGGCAGTTTGTCATTTGAGCTGGTATCATGAAAAAAAAAACATTTATCGGGCATATGTGTATAATATATTTTTTGAACATTTTATAAAGTGATTTAACCCTCGACGTCGCTATAAAATCTAATAACAGATGCATAAAATATCTAAGAACTAAATCTATTACTCATTATCATCACTATCATCAGATGAATCATCCATTGAATAGTCATGATCGTGAGGGGCAGAACTATGAAAAGTAGAAATCATATTAACATTTTGTTCCTTACAGCTAGGTGGGACAATTAAATCTAATACTTCAGTTGGAAGCGTACCTATTTTCTTCCGAGGAACTTCTCGTAAACCGTTTATTACAGGGTCAGATGTTATCAATAACATATTAAGTAAATCTCTATTCGTAGCCTCCCGTGATCGCTTTCGTGTGTTGTGCTCACGAAATCTTCTGCAGTCCTTATTCCGAGCTTCCTGTGCTTCCTCGGAAAGCTGGCCTATAGGTAGAAGGGACGATCTAATTACTTCGCCACTGTGCAAAAGTATTTTGTGGACAGTAGCGGGCATGTAATACCATGAATAGAGATTTACATAAAGTTGTCTAGTTTCTTGAGCTAAGTTAGCGAATTTTTCAATATTTATATCATATCCCGATGATAAAGTGCGAAGTAGTATGCCAAATTTTTGTATTAGTGAAACATCTAACCCTGTAATATCGGCACTAGCCTCGGGATTTCCAAAAAATCTTCGCGCGGTGTTCCCGTCATTAGTGTTACCGAACCCTGGTTTTGGTTTGTCTACAATCAAGCCCATTTCGCTTTTAAATCGTTTTTTAATGTCATCTGAACGTTGTTTCACACTAGCTTTGTCTTCGGCTGTTCTTAACTGCCATTTTTTTATATTTAGTCGATAGCTAATGTGAAGCAAGCATTCAAAGCACCTTTTCAGCAAATTTCGTTGAATATCTTGAGATTAGTACTTTAATATCTCGCAGAGACTGCTCCGTAACACCATCAAAATTATATCTCAAAGATATAAACCGAAAGAGCTCCTCATTCCGCGTTTCCTTCGGGTGTTTCAGCCATTCTTCGAAAAAATCCATTCTTGAGACGGTAAAAACTGTTGAAAGAAAAAAATAAATAAAAATTAGTTGTGCAAATATATCGCAATGAATTTTTTTACGTATAACTACTACACACTTATGAGAATCGTATATGATAGGTTCTACGGTGGGGACAAGTGGGGACATGTTATTATTTGACCGATGAATTTGAAAAAATGAGTAAAAAAGTGGGTGAAAATTCAAACATTTCATTTTATAAGACTAAAGAATGAAGTTCCCATGTTGAAAATGAAATAAAATATAACTACTTACCCTTACGTATACAATCCATCACAAAAACACTTTCACAAATTTCTTTTAGTGACATAAACAATGCTATCAAATATGATGTAAAAATGCAAATGAATGCCCTTTAAATAGTCAACATCTTATAAACATACCTTAATGACGCTCTTAATGAGGGTAGTATTGATAATTAATAGGTGTAATCCTCAATGTATAGGGGTAATGAGTTCGTAATAGTAATTAACTTCCAGGAATTTAAGAGTTGTTTTTGTCTAGCTAGCTTGTTCTAGACGAACCATAGTGCGCTGGCCAATTCTAGGTTGGCTGACTTCACATGACATGAGAATAGAAAAAGAAAGGCTTCCTCACAATTTTACCTTCACCATTAATCAATAATTTACAATTAAAGTCATTGGTGTATGCCATGGATTCGAAGCTTTGAAATTTTGCAGATTTTCCATGCCTCTCTAAAAAAATTCTTAAGTACAAATATTTTATTGTTCTTATATTTTTAGGTGACATCAACAGTCAGTCAGGTGACAAGGATGACTACTAGTACTCTCAAACTTACCTATGTATCTATTTAAATGCCTGTCTCCCATTGAGGTAGACAGGCTATGGAATGCCATATGCTCCAGTTCAAACATACATCTTTTGTTTCCTCATCAAGGGCTTCGCCAAGGGGGAGCCATGGGGTGCCAGCTAAAGATGTTCCATATTGATTTGCCCCCCTACCCCTTAGGCCATCGGCAGGCGACACCCTTGCTCATCATGCATGCTCATTAGTTACGGGTACTTTTAATTTGCCTGTTTTTCAATAGGTCACCTATTTAGCCAGAGTATGTCTGTCTTGGGCTAGTACTCTACTAATATTTAGCTGTGTGGTCATGCATGACAGATGTTGTGAGCGTTAATAATTATATCCTTGTTACCTTAATTGGTCATAAATATAAAATAATAAATGACATCATGTAAGTACTGTAAACTGGAGGAAACTCACATCATGTGTTTCCTCCAGTTTACAGAAACAATTAAATTGTACTGTCATGTGTTCATGGGGAAATCAGGGCAGTATTTCTAAGAAAAATGTTTTAATTTAGGTATAATAGTTATAATATGTATGGTATGCATTAGTAATAAGGATTTTGAGGTAAATTATGTACCTATTTATAAACATGTTATGTACGTGTTTTTGAAGTTAGAGAAGTAATTTGAACTAAGTTACACAAATCATTTGCTCATAAGCCAGTGAAGGTAGATCACTTCAAACAAACACAAAATTCCCGCAATACTTATTGTAAGATTATTATTATATTTTGGATTATTATTATTTTTTATGGAAAACCATTTGTGCCCTTTCCAAGTTACTTTATTAACCCTTTCAAGGACAGTAAACGAGACACAATAGAAGTTCTATTGTTATGACGTCCATAGACGTCAACTGTCCTTCAAAGTGTTCATTATGAATTATTGAAATAACAGTAGGTAAACTCAAACTGTCAACAAAACTGTACTGGTGTGTCCAATGAAATATTGAAAAATAAATATTAGGCTCCCAATGTTATGCCTCATGGTAAATTGTTGGGGTTGCTCGACTTATATGAGTTGTATGGAATTGGATGTATAAATGGTGTGGTATAGGTAGCAACTTGGTTTACAAAAAATCATTTATTTATTTAATCATCCTAGCATTTGCTTAGGTTAAAACATTCCAGTGGCTTTAAAAAATGTATGGCATCCTATATTCTGTTCAAGACAAAAAAATTAAAGGTAAACAAAGAAACCAATGATTTTCAAACTTAATAAGTTTGCACGATAACCGATCGGGATAACCCAACCTAATTAAAAATGGCCCCCTGTCCTGCGAAATGGATGAAAACTTTTCTGTTGTGCTTTTGGACACATTGTTTTGCATTTATAATGTATTTTATCAAGAGATTAGTGATCCTCAATGCTGTGCATGAAAATTTTCGATACTGATGCATGAAAATTTTTATGCATGTCTCATATGCTCACATAAAGATTTTTCTGTAAAAGTTTGTACAATATTTTACATCTTGCTGTGATCCTGGCAAATTGCACTTGTATTTCTATGTAATCAACATTCATGTACAACTTCGTCTTTAAGTTCTCAAGACTTATTATTTCTGACTCATATGAGATGCATTTAGCACTGAAGCAGAGTGGTTTTAGCTTGAACCTCAAGGTGGGTCCTTCCCTCACTATAGTAGTACTCACTGTAGTACTCACTGTAGTAGTATATAAGTAAACAACTAAAATATTGAAATTGTACTTTTTGCTGTTGACGGCGGACAGTGCTTTGCAAAAACTTGCCAGACAGTACTAAAAAAATCACGTGTTTAATAGTTCGTTTTAGCCATAAAATCTATTGACAAAAAGTATTCATAAACTAATGAGCGATGCGTCGCGATGCGATGAAGAAACTGTCACTTAGATTATGTATTGTACGAATTATACCAGATTGGCTAATGCGGCACGGCAGGCTTTGGCAATTTGTTTGCGTCGCATCATATCACGTTGCTTGCTATCGCTAACGTTGGCTCGATTTTTTTAGAGTTGTAGGTAATCCGACTGCCACACCGAAGCTTGCGGGTTTGATTCCCGCTCAAGTCAAACATTTGTGTGCATGAATATGGATGTTTGTCTTGGTCTGGATGGTACTATGTATAATATGTAATATATTTACAGAAAAGTATATATGCATGTTTATCGATTGTCGAGTACTCGCTGTACAAGATATGCTTAGTTTGGGACCAGATAATGTTGTGTGAATGTGAAAGAATATTATATTTTATGGTAGAATATTATGTAGCGGACTACAAGGCAAGACGTCTTTGATCAGTCAGGATAGCACTAATATGATAAATAATATAGAAGTAGGTAGATTAATTAAAATCGTTGTAATTATTATATTTTATTAATATGTTCAAACTAAAATTACACACTTTTTGTTGAGCTTTGGATAAATAATTCTACTGGGTGTGCAATGTCCGGGCATAAATGTAATGTAGGCACAGCTTTCGGTTTTAAACGACGCCAGGTGCTTTCTGTCTTTAAAAACAGTCTTTCTCAAAATTACGTGAACAAATACGGTGGTACTTCTGCTAAATCAAACTAGGCTGTCCAACGGCATTTATCCAAAGTTTTCTTGTGACGTCATTAATAGGCAACCTGTAATAAAAAACACCTTCTTAATAATAAAAAATGCTACTCACATCCCTTATCCATCTCTACTATTTTATAGATGCAAAAATGTAAGCCTACACGCACGCGCGTACACTGGAACACTTGGCTTTAGGTTAATAGACGCTAAGGTAGGTATCTAAGTAAATTATGTACATTAAACTGCGCTTACTATCAAACGCGCGATAGAAAAATTAGACCGCTGGACGTCTTTGTTTATTGCCAACTTAGCAACCGCGGCTACCCGCTGTCGCTTCCAGCTACAGTTTTACATTCTTGTCCGATAGTTAGTTTCCGTATTTATCCCTCATTCAAAAAACATCGATATCTCCTTTCACTGTCAAATCCCATCACTAAGGCTATTAAATCAATAAATGTACAAAATAACAATTTGTGAGTTAAATTCATAACACATACGTATGCAAGCTGTTGCTTTGATTTGCAATACAATGATATTGTGTAAACTTAACACTCATTATAGCATTAATACGAGAAAAGTAAATAAATTTGTTGGAAAATTCCGACTCACTGCTAGAAGATAAAGTTTCTCCTGTTATTTCCGTTCCGAGAATAGCGGCATCCACATCCCGATATCACATACTCGATGTGTATTAATTAATGAGTACACTATTTAATTATTATAAGCTTACTTACTATTTAAATGCAAAAAAGTTATTAAAAATGTAAACACAAACGTCCAACAAATTTTACACTGATGACAGATCACAGCACGGCTATTTAGAGAATGTAGTCAAAGATATGAGTATGTAAAGAGTCTATAATAAGTAATTTAACGTTAATTGACGTAATTTGACGTTATGATTAACCAACTAAGACCAACTGACATTACATGTTGCACGTTCGGTATAAGTTTTTAGGGCATTTATAGGGCATGTTCTCTCTAGTCTAAACCTAGTCCAACCTCTCTGGTCATTGCTTTCAAAAACCTAGGGTTATGTGCGTCTTTAATAAGTAACTAAATAGGGTCTCTTTTGACCCTTAAAACCTCTTTTGAACCCTAGTTTATTAAACTAGTGTGAGGAATGTGGAAGTTAGCAGCGCCATACACACAGATGTTTGGAGTTTTTTTTTTTCCAGAGGAAACCCAAGTATTTCCGGCAAATGAAAATGGTGAGGGGTGGTTCCGAGACCTCCCCCCCTCCGCCCCCAATCACTCACAACCCCTAAAAACGGCGACGTATTTCGAAACCTTAACCCACTATAGTGACTATAGTATTCACAGGTCTTTCGTCTGTATACTTTCTGTAATTATCACCTCTCATCTTCCAATAGACTCATGTAGACAAGAAACATTGTTAGTTTAAGGGCAAATTTAATCACCACTATATAGGCATTATTCTCCAGATAAATTTTAATTGAAACGACATTTGCATGATGCTGACTATTAATTTTACTGGCACTATTTTTCTTGGGTGGGAGCAGTCGTGTAAGTGGGCTAAGACCTTAAGGCTGCGTTTTCACCAGAGATGTGCGAGGATACGTAGCGAGGGATGTGTCTGTAAAGAACCAATAGAATCGCTTCATTTACCTCGCCTCGGTCAGCACAGCTCTTGTGGAAACGGCTCAGCGGAGCTAGATTTTTGCGCATAAAAATCAAGCGAGGGATGTGTGCGAGGAATGTGTTGCGAGGTTCGCAGGCAGGCAGGCGTTCGCGTCACTCCGCTCCCACTACACCGCACCCCCGTCGACACATTTCACAGCTTCGCAACGTATCCTCGCACCACACATTATTCACAACTCCGCTACACATCCTCTTACGACACATTTACCTCGCACGGCTTTGGTGGCAAGCCCCACACATTTTCACAGCACAGCTAGATATCCTCGCACGACACATTTCCCTCGCACATCTCTGGTGGAAACGCAGCCTAAGTCTTATCTTCCGAAAATATTACGTTGCCTATGGCATTAACAAGACCGTACGTTTATTTAAATGTTATGTTTTAATATTATATTACTTAAGTATATAAAACTTATCAAATGGTATAAAGTCGACACTTATCTAATAGATTATCGGCCGACGGTCATTGCGTGACGGTAACTTATTTACCTACCTTTACCTTGCAATAAAAGCGGGTTACCCACATTGATAGGTGCCAAGTTTATTTATTTCAAACAATTATATTATTGTGGCTGATAAAAACTCCGTGTTGATAAAAACAAAAGAATGATAAATCGTATGTTAGAAAACTACTAAAATAAAAAAAAGTATCGAAATTTGAAAGAATTTCATTATATTTCGGTTGCGAGTTGATCAAAAATCTATATTTTGTCAAAATAAATATCCAAAAAGATGTGATTCCGGCCAGGATCGAACTGGCGGCCTTCTGCGTGTAAAGCAGATGTGATAACCACTACACCACGGAACCAGTTGACGTGTTCGCCTAAATTCTCGAACGAATTCTACACACGCTTTCGTTTTCATACAAACTTTGTGGCTATAATTGTATTAGTATTCATGCACGCAAATTTAATCATCTATTTCGTACGTGAATTGCATTTAAACGTTAACATTACAATATATGTTATGCTGGTAAGAAAGTGTCGGACATGCTAATTTAATCGCACTAATTTAAAATTCGATTGATACAGATGCTTTATGATAATATTATTATGTAAATAATTGTAACGATTCTATTTTTGGACATTCCAATGGTTATGCTATGTAACAAGATGTGCCCGCGGTTATACTCGCGTTATTTAGGAGTACTGCTCCGCTCCCGTGGCTTATAGCGTGCAGTTATACATAGCCTTCCTCGACAAGTGGGCTATCCAACACAAAATAATTATTCGAATCGGACCAGTAGTTCTTGAGATAAACGCGTTCAACCATACCAACTCTTCAGAAATTATGACCGAGAAACAGAAAGACAGACAGGCAAAAAAAAACTTTATTTATTTGATATTTTGTACTTAATTACATATGAAATCACAGACAGACACTTCAATAGATTTCACCAGTGACATATGGGTAAAAGTAGGTATTGCAAATCACATTGAAGCCGCAAAAAATATTTTATTTTGAAATAACTACCTACGTCGAATTCGCAGATATTTCACAAAGCTAACCACAGTGCAATAAGATTATCTGGTATATTATACAGTATCAATGATCGTTCCAGCCATTTTAATTACATTATACCGTTACGGTATTAAGTAACAATCGATTGTTATATTAATCGATACATTGCGTTGACTAATAAAGCGTGAAAGTACGAAACACAGACCATAGATAATAGATAATTTCATAAACTAGCGCATTGTCCGCGGTTACTCTCGCATTATTTTCTCGATATGTGTTAGTCAGTAGTTTAGATAAGAATTTTTTAACCTTGTGTAGGTAACATTTCGCGGTAGAACCATAAATGAGTCTATTTTCAAATCTACCTTAAGTAATCCTTTATCTGATTATTTCAGAGGGATTTGAAACTAGTCAAATCAATAGCCCTTATATTAGCCCTACGATCTTCTCTATCTTGCAGTGAAAGTCTCATTAAAATCGGTTTAGCCGTTCCTGATATTAAGCACAGACCAAAGACCATTATGCCAAATGAAAACGGCCGGTAATTAACGCGCCAAACGCTGCCATTTTTGTATCTGTTACGAGTTTGACGTAACGCTTTTGTAATAGTGTCTAAATCGAAACTTGTTAAAACTGGGTATCGGATCTTTGAATGCAGTTTATTAGATAATAAAAAAACATAAAAATGCATAGATGTTACGTGAAACAGTGCTAATGGTTGTCGTTGGCTAAGAGATGTGCAACGCAATGCTTTTATTAGGTATACATAGAGGAATAAAAAGAACATTGCTCAAATAATAAAGATAACTTTTTATCCCGGATTTAAACGGCTCGTCAAGAGACCAAGCTTAGAAAAATCTTGACCGTTTCAGCCAGTCTGAGCAGAGACTATCTGCACTTGACAAATATCTAAGTACTTGGTAGGTACAGTCGAACAACATCCCGCTAGACCACCATAAGGGCGAGAATCGCTCAGCAAGACATCGTCGCTGCCAGTACTACTTTACACACACATTGAGACTCGTATACAAAACCGTCGTTTTTAGTGTGCCTCGTCTCTATGAGCGAGCCAAGGGATTTTTTTTAAACTGGTCCACCGCCGACTTGTTTGATTGTACCTATACAAATATGTGCGGTAACTGCACTGTGAATGAAAGAATACTCTATCACCATAGTCCTAGAGGACGGTCTATACAAGTGTATGCGGGAACTGCACTATGAATGCCATCATCATAGGCTTATAGGACAATATCTGTCACGGCGACATTGGATGCAGGATCAACGGCTTACCGTGGCACGATGTTAATCCACCAGCTGCCAGATTTCGTGTTCTATACAGAAAAAAATCAATAGGTATTACTTTTTGCTCGACTCTGAAATGAAACCCATTATCATATGATCCATAATAAGTAGTTTATTTACCAGTGTCACGTTAGAAATAAATTCCCTAGACCACCCAAATGGTCAGTACAACTCAAAAGGTACTCTAGAAGAAAATATATAAAATTCATCATGATCAGCCTGTAACAGTCCACTGCTGGACTAGGCCTCTCCTTTGAAAGGAGGAATTGGCCTACTATACCACGCTGGCCAAACGGGTTGGTATAGGGTTTGTATCAAGTTTTCCTTCTCTTACAGTGCTGTTCTCTGCATAGTATGCTCCCTCTGTCGGCTCTTACGACACCCATGGGATGATATGGGGTGCCGTATTCTTAATCCGTTAGGTACCACACGGTATATATATATAAAATTAAAGGAGTATAATTAATGAAGAAAAGGCTTCAAAATACAAATCAAAGCTTTTAAACCTCACAAAGTACTGCATATTAACTTCAAACGCAAAAAATGACCCAAATTCTCTACCAGTTATGACATAACGCGAGTATAACGATGACACCATATTTGGCGCGTTTCACAGGTGAAGGTGATCTACCATGTGACTCACATGTAATACTAGCGGAGCCCGCGGACACACCCGCGTTATTTAGGGCTGCCGCCAATGAATACAGATTTACATAGAAGCGCAGTTCTTAAGGATTTGGTGTGCAGATTCCAAGGGGGGACTGTCTCCAGTTTAGTTCATGGTTGGCGCCGTTCTCAGTCTCTTGCTCTCGTAGTTAAGATACACAGGAGGAACGTTCGTATCTCTTACTCTCGTAGAGACAGCTGCCACAGCGCGACTGCCACGCCGCCAAGCGACAATTTGGGTCCCAGAAAGTTTGTCTTCAGAGCGCCCATAGGAAATGCGCCTCTATGTAAATATCTGAGCTCTTTGCTGCTGCTGCGCACCCATCGCTTATAGCGTGATGGCGTTATAGGCTTATAGTCTTTTTCGATAAATGGGCTATCCAATACAAAAATACATACTTATTCAAATCGCACCAGTAGTTCTTGAGATTATCGCTTTCAATCAATCAAACTCTTCAGCTTTATAATATTAGTATATGTATAGACTAGAGGACGCCCGCAGCTACGCACGCATTATGTTTTTTCATAAATTAGCTGATTCTGCCCGATCGCGTGGGAATTTCGGGACAGCTAGTAAATACAGCCTTGCTGATTTAAGCATGAATGGGCCGGCTCGACCGGGGAAGTACTACCCTCGCACAGAAAATCGACGTAAAGTAACAGTACTTAAACTTTTGCGTTTCGTTCGGTGAGTGAGAGTGCCGGAGGCCCTATCCCCTATTCCTTCTCCCTCATCCCACTCCTCGTACTATCCCTTTTCCCAACCCCAACGCACTTGGGACTCCTTTGGTGTTGCTTGTGTACATGGGCGGCGGTAATTGCTTACCATCAGGCGATCCGTCTGCTCGTTTGCCGCCTATTACTATAACAAAAAAAATCTCTTCTTAGAGCACCCCTACGGGCTCAAAGGAACATATATGCCAGCTTCTTACGCCTCAGAGTTTTGGCTGTAGCTTGTCTGTCAGTCACTCAGTAACATAAGGATTTTATATATACAGATTAGCTGACCAGATATGGCGAGTGGCTATCCTGTCACATGTGACAGGTGGTCACATACAGCTGTTGTGCGTAGTTGCATACCAATCACGGCTTTATTGTTGTGTTTACATCATCGGAATTGGATACTTTCTATGCTTGTTGGATTTGTGTTGCATTGACATGTGTATTATATTGCATCATTGTATTATACGGCATTTCGCAGTCCACTGCTGGTTTATTCTTTTCTAATTTGCGTCACAATGTATTGTGATTTAGTAGGACTTGGCCTACTATACCACGCTGGCTAGACGAATTGGTGGTTTGATGGCGGATTTCCGTCTCTTCGCAAAGATAGTATTTGGTTCGTTTATTTTCCTTGGACGGATGAAGAAAGACTGACCAAGAAGTTATATAAGTCAAGTGTGAATGGGACAGGAGGAAGGGGAAGACCTAGACGGACGTTCTCTCAGAGAAGAGAACCAATCTGGTCAGAGAACTTCTCTGACCAGATTGGAGACATCCTAAAAAAGGACAGGTTAGAAGTACCCTTAACCGTAGAGCATGCATGAGAAATTTGATGGGAGTGAATGAAGCAAGAGAGATATGTCAGGATCGTTATAAATGGCGTTCCGTAGTCTCTACAAAGCGAAGCGCAGAGGATACAAGCAGGTAAGGGCCCGTTCTGGAATTTTGTTATGTTAATTGATTTTGGACATTATTTAAATGAGGAAAATGTCGATAACTACTTGACACTTGAAAAATGCTCTCTGCTGGCTTCGCCATAATTAAGTGCGCCGGATATAAGTATGGATAGTAATGTTTGTCTTTAAAAATGGTGTTGTATTCTAAAATGCGAACAAACTTTCGAGTAGCAAATAAAATCATACATTACAATGTATATGATTAAACATTAATCGTGTATATCGAACAAAAGATTAGAATGTATTGTGCGATCGGCGACCAACAGTCCGGCACACGACGCCATCTGCAATGAGGTCGACTGTGTTATGACTATGACTGAAATAGGGTTGCCAGCAATCATAATTGAATTTTTTGTCATTGCAATACTGCAATAGACGTAATATGTCTTTACAAAATACATTATTTTGTGTAAAGAGCCCGTTAACGGCAATAGAATCGCGCCCGTGGTACCTAAAATTTATAATGAGGTGAAATATACATAGATGTAATATGTACACCTCTGCCTACTCCTTCAGAGAGATATTCTGCCGGGAATAAAGGCGTGAGTATATAAAAAATATAACTTTCTTGTTGCCAAATTAAATAATCATTCCTTACTTCGAGTTGATTAATAATCTTTCTCTATTTAGTATACTAAAATCAATGTTTTTGTTTGTTAGGTACGAATAATTCGCTAAGATGTTCTAAACAATGTCATAACAGCTTGTTCGTGCTCTTTGCATGCTTTGTAACTCGTCAAATACAAGAAAACAATGTATTGCACAATAAAGTACATATAAAGCGAAGAATTTGTAGCACAACGAAATACGAAATTCTCACGAGTGTTCATACTAGGACGCATCACATAGTCTTGTTAATTGTTGGCAACGATTGATTAACGCCAGTTCTCATTATCTATCGATGAATTTGGCTATGCGAGATAGGAATTTAAAACAAGCTCCATACATTATGTCTAACGTCTACCTTTAGTCGCCAAATTAGAAACGGGTTTATAGCGAGCTTAAAATGAAGCTCAAACAAGTAGTAATGTACCGGGATATATGGGAGACGTATCATAGAAAGTATACCTTCATAACGAAGGCACCCAGGCAGAGCTAAATTCGGGGTTAACATTTTGTCTGTATTGTGTTATCCACTGATTTTGAAGCTTGCACTATAAAAATGCGAGCAACAGCTACCAACATAAGCACTCCCCTGTTGGACATAGGCATCTCACAGGAGTAACGTTCGTCTCTCTTGCTCTCGTAGAGACAGCTGTCACAGCGCGACTGCCACGTCGCCAAGCGGCGATTTGGGTCACAGAAAGTTTGTCTTCAGAGCGCCCCTAGGAAATGCGCCTCTATGTAAATATCTGAGCTCTTTGACCACGGTGACCAGACTGGTTGGTATACGGTTTAAAAGCGTCTGGTCTGTTTCTTATGATAATATTGGCTTCGTTTTTTATCCACATTCACGGAAGTACCACTTTATTTCTTATCACCACACGGAGCAACAGCTGGTACAGTATAAAGGCATACTATAGTAACTGTAGATAGAACTCAGTTAGCGCCGTCAGATCGAGGTCGGGTCAGTAATGCTCGCTAGTCTCGCTACTTTCTACATTGTACTGTGCTCTGCTCGCTTAGAAGGGCAATGTCATTGTTGCTTTGTACCGGTACTGCCGGTCGGTATACGGGCCGGAGGATATGCGAATATACTAACGATTATGTACACGGATGATGTAAGTATATGTATACTGATGCGTCGTAGCGTCGTAGGGTCGTAGGGGGAATGCAGTAGTGTAGTACCTACTGCATGTAATTTAATTTTGCTATTAGATATTACTAAACTTCGACCGCCTATCCGCCCTCGTGAATTTTACACTAATACTTTCCTCAAGAATCACATCATCAGTTAATGAGAACCGTACAAAAAACAGTTCGGTACTTTTTGAGTTTATCAAGATCATACAGTCAGACAGGAC
Source organism: Euclidia mi (assembly GCA_944739405.2). Classification (NCBI taxonomy): domain Eukaryota; kingdom Metazoa; phylum Arthropoda; class Insecta; order Lepidoptera; family Erebidae; genus Euclidia; species Euclidia mi. Next base: position 9,474,565 of record OX123208.2, read on the forward strand.
TTCCTTTTATATGTACGTATAAAAAATTGTCATGTCAAATCTACATTGGATTATGAAAATGACATGGTGACAAATGACTTAATTTGTATGGTGTAATGTTTTTTTGTGACTAGAATAACGCTAGGAGGATGATGAGTGGTTTTTGTGGGTGCCCAGCAGTTTTGCACTTCGCTATGTGTCCTTTTCCTTACACGGGATAACGTTTTGTGTGGTCCATAAATGAATGATTCTGTCGATTCCATGGGTGTTCTTAGACCCAAGTTCATCGACAACGTAGTTAACCGGCGGCGATCGGAAAACTTGCTTATTTAGTTCTGCGCGCGCATTGTCACATGGGATGGGATGCGTGCTTCTTAGTACTGCGCGCGCATTGTCAGATTAATTTAACGGAGAGATAAAAACTCTGCCCCGGTGGATTTCTGTCATAGTTGGGTGTCTTGAAATTTTCATATTACACAGTAATAAATCCTTGTAGGTCTGTAGATCTATAGATTCTACTTAGTTAAAAACTCTTATTACTGTTCATCATAATCTATCCACTGCTGGGCACATGCCCTTTCAATTATGAGAAGGACGTTAACGCAGTCCATCATGGGGCCAAGTACCGGTTGGCAGAGTTCCCATCTCTTTCAAAATGCTGAAAGTCTCTCAGACATGCAGGTTTCATGGAGATGTTTTACGTCACCACTAAGCAAGCGATACTTAACAATTTAATGCCCACTTCAAAAAGTACCTGGTGTGCGCCATGGACTTAAACCCAAGACCCTCTGCAGAGCAGTCTATCGGTCTCTTCACGATCGTATAGTCGCTTTGTACGGTCTTATTTCCAAACTACTATAAACACTTTTACTTAACATGTACAACCAACCTCACCTGCAAGTGGTGCACCTGCCGATCAACGGTCGAGGCTCTGACAATCAAAATATCCCGATAAACGACAATAGGCTCGCCACCTATTACGTGGATCAAAACACTGGCGAAAAGTGGGCGTTTAATATGCTTCTACCTACCCCTTCGGGGAAACAGGCGTGAGTCTATGTATGTATGTACATGGTACACAACAACAAAAGCCGTACAGCGCTGCGCAATACAAATTGAGGTCTGGTTGCGCGCGCGCATTGACCGCGCGACACACTAATGGAATTATTAAATCAATAATTGTGTTAGCGTCTACTACATATGTGAACATGTGTTTCGTATTATTGGACGCGATATAGTTACATGAAAGTCGAATAATGCATATATATCTTAATATATAAAATCCTTGCGTTACTGACTGACTGACAGACACGCTACAGCCGAAATTAATGGGCGCAGGAAGCTGAAATTTGGCATGTATGTTCCTTGGGGACCGTAGGGGTGCACTAAGAAAGGATTTCCCGAAATTCCCACGGGATCGGCCAAAACGGGTAAATTTAAAAAAAATGCAGGCGTAGCTGCTCGCGTCCTCTAGTTTTTTTTTATAAGCTTTAAAATAGCGTCTATAGACCGGTCATATTATGCCTCTTTGCAATATTTTTCCTTACTTGTTTCCGTCAAATCATTCTGTATCCCGTCTTCTATGTCAGCACAGCTGTTGTGTTACGTAAGACGCGCGTTTATATACGCCAATTAGGCATACGAGGGCACACACGAGCATAAGGTCGCCGTTTATAATCACCACAATGGACCCTTCCGCCTACTGGCTACCATTGTTTTCTTGATAACTCGTAGGTAAATATTGTAACTGAATTTCAGCAGAATGACCCTTTTAGGTTATTTGTGATAGAGTATGGATGTAAGGTATTGGGCGTATTATTGATTGTCATTATCATTTCTTTTACATTTGCTTGTGATTTTGTATAACCCGTATTATCTATATGAAGCTACTAGAAGATGCCCGCGGTTACACCCGAGTTATTTAAGACTACTGCTCTGATCCCGTCGCTCATAGCGTGATGTTATGCCTATAGCCTATAGCCTTCCTCGATAAATGGGCTATCTAACACTGAAAGATTAGCCTTCCTCGATAAATGGGCTATCTAACACTGAAAGATTAGCCTTCCTCGATAATTGTTCCAAAATCAATTCAAATGCCAACAGCTACTCGTAATAATGATACATTGCTGGTTTCATCATGAATGGGCTCCTAACACCAGTATGCGATTAAAACAAAGCTGACGTATACAGAGCACAATGAAATGTGTAACATTGTTGCCCGTTGATCCGGCGACGCGCATTGTGTACGCGACGCCGGTATGGCGGTGTATACAAAAGGCTACTGTAGATACCTGATTTCAGCATGAATGGCTCGATGGAGACTTTATGGCCGTAACACACGCTCGAACTTGTCCGGCGGACCAAACCCGTCGGTCCGGCGGACCAAATCCGTTCTCGCTACAGACGACCGGATCGGACAGTTGCTTCACGTAAGCCATGTCCGATCCGACCGATCTGCAAACTAGCGGACCGAGGCGGACTCAATTAATAATAATTATGTTCGCCGGACTACTCTACAGACGGGCAGGTCCGGAGGCGACCCAAATCCGTGGTCTGTTCGGATCAAGTTCGAGCGTGTGTTACGGCTATTACTAACCTCTCACAGGATATGAATGAATGAATGAAACTTTATTCAGTAAAGACACAGGAAGACATAGTACAATACAATAAATACTTACTTTACACAAGGTTTAATGGAAACATGAAACTATGTGACCAGTCTGAAAAGGTGCCCAGATCAGCTTAATGTCTAGCGGTGACGCCGGACGCAGGTTTTCATCTGGTACCTACACTTCGCGGATGTCGATATTTTCCTGATTGGAATGCTATGTGTGATAGGTGTGTGATATTGTGTTTTGATATCGACGTAAAGTAACAGTATCTATACTGTCCGTTTCGTCTGGTTACTAAGAGTGTCGGAAGCTCCATTCTCTTTTCCTTTTGCCTTATCACCTAGGAGGTTCCTTTTACATACACTTGTGACTCCTTTGGTGTTGTTTGTGTCCATGGGTGATGGTAATCGCTTACTATCATCCGTCTGTCAGGCATTGTTGCTCGTTGATCCGACGACACGCATTGTATACCCGACGCCGGTATGGCGCCTGTACATAAAAGACAACTCTACTGTAGATACCTGGGGGCCAATTCTCCTATTTTTATATGATATTGATATTATATTTTGAATGGACTCAGAACCGGTATTCTGATAACCTAATAACATTATCGTATAATTCGAAATAAACAGTTCGTCGTTGACACATATTTTGACACTTGTTTCAATTTACGATCTCGTTACAACTTCGTTCAATTATCAGATAATTTAGAAGAATACGCTTTTTGTGACGTAAGTATGACACTGATATGATATCGAAACTATATTTATTTAGCAGAATTGGGCCCCTGATTTCAGCATGAATGGACCGACTCGACAAGAGAAGTACTACCCTCTCACCTCTCACAGAGTATCGGTGTATAGTATGTATGCTATCACTGGCAATCCAATACCCTTCTAATTTCGCCTCTTGCTCCTCATATTCTTTTTCCCATCCCAAACGGCGGCAATTCGCTTGTGACTTCTTTGGTGTAGCTTGTGTCCATGAGCAGCTGTGATCACTTACTATCAGGTGGATTATAATATGGGAATTGTCTTCCCAAAAAGTGTTTTAAATCAAACCAAATCTAGATACGAAACTGCTTCCTCAACCATTAATAATTATTCACCGTTGAAATCGCAAAATATACTTGCGTAAAGTCATAGAATTGTGGGAAATCACTGTTTCTGTTAATTATTGCAGTCTAACGTAATAGTCTTCAGAATAATACCTGTTCTAAAGAAGTTTATTTCGAAGAAAATAGCTACCTTACAATAATCTATTCAGCCTAGATCAGAAAGATAGGCATTCAAACAACGCGACTGATCTATTGAAGCCTTTGTTGCATAGCAGACTATTAATCAGATTGTTCTAGAATATGAAGATGTGGTTATTATTATAGCCAAGACAACGATAGCCTAGTGGAGATAGCAACGGACTGCCATGCAGAGGGTATCGGGTTCGAATACACGGCGCGCACCGATGACTTTTCGAAGTTATGTGCGTATTAAATTGTTAATTATCGCTTGCCCCGTGCCTCGGAGAGCACGTTAAACCGTCGGTGCCAGCTGTCATGAAGATCTTTGACAGTCGTTACGGGAAATCAGTACCCTCAAATAAACTGATACTGGGAATGGAATATATATGGAATATCGCTATCCCTTTGGGTTGCAGAGGTCAGACGGCAGTCGCTCTGTCTAAATGTCACAGCTCATTAGAGCCACCCGGCACCCACGAAAATGTGTGGCTAATTGTAATCTCGTCCGTGTGGTGACGGTTTAAGAATACGGATTGTCACCACCCCATATCATCCCATGGGAGTCGTAAGAGCCGACAGAGGGAGCATACTAATCAGAGAACAGCACTGTAAGAGAAGGAAAACTTGATACAAACCCTATACCAACCCGTTTGGCCAGCGTGGTATAGTAGGCCAATTCCTCCTTTCAAAGGAGAGGCCTAGTCCAGCAGTGGACTGTTAAAGGCTGATGATGATGAATTGTAATTTCGGACATGAAAGTCTGTATGTCTTTACACCAGATATTTATCGTTAGATGTGCCCATCCATCATTGGGGAAAGTGAGTTCACTCTTTCAGTCGTAGTAAGTTGGGTACCTAGTACTCGCTCCTTTCCAGATGCGTTGAGATGCGTACCTAGCAGTTGCTGTTATTTGTTACTAGCTGTTTCCCGCGGTGTCGCCCGCGTCCTGAGGGAACTACTTCGCGTACCCGGTTAATATATAGCCTAAGTTACTCCTTTTTTACATCAGCTATCCACCAGTGAAAGTCCCGTAAAAATCGGTCCAGCCGTTCCAGAGATTAGCGAGAACAAACAGACAGACTGACAAACAGACAGACAGACAGACAGACAGACGGACAGACAGACAAAAATTATAAAAAATGTTATTTTGGTATATGTACCGTGTATACATCCATATGCATTGAGTAAAAAGCGGTTATTTTAATATTACAAACAGACTCTCCAATTTTATTTATGTGTAAGTATAGATTTTTTTAAAGAGCAGGCACATCTAACTATTCAAATCTCTGCTTTACAGTTCCCTACCATACCTGAAAGGGGAGAAAATGATGTAAAATAGTTAGCAGACTTCGTTTGAAGACCTTTGAAAGAAGTACGACTGCCGTCTGTCCCAAAGGGATAATGAGATTCTTTAGTTTGTTCCAATATTTGATACTAAAAACTAAAGCTACAAATCCTACAATAGTATATACGTTTCATTTTCATTTACAACCAACAGTCCATCGGCATTTACGTAATACATATTACTAAAATAATACGGGTCGCGCTTTATGGAATGATCTAGTCTAGAAGGACACATTAAACTAATGCCAAATGTATGTACCTAAAAACTAACCTATTGCTATGAATTGCAGCATTTACTGAACACGATTTTTTTTTTCAATGACAATACTGAGAATAATTTGTGACCAAAATTAAATCTATACTAATACTATAGAACCGTAGAGTTTATATGTCTGCTATTTTTTTTTTTATAAAGACTGTTCCCACCCTAGGAATAAATCCTGAGTCGCAGGGGTCTTTACAAAAACCAATGGACGCAATGAACACCCAGACTCGAAACAACAATTTATGAATCAAACAAAGTGTTGTCTCGTGTGGGGATCGAAGTGATGGAACCCACCACACTCGGCGCAGTGTTAACCACTACGCCAACCGTGCATTTGTCAGTCTTGTTTGTATTTATTTATTAAGCTTCATAGTGTTGTTTATGAACAGCTAGTGTAAATAATCAACTGTGTTGCCTACTTGACATACTTAGTCAATTTTAAACTTTCGCGATTTGTATACATCATACAAAATAATTAAGCGGGTCTTAATCGCTCCGTGCAAGACGAGCGAGACGTTGGAAACAAATAGGTATTTATACCTTAAATAAGTTAAGTTAACGCGATTATGACCCGCTAAATTATTTTGTATACTTGACAATACTTGACATAGATCATTCACTCCACCTACCACTTTCTTTCCTTCTTTCTTATTTGCTAAGCCACAAATTATGTCTCTGTCGTTACACACATCCTAGCCTACTTGCAGACAGGCTTGCTTATCACCGTAAGTAACAAAATAAAAATACGTTTAAAAGATAAAACTGTGTTGATAATATACTAATCAAGATACCACTTGTCTACATTGTAGCCAATTCATTCGCGTGCCATAACAGAAAAATAAATTACAAACATACAGAAAATCATTTTTGAAATCAGAGGGTCTCGGGTTCGAATCCGCGGCACGCACCAATAACTTTTCGCAGTTAAGTGCGTATTAAATTGTTAATTATTATCGGTGAAGGAAAACACGTGAGGAAACCTGCATGTCCTAAGACATGCAGGTTCGAGAACATTATGGAGAACTCTAAAGTTATCCATAATGTTCTTACCCTTACCCTTCTCATTGTGAGAAGAGGCCCGTGCCCAGCAATGGGACAGTATAACTGGCTGATGATGAAAGTGCAAATGATATTCAGCAGATTCACAAAAAAAAATCAGAGCTTTTGAATACCTAATAACAAAAGAACTTATGTAACAGGTCCATAATGCGTAATTCGATCTTCGTCTTCCCGTGAGCACAGCTTGTGTAAGACTGCGACCCATACCAAAACGTCGATGCAAATATAAGGTACTAGCTGAGCCCGCGGTTGCACCCGTGATATTCCTAGCTATTGCGCCGCACCTTTGGCTCATAACCTGCCTGGATAAATAAGCTATCCAATACAGCAAGAATTATTCAAATCGGACCAGTAGTTTTTCACTGTAGTAGAGCCTTGCTGATTTCAGCATGAATGGGCCGGCTCGACCGGGTAAGTACTACCCTCTCACAGAAAATCGACGTAAAGTAACAGTACCTAAACTGTTGCGTTTCGTTCGGTCAGTGAGAGTGCCGGAGGCCCTTTCCCCTATTCCTTCTCCCTCATCCCACTCCTCATGCTATCCCTTTTCCCAACCCCAAGGGGCGGCAACGCACTTGTGACTCCTGTGGTGTTGCTTGTGTCCATTGGCGGCGGTAATTGCTTACCATCAGGCGATCCGTCTGCTCGTTTGCCGCCTATTACTATAAAAAAGTAGTTCCTAAGATTAGCGCTATTGTTGGTAATATTTGATATCACCAATTAACTAGTTTTAAGTGCCCTGACCAATTACCTATACCATCCGGCGAACCCTTGTTACTTGGCAGTACAAAAATAATGATACTTTTTTCTGTACCTACTGCGCATCGGCAGTCCAATACAGGTTCGACACGAGGAAACTGAGGATTTCCTCATGTCGAACATAATCGGTGGAAAACGTGTACATAGTATGTATGACTGCGTTGCGTCACTTGCCTACGATACTTGCTATTGAGAAATGATTGGCTAAAGGAACTAAGGAATATTGATAATCTACCTTGTAGTTGAGGTTTAGTTGACGCTTAGGTATTTGCGACTAGACACGCGTTTCCGCCCCCGTGGGACGTATTTAACCTCTATAAGGAGGGAATTTCCAGCAATACTCTTTTAATGCTCCCCTTCAGCCCCCGAGGATCATTCATGCCAAATGACAGTGGGCAAATAATATGGTCCAAACCTCGCCAAGAATGAATCATATATCAAATGAAAGGGTAAATGTACGGATCAAACAAGCAGAAGCGCATCAAAGTTGATTAGGCGTACTAAGTCACACTCGCAAAATGAAAAAAAAAATAGTATGTCATATTCTCAAATTGTCACATTTCAGACACAGTAAATCAGTCTAATAGTCTGAGTTCACGGAGCCCTGCTTCGCAAAGCTTCTATTTTTGGGTACCGGGCTATAAGAGAACCTAACAAAACCTATTTTGCTTCACTGTGTCATTTTGCAAATGTGGCATTGTAATATTGTGCGCTTAATCCATCAAAATCTGTCCGAGAGATTTCGAAAAATTATAGCTTATTTTTGCCTTGGAAGATACATAGGTACGACGAATTTATGTTTTCTTCATTCTTGATTATTGTTATAGCTTTTCTTGTTATATGGTTGCAAATCCTTACTTTATCCGGTATCCTGAAAATATATTCTCGTAACTCATTGACTTGAGCTTTAGTTAGCTCAATAACTTCGACGTGAACTACATTTATGGTGAATGTGATCCTCTTAACAATATAAGGTAAAATATTTGTAAAAACGTGTCATACATTGACTCACGTTAGGCAGACGTGATACGGTTACGTTTCAGATCACGTGTTCACACTTTAAACATTTATGCAGCTTTAGAGCATGCATGACTGCCTCTTTGGTCTCGCGGCATAAATGTGCGCGTAGGATCGGGAGGTCTCGGGTTCGATTTCCGGTTCGGGCAAAGTGTTATTGGGTTTTTCCGTTAGGAAATTCTCAGTATCAGCACGGAGTCTGGTAATGTGCCCGGTACGGCAATAGGCTCGCCCCCTATTACGTGGGACCTAAAAATTCATGGCGAAATGTGGGTGTAATATTACACCTCTGCCTACCCCTTCGGAGATTCAGGCGTGAGTCTATAAAAATATTAAAAAATAATAAAGCATGCACTTAGCTACACCCGCATATTTTATTTTCATCGTTTCTTCCTGATACCCTAATAATTGCAGGTAATCCTTCCTTAATGGACGCCTACAGTCCCCAAGGAACATTCATGCCGAATATCAGTTTCTTGATAGTTGTAGCTGTCCGTAGTCGGTCAGTCAGAAACGCAAGAATGTTATGCATAGACAGATAATAGAGGAGAATAAAATAAAGCAGCATAAAATTAAATTATCTACTATATTATTCACGCCCAATGGAGCCCAGCGAACATTTTTGTTCCACAACTGGCAAATAATGGAAAAAATTTATTACAAGTGTGACTTCGGTGAACTTTGCCATGGAACCTTAGGTAGGCACCCATTTTAGATAATAATGTCCTCCTCACCGATTCCGGCCACGGCAGCTTGTCTATATATGAGACTTGCCAACTGCGCAGGACATATTATAGTGCACAAGTGTGTGCGCATACACAAGTGCACTCTCTATTCCCTCACTCTCATAGTCCAATGGGACGCCTCAAGCGACACGACCGGAGAGAGATTGGGCGTAGGACCAACGGCTTAACGTGCTTTCCGAGGCACGGGGATGTGAACACCGCCAACTTTCTGACTCCGAACTTCTACTGGATAATTCCTAACAGAAAAACCAAATATTACTTTTTTTCGACCCGGGAATCGAACCCGAGACCTCATGATCCGCAGTCGCTAACACTACCGCAGGACCACAGAGGCAGTTAAAAATTTAGGTATCACTTATCTAACCTACGGGATTGGACCCCAGTCCCGCTATACCACTTTGGGTAATCCCGGTTCAGAGCCAGGGATCCCCATGCCAAAGAAAAATAATTAATACTGTTGGAATTGACGCTAATGACGACCATTCTACATATTTTGATAATAATATTATAAGGTAAAATAAACAAAATAATGTATTAATTAGTTATTAGTTACGCATGGATTTATAAATTATGATTGACGTGTTTTACGGGAAAACGAATCATTTGTATGATTCTTCTGCGTGTGTGTATGTGTTATCAAGTTATCATCTTAAACGGCTTGGTGGATTTCAATTTCGTTGTGTGTTTAAGAGGATTCCTGGATGGTTTTCTAGACCCAATCATTAATCGAAAAAAATTCCATTCAAGCGGAACCATGCTTCAAATAATGTTGAAGGAATTGGGCATGGATATTATGGATAACCGACTAACGGGGAAATTGATTCATACAAATGCCATTTTCTATGTCGAAACGTATCCACACGGATCCACCTTGTCCAATACGTCGGATCCCCGTCATTATAAATCATTTATTGGCATAATCATGCCTAAATAGAAGATGTTATATTTTCAAGGGCATCTATTGGCAATATACAAGAAGAACAGGTGTGCAAAGTCAATCATATTAGTGCCAGTTATTATACATGCTCAAATTTTATGGAAAAACTCAAAAGCTGATGTTTCTAATTATTATTATTAGGCTATTTGTCAAAGGTCGACTAGTTCGGATCGACAGATACAAAGAATTCAAGCCTTTCCTAAAAGTATAATTATGCCATCATCATCAGCCTATAAAAGTCTACTGCTAGACTAGGCCTCTCCTTTCAAAGAAGGAATTGGCCTACTATACCACGCTGGCCAAACGGGATGGTATAGTGTTTGTATCAAGTTTTCCTTCTCTTACAGTGCTGTTCTCTGCATAATATGCTCCCTCTGTCAGCTCTTACGAAACCCATGGGATGATATGTGGTGGTGACATTCCGTATACTTAATCCGTCACCACACGGATAAAGGTTAATAGGTTTTATCAAGGCAACACTTTCTAGTGTTGCCCTTGATATAACCTATTAACCTACCCACCAGAACCAAGACCATAAATCTGCCACCAGCGATTATATTAAACTCTTAACTTATCTTTAACCTTCCAGGCCTTCAAGGTTACTGCTATTCTCAAACTATATAACAAACATATTATTAAACGTGTATATTAAAGGCACAATGTTTACATGACCCGGTTCCGGACTATTTAAGCCCAATGATTCATAACTGCTTCCATAAAGTACTTTACATCGTTCAAATACGCATTAATTTAGGCGTTTACTGCCGTGTACGCTGCTTTGGCGCTAGTGTCTACGCGTGATGTAGTTTTGTACTGGGATATTTGTAGTTCCTTTTTTCGCCGCCGCATTCCTTGGTTGGGTTTTCTGGTAATTATGAGATGTAGGTCAGAATAAAAATGGATGTTTTATTTGGATTATCATGCTATCATTATAATTATTGATAGTTTTGTTTTGATATTGGTAATGTTTGACCTGACCGTGTGGTTGACGGCATAGAATACAAGTGTCACCACCCCCTATCTTCCCGTGCGTGTCGTAAGAGGCGACTAAGGGAAAACACGATACAAATACCATCTTTGCGTAGAGACGGAAAACTCGACATCAAACCCTATACAACTGCCTCGTTGGTCTCGCGGCATAAATGTGCGCGTGGGATCGGGAGGTCCCGGGTTCGATTTCTGGGTCGGGCGGTGTTATTGGGTTTTTCTGTCACGAAATTCTCAGTAGCAGCACGGAGTCTGGAAATGTGCCCGGTACGGCAATAGGTTCGCCCCTTATTACGTGGGACTAAAGTATATCTGGCGAAAGGTGGGTGTAGAAATACACCTCTGCCTACCCCTTCGGGGATAAAAAGCGTGACGATATGTATTTATGTATTGGTAATGTTTACAGACTTGAGAATTGAATAACTGGTTCAAAATTGGGATGATAATGTTGATGTATAAAAAGCCTAATATATCAAGCGCATCATGATGTTTTTAATGAAAAATATAGATTTATTTCGTTTAGGAAAGAGAAAGTACTTACCAATTAGAACCCATTTATTATCTTTTTTAATTAATAATATTTATAGTTCATTTAATTATTATTACCACCATTATATAATACCACCCCATATCATCCCATAGGTGTCGTAAGAGCCGACAGAGGGAGCATATTGTGCAGAGAACAGCACTGTAAGAGAAGGAAAACTTGATACAAACCCTATACCAACCCGTTTGGCCAGCGTGGTATAGTAGGCCAATTCCTCCTTTCAAAGGAGAGGCCTAGTCCAGCAGTGGACTGTTAAAGGCTGATGATGATGATGATGATTGATTTAACTTGACGTTAATTGATAAAATACACTAGGCAAAAATGTCAGTCAATCACGCAAGCACGCAAGCAATTGACAACTACATTTATCAAACTACCACCCGACCCGGCGAACTTCGTACCGCCATACATGTATTATACATATAAACCTTCCTCTTGAATCGTTCTATCTATTAAAAAAATCCGTCGCGTAGTTTTAAAAATGTATGCATACATAGGGACAGACAGACAGAAGACAGACTGTGTTTTATACTATGTAGTGACAAAGAGCTCAGATATTTACATAGAGGCGCATTACCTATGGGCGCTCTGAAGACAAACTTTCTGTGACCCAAATTGCCGCTTGGCGGCGTGGCAGTCGCGCTGTGACAGCTGTCCCTACAAGAGCAAGAGAGACGAACGTTCCTCCTGTGTATCTTAACTACGACAGCAAGAGAGACGGAGAACGACGTCAGGGCCGCCAACGGTGCCAACTACGAACTAAACTGGAGACAGTCTCCACTTGGAATTGGCACAAGAAATCCTTAAGAACTGCGCTTTTATGTAAATCTGTATTCATTGGTGTAAGAGCTACTAAGGAAAATACTCGAAGCAAATAGTATATTAGCGATGAGACCGTTCTCCGTCTCTCTTGCTCTTGTAAGAGGAACGTTCGTCTCTCTTGCTCTCGTAGAGACAGCTGTCACAGCGCGACTGCCACGTCGCCAAACGGAAATTTGAGTCGCAGAAAGTTTGGCTTCAAAGCGCCCATATGAAATGCGCCTCTATGTAAATATCTGAGCTCTTTGCTTACACCCTCCACCTCTTACACCTACGGTATGAAATGTGGCAGTGACACTGTCACTACACTGATACACCAGATATATACCCAAACATGGCGAATCTATATAAGGGTTTTGTTTTTTTGCCATTTATGGCTACGCGAACCTAAAAACGAGACATGTTATCAGCAGATAAGCGACATATTATTAGACATATTATTACACCATCGTACACATACCATGGTCGTACATTAAAACCTGTGTATTCTGACATCACCAGCTCTCGATGAGGTCATGTTCTATACTGGATACGCTTTCTCTTTGCGTAGTACTTATGTCCGGATAGTGCTAAACTACTATTAGGTTGTTTGTATTGCGACTTTAATTAATAAAAGGTAAGTGCGAGTCGGAAAATCACGAAAATTACGTAAATCACGTTTGTTGTATGTATACTTTAATATTCTTTAAGTTTCTACCTGTTTATTAAGATCGAGTAACAACATACATACATATATAGTCTCACGCCTAAAACCCCGAAGAGGTAGGCAGAGGTGTATTTCTACACCCACTTTTCGCCAGATATACTTTAGTCCCACGTAATAAGGGGCGAGCCTATTGCCGTACCGGGCACATTTCCAGACTCTGTGCTGCCACTGAGAATTTCGTGACAGAAAAACCCAATAACCCAGGAATCGAACCCGGGACCTCGGCACATTTATGCCGCGAGACCAACGAGGCAGTTGTATAGGGTTTGATATCGAGTTTTCCGTCTCTACGCAAAGATGGTATTTGCATCGTGTTATCCCTTAGTCGCCTCTTACGACACCCACGGGAAGATAGGGGGTGGTGACACTTGTATTCTATGCCGTCGAGTAACAAATTGTTTAAAAATTACGTTTGTTGTATGGGAGTTTTACCCTTTGTTATTCACGTTTTTTATTTAATTATTTATTTTGAAAGGTAATATACAACTACATATTCTGTGAAAATTTAAAGCGTCTTCCTGTTATCGTTAGTAATTTTCAGCAAAAAATACGAAAAAAACACGTTTATTGTATGGGACACCCCTTAATATCTTATTTTTTTTATTTTTAGTATTTGTTGTTATAGCGGCAACCGAAATACATAATTTGTGAAAATTTCAGCTTTCTAGCTATCACGGTTTATGAGATACAGCCTGGTGACCAATGTTGGTGACAGACAGACAGACAGCGGAGGCTTAGTAATAGGGTCCCGTTTTTTACCTTTTAGGTACGGAACCCTAACTAGCTGTGTTCCATGATTTCGTCTGCCAAGCTGCACGTATAGTGTAGTGGTTTCAGCGATCGCCTCGCCATTTAGCACTTAGTCAAGTGTTATGGGTTAGATTCTCTCACACGGTTTGATGCACGACTTGTTTCGAGTCTGGGTGTACCGTTTATGTACAGTCGAACAACTTCCCGGTAGACCACCATAAGGGCGAGAATCGCTCAGCAAGACATCGTCGTCGCTTCCAGTGCTACTTTACACGCACATTGACACTCGTATACAAAACATGTTTCTAGTGTGCTTCGACTCTATGAGCGAGCCAAGGGATTTTTTTTTCAAACTGGTCCACCGCCGACTTGTTTGATTGTACCTTTTAACTTTTGTAAAGTCTCCCAGGACACAATATTTATTCTTAGGGGTTTTTTTATTGTAAGGTTCTCCCGCCTTTATAATAAACGATCCTTGTCACTTAGCGTTATTTTTCCTTTTGCACGGTTCGACTAGCGGTATTGTAGTACATCACTAATTCACGAAATATGCTGAAAAGCATTTTACTACTATTTTAAATGCGAACGTTTCTAAGAATGGATGAATGAATGATTGTTTACTGAACTCGAAAACTACCGATGAAACTTAGTAGCAGTATGGCTTATAGGTACATCAGAATAACCCATAAATAAGCCACTTTTTATTGTGTTAACCGACGACCACGTCTGAAGTCTAGTATTATAAATATAAAACCTTTGTATTATATGTAACTACGTCTTATGCCTAACGAGGCATTTATGACGCGAGACCAACGGGTCTCGCGTCATAAATGCGCGCGTGGGATTGGGGGAGGTCTCGGGTTCGATTCCCAGGTCTGGCAAAGTGCTATTGGGTTTTTCCGTCAGAAAATTCTCAGTAGCAGCACGGAGTCTGGTAATGTGCCCGGTACGGCAATAGGCGCGACCCCTATTACGTGGACCTAAAATTTCATGGCGAAATGTGGGTGTAATATTACACCTCTGCCTATCCCTTCGGGGATACAGGCGTGAGTCTATAAATAAAAATAAATAAATAAACAAGAGTTTATTTCTTATAATTTCATTGGTACGTATTCATTGGCAAGTTATCTCAAAACATTAAAATAAGGCTTAGTACTCACCGGCCCCGGCTTCTATCCACGTAGACGTCTGACCTTCAGCCGTGGGAAACGGTCCCACGGTACGAGATTGTTATTGTGAGACCGTATGCTGTTATTTGTTGAGGATTGCTGTTGCTTTGAAGCTTTGTACAGACTTTTTATATTTGTTTAATGTGGTTTTTAACCTTTTAGCTGGTTGTATTTCCTAAGGATTGTGGTTAAATTATTGTGAATTTAAGTGAAAGAATATAAGAATAAACTGGGATATAATGCCCATGGCATTAAGTTCGCCTATGTTGAAAATAGTGTTTTCATCCCTTCTAAACGAAAAGTGTCGCTTTGTTCCTCTTTAAGCGGAAGCAAAATAGCTCTCTTCTGTTAAGAACTTTTTAGCGGGCGGAAAAGTGATTTGAATTTGGAACGTATATCATTCATAGAAATCGAACGCAAATTGTATGAGTAACTGGCTGATACGTGTTGGCTGCAATGGCGTGACCCGCGCTAACAAAAAAAAATCTCATAGAAAGGGGAAGAACAGTAGAGTATCTCTCAAGAGCAAATTATTTTTCTCTCGGGCAATGTATTTTGAACCCCTCGCTGCGCTCAGGATTCTACGTTAGAATCCTTCGCTTCGCTCGTGGTTCAAAATAGCGCCCTCCCCGTAAAAATACCATTTTGCTCCCTTGTCATACAATCTACTATTTCTACCCAAAGGGTAAAACGGGAGAAGACTGTACTCAGCTGTGCGTCCCTGTTTGTCTGTCCGTCTGCCACCAGGCTTTATATCATGAACTGTGATAGTAAGACAGTTGAAATTTTCAGAGATGATGCATTTCTGAAGGTGAAAGTGATTTTTTGCCGATTTTATAGATAATAGTCTTGCACTTCGCGGTTTTTTTGTAGGTTACGATGGCGTCAATTGACTTGATAACATATAATATATATTATATTTTAATGATTAACGTTGAATGAAAATAATGTTACTGCAAATATAAAGCAACTTTTTAGCAATGTTGCAGATAGTTTCCTTAACAGCTTTTCCCAGTTCCCAGCTGTACTAAACCTCTTTTAATTTGCTTCACAGCACCACTGTAAGTGAAAAGTAGGATTTAGGGTCAATGCAGACAGAACGGAACGTAGCGGAGAGGATTTTAAAAACACACTTGAAAAAAACTTTAAAATTATTAAAAAAAGTGCATTAATGCTTAAGCCTGACGAAAAATGCTCGCGCGTCCTCGAAGATACGCGGGAATCCGTTTATGCACTTTATTGTAATAATTTTAAGGTTTATTTTCAAGTGCGTTAATAAAATCCTCTCCGCTGCGCTCCGTTCTGTCTGCGCTGAGCCTTAGGCTATTATACCTCACTGACTAGACGGGTTGGTATTGGGTATAATGTCAAGTTTTCAATCTCTTTCCAAAGTTACTATGTGTTTCGGGTATTTTCCTTAGTCGCTTCTTACGGCACCTACGGAATGAAATAGGGTAGTAACACTAATTCTTAATCCTGCCCCATGCGGATTAAGAAAACAAAGTCATCATCCTCCTCCTAGCGTTATCCCAGTTCGAATCTGGAGTCCGCCTACTATTCCAACCGGATTTGGCTGAATATTAGCTTTTCCACAGAGCGACTGTCTGTCTGACCTCCGCAACCCGAAGGGATAGCAATATTCCATAGTTTAGAATAGTATTAATTTATTTAGAAGGTACTGACGCCCTGTAACGACTGTCAAAGATCTTCATGAAAACCGGGACCGACGGCTTAACGTGCGCTCCGAGGCGCGGGACAAGCGATAATTGACAATTTAATACGCACATAACTCCGAAAAGCCATTGGTGCGGGCCGTTGATTCGAACCCGATACCCTCTGCATGGCAGTCTGTTGGTATCTCCACTAGGCTATCGCTGCCTAACTATTAAGAAAACAAAGTGACACCAAATAAATAAAAATCACAAACAATCGCCGCGAAAATGTTTATTCGCTAAATAGGCCTAATTAATTTAGGGTCGGCACAGTAACTTCGCTTCCATACTTCTCTGTCGCCCAATTCTCAAATATTCCATCCTTTTAAATAAGCATGACTGAAAATTTGCCGACGTTATTACAAAATGTTATGAATCAATCTCAGTTTGTTTACATTCTTTATCGCGATTATCTGGCCGCCACTCGAATCCGGTAAAGGACCTTTATGGAATCAGGTAGCATTGCCATCAGGTGAGCCACCGACGTCGGCCAACGAAACTATTTAAGTCTGGATTCTACCCGCGTAGAATTCGGATTTTCTTTTTTTTTTAGTATAAGGCGGCAAACGAGCAGACGGATTGCCTGATCGTAAGCAATTACCGCCGCCCATCGACACAAGCAACACCACAGGAGTCACAAGTGCGTTGCCGCCCCTTGGGGTTTGGAAAAGGGATAGGATAAGGAGTGGGATGAGGAAAAAGGAATAGGGGATAGGGCCTCCGGCACTCTCACTCACGGAACGAAACGCAACAGTTTAGGTTCTACTACTTTACGTCGATTTTCTGTGAGAGGGTAGTACTTCCCCGGACTATTTATGCTGAAATCTGCAAGGCTCTACTACCTCTGAGTAGTACCTCTTTCTTTTTCGAGACAATGTTTGGCTGTGGCTAACTCTGGTGTCAGCGTTTTCAGACCGCCCGAAGATCCGATATAGCCTAACTATTCTTGTCCTGAGGCAAGATCCGGATAACTGTCAAACGGATGTAAATGTCAAACGTGGTCTCCCATCCATATTGCGACCTGTGTTGGCGTTGCTTAACTTGCCTTTCTTTTACGAACGCCAAGCCAAATCACGCCATAAGCGCTAGAAAGGAGTCGGTAATCTCGGTGACAAGTACCCAAACAAACACACTTCAAACAGTATGAGGTATGGATGAATTCTTGGATACCTGATATCCTCGGACCATTACTATTTTTTTTCACGTTGGTCTCAAGTTCCCTATCTAGATCTACCCCACGAACTTTCAACCGCTAATCCCTTTCTTAGCACTGCGCCATCAGCGCAATTCGTATTGTTCACAAATCGGGCCGGCATGCACCATTGCCTAATTGTTGTACGAATGCGCTGTGAAGTGGGGCGGTTTGCGCAAAACTTACGTCATATCCGATGGACTGTGCACGCTGTTACACATGCTAATGATATTAAGGTTTAAGTTTATTTTTTTTGAGTTGTTGGTTGAGGCGAATGTGAAGTTTCAAGTACCCAAAAGTTGCCAGTGTCAAAGTTTCAAGATATCCAGCGATTTACTAAGACAACTACTTTGACTTCTTCTTCTTTCAGTGCCTCTCCAACTAGTGGAGGTAGGCCGTTAGCTCCGTGTAGTTCTCCTTGTCTTTAGCGAGGTGGAACAACTCGGCAGCGCTCGCGATCCCCGTCCACTCCTCCGCCTTGACTATGATTATCGAACGCAAAAATAGGCTTTGAACCGGAATTCTGTAGGGAACCTTTACATTTTCTGATGAGACATTTGTCCCTAACGTTCTACATTGGTAGTTCCGGATTTCCTTAGTGGCTGGACGGCGATAACGGGAGATCGGTGCTCATGGCTTACCCTGGGGGAGGCCTAAGTACAGTGCAACAGACTGATGAGACGAGATAAAATGAGACACACACTTTGTTACAACTAGCACACTTAAAACAATAGTATATTAGTCACTGGCAGGTGGACTCCCTCCGTGGTCCAGTGGATAACGTATGCGACTGCTGATTGGAGCACCCGGGTCGGGCAAAAGTGTTACTGGGGTTTTCCGAATTCTCAGTAGCAGCACGGAGTCTGGTGAGGTTCCCGGTAACGGCAATAGGCTCGCCCCATCTTACGTGGGACCTAAAAATTCATGGCGAAATGTGGGTGTAATACCTATTACGCCTCTGCCTACCCCTTCGGGGATACAGGCGTGAGTCTATATAAAAAAATATAAAATATATTGGTCATCGCCCTAGTGCATCCTGATTGCAGCCAAGACTTCGTTTTAAAGCCTGGGGTTCGCTTACTTGTTTAACCCTCGATTAGTCGCGCGGTTTTTAGCCTCGTGAGCACTCGCGGGGTGTTGTAGCCACCCCACATACTAAAGGTACATTTTTACGTATATAATATCAGCTAATGGAATTATACTAGCATTTTATTATTGTGTGTTGTATGACGTATGTAAATAAAAAAAGAAAATTTTACTATCAACTTTATTACTGTTCTACGACACATTATAATAATCAGCCTTTTTAGTCACAATATTGAGATCTTGCCTCAAAAAAAAAACAAAAAAAGATTAAACTTCTTAGTTTTTAACATAAACTTTCTCATTGAAAACATAAATATAAGGATTAATTAACAAAATTATAAAAAATCTTATTTTTCGTAACAAGAACTGCAACTTTACTTGATGTGTTTTTGACACATGGTTTATTTGCAAAAATTGCAGTGACTCACTGATGACACTGACTTAGAGCGTGGATAAACTATACAGCATTGCTTTTTTGTTACTGATATTCCTTCAGTGCTTGACGCAGGAGCATTCAACATCCTCTTGGGTGCTTTGGGTAACCTTGATTGTGAAGATCTTTATTCAAGGTGACCTTGAAACATGCTCAAACCCAATGATTCCAAAAACTCAGGCCTTTTGATGTTGGGTTGCGATTGCAGCATATTTCAATTGTAGATAACATTGGCATTGATACCAGAAGTATGACGAGTAATCACGTTGATGGTCCTTAGTTCCAGCCTCTTCTACTTCAGTCTCTTCAACCGCTGAAGCATCCTGTTCTGACAAAGAATCATGATCAGATTCTTGAATAAAATCTTCATCCTTGCTGGCATCACTTTCCACTGCAACATTGTCTTTCTTGTCCGATATTATTTCCTCTAACAAAGCTGCCAGTCTCGCTCGCTCTTATTCCCAACTCATTTGAAAACAAAAAGATTTGAAATAAAATGTTACATGCGAACAAAGCAAGGTAAATCAAAGTTTATAAAAACAGAAACGATTAAGTATATTCTTAGGAATACACCATTATTTACACTATAGTAAATAACGGCACAATTAAATAATTTACTTTTACAAAACAACTGAAAACACGTACCTTTCTGATAAAGTAACCTCCGCAAAAGTATAACACGAGCGCTCGCGGGGTGTCGTGACCACCCCACACAAAATTTTACAAGTCCTCATGCTGCGAGCGCTCGCGCAACACTGTCCCTACGGCCCTGTGTCGACGCGTTTAAAGGTCACTTGAAGGTACTGAGACGCCTGGATGCGTAACTAGGGAAATTATTATTCATTTTTACGTTCAAAAATGCGTGGGGTGCTGATAGCACCCCGCGCGAGTGATGGCGAGTTAACAAGATCAGTCAGTCAGTGTCTAGCAGTCAGTCAGCATCATCTTAGCGTTATCCCAGTTGCATCTTATCATCACTTTAGCACCCGGAGTCCAATTACTAGTATACAGTCTAACCAGATTTGATGGAATATTAGCTTTTTTCCAGAGAGCGACTGCCCTCAGATCTCCACAGACCTCTTAAGTATGTATATTAACAGCAAGTTTTTGTATGTTACAGGTATGGCACAAGGGCTGCTTCAAATGCCAGGAGTGCAGTATGACACTCAACATGCGCACCTACAAAGGATACGGCAAGCTACCCTACTGCGAAGCGTAAGTATCAACAACTTTATTAGTTTTATTTACATTGTAATACTAACATTTTACTTTGGCTTCGCCCGTATATGAAAGAAGAAACATATATTCAAAACATGTAATGTGTGTAAAAGTTAATCTTTTTTTTTTTAAGTAGGGTACTTAAAAGGCACTTGTCCGTGTGGTGACGGATTAAGAATACGGAATGTCACCACCCCATATCATCCCATGAGAGTCGTAAGAGCCGACAGAGGGAGCATATTATGCAGAGAACAGCACAGTAAGAGAAGGAAAACTTGATACAAACCCTATACCAACCCGTTTGGCCAGCGTGGTACAGTAGGCCAATTCCTCCTTTCAAAGAAGAGGCCTAGTCCAGCAGTGGACTGTTAAAGGCTGATGATGATGATGATGATGACTAACATTTTCCCTTGGCTTCGCACGTATATGAAAGAAGAAAACATATATTCAAAACATGTATACCCTACTTAAAAAAATGAGTTTCTTGTAGTAACTTTTGCCCTCTTACCCAGGGGCGTCGCCGGGGAGGGGGGTTCAAGTTGATATGGAAAATGGGAAAAAAACTGCGAAAACTATGAATTGTAGGGGTTTTTGAATCTCTAGGGGGGGCGGCTGCTTCTCTCTGCCAAGTATCATTTTCGCAAAAAAAAGCCAATGTCCCGTCTATAAAGTCTAATCTGTCTCTGTGGTAATTGTCATCATAAGCGGTTCAGCCGTTTAGTCGGTGGTGGTTGGTGGACATTGGTGTGTGGCATCTACTCACCTACATTTTAAGAATAAAAAGCGTGAGACTATGACTATGAATATGACTGTTGAAAACATGCCCATATTAGGCCAATCCCAAAGCGGTGCGCCGATGAATCATACGTTTGTCACGTTTCACTGAAATCGGACCAGGCGTTTTGACGTAATGTGTTAAAATAATAACAAACACATTGCTTCATTAGCTGTGTGACCTTATGTCACGCCTGCCGCGGTATTATAACCTCTAATGAGAAAAGCATGACATGAGAAATCTATTTTTGGAGTTTTATGGAAAACCGCAAGTTTTAACATAGCAACTATTCCTATCTTAATATATAAAATCCTTGCGTTACTGACTGACTGACAGACACGCTACAGCCGAAACTATTGGGCGCAGGAAGCTGAAATTTGGCATGTATGTTCCTTGAGGACCATAGGGGTGCACTAAGAAAAGATTTCCCGAAATTCCCACGGGATCGGCCAAAACGGATAAATTGAAAAAAAATTGCAGGCGTAGCTGCTGGCGTCCTCTAGTATTCTATAATATGTCGTCACTTTTTCAAGGTTGTCTTGTTAATTATTATAGTATAGCAAAGGTAGATAAGAGCCGTTATCGTTGGTGACAGTATGTACTGTCTGTGAGAGCGTGTGTATTGAAATGCTAATTATCGCTGGCTTATCGGCAAAGAAAACATCGCGAAGATAGATACATACATGTCATAACATGAAGGACGCGGTATTTTTAGCGTTTATGGTGTGATTTGACTTGCCGTAATAGTTCGACAAAGTTAACCTACTAGACTGCCTCCGTGGTCCAGTGGATAGCGTATGCGACTGCTGATCGGAGGTCCTGGGTTCGATTCCCGGGTCGGGCAAAAGTGTTACTGGGTTTTTCTGAATACACAGTAGCAGCCTGGAGACTAGTGATGTGCGCGATAACGGCAATAGGCTCGCCCCCTATTATGTACGGGGCCCGGGGGACTTAAAATTCATGGCGAAATGTGTGTGTAATATTTACACCTCTGCCTACCCCTTCGGGGATACAGGCGTGAGACTATAAATAAAATAAATAAATAAAGTTAACCCACGTTTGCAGAGGTTCTCACTTGGATGGGTGACCGGTTGAATGATATTCGAGAGCTACTGTGCTTCGGACAAGAAGCGCTAGGCTGCGTCGACCACACACTCACAAAAAGAGAAAATGCGGCATTTCCTTGCTGAATTTTACAAATGAAAAATAAGTTAGCGAATTGCCAGAAAAGCTAAACGCGAGTTTTATAATGCTTTAAAGTATATGATTCAAAGCAGTTATCTCAATCAGAAAAACATATGATATTCTTCAGGATATAATCTAGTTAAGTACTGTGTTGAAAACATAATACAACTAAGTTTAATCGATAGAAAAAAATCACAAAGATACCTCTAAAAAATATTTTAACGAATAAAAACCACATAAAATTACATACAATCATTCAGATTTTTTGACAAATTATTCAACAAGCAACATACTAACGAAATACTGTTTTATTTGTTTAATCCAATCAATACATTTTCTGTAATTAATTTATTTCATGTTTTTTAAAAAGTTCTGAACGTCCCGTCGTCGTCGCGCTTCTCTTTCTTATGTATACAATACAACAGTGGCAGTGACAGCTTAACTCAATAGCTGTACTCGGCGCCTTAAGTCAAACTCTTTATAATTATATTCTTTTCACGACCATATATATGTTATAACATAATTGTCGCCCTGTATTCTTCTAACAATATCTAGCCAGCCTCGCTTTGACTTCAGATATCAGTCAGAGTCCTCTCAAAGTCTAAAAAGTCCTCTTGCTAAGTAGTAAGCCTACAGCAATTTCCCTTATTGTTGCTATTGCGAACAATGAAGTATTACATAGTTGTTTTCTAGAATATTTGTTTCACGTTGACGTCAAAATCCACTCAGTTTTGTTTGATTAACGTTTTATACGTAATCTTTGTATGTTACTAAAACATCAAAACGTCATTATCAGCCAATTAAAGTCCAGATTATGTGCGGATTGTTTGATAAGAGCCGTGCCTTATGTCTGATATGGAATGTACATCAAATCATTTTTATCTTTATTTATAGAATCACGCCTGTATCCCTGAAGGGGTAGGCAGAGGTATAATATTACACCCACATTTCGCCATGAATTTTTAGGTCCCACGTAATAGGGGGTGAGCCTATTGCCTTACCGGGCACATTACCAAACTACGTGCTGCTACTGAGAATTTCCTAACGGAAAAACCAAATAACACGTTGCCCGACCCGGGAATCGAACCCGAGACCTCCCAATCCCACGCGCACATTTATGCCGCAAGCCCAACGAGGCAGTAAATCATTTAATCTAGTTGTCTAGTTTTACCTAGGTTAGGATGTGACTTCCAGCTATCCGCAAACTGCTGGACTTAACCCTCTCCTAATTTGCTTCGCAGTAGCACTGTGAGTTATTAGAAGGACTTGGCTTACTATACCACGTGTTGGTACAGGGTCTGATGTCGAGTGTTTGGCCTCTTCACAAGAATATTATTTGCTTTGTGTTTTTTTCTTAGTCGTCTCTTACATCTCTGCTTCCCTATAAGTACCGATTCAATGCATTGGAGCCATTGACGTAAGGCAAATTGCAATTTTGGGTCATTTCATAATCATTTTCATATCTATATAAACTGACGGACTCATAAACTGCATCAAAGATCAGGATTACTTTGAAATGATTTTTGCAAACTTTTTCGATTAAATTATATATATATATATATATATATATATATATATATATATATATATATATATATATATATATATATATATATATATATAATTTTTCAACTACTGGTGTTACTATATACTGGTGGAACATTTTTCAACTACTGGTGTTACTATATACTGGTGTTGAAAAATGTTCGGGTACTTTGAGATAACTTTTAAATTCAAGACAAAGACAAATACCACCTCAGTCTGCCGTGAACATGAATCCTGTAAAGAATTCGAAACGTTGGCTAGTAATAAAAATGTAGTTTCTAGATCATTCGGTTTAAATGTAAAAACAAGTGAAACCAATATAACGCGATAAAATCCGTAAACTGTAGTTTAATTTCAATGTGTAACATTCGCGTAAACCCAAGAAAATATTTTGCATACTTGGTTAAAATATGTATTTCAAAGTCGTCTATTACTTTGATGCAGTTTATGAGTCCGTCAGTGTATAAGAATACTTAACTAATAGTGTACAAAGATAATGTGTATATTGACGCCACCGTAAATTTACTTTGGAGCAATGTTTAGCTCGTAGAATGTAGCATATTCTCGTTTGTGTTTTTATTGGGTTTAGCTACCTACCTTATCATTGACTTCACCGAGGCTTGACTTTATTGATAGCAATAATATTAATAACTAACATAAAAACTTAATGCCTGCGACCTAACATGGACGCACCTTTATAAGTTCAGGGCTAAACTACATTGTAAAAGAAATTATAATTACGTACAATGTACATGCATACTTACACTTGCGTGTTGCACGAACCTCTCTGTGTATTAGCTAGGGAAATGCCGCGGCATCGGCTGCATGGGTGCTGGGTTTCCAAATTGCGGTGGAACGAGATTGGTTGTGCCTCCAAGAAAGAGAAGAATCTCCAATTGCGCTTAGTAATTGTGCATAGTGAGCCGACATGTGACTAGAGTACATATACAGTGATTTTTGACTGCCCGCTAGTAATTAAAACCACTGCGGATCATGAGATGCTTTGGAATCCACTTCCGGGTCGAGCCAAAGACTCGACCAGAAAACCTAAATAGGTGCCACCTATTTAGGTTTTCTGGTCGAGAATTATCCAAAAGCAGCTTAGCGTCAGGAAGTTGGCGGTGAGACACACTGGTGTCTCGGAGAGCACGTTAGCCGTTGGTTCTTAAACCAAACTTACTTTAGTCGCGTCGATATGCTGTCCCATCGGAGATGAGGATGAGGAAAAAGAGATTTGACTTATCTTTCTGCGCACTTTTCTGGACTCATACTCAGTTGACTAGTCATCATGAAACTCTTTGGCAGACCAGAAAAGAACGACAGTCTGACATATCTAACCATTAGTTTTCTGATTTCTGATTACGTCGGATTACAAAGATAATATAAAGTTTTATAATCAAACCATATTCGGCTAAACCTCCGTTTAACCCTCTGCAATATGAGCACTATTAATGTCCCCGGAAACCGGTATATAGTCACAGCACTTACTCATAGCAATAACATTGTTAGTCAGAACATAGTTGTTACAGAACTGCGTTATGTCGGTGATTCATGATATACGTCACCGTTATGGCACAAACATCTTAAAATATACCGATGTTTTTATGATGAAGAAGTTTGATGCAGAGGCATTGGAGTTACGACCGAAAAGTTCCGTCTTGGGACATTCTACCCTCATGTTATATTGATTGCATAATGCATATGTGCTTAGTGGTTTGAGTGGTCGCATCGCTCTCTACTGCTTCAGATGACAGAGGGTTCAGACGCGGACCACTACTTCAAATTCTGTTATCATGACTATGAAAAGTGGAATCTGCGTCAGCGGCGACTGGTGCCAACAAATATAAACCTTGCTTTCATAAGGCTTAGTGATTTTAGCCAGATTAAACTGATGAATTGGCATTTTGCTTGGTCCGCTTCAAGGTTAAAACTTCAGGTACAAAACTCGGAGCAAGGAGTACGATAAACGTTGATCGAATTGAGCCGAGAAGCTATGTAGTAAATATTTTTTTTTATTACTGATAGTCTAGCGTTTGACCATGATCTCACCTGATGTTAAGCGATGATATGGTCTAAGATGGAGCACGCTTACCTAGAAGGTACCTATTCACTCGGGACTTGAAAACACCCAGCTTGTACTTGTCATGAAACACAGACTCGGGTAAAGAGTTTCACACCTTGGCGGTACGCATAAGAAAGGAAAAAGCAAAACGCTTCGTGCGTATAAGCGGGATATCCACCATGTAACGGTGACGCTGACACGTTAGTCTGGTCGTCCAATGGAAGAAAGGGGATGGAGGAATCAGATTGTGTAGTTCCTCTGCGCACTCTCCAAAATGTATCCGATAGAAAACCGATAGACTGGCGACACTACGGCGATGCTCCAGATAAATAAAATTGATCCCTTTGAACTACTTTTTTTGCTTGGTTCTGGATAGAGCATCAAGGGACTCCACAACCAAAACCAACATCTATAAATGACAACAGGTTCCATTGAAAAACTACGAAATTCCCAAACTATTGTCGTTGTGCGTGCGTCCATCGTTGATTGTCCACACTTTTACTAGCCGACTCGCGGAAAGTATCGTTTCTTTTGTACGTTTTTGTCGAGGCATTTCACGCTCCGACGCAAATGCTCGGGTTTGTACACCTCTGCAGCAATTACACCGATAGCATTGATAGTCACTGTTATTTATACGGTGTTTCTTTTAAGCGTTTGTTATTGGCATAGAATCTCGCTTGCCTGTATGTGTAGAATTTCTCGCGAGTGAGAGCGCTTGTTATCCTGCTTGCTGGCTGTTCTTTTATTTTGACTTTTTTATAGACCTGTTGATGGTTTAACATTGCTGCCGTAGTATTCGGGGACCACAGTCGACGCTGATTTCTCTGTAATTACTCTTCTTCTTGTCATTTCAATGGCTATTTAATAATCTGCCACAGCTATGGCATTGCTTGTTGCCACATACAGCTCGGACAATGAGCACTTAACTGGGCAGGAGGGACAGAATAGCAAGTGTCGCATGTCCTGCTTTGAAGCCCTGCATCTGCACCGCACAGAGTCTCCAACCGTAAAGCCCCATCTGTAGAAATTGTACCTGCAGCGTAATAAAGTAGTTCTGATTGACAGCGAAGCATTTAAGGATATCTTTTACAATTCTTAGTATTGCTTCGATATATGTATCTTCAAAAGTCCTGATCAGGGACTGGAGAGGCATCAGCTTTTGGGCACTATGATTTTCGTAATTCGTCTTTACGAAACGATTTTGCAAAGGAATCTTAGACATTATGGCGACGATTTAGAGCCGGTTCCAAAGTTTGATCTATATCAATATATGGAGCTCCGGGAAACAGGCCTGAGTCTATGTACCTATGTATGTATGTATGTATGTCTGGTAGCCAAATCTGGATAAAATAATGAGACGTTAGTCATTCATTATTTGTTTATTGTGGTTTCGTATTCAGAATACCCCGGCACGTATTTTTGCGGCTATTATTCATTAATAAATAATATTATTGTTTTCATCGTGGCTTGAAATTATTTGTTTAAAACAACAAAACTGGCATTCAATAACATTTCTACTAAGTACCTTTCTGGCTCCAAGTAGGTACCTATAGGATAAACTATGGAAACACAACACCGATGCCATATCTGTTGGTTTCTTCACTATACTTTCGCTGCGTTCTATGTCGACTAACTTACTATCTGATCCTATCATTAGGTTTTTATTTGTCTACAGAGAACTACATCAGAACTTACTGTTTTTTTCTCCTTTCTTTTATGCTCTTCGACAGATTTCATCATAATCGTTCAGCTGTTTGGCGTCTATATCTAACAAACGTATAGGATTATTTTTGCATTTACATTACACAAAATACCCGTGACATAAAGTACATACATAGACTCACGCCTGTTTCTCGGAGGGGTTGGCAGAGCCTACGGAACGCCATTTGCAACGATCCTGACATACCTATTTTGCTTCATTCACTCCAATCAAGTTTCTCATGCATCTCATGCATGAGAAACTTGATTATGTTTAGGGTACCCTTCGCCATGTCCCATTCACACTTGCCTTATATGTAGGGTCATTTCGCCTGTTCGCGTCCATCCCCCTATTCGCGTCCATTTTACGGACCTCCCTTTAAAAATGCTCGAAAATAAGTATACTAACACACTAATAAAATGAAAAGTCAGTATCGCCAATACCTCTACGTATAAGAGACACGCACAAATAGACAAAAGTTCCGTGCGCCCAGCTTATCCTGTTTAAAAAAATTAGTTAATCTCGGTTGTTCAACAAAAGAGTGCAGATATAAATAAAAAAATAGTGTGCAGCGGCGTGTTTGACGGTCAGTATTTTATTGTTTTATGTGAATTTTAGGATTCATAGCTGTTTCTAGACATTAATAATGAAAAGACGAATAGTATGAATTATGAATTAGCTTGCTTTTTTTATAGTTAACAATTAAAATAAGGTGGACGCGAATTACACCGCCGAATTTATAAAACTTCCACTTTGCGTCCACAATGGACGCGAACTCGTCTATTTATTATTTCTTTAGTTGCTTATTTTTATGTAATTAAAATATGAGAGAGAAATTGGGATTTTGTATATTTTAACATTAATAGTATGCAATTGTAATGACCAATTTGCGTCTACATTATTATGATTGTAATAAAAGATACAATCGATATAATAATCGATCACAAGTGGACGTAAACTATACCTGCAAGGGATAATTTTATAGCAAATTGCGTCCATATTTTCATGAAATAGAAATAGTCGCATAAATACATTCTATATATATATATATATATATATATATATATATATATATATATATATATATTTAAAATTTAAAATGAATTTTTGGTTAAGACTGAGTTTAAAATTGAATTATTACATTTAATTTCTTTTATTCAATATTTTTTCTATTCAAGATGAGTTCTTAGGAGACAAGAAAGAAGAAGGAAAATAAATACAAAAGATGATTAAATAAAGAAAGCGTTTTGTGATATTCGTGAAAAGAAGAAATCGATAAGACAAATATGTACATAATTATGTAAAAATTATGCTATTCCGAAGACCACAATATTGGACAACATGTATCGTTATTTTTTTATCTTTGATTTTAAGTTCCATCGATGTTGAGAACAATAAATAGTTATTTATAGTTTCTTTAAAGTGATTTAATAATGATAATAATGTAGATTTTTTATAACTTTAATCTTAAATATAGAAATTGTTAAAAGCCAATCTTTCTTTAGATTGTCTTAACAATATCACCCTTATATGAAGGATTATAAGGCTGATATTGTTAAGACTAAGCTGGTGGACGCAAACTGGTCCACAGGTGGACGCAATTTGGATTTTTTGGACGCAAACTGGGTAAAATGCCATATTTTGAAGTTTGTCTATTTAAAAAAAAAAAACACAACAAGTTTCGAACAAAACTGAAAGTTATTATTAAAATAGACTATATAATGAACGGATTACATACATTTTTCATTGAATCAATTTGCTGGAACATTTTTATTTTCTCCTTCAAACTTGCCAACTGCACTAAATGGACGCGAACAGGCGAAATGATCCTATATCTTCTTTGTCAGTCTTTCGTCTGACATAAAGTACTTACCTATAAAATGGCTCATTTACTTTTAGGATAACCTTTTCCTCATTTACGTTGTGGGTAAAACATTATTACAATTGTATATTTTTAATTACTTAAGTTATCGGAGAATATATTACGATATTAATTAGGTCAATATTTTCAATGATTATTTTATTAATGACGGCAATTAACTGCTCGTTTAGAATTTAAACTACTCTATAAAATATTGAAGCTAATCCTAGGCTGCCTTATTACAAAACAGAAACTGAATATAAATCGAGGTTTTAACCCAGGGGCTGCTTTCTGCAACCAGATTTGTTAGAGAATTCGGTTTTCAACGTTGCTACATCATCATTTTACCGTTATCCTGGTTGCATCCAAGACTTACGCTTCATTAGTCCGGGTCAGCTTTCTAGTCTAAACAGATTTCCACAGAGAACGAAAAAAAATGCAACCCAAATGGATAGCGATAGATATTCCATAGCTTCCAGTGTATATTTTTTGTTTCCCATCAGCCAGAGATCTTCATGACAGCCAGGCCTACGGCTTTCCAAGGAACGGGGCATGCCACAAATAACAATTTAATACGCACATAACTTCAAAAAGTCAGTGGTGTGTGCCGTAGGGTTGAAGTTTCTCTTGATACCCTCTGCAGGGCAGTTTGTTAGTATCTCCACTAGGCTATCGCTGCCTTTACCCTATTACTTACCGATATAGTTGTAATTTGTAATACATAGCTTTAAAAAATGTTGTTATCTGTTTCAGACACGTGCCAAAGGCGAAGCACACGACGATGGCGGAGACGCCCGAGCTGAAGCGAATAGCGGAGAACACGAAGCTACAGAGCAACGTCAAGTACCACGCCGACTTCGAGAAGAGCAAGGGCAAGTTCACACAGGTACGACTTAAGCGAACATAGTGACCACATCGAACCCCTTACCAACGAATTCAGACGTAGGATAGAAGCACAGTTCTTATGGGACAAAGACAAACTTTCTGCGGCCCAAATTGGCGCTTGGCGGAGAGGCAGTCGCGCTGCGGCAGCGAGAGCAAGAGAGACGGACGTTCCTCCAGTGTATCTTAACTACGAGAGCTAGAGAGACGGACGTTCCCTCAGTGTATCTTAACTATGGAAGCAAGAGAGATGGAGAACGAACGCCAGCGCCGCCAACTACGAACTAAACTGGGGCAGATCCCACTTGGAATCGGCCACGAAATCCTTAAGGTGATAAGGTCTGCGCTTCTATCCTTCGTCTGAATTCGTTGCCTCTTCAACGCTGAACAGGCCGGGACTAAAAGTACCCTTTTTTGTTGCGCAGTGGAACCTCGTTACAAGCCGTCGCGACTCCACCACTGGGCCGCATAATGTGATCGACCGATTTGAGGACTGGAGAGTAAGTGTGTGTGGCTCTCCCCTAAAGGGGTTCGGGCCACACTCACCAAAACCATCGGGGTGTCCACTACGGTCCTGTATTGTGTGGCGGGGTGGATTAGTCCCCGTTCCTAGTTGAAAGGCTAAAGTCTCCCAAAAAGCTTCCTTTTACTTCCAAGTCTTATGACGTTTCAGTGTATACCTGGATAAAAGCTTCCTTCACCAGGTTCAAACCAAATTTCCTCCAAACCAAAACAAATAACTTCCTCCAAACCAAAACAAAATCTCCCGTCAAAAATCTAATCAAGTAAGGTGTGAAACATCTTTGACTGTCGTTATTTTTATTTATAGACTCACGCCTCTATCCCCGAAGGGGTAGGCAGAGGTGTTATATTACACCCACACTTCGCCATGAATATTTAGGTCTGTCGTTATGTGGAATCAGTACCCTTCAATATACTGACAGTATTCTTAGCCATTGATTATCGCTATCCCTTGGGGTTGCGGAGGTCCAACGGCAATTACGCTGTGGCTTTTCTGTCAAACACGTTTAGGCTTGTAAGAGGACCTCGTGATGTAATCAAGGTGGGAACGCTAGAGAACACAACATTTTTTTTTTTATATCATCACGCCTGTATAGCCGAAGGGGTAGGCAGAGGTGTAATATTACAACCACATTTAGCCCTATGAATTTTTAGGTCCCACGTAATAGGGGGCGAGCCTATTGCCGTTACCGGGCACATTGCCAGACTCGTGCTGCTACTGAGAATACAGAAAACTCGGTAAGACTTTTGCCTGACCTGGGAATCGAATCCGGAACCTCCCGAGCAGCAGACGTATATTCTATCCACCATATATTCTATAGACCAAGAAGGCAGTCACACCAATATTGACCAAAATTCCTCTCAATCTTCCAGGTAGCTGACGACCCCGAGACCCTTCGAATCAAAGCGAACACGAAGATAATCAGTAACGTAGCATACCACGGCGATCTGGAGAAGAAGGCTCAGATGGAGAAGCAGCGGCAGATCAACGAGAACGGAGAAATTGTCGGTACGTACTCTGTGAAGCACGGGTCCGCTGAGAAGGACGTACTGTCTAAAGGATGTACGTCTTTCTCGCGGGACGCTCAATGTATGTTGGTGTGTGTATGTTGTTTGTTAATTGTACGCACTGGTGGAGTGGATCTGGATTACTTATTAGGTTTCATAATTAAAAAAAAAGGATTATTGTTTACATTACAGTAGCGGTCCTGAATTAATTAAAATTCTTACTTAAAAAGTTTACACTAAATAAAAAATCATCACCCGGGGTCCGCTTTCTAGTCTAACCAGCAGGCCGATTCAGAATTTCACGACAAGTAATCATACGATATGTCAAATTATTGTCCTCTTCTTTTAGCCGCTTATCAGAGATATTTTGAACAAATATTCATTGAATTCGGTTTATTTATTAATTTACTTCATACTGAATGCATAAAATTGATAGGAAATGCGATAGTTTTGACAAAAAATGAAGTAGCCCGTTTGACAATTAACGGAATCGAATGTCAAATGAGATATCGAACGATTCTGAATCGCCCCCCAGATTTGACATAAAAAATATAAACGAAATATTTCATTCCATTTAATTTCAGTAAAAAGTAGGTCGACTAGAACACCAGCTAAAAAAAATATTTTATGCTTGTGGAAATTAGAAATTAGGCAGCGACATGACAAATTCTAAGAAATGAGGTAGCTTCTAAGGAATTTACAACCGAGCGAGGAATTTAAATATGCAAGGCGTAAGGAGACTGATTTTTTAAGGCTATATTATCGAACTCACTACCATTACGACATACGCGAGTCATGTTATTTTTCAAACTTGACGTAGCAGACGAATGATACATTCACTAATTATACGAATAGACTCATTATATCAGATATGGAGTCATTAATCTATTATTAACAATGATTTTAATTGACCAAAGATTAATCACCTGAGAAAAATTCAACAGAAAATGTATAACATAACTTCACGCCTTTTATCCCCGAAAGAGTAGGCAGAGGTGTATTACACACCCACACTTCGCCAGAAAATGCATCTAACATATAAAAGCATGTAATACATGCATTCTAGTATGAATCACCTGAAATAAATACAAAGCAATGTGCAATGGATAGGCAGTTGAATAGTCGAACTAAAGTTCATAGATTCTCAATTATTGTAATTAATTAAACATGTATTCATCATTCAATAATAATGCAGAAGAAAATGCCTTTTACATTCATACATATGCATGCCATACTTACATAATTTTGCATGTAACACATGCATTTTTGTATGAATCACTTCGAATAAATACGGAGCAATGTACCTACAATGGTTAGGACGTTACACTGTCGATCAAAATGAGATTTATGAGTCATTCATTGCGCTATCCACGAAATAAACTCCTAACTTAGCTGATAGATTCTCTTTGCACCGAGTCCGTTTATATGAAGACGAAAGTGTGTTTATAGAGTTCTTACAAAGGTTATGTTACATTCTTCTTCTTCTTTGCAATTCAATTTAAAATTTATTTTATTTTATTTATAGTCTCACGCCTGTATCCCCGAAGGGGTAGGCAAAGGTGTAAATATTACACCCACATTTCGCTAATAGATATTTAAATATTTACATAGACTCGACAATCTTGATTGCTCGGCTATCGGTATAAATAAATTTCTTGCGTCACTGACTAACTGACAGACAGCGCACAGCCGAAATTATTGAACGAAGGATACTGAAATTAGGCATGTATGTTCCTTAGAGACCGTAGCTACTAGCTGCATCTACCTACACTAAGCACGGTATTCCCGAATAGGCTTGTGTCCACTAAGAATAAAACGGTTTGATTGTAGTATCTATAGATTCATTATGATTTTAAGATGTCAATAAAGTTTATTATTTATCATAAAAAGGTAAGATTAATGTTGTTTTTAGGATCCTAAAACTAAAAATAATGTATTTATTCGTGTGACAGTGAACACCAATCAGAGAACATTACATCAAGCAGTACTTCAGCCATACATGTTGTTGACCTTTTAGTAGTAAATACAACTAAAACGTCAAACTTTCTACCTGTCAAATCGAATATAACAAAATAAAAGTGGGTACACCAGACCAGACTTCATTCACGATTTGTTTTGTTTTGCACTTTGTGATATCACTCAACCGCCATGATTTTGTTTTCGTGTCAAATTCAAAAAGGTTTTGAAAAAGCCGTAATTAGCAATGTCGCTGATCGATTTTAAAGAAAAAATCAGGTATTTCAGTTTAACATCTAATGAAGGAACGCATCAATCGCTACATTTTAGGACACAAGCCTATTGCCTACAGGATGGGGCAAAAACGGTTAAATTAAAATAAAATGTGAGGCCTTAGCTGCGAGCATCCTTTAGTCGTGAATATGCTATGCTATGGGGAATTAGGTTAGCTATAAAGTAATATACGAATGTATACTAAAATACCTAGCTATAGAAATCTCGCCATAGTATAATCCAGATCCACTGAGGCACACAAAACATCCATCCGTGTCGGTGCACAGTCATCCATTGTGCGGTGTCATATAGCGTACGGTGCGGCCATACCACTATGTTGCTAACTGTCATGGAAAGAAAGTTGATCGAGAACATTACATAATAATATACACATAGCATAAAGAGTTACACACAGTTTTAATTTTCCAACTAAGGAATACATTTTTTGACTATATGAATGATATTTTCTAACTTAACTAAACTCGTTACATTTTCCAACTCAAGAGTTACATTTTCAAATTAATTATTTTACTTTAGCAACTAAATAAATTACATTACTCAAAAAGATACATTACATGATTACAATCTCTAACAAACAAGTCGCAATATCCAGATGTGACTCTATAGCAAAATATTCAGTCCTAATTTATAACCTATAGTAGTACCGCACTAGTCTGTCTCTTTTTCGTCTCTCTCGTTTTATAACAACTAGAAACTTCTAATAAATATCAATTGCACAAATAGTAACCTCTAAAATCTTCTGTAAATAATTCTCGATCAACTTTCCCTCATTCATGTGTTATTAATACATATCTGTTTGTCCCATCACCCTTTTAGATGTCCCATCCGACAATTACCATCAGCAAATCGACAACTACGCTACCGAGATGCTGCCGACCAATTTGCCAGCACCAAACCTGCCGCCGCCCAATCTACCGACCAAGAACCACTATCAAACCCCCACGACCCAATACCAGGCTCAGCAACCACAAGTAGCCCACCAGGCACATCAACCCTCAGGACACAACAGGCAGTACCAACAGGACCCTTACTACAAACCCAAGGAGGAGTATAACACCCCGTACCAATACGAGTACCAGGGCCAATATTATCAGCAGAATCAACCGAACTACCAACAGAATCAGCCGAACTATCAACAAAATCAACCGAGCTACCAACAAAATCAGCCAAACTACCAACAAAATCAGCCAAGCTATCAACAAAACCAGCCGAACTATCAACAAAATCAGCCGAATTATCAACAAAATCAGCAGAGTTACCAGCAGTATCAGAATTACTCGGCTCAGCAGAAGATCGGCAGGATTCAGGACTATGATCCTCTTATTGACCCGCCAAGGGCTCCACCGAACACACAAAGGGCTTCGGCGACTGTTATTTACAATAGTAGTGAAGGGAAAAGAGGTTTGTCTTTACGTGTTATTTGTTGCTTTTTTGTTGTAACTATCTTACTGGAGAAGGGTACCTACATATATGTACATAGATAAAGCTATCAAAATCGAGGACTTGTCTACTTAAAGCACTATCGCAAGCGCCCACATTTAATACAAAACTTTCAGCTTCACTGAAGTGCTTACCAAAAATCATTTTTGACATCACGTACTCGGAAGTTTTTTTTTGACTCATGGTGGAAACCAAACAATTTATGGGCTGACCCCCCCAGGCTGGGCCCCTAAAGGGGCTCAGTCTAGGGAGAGTGTGGTGACTCCCCGACGAGAAGCGCCGGGACTACCCACTAAAACCACCATGGTGTTCCTCTATCCGATCCCATTGAATGGTGGGGTCACGGGATCTACATTAGCATGACAGCCGCGACGTACTCGTTACTCGTAGTTCCTAGAATAAGATGATGTCCCAATGAATGGGATGCTGTATCTATTTATTTGTCACACACTTTTTTTAGTTTCTTTCAGTATTTTTCATTCACTATTTTTAATACATTATAAAACACATTTTAGACATTTTGTATAATTTTCTTTAATATATGCATCCTTAAAGATAAATTAGTTAATAGTACCTGTAGTAGTAAATGAATATGTGGTACCTACTGATTACACATTTTAATTTAGGGGCACATGAAAACAAGAAATGTGTAGCGAAAATAATTGAATTGAAAAGTGGCCACAAGAGTACATTACCGACACTGAAAGTTATGTGTTGTATGTATTATAATATAAATGTATAAAAATCTAAGAAAAACAAGGAAAATATTCTATACCCCTTTCTATTGTACAAATTCTAATCTTCAACACGTCGTCCAATTTGCAGGATCTCACCAGTCGCACCAGCAACAGCAGCAACAAAGCCGCCAGATCGGGCGCGTGACGGACCTCGACCCGCTAGCCAACGAGATGCCTCGACAGACCGCCAACCATCAGAACGAGGTCAACCAGGTAACACATCCAGGCTTAATTATATTCAATTTACGCTTTTTGTATACATAATACATAGGCAGCGGGTCTTTATTGGATAAAATGATTTAAAGATAAGTAGGATATGAAAACTATGAAATTATTTAAAGATAAGTTGTTGGTCCGTGTGGTGACGGATTAAAAACACAAGGTGTCATTACCCCACTACACTACATTTCATTCCGAGGGTGTCGTAACAGGCAACTAAGGAAAATAAACAAGGCAAATAGATGGGAAAAGACTGAAATATTGACAGCAAAGACTTCGGTTTGATGTCGAATTTCAGTATTTTCCTACTTTTGGTGTAGATTTTCATGTCGTGTTTTCGTCCGATCGTCAAATTCTCATATTAACTCAAAATGCAATAGTGACGCAAATTAGCAGAAACCTGTGTCCAGCAGTGGACTACGATTTCGACGCAGCAATAGCCTAATGGAGAGCCTTAGACTAAAGCGCGGCGAGTCATTTCGAATCGTTAATTATCGCTGATGACTTGGTTTTCCGACATTTCGAGCGTTTCGCATTTCTTATGGTCACCTGTCAATTTGTGACTATGACCAATGAATACAGATTTACATAATAGAAGCGCATTTCTTAAGAATTTCGTGTGCCGATTCCAAGTGACGAATTGGCGGTTGTCAGTGTAGTACGTAGTTGGCGCCTTTGCGTTGGCGGCGCTGGCGTCGTTCTCCGTCTCTCTTGCTCTCGTAGTTAAGATACATAGGAGGAACGTTCGTCTCTCTTGCAGTCATAGAGACAGCTGTCACAGACTCACAGCGCAACTGCCACACCGCCAAGCGGTAATTTGAGTCACAGAAAGTTTGTCTACAGAGCGCCCATAAGAAATGCGTCTCTATTAATAAATATCTATGCTCTATGCTATGACTACGTAGTCACAAATTGACATAAAAAATGTGAAACGCTCGAAATGTCGGCAAACCAAGTCATCAGTTTGAATTGTAAGCTTGTCTTTAAATAATTTTCACGAGGATCCGATGCCATTGTGTCGCTGACGAAATTTAATTTATATTGTAATTTTAATAACTAATAATGGAAGCTTATGCTTTACAGCGTGAATAATAAATAATTAAAACAATAAAATGTTAAATGCAGTGACATTTGCCATACATGAATTATTAAGGTGAGTCATGAAGCTTTGCTCACGCAGAAATAAGTAGATAGATAGTATGAGTGTTAAGTTTTTAAAAAATGTACTTATTTAAAATGAATAATTTACTGACTAAGAAGCGCAATCAGACTCAAATCAAAATAAATCAAGAACACTTTATGTGTGATCACTGTGATCAGTGATCTCTGATCACTAAATATTACGATATGATTTCGGTATTTTAAATATAACTTATTTCTGAGGTAACAAACTAAAAAATATAACCGAATTGAGGATGTTCTAATTCAGTTGAAAAGTAATACAGAAACGAGGCACAGTATGCAGATAAGTAAGTGTTCATGTACTATGGTGTTGGTTTGAATTTAAAATTAAAATTACTGATATTCAATGGTGATGGTGTTTTAGATGCTTCATTACTCTCTTTTTCTTATTCAAAGTTGGATGGTAGTATCAGAAGTAAGTAGAACTCTGAACAATGAATTCTTCGGATCTGTCATCCTACATTTGCCCACACACAGGTAAGAATTGTTTGATTTGTCCTCTTGGGAGGTGAGGCTCTGTTCCTCTGTCTCCCCAACAACGATAGAGGGACTGCTGAAACTATTATGGAGTGAACAGAGTTCGAACTGTTCCCTCTGATCTAACGGAGGATCAAACTTTTCTGGCCAGTCTTGCTTTGAGGAGAGCGTAAGGTGACAGATCGGCCTAATGCCTCAAATTACAGTCACTTTCTCGCACTTCTTCCGTTTACTCTTTCAAGACTTAAGTTTGTTCTTCTTCGAATTGTTTCTGAACTTACAAATATTAAGATACTTATTCTAGTAGTTATTTGTGTGTGCACTCTGAAAATTATGCTTCTGAATGTAGCTTTGTATGTACTATTAACACATCTGTTATAAGCTTAAATGCATATTGTATTTATAACTTTTAATAATGTTTATACTCTATTACCTACTACTTTGGTGGTACGATTTCGATTTATGTTACGATTTCTAAATATTTTCAAAAATGTCGCTCATCGTTCTTTTTTGAAAATGAAAGTCCAGTAAATGGACTATGGGGCCTACATGCGGGATGTCTTGTTACTGCATACGGCGCGGCAATGCACCTAAAATCTCTCATAAAATAGATTATCTAAGTGTCCGTTGTCCGCACCCCGATTGCCATAAACACGGCCAACAAAATACAACGATCGACATCCCGCATGCTTGTTATCTCCGCATGCTATATTATATCGAATTATCATATAGTGGAGTAATATTAGTTTCAATAACACCTAAATCAAATCTGCTATATACTTTTAATATATTATCACTTAATTTTCAGCGGGTTTACATCGCCATATACGACTATGACGCAAGTGACGTAGACGAAGTGACGTTCCGTGAGGGGGACAGAATCTCCAACGTGACTTCCATCGACGAAGGCTGGATAACCGGACAAGTCCTGCGTACGGGACAAATCGGCATGATTCCCAGCAATTACGTGGAATTGTCCAACGAGTGAACCCTTTCAAGCGGTCGGTGAACCTTTACGTTCGATTGTGAACCCTCAGAGCAATATGTTGGTGAACCTATAAAGGTTCACTGATTTATGTATTGCGTATTGTTACAACTTTTTTACTATTCAGATCATTATTACAAAGGCTAATCATTGAATTGAAGTTCATCGACGTTACGATTTATTTTAAACCCTTCATCGTAAAGTAAATTACAAAGTATTCCTTTTAGTTCTATTTATCTCAACATAGTTGTAGTCGTTTGCATTACATTGTTAATTTACAGTATATAATATTTTAGAAAAACAATATATTTTGATGTAGGTATGTAGTTATTTTTTAATTTAGTAAGTAAGCTTTGTTTTATTTTAGTGCTTTAACTTTTCCACCAGCTTTAAACAAATAATAAATAACATTATTGAAGATAAATAAAGTCCTGTCTAAACAGTTTTTTTATTACGAATACCTAATTTAAGTGTATTCGATACAAATTATTTGAATATATATTTATTTATATTTTAAGTTTATTTGGTGAAATATTGTTCACTACTGCTACATTTAATACTGAAGATTTAATTCTCATTTCAAACTACAGGTAACTTTAACTGCATTTATTACAAGTGCTACTTTGGTTGTAATAAAAGTATTACGTGTTTAAGTACTAATTTGGTTGTAATGATATACTTCATTAGATATTTATTATTTGTTTTTGCACTATAATTACTATAAGTTTATGTCCAAAATAGGATTAAATTTAAGAATCATAAAAGCATTCCAATTAGTTGTATACTCATTGTAAGTTCTACTGCAAACCCAATGCAAAAAAAAATATTACTTTGATAATTAAGTTACTGTGTAATAAATTAATAATATTCTATTGTGTAATATTAAATAGATTATGTAACCTGTACTTCGTTTGTTTTATTTTTTACCAACAGTTTTATATATTATACTACATATTGGTAAATCAGCCACCCCAGTCGACGTGATATCACGATTTCACCTTGCTTGTTACCAAACTTCATTTTGCTAAATGCGCCTACTACTGCGTTTCAGCAAAGTCATCTTGATGGGGGGCTGATTTGCCATCGTGTAGCAAAGGGTTTTACTACCAAATATTATGGATAAGCGATTTTGGATAAATGTATAATCATTTGTTTGTGCGTACTGTAAAACTTTAAAACATACATTTAATGAGTTGTCTCTCTATTTCCAGCGAGTATACATAGCGATGTACG
This sequence comes from Euclidia mi, assembly GCA_944739405.2. NCBI lineage: Eukaryota > Metazoa > Arthropoda > Insecta > Lepidoptera > Erebidae > Euclidia > Euclidia mi. The sequence continues at coordinate 9,515,201 of OX123208.2, forward strand.
ACTACGAAGCGAGCGACAGCGACGAGGTATCGTTCCGTGAGGGGGACCTCATATCCAACGTGACGTCCATCGATGAGGGCTGGATGACCGGCCAGGTCCTTCGCACGGGACGTACGGGCATGCTACCCGCCAACTACGTCGAGCTAGCGCCCGCGGGCACGCCGTTATACAACTAAGGATTTTAACCTTCAAGCCGTTAGTGAACCTTAACCTAAACTTTAGGTTAATTGACCTCCATGTTAGTTAACCTTTGTAAAACCGTTGGTGGCTTACATTAGCGATTAGGGTTAATTAACCTCTGTCAAGCCATCAATGAACCTTTGGATATTTAGGTTAATTAACCTTTAAAAACCGTTGGTAGAAATTACCTTAGCGATTTGGGTTAATTAACCTGTTTCAAACCGTTGCTGAACCTTCGGATGTTTAGGTTAATTTACTTTTTTCAAGCCGTCGGTGAACCTTAACCTTCTAAATGTTTATGCATCGCAATATAAACGTGTATCACTGCCCAGCAATAATTAGGGTTAAACGTCGTATTTTATAGATAAACATCTAAATAGTAAGCTATCAACTATTCTACAACATCTTAGGTGTTTTTGACTAAGTGTTAAACTTCGAATTACTTCAGTAGAAGTTGTTGTTAACAGTTAACCTTGTAGTTAGTTGATGATGTTTAACCTAATAGTACTTGGTTAACCTAGGTTAACCATTTGACTACTGGTGTTCAAAATGGTTGTGCACTACACTTTTATTTTAATACGAACGGTAGTCATTTCCAATATATTCTCAAATATAAGATAATTTTAAAGAACACATATCCCGGCGAATTAATAAAATTGCAGTGCCTTTTCGAAATTTAAGAATATTTCTATCACGCACCATTTTGTAAAACTTAATTATAAAAAAAAATATTGCGACTGCTAAATAATAATAACATAATTTTCTTGAAAAGTGAACTTAATAAGTCTACAAGTATGTAGAATTTTAAATATATTTTTCTATGACTCTGTTCGACTATGTGGTGTTTATTTTACATATAGGCACCGGAATGGCTGGACCAATTTTGATAAAACTAAAGCAATCGGGCCTATACTTCGAAATGTTAAAAATAACCATTCACATAGCCGAGCAAAAAATTAGCTTTTTAAATTGCCACTAGCATTACTCTATGTAAAGATTTTTATATGTATAAATATTAAAATACACTTTTTCTAAATTTATTTATGTAATTAAGATTTAAATATACCTTAGGCGTGTTTTCACTTCTTGATAAACCTATAGCATACTCAATTTTAATATATTTTTATTAAGAAGTGGGACAATTTGTATGAAGTAATTTTTATATTATTTATCCCATGCACTATATAACTAGGTACGGTGGATTTTAAATTAACATAAATTGTTTAGGGCGGTTTCAGATTAGCGTATTGTTCTGCGCGTATACGATCGTTTCAGCATACGCGCTTACACGCGCGCTACATTACGCGCTTCAAAAAACCGGACTCACGTAAACGAGCATATTTCGGCGTGATCGCCCGAAACGGTAGTGTCATCTTGTCAGAGTCAACATGGATTCTGACAGCTCACGCTTATACGAGCTTAGAAGCGTGTCGTAGTGATGGGTACGTAGCACACTCTTTCAAAATGAGGATCGTGCGAGGCACTCTTTTTCCGAAGTGTGCTAGCACACTGTGCCAGCACGAATGAGGCGAGGCCGCGACGTATTGGTGGCACAGTGAGTGTGTGAGTACACATAGTGTGTCGCACTCAGGCGACATCGCATTGTGTGTCGTGAGTGACACGGCACACATTGGCACACTCACAGAACACGGCACATTTTGACGGTATTCGCCGGCTCACCGTTTGATAAGACATACTTGAAATGAGTAACTTACTGTAATATGGTTTGAGATTTGTTATATTTATATAATAACTTGAGTATATCGTAAATATACTTAAGTTTTTTTCTGCATCTCATTTATCAAAGCACAAAAGTAATATTAACTCAAGCAACATCGAGTGTGCCCCAACTGTGCTGTGTGCTAGCACGTCAAAATAAAAAGAGGGAGTAACTCACCTCACCGAAGTGAGTCACTACAAGTGTGCTAGCACATGTGCTGAGTACCCAACACTAGCGTGTCAACGCTCATACGAGTTGCGCGTGTGCCAAAAGGCGCGCCTATACGCGCCTACATGCGCTTCCAAAAACGAGCTTATACGCGCGTATTAAACGCTAATCTGAAACCGCGCATAAGCACAATAATATGAAGGGCCTTGACTAAAATATTTTAAGCGAAAAAGAAAAAACGACTGCCTATTAACAGAAATAGCAATTACTTATGAATAATTTATCTTAATGTTTGAATTTGTTAAGGCAGTGTCTACAAGGCAATATAGCCAAGCCTTAGACTGAGATTCATTTTAACTAACTCCGAAACATCCTATAAAGAAATACATAACAGCATTTCTAAAAGCAGCTTTAAATAATTTTGATTGAACAAACTTATTTTGTCGGACATATGATAGCATTCAGATTCATTCCGATTTTATTAATAAACTATTGCTTTTTAATTATTTATATTAGTATAAGTGTCGAGTAACATTCTAAATAAAAAGTATTAATTTTCCATTATATAAGTTGCCTGTTATTATTGCTAAATATTCTCCAAAATATGTAATTTTGTATCAGAAATGTGCTCGATACTGGACTATGAAATTATTGTTATAATTTGCTTAGAATTAACATTAACTGTATGACCTGCATATACTATCTATTATCCTTTGATTTATATCACATATTGATTTGTGGTTTTCCACGAAAACTCTGTTGACTGTGAGAAGGTTTTAATAAGTAACTTTTCCAGTTAGAGCAAAAACACAAAATTATCTTTCAATATTTTATTTTAATTTAAGAAGTAAATTCAATCATGTAATTAAAACACATTAAAGCAAATTAATATATTATCTTAATGGACAATTGATATTATACGAAGGTCATTATTCGAAAATTGTGGGCAAGCAAAGCCTGTAAATATACCTAGTTTAACAGTTAAGTATATGTTATATAAACTGTATACATACATACCAGCATAATATAGGCACTGGGTTATACAAGACTTTATGTATACATTCCAATTTTATATTTTGACTAGCCCATTATAATTTTATTATTAAATCTCTTGATAGCAAGAGATTCGTATCAGTAGTTTGTTGTAATATATCAGACAACTCAGTATATTATTCTACTAGAGGAAGCCAGCAGCTACGCCCGCATTTCTTTTAAATTTACCCGTTTTGGCCGATCCCGTGGGAATTTCGGGAAATCCCTTCTTAGTGCACCCCTACGGTCCCCAAGGAACATACATGCCAAATTTCAGCTTCCTGCGCTCAATAGTTTTGGCTGTAGCGTGTCTGTCAGTCAGTCAGTAACGCAAGGATTTTATATATTAAGATTACCTATTGGATTTGGCGTTAAAATAGGCAAAATGGTAAAGTTTATCTGATATTGTATCATGGTAAAGTCAAATTGTACAACTTACAGTCCTATGTGTAAACGTAAGCATAGTCGTCATTATGCAGTATTCCACAGTCCACTGCTGGACGTAGGCCTCTAGGAGAATAGAAGGATATGCCCTTCTATACTATGCTGGCCAGACTAGTTGATATAGGGCTTTGTTATGCGTAGTCATGCATTTAGGTCTATAACAAATCATACTAATGTTCACATTATATTCATCATTATTATTAGAATAATACTCTGAGAAAACTGGTATTTTCTAACAAATTACGATTTTACATAACAAAACTTAAGAAATTGTCACTTTTGTAAACTACTTAGTTTGATGCAAATATTACCACATAATTCAATATTGAAATACTTTATGCAGACTATCCGCCTACAGCTGGGATAATGCTAGGAAGATGATGATCTGCATAATTATAAGTGAATTACTAAACATTTACTATTTAGTTAACAAGAGTGACTATTCCTTATGTTTAAGTTACTATAAGAACTGTTTCCAAATAAGATCCAAGGTAGTAATGGAAGACTTATCGGTGAGTTAGACAAAGTAATTCTATCGATTTTTGGCGGAGAGACCAAGTTCATATTCCCCTTCTACTTTATTATAGCGAAAGATGAGAAAGAATTATAAGAGGACAAAAAGAAAAAGATGAATATAATTTCGACACTATAGACTTAGCTGTTTACTAAAAGCGTGGAAAATAAGCAAAAAACCAAATCAACTGCTAAGTGCAAAAAGGATTTATTAATTTGGATCTTATTGGCAAATTCTTTATCTTCAAGCCCCACATTCAATAAAATACTGTATATTTTTCTAAATATTTTTAATAATAGTTATACTTGTAATCATGTATAGCCTGTTGAAATAGCAATTGTTGACTAACTGTTATGCCTTAACATCACAAACGAAGCTATATTATAATATATAGGACCAGTATTAAGTTACAGTGCCTTTTGTAATATTTAATAAATTTTATAAGCTATAATGACTTGGTTTTATTTTGACGACTTACTCGTAAACTTGCTAAACACGACAGATTAGTGTTTCTTACGCCTCTAGACCCTTGTAATGATTGAATGTGCCGTTTGAGAATAGCTAGCTAGGAGACACCTATTCTCAAACGGCACTTTCTGTGAACAACACTAGCACTGACAACAGTTGTCACCACCAGATAAGTGGTCAGGGCAGTGAATCTGGTTTGAAAATTACTTTAGCAGTTCCAAGATACGCCTATGTCAGTCCAAATAGCCAGTATCTTTTCGTATCCCCGAAGGGGTAGCCAGAGCTGTACACCCACATTTCGCAATTATTTGAATTTTAGGTCCCATGTTACAGGGGGCAGCATATTGACGTTACCGGGCACATTGCCAGACTCCGTGCTGCTGTGGGAATTCGGAAAAACTCTGTATCACTTTTGCCCGATCCGAGGATGAAACCCGGGATCGGCAGACGCATACCCTATCTATTATACCAAAGAGGCATAGTACTGTATTGAAAGCGGAACTTTATTGCAGAAGCGACGCACAGCACATACCTATTAACTAACATAATATTGATCTTATGTCTTATACAAAAACCTGGCTGATAGCGGAAGAAAAGGAAATCCAAGGCCAAGTAAGTACTTGAACTAAAGGCCGGCGCGCACTGACGTCGCGGCACGGCATGGCAAAGGATTTTATTACTGATGAAGTCATTTTTATTCTTATTTCAATGAGTTTAGGATTCATATTACCTACTTTATTTCGATACATTCATACCGCGGCACGTCGTGTCATAATGCGCGACGTCGCGGCATACTCTACATATATAGTAAAGTACTCTGTGGGCATGCTGCGGGACGCCGCAGTATGCCACGGCGTAAGCAGTAGGTAAATATGTTGCTAAATTCACCGTTAGTAAATCTTGTTCTCCATAAATTATGTAGCCAGAATTGTTTTCTCTTCAACGTATCAGTTTTTATTTTTGTCGTTCTTCAGCAAGAAGTGCTATTAAGGCGCAGCGCCCACTATCGGTGAGCATCGGTACAGCTCGGGCGCCTTACGGCGGCTTCGGGCGCCTGAGAGCTGCCTCGGCAGTCGTAAGCACATCTAAGGACGCCGTAGCTGATTTTGGGTAGCCTCAGAATAAGTTCGGGCGGCAGAAACATCGCAGAGCAGTCGTAACGTTACGTGAAAACAGTTGTGTGTGTGTGTCTTTATAATGGTAGATTGGGACTCGACAGCCTCGGCGTACTTAGCCATGCTTACGGCTGCCGAGGTAGCCCAAAGTCGCCCGACGCAGCTCTCAGGCGCCCGAAGCGGCCCGAAGCCGCCCAAACTGTAGCGAGCCGCACCGATAGTGGGCGCCGGGCCTAATAAGTACTAAATTCTGACGGTGAGCTAATGACCATGGGCAGATTTTGTCATCCTCACTACTGAGGCCGGCGCACTTATAGCGAAGCGCGGCACCGAGTATGCGAGCGGCTACGCGCGCAGTCGCTTTGATGCGCTCAGGCATTTTTTTGTGTCTACAATATAATAATGCTTTCCGGGCTATGCTCAATCTCCCCTGGCGGTGTAGTGCGTCTCGACGTTCGGGCATGTACTTTGAACACAGAGTGGGAGAGTTCTTTGCTGTTCTGAGGACAAGAGCTTCTTTCGAACAAGATTAATAAACAGCTCGAATAACATTATATCGACTGTAGAATAACAATTTGTATATTGATAAATGAATAATTATGTCTAATTTAATAAGAATAATAATAATAATAAATTTATTTCTCAAAAAACACAGATACAAATAGTATTCTTATAATATTATATAAAACTTACGGCTAATAGTGTTCAAAGAATTGGGAAGAACACGCAGACTCCTGTACTAGTTAAAAACTGTATCACAGGCAGTTGGGTCCCTCTTAACAAATTTGTTGATTTGTATTTTATCAATACAGCAATATAATTACACAATTTGGCAGTATACAATATAATCAATAAATAAAACTAAGTTACTAATTATTAGGTACCTATTCATAATCATTGATCGTATATTAGAATCAATGTATTACGTGTTGTGCATGATAAACAAAACTGCAATTGACTTGGAAAACTGCGGGTCAGCAGAATCGCGAATAATGTCAGTGATAGACAATTTAGCATTTATTTATATAGTTACGTGCACTTATAAACTATGAAACAATGTTATGTTAGTAGGTCAATATTCTAATGAGGTGTTAACTTTATAAAATAGTAGATGAAATATACGTACTTATTGTCTTATTAAAATGAGTATGGTGTATTCTATACAGAGAACTTAGGTATCTCCATAATCAATGGTATTGATGTACCTCTTCTCGGCCATTATTTTCGCTGGACAGTCAATGCATCCTGTAATATGTTTGCTCGGCTTTTTGTAGTGCAAGCATGTAGCACACTGTGGTTCTTCTGCCTTTTTCGCGCAATCCTTTATAGAGTGGCCTCGATCACCGCAATGTCCACAGATGTATGTAGCCTCCCAACAAGTCTGAGCGGCATGGCCATATTGCTGGCACTTAAAACATCGCGTAACCAATGTGAAGTCTTTTACAGGGCATGAAGACCAGTTAACGAATACTCTATCTTTAGTAATGAGAGCTTTCCTGATTTCTGCAGAGACCTCTATAATGTAGTTGCAGGTCTCACCGTCTTTCTTGCCCGACTTGTGGCTTAATCTTACGGAATCGAAAAACGTCTCGAGATTGCAACTCGGCAACACATCGGCTAGATTTTGGTGGTACAGGCAAGTAAATACTTCCTTTTCTTGCATTGATGTGGGCACACCTATAACTACCACCCTTGGCTTCCGCTTATGAGGCTCGTCGATTTTAAGGCCTGAGTTCGTGAGCTGCACTGACTGTTTGAGCTTCTGTATATCGTCTTTAGTGTCAGTTCTGATTATAACACCGCCATTTTTTATCTTATGTAGGCCGCGTACGTGAAGCTTCATCTGCTCAGGACTGATAATTTTTTGGACGAGAGATTTTGTGTCGTCACTTGATTTCAATTTATCTTCAGGATAAATGGCTATGGTATTCAATTTAGTCGGCTGAATATAATTGTTTGTACCTTTCTTTACCATATCAGCAAAAGACTTGGTAACGGGAAGTTTCGACGATTCTTCAACGGTCCGTTTAAGGTTCTCCAGCTGATGTGAAAGGTCAACTTTTTCTTCAAGGGATTGTATTGACGAATAAGCTTGGACTGTTCTAATTTTCAGGGACTGGTACCGTACTGCCATATGAGATTTAGCGTTGTCAACTTTACGGCATAGATAATTAATTCTCAGTTTCTGCTCCGTGTTCATCTTACCCTCAGATACAATAGAACATATCTCATTGAGGCTTTGTTCAATGATCGTCATCCAGGACTGGATTTCCGGAGTGGGCATCACATCGTGAACATCTTCACCTTGACTCGGCGCATTAGGTCTCGTTAGGGGTGCAGGTGCGGGCCCTACCGGCGGTGTAGGAGGCGGGGAGCGCACGGTCTTGCTACTCCTGTTGAAGGGGCTGCTATCCATTTTGTATTTCGGCTTTCTTATTACGCGTCAGACATATTCATGTTATGTCTATGCACATTACACATGTATAACACTTAGTAGGTCACGATTCAGCAAGTTATTTGTTAATTTTAATACTTATTTTAAACACGTCTGTACTCAACAAAGGTATGACAAAAATGACAAATAGTTTTAATACTTTATAATTTAATTGTTTGTTTGAATAATACATTGTAACACTAGGTATGGGACAGTTTGCCTGAAATAAAATTTATTTATTAATTATTATTATTTCAATGAAAAAAATGTCGGTAGCAGTTTGATAGTGGGTAGGTATATGCAAGGTTATATTTCTTTGGTATATGCTCTCCGCTGCGTTCTGCCATCTATGGTGGTCATCTACTCATCTCGGTGTGAACTAAAGAGAGGGCTATGTCCATTATTGAACTGAAGGCTGCGAAAGGCTATGGCTCTCTGGCAATAAACATAATATATGTGTATTCTAATGTGACGTTAGGTCCATAAATAAATCAACATATTGGTCTTTTATACATTTATTGACTATATACTTCATACATTTAACTATAACTAAATCATGCAACAAAATAATATCTTAATTGAATCGTATTGCAATATAATCTTATAAAATATTTAATGGTTAATACTCCGTAATGCAACAGCGCAAACCCCAAGGGCGTATAGGCACTTTCAAGGCACCTCATTCAAAATAAGTTTCAAGTAATTTTACTTTTTTTTTTTATTATGTAGTATTTCTATACAGTATTATCCAGTCAATGTGCTGCAAAAACGAGACCTATTTTTACAGAATAGTAACACTATAATAAAAAAGTGATTTGGTTTCTCAACCATTTAATTTTCTAATTATAATAAGAAAAAAAATTACATGGTCAAAAGGAAAATGTTTTGTTACAATGCATTCGTTTTTGAAACACAGAAACAACATAGCTCCATACACCCACTAAATATATTTTAAAATACCTTTAAATACATAACATGAAAAACTTGAAACCTAAATTTGGAATAAAACCTTACATTAACGTAAATAAACGTGCATATACCGTAGCTTACATCGACGTACATCTAGATAACAAATATAATCTGTGATTACATAACAATCGATCTTTAAAGCTAGTTAACATATAAAATATGGTGTGTAGCTGCCTTTACACGCAGTGGAAGTCCACCCTAAGACAAGACATTTCATTGTGTAGACTTTTGTACATTATGGTTTTAGTGTAAAAATATTTTTAGCTTTAGAGATAAGGCCGGCGCCGACTGACGGCACGGCATGGCACGGCGCGGAACGGCGTGGCACGGGATGTTTCGGCAGCCCGAAGGACGCTTCGGCACGTCGCGGCATGCCGAGGCCTCCAATTGACTGGCATTTAGTATCAATAGCACTTCTTGCTGAAGATGAAGAACGACAAATACAGACAGATATGTCGAAGAGAAAACAATTCTGGATACATTATTTATGGAGAACAAGATTTACTAACGGTGAATTCAGGAACTTATTTACCTACTGATTACGTCGTGGCACACTGCAGGACGCCGTGGCATACCGCGGCGTCCCGAAGTATGCCGCGACGTCCCGCGGTATGCCACGACGTGCCACGGCGGGCTGCGGTACGATAATATTATATCGAAATAAAGTAATATGAATTCTAAACTCCTACAAATAAGAATAAAAATGACTTGATCAATAATAAAATCATTTGCCATGCCTTGCCATGCCGCGACGTCAGTGCGCGCCGGCCAATAGGATTCTTGCATGAGATTTTGGCATGTCCAAGCATTGATATATACTAAGACATACAAAACCGTTAAAAAAAGCTGTACTTTCTGAACAATAACTATGGATAAGATTATTGCTAAAACAACTTTAAACTTATAGCAGAGTTCAAATTATTTTCGATATTGTGTTTTAAGTTTCGAGTCTTAGTGTTCCTCCACAACTAATACAACATATATCCCGTGGTCCATACACAAAGTACAGATGGGCACGAACCCTTAAACAACGGAATCATATAGTAATAGAGTATTTTAGCCTAAATAGTCGAGTGCACGCACCGGACTTACTAACCGCACTACTACTTACATACATATTATAATTATAAGTTTACACATTCTTATATAAAACGACGGGATCGGGAAATATTGACGATTTTCAGTATACCGATTGTAAAAATTGATATCATATTTGTTAAATATATGACAATAATGTTACCCATGCTAGGAAAGCTTATGACCCAAGCATATGGCAAATATTTTCACAATCAGCAATCGTCAATATGAAATACAAAACCCCCAGTCGTATGAATACGTATTACATTTTATTATATTTATATAATCATAAACTAATATTTATAATGACAAATGAGGTGTGATTATGAAAACTCCATGGCGCCTTCTTGAATACTTTCCTTCATTCCCAAACTTTCACACATTATTCTCGTAATCTTTGGCTGTTTTTGCAGACTTATCTCCTTACGAGAAAACAAATCGTAATTAAAAATAATTATGGGTTAAACCCATTTTGACCTACGTTTTGAAATTAAGCTCTTCCGAAGGTATTATGAGAGTTTAATTTCAACATGTAAAATACTCAATTCCATTTTCAATATAATATATTGCTTATAGCAATAGTTTTAGGCAAGATTTTGACATTTATACATTTTCGTATGACTAATTTCAATTGCCTCCATAAAATAAGAACAGCAAAGCCCTCTTTTAGAAGGCATCAAGCTCTTTTTAATATAACCATTTTGAGGTATACAAAGATATTTAAAAATACTCATAATGTAGTATAATTTACCAGTCTTAGGTAATGAATATATTATTACAATTTGAAATGGTCAATTTCAAAATGTCCAAATTCTCATTCTCACAAAGCAGAGTACCAACTCATGCTCTTTTTCTCTTTATCAATGTCGTCATTACCGTTGCAACGATTTTACGTCGTGATTTGCAAGGCACAATGTTTAGGGATACGCTTAAACCCTGTAGTGCAAATATGAGGCCACATTGTCCTTATACTTCAAAGCAAAGTGCAAATTCCATATACAGTCTAAGAGCATTCATTGCTTGGCATAATCTATTATATTCTTAAATGTATAGAATTTTTACCTACAATAAAGTCCTTTTTAATAATACACAAGTCCAATTGAGTAAGCTTCTCAAAGTTTGTCTGAATTTTAGCAGTACATACTGATTTAGCATAAGATCTTATGTCCTTACTAACAAAATTATCAAGTTACTCTAAATGAGTGGTTCCTTAATTTTACACGGCAAACCTTTACAAAGCCATTTTATTTCGTGGCTCCCGACATTTATTCATTGGCTAAAATATTGAGCCACGGCACCTTAGTATTTCCTAAAACCCAGTTAGGAATCCCTGCTCTAGATGTTAGGCAATTGACACAAGCTCCAAATGGTCGGGCAGTATTTCCGCGAGATGCAGTTGGTCGGGCAGTATTTTGACGAGATGCAGTTGGTCGGGCAATGGTCTCGAGGTCTCGTATGTTACCCCCAGCTCTCTAGTGCGTGCTGGTAGCGCAAAGCAGCAGCGCCTGCGCATCGTCCAGTCGTTCCAGTCGATACGTGGAGTGGTCGGGCAAATGACGGACCAGCTCGTCGGTGAGACGTACTCGGGCGCCGTTTGGTCCGGAGACTAGGACTGTTTCACATTCCTGTGGATAACAAAATATTACATGGTAATAAATAATGTTCTTGACGTCTTGTTAGGAAATTAAAAAGGGTGGTTTGCCTTATCAATGGAGGGTCACCTTAGTGTTACATCAAAAATAAAAAGTTTTTACTCAAAATAAAATTGAAGTGTCTATCTATCTATCTGTGATTTCAAAATATTTTACAAACATTTAACTTCCTTCTGAAATGAACTGAACCGACTTTGGCGAAATTTAGAGTACTATGCAGTTTGCAGGGCTGCAAGAGATTATGTGATTCATAAACTAGCTGTAGGTAGAAATTATCTTGCAATTAAATTCAAAATTGGATTGGAACAAAATTTGTATCAGTTATCTCACAAATTAACTTAACAGAAACTTATCGGATAGCGGTGAAACAGATTCATAGAGTATAATGATTAAATGTTTATTAAGTGCGACACAGACTTTAGTCAAAGTAAGGATCTTGTTATTAAACCAAATGATAAAAGGCCAACAGTTTAAATATGTGTAGATAGTGTTACCTTATTATTGTGCACATGCACGAGCGTGTTGAGTTTGTGCAGGAGCTCGTGCGCGCGACACTTGTGCAGGTACAGCGCGCTGTAGATGTTGCTGCCGGCCGGACACACGTACACCGTCAGGCGGGGCTCGATGCGTCTGGGGAATAAACAAACATGATTATAGGTAAACTAAATTAAAATATATTTTTTTTGACTCACGCCTGTATCCCCGAAGGGGGTAGGCAGAGGTGTAATACTACACCCACATTTCGCCATAAATTTTTAGCTCCCACGTAATAGGGGGCGAGCCTATTGCCATTACCGGGCACATCACCAGACCCCGGGCTGCTACTGAGTATTCGGAAAAACCCAGTAACACTTTTGCCCGACCCGGGAATCGAACCCGAGACCTCCGATCAGCAGTCGTATACGCTATCCACTGGACCACGGAGGCAGTGATTAAAAGATAAGCATATCCTATTGACCAACATTTGCGTGCATGAACAGAAATTAGAGATCATTGTCTTGGTCTGGATATTTCTACAATATACTTTTACAAGAAAAACATTTGCTTGCATGTTGAAGGTACGTTCCACCCAGGAGAACATCAAAAAGTAATTTGTCTTTGGAAGTCAAATTACCTGTGGTGTTTTTGGGGGTTCATTGAACCTAACCCACCACCTTAAAAAATATCCACTCCTGCTTTTAGCTGTAAAAGTTATTATATGTTTTTAGGACAATATAGTTTGTACTTACTTGGCGTGCAGAGCGTTGAATAGACGTATACCGTCCGCCAAACCGCATATTTGGATAATGTCATCACGCGACAACCTGTAGACAAACAAACAATTTATCATTCATTGTAGAAGAAGTAGAAAGATTGTGCACCAAAAATACAAAAAATAAAAATAAAACAAGTGTTAATAAATTTTATTAGTATGTATAGTCCCTTAAATATAATTGTAAACATAATTTTATAATCTACATGAAGCTTAATCTAATCTTAATGTCTAAGTAGTATATATGTACAAAAAAACGTAAAAAGAAATTAAAAATTGAAAATATTTACAGGGTTTAGGCGTCGTAAAATGCCTCCGCATCAATGTCATCGGGTAACGTGCCCAGAAGGCTGGCAGCATTGCCACGCTGAATGGCAATGCTGATTCTCTGAGCAAAGAATAAACCAGCCTTCTGGTCACGTGAGACGTCGATTACAAGCGTTAAGTCCTGGTTTGTGTCTTTTAAAAAAACAACTCCCGCCCTTAGAATACATTTTGTGTCATGGGGGCTGTGCCACTGGGGACGAAGTGTAGGACGCCCTCCGGCTAGGTGGAATAATGATATTCGCAAAGCGGATGGCAGCGTCTGCATACGAAAAGCCGGCAATCGGGCTCAGTGGCGTGCCATTGGAGAGGCCTATATCCAGCAGTGGACTATGGCAGGCTGATGATGATAGAGCCTTTCCAATCATTCAATCAATGAGCACAAATTACACCCAATCTCAAATGAACAAACACGAGCGACGGAAAACAAACGGCGTAGAGTGCCAGACGTCGCCTTTTCCTTCTCCCTAATTCCGCTACTTCCCCTATTCTCTTCCCACCCAGGTCTTCAATGCACTTGTGACTCCTCTGCTGTTGTTAGTGTCCATGGGCGGAGGTAGTTACTCACCTTGAGGCAATCCGTCTGATAATGACAGTGGGCAAAAATTAATGGGAGTTGGTCCAATCGTCGCCAAGGATGAATCATGTACTAAATGAAACGCTACAAATCTACTGATCAAATATGCAGAAGGGCATCAAAACCTGACCGAAGTTTCCAGAAATTATAAAAAGTATGTGAAGATTTTCAACTGTAAGTACCTACGTTTTACTCATTTATGAGTAAATATAGTTGGCATATATTTACTCATTTATGAGTAAATATAGTTGGCATATCGTCAGCGACGCCTGGACCACATTTGACCACTGTAATTTACTTCAAACTCTTCAATCATCTGTAAAGTGGTTTTACCTGAGCAGGTCAGCACCAGAGAAGTTGGTGAAGGTGGCTGCGTGGTGCGCGAACCGTTGTCTCGCCAGCCACGCCTGTGTGTCTGACGCGCTCGCCTCCTTCGATAGACCGCTGTTCTGCTGGGGAAGATAACCTCTGATAAGTACGGATATCGTGTGGACATGCCGAATATCTATCTACAATATTAATATTATAGTTTGTTTATTTGGTTGAACGTGCTAATCACAGGGTTGGTCTAAATCTAAATTGAATGATTATTAATGTATTAGATAGCCTATTTATAGAAGAAAGCTTTAGGCTATATGATATATATAGGCACGTTATGGGCTACGGATGAAGAGCAGCAGCTAAATAACCCGGAGGTAATCGCGGGCTCAGTCAAAATATACAAATGATTTTTTTTTGTATAATAAATAGCCGTGTGGTTGACGGCATAGAATACAAGTGTCTTCCCGTGGGTGTCGTAAGAGGCGACTAAGGGATAACACGATGCAAGTACCATCTTTGCGTAGAGACGGAAAACTCGACATCAAACCCTATACGACTGCCTCGTTGGTCTCGCGGCATAAATGTGCGCGTGGGATCGGGAGGTCCCGGGTTCGATTCCTGGGTCGGGCAGTGTTATTGGGTTTTTCTGTCACGGAATTCTCAGTAGCAGCACGGAGTCTGGAAATGTGCCCGGTACGGCAATAGGCTCGCCCCTTATTACGTGGGACTAAAGTATATCTGGCGAAAAGTGGGTGTAGAAATACACCTCTGCCTACCCCTTCAGGGATAAAAGGCGTGACGTTATGTATGTATGTATGTAATAAATATATGTAATAATAATTTATGTGTATAATGTGTGTAGCGAAAAATTAATAATTCTTTATCTTTATTTGATTGTGAATACAATTTTTAGAAGGAACAGATCAGGTTTATTGCGGCGATCGGATGAGGAGCAGCAGCTTACTAACCCGTGGGTTAAACATATGATTTGATTGCGAATACAATTTTTAGAAGGAACAGATCGGGTTTCTCGCCGCGATTTGGACTATGTCTGAGAAAACAAGATATTCAATAACAAAATTGCAAAAAGTAATTTTTTTTGGGAAGAGACTGTAATTTCGACATATCTCTATACCAACCCGACCGGTCAGAGTGGTCTAAATCGTCCTATTGACAATGCTATTGTGACACAAAATTAGTAAACGCCTATATCCAGCATCGCGGCATAAATGTGCGCGTGGAATTGGGAAATCTTGGGTTCGATTCCCGGGTCGGGCAGTGTTATTGGGTTTTTCCGTTAGGAAATTCTCAGTAGCAGCACGGAGTCTGGTAATGTGCCCGGTACGGCAATAGGTTCGCCCCCTATTACGTGGGACCTAAAAATTCATGGCGAAATGTGGGTGTAATATTACACCTCTGCCTACCCCTTCGGGGATACAGGCGTGAGTTTATAAATAAATATATATCCAGCAATGCACGTCGACGCAAGTATGATGCAGTATGTTGGAGTAGTGTACATACCTTGTCTGTATCGTCCGGGGGCTGCGGCAGATCCGGCAGTATGGCGCCGGGCGAGTGGCACGGCGGAGAGTTCACTTTCACGTCGTTACTTCTGCAACAAAACATCATATTGCGGTTATGAGCAGGCACACAGCATTTTCTCGGCCGGGCTATAGTAAAGGCTAAAACGTCAGCAATACCGGGATATCACGTCCTTTGACCAAGTTCAAGTATGAAATAATCCGAAAACCCAGTGGCGTAGCTAGCTTGGGTGGCACCCGGGGCGGAAATTGGCAGGCGACCTTTTTTTTTATTACGGGCTAACTGCCCCGGACTGACTTGAATGAGACGTCAATCGTAGTGCTGAGCTAACTGCCTATGTTTTTTATATGTTTGTACATTGTTCTTAAAGTCGAGTTTGGGGTGGGTGGCACCCCAAAAGGGTAAAACCCGGGGCGGACCGCCCCGCCCCCGCCCTTTCTACGCCACTGCGAAAATCTTGCACCTAAACGGCAATAATGGCTTTTACTAAAGAAATCATTGTTGTAGAGAAAATGTCTTATTCATACTATGATACGCAGGGTTATTTTAGGGTTACTACTGGCACCTACATATAAGAAAGGCAGTTATAGTCTAGTGGTGAGGCCCCTACTACATGAAAAGGATCTCAAGTTCTGAGCCACAGTGCGCAAACCTGATTTTTCGAAGTTATATGCGTATTAAATTGTTATTTATCGTTTATCTTTCGACTCATAAATCACAAACTGTATTTTTTGACAGTGGATAATAATATGTGGAGACAGTATGACTGGTAGCTCTGGCTGAGTCTCAACTCTCAGCAACTATTATAATATTAAACTGATTTGGTTTTTGTATAATAGAAATTGGACCGCGAAAAGTATGCCTAGATGCTAATTTTACCAATAGTAACTAAATAGCATAAGATTAGCGATGCGATTGCCTAAACTACTGTATTATCTGTTAAGTCAGAGTTGTCTACTGCATGTTTGTTGTGATTGTCTTCCTAAATGTGTTTTGGACGTGTCTGTTATATCTTTATTTACAAAGCGTCACGCAATTTTTAGTAAGAATTTATGTGACAGTATACTGCTCGCAATATCCGGTTTTGCCTACAGTAATAAATAAACAACAATATATCGTCAATGTTGGCAATTCTATAAGACTATCATCGTTATTTACACGACCTTGATAATAAATGGGCTTTACAAATTAACACTAAGATTAGTAATAATTAAAAACGACTTAAGTAATGCATTGATTGATTTGACCAAGAATCCGACTAGATAAAATTTGTCTGACCTACAAAAAATTAAAACATGTCTAACCCGGAAATCGTACCTACACAAGATCTCTCTGCCTGCTACTCGGTGACTATACTAGAGTCTATTCACAGGGATTTTTAAACTAGGAGTTGAACACCCCAAAGGCATATCTGTGTTGAAGAAAGTAAAGGCTGCTTGAGGTTTTAGCAAAAGTCAAAAATCGTGCTTGAAAATTGAGAAGACTTATCACTGTTTTCAATATAATAACAAAAATAATTGGTAAAGGGTCCTGCCAGATATACTTTTTTTTTTATTGTAATAGGGGGCAAACGAGCAGACGGATCGCCTGATGGTAAGCAATTACCGCCGCCTATGGACACAAGCAACACCACAGGAGTCACAAGTGCGTTGCCGCCCCTTGGGGTTGGGAAAAGGGATAGGATGAGGAGTGGGATGAGGGTGAAGGAATAGGGGATAGGTCCTCCGGTACTCTCACTCACCGAACGAAACGCAACAGTTTAGGTACTATTACTTTACGTCGATTTTCTGTGTGAAGGTAGTACTTCCCCGGTCGAGCCGGCCCATTCATGCTGAAATCAGCAAGGCTCTACTACCTCGATACTAGATACATCTTTGAAGTGGTTTATCTAATCTAATACCTTAAAACGAGAAATTCTTGTATAATAATATAATATATACAAGGATTGTTTGGTTATATTACAATCCAAATCTCGGAAATGGCTCCAACCATTTTCATTACATTTAGTACCAGTGCAGTGCGGAGGATTTCAGGGGCGATACATATATTGATCTAGGTAGGTATTTAAAAAATCAGGATTTACCAAAAAAGACATTTCATACAGGTACTTATAATAAAAAGGTTTTGAAAACCTTGGTTTATAAATAGATAACTCTAGTACTGAACATGATAATATTAACATGTGCATTATCGATACGTATGTGTGAGTGTTTAAGTACATTTTTATGTTGCCATATCTTAAGTGCTTAGTGCTAAGGCCGTTTGTTTTGACTAGCTTTAGCTCGCGGCGTCGCCTGCGTGGAGGTCGGTTATTGGGGTCAAAGGTGGACCATGTGCCATTCTGATGTATAAACTTCATCATTGCTATGCGTAAAAGTGACTAACATCTATACATACATCATCATCATCAGCCTTTAACAGTCCACTGCTGGACTAGGCCTCTCCTTTGAAAGGAGGAATTGGCCTACTATACCACGCTGGCCAAACGGGTTGGTATAGGGTTTGTATCAAGTTTTCCTTCTCTTACAGTGCTGTTTTCTGCATAATATGCTCCCTCTGTCGGCTCTTACGACACCCATGGGATGATATGGGGTGGTGACATTCCGTATTCTTAATCCGTCACCACACGGATAATATGACATACATGCGTATAAATAAATGTCTGCGATTTCAAAACGTAGCAGTTTGCTGAACAGCTTTTAGTTACGTTCGATATTAACTCCAAGTTATGTACACATTTTTTTTAATACTATGTGTGCTTGTCCTGGGTAAATTTTCTCAGCACCATAAAACCATTTAGAAAGTACTGTTACTTAAAAAAAAGACGGATTTCTTGTTCAAAATCGCGTGATCCTTAAATCTCCTTATACAAGTTAATAAGAAATGCCAAGATGTAGAAAATAAGGCAAGTTTATATGCAGACCAAAGGTAGTAAAATAATAAGAATACTCACTCTTGGCAAAAAGGCTTCATTTGATTGTTTGACGCAATAATTGCTGTAACAAAATACATACATAAATGAAGAACTTGTACAAAATTACAACAATAAAATATTAATATGGTCAATGAACAAATTAAAGTTTCCTTACCATGTTGTGGCAAAACTGGTTTGTTGACCACTATTGGGCTCGCAACAGGCTTTGGAGCAACACTGCAACAAAAATGTAATTATTATTATGAAAAAAAAAAAAATTACATGTATTTTTCTAAGTTGTAAGGTATTGTGGACCAATGTAAACTAATTTGTAAAAACTAGAGAAATCTAGGGGACAGATAGCAGTGACAGATCGTTTTTTGAGGAGTGAGGGAACTTATTTCACTCTGAGAGAGTGCTTGATTAATGGCCTAACAGTGGTTCTCAAACTTTTTTTAGGTATGGAATCCTTTTGGGTAGCCAGATATTTGGCAGAGCCCTAAAATAAAACAAAGCTGTGTCCTATGTGCACTTTAAAACGATATATTTTACTGACATACATCTTCATGGGCTCCATGGAGCACACTTTGAGAATGGCTGGCCTATAAGTTTCAATATCTGATCTATACATGGATTTGGCTACTAAAGATACATATTTGACATTAGCTCTATACAAAATAATTATGTCAAATATATATCTCCACTTAAATAGATAGTTAGTAAACCAGCCAATACTGAGGAAGGGTTCATACAGGCTAACACCAAATATTTTTTTAAAGTTTTACTTTTGCTTTCAAACTAAACAGTTTGTTTTGAAAAAACCCTGCTCAAGCTCCTTCACTACCCTTCCCTAGATCAGACCTTAACAGCGAAAAATCGAACTTTCAGACCTAATAATCAGATAAGGTGCACTTAGGCACTGATACATTGGAGTTTAGATGTTCTAACTGATGGACCAAATCATACACAAATTTTATACTACGCACACATCAAATTGTCTCATTTTTAGCTTAAGCATGACAGATCCGTATTCATTAGGCAATCATGTACTGAAATAAGTGCACTAATTGACCTAATGTGCTAGATTTGTATAGTGTAAATGCAGTTAAACAGTGATTTAAATCTTGTGCGTTTGTATGGGCTCTGACGTGCTAACTCATCTAATGCACTAGATTGCACAATATTAATGGATCTGGCATGATTAACACTAATTCTTTAAGTCAGTTAGCCAGTGTGTGCTTAAACCGCGATGCGTTTTCGATACGCAATGGTTTTCTAGCACTGATAATGACTTTAAAATTTAGTACTTATGAATAAATGAATTTTTCAATGTGAGCCATTCTTTCAAAAGTGACTATTAGTGCTCTAATAGGAATAAAATATTTTGTTCTTTAAAAAGACATCATAATGGCATAATGTCCCTTTCCTTGAAAACAGGACTACCATAGATCGCTTAATCTCTCTATAACATGGAAACTAGTTGTGTTATCTATCTACATGTTCAAATTGTTACTAGTCTGAAGAAATTGTGGTCAGACCAGTAAGCAAACCCTAGGCTCCACGGTGTAAGTCATGGATGGAACTGGGATAATGCTAGGACTATGGTGCATCACAAAATGTAGTCCCATGCAGGAATCGAATCCATAAAACTTTGGGTTGCTGTAGCAGACCACTGTTGAAATTATTAAAGTAATTAATTAGTATCTGCACTATTTGGCCAAATATTCTATAATATCGCAAAACTCCTGCCAAACTCCACTACCAGTTACAATGTAGGTCAACAAAGATAAAAATAAAACAGGGAAACAACCCGATAGTGATAATCTTGTATATCTTAATGATAAACAATGAAAGCGTTGTTCAATGCCACATGTGCTATATTTGTATGTGGTAAACTAGTTACATCTGGTAAACGCTAGGATGAGGTAAAGGTATTTGGATAAAATCTGGTATAACCACGGTGGTAAACAAATACATTTATTTATGGTAAGCTGTGGCATATGGATGTTTGTTATACCAACTGTATGTATCATCATCAGCCTTGTTTATAATCTATTCCACTGCAGCTCAGGTCTGTTCACATTATGAGAAAGGTTAGGCCATAGTCCACCACACTGGTCAAGTGTGGGTTGGCAAACTTCACATGTATTTCAAGAACAGTGATTAACTATTTTTAGTAATTTTAGTAATAACAGTAAGTAGTGTCAGCACATTCAAAAAGTTTGTATGGTCAGAAGGTTGGTTCATTATTTGGGACAGTGTAAATTGAGCCTTGGTAAGTAATGGTAATGAATAAAGTATAAGCATATTATAAAGCCAACTTTTTTAAATCATCATTATCAGCCTGCCATAGTTCCCAATTGCATGCTACTGAGCCAATTTTCAGCTCTTCGTGTCCAGCCACTTTGAAACTATCCTCAATTTTTAAAAGCTTTCATTCATGTACAGTCAAACAACTTCCCGCTTGACCACCATATGGGCGAGAATCGCTCAGCAAGACATTGTCGCTTCCAGTGGTACTTTACACACACACATTGACACTCATATACAAAACCAGTTTCTAGTGTGGTGACACTATGTGCGAGCCAAGGGAATTTTTTTCAAACTGATCCAGCGCCGACTTGTTTGATTTGCAGATATAAAATAAACAATTCTGTTTATGGTTTTAAACTGACTGGCCTCTAGATCTAGTGCTTAGTCGCTCTGACTGCTAAGCCACTATTTTTTACACATGAATGTATGGCCAACTCTTATGTCGGAGTTTATAGACAGGCCAAAAGTCACCAACATGGCCCAACAATCCTCGTTCTGAGATGACTACTGGCACTAATGGTACCACATGCCCTCCAATGCATAAGAGAATAGTAATCTGCTAGGGATACTTTGTCTGTCTATTTAAACTGATTATATGGATGAAAACTATTATAGATCTATCATAAAATTCCCATTAGCTTTAGATTCAAACTCAATATACTCTATGACTATAAATAGATGTACCAATGTCTGTTACAAATTACAGCTGGTGTAGGTTTGAATATCAATGGTCCATGTTTGTCCGAGCATAGGGCACAACAACACAGAGTAATTCAATCTCATTTCATCATGCTATTGTGTTCTATTTCATCCACACAGGAATTCTAAATTGACCATATGTAGAGCTCAGGCCTTAGTGATTTACTGACTGAAATTTCAATCAAGCAACAATTTATATCAATCAGACAACGAAATACCAACGGGCTCTGTCTAACAAGTTTAGGTTATGTAAATGTCATAGTTTACTAACAAACACGAGATGTGCGATTCTAAACGATGTTAGAACATCGCAGTTGGCTAATTACGACAAAGAAATACGTAAAAAACTAACATTAAAGTTTGTTTTTCAAGAGATCGTAAAGATTTGGCGTAACGGCCTTGTAACAAAAACTTGTGTAGAAAAAAGTGATATTTACGTCAATCTGGAGCGCCTAGCGGGTCTGACGTGCACGTTGGCCGCGTTCAGCCGCCTCGCTAGCTCCCTGTACGTCGCTGGGTCGGCCTCGATCTCCACTTCAGCCTTCAGAAGGGAGAATTTCATCCGCCACCCTTGCGCTTCTACGCCGTGCACAAGGCGAGCACTGAGCACTACCCCACGCCCCAGGTGCCGCGCACTCAGTCTCTGCTCGAGCACGAGCATACTACTCGTCAGCTATAGTCCTGCCTCGTCAAGTTGAAGAAGATGAAAGCCCCGGATCCGACACGGTATGCTCGCCCGCACGAAACCACCATAGCTGGCCCGCAACTCGCTTCAACAACCATTTGTTACGATTATGAACTCAAAAACAATATCACAACACTCGGTTTCACAGTCTTTGCACTGGTCTTGGCACTTTTCACTTGTCCAACATATTTAAAGACGGCTGCCCGCAGAAACCGATACGCGAATAACGCTGATCGAAGACGGCTATCCGATATTCAATACGGGATAACACCGGTTTGATGTCGTATGGATAGAAATGTAACGATTTATCAGCGAAAAATATTTTTGTTGAACTGGATGAGAAACAAAGGAGTACGTGACAGCCAGCGGAACGAGAACGACTGGGCGTAATGGCCGCTGATTGGTCGCGAGTGACTCGCGCACCTCGATTGGATCAAAACCGGTTGAAATCGGTTCGCAGAGGCTGCGGCCGGCTCGGGTCGGTGCATCGTGCGCCCGGCAGGCGATAGTGTTGCGACACGCGTGTTTATTTTGTATCGGCGCGTTGTACATATTACGTTTTATGTTATATTTTGTTAAACAAAAATGTCGGTGAAATCACTATTTGCCAAATATAGTATAATAATATACGGTTTATCATATTTCTGACCTTACGTGGACTATTTTCGTTGAATGCGCTGAATATTGCAATTGATTTATGAGTTAATCGCATTCAAACCGGATATAATAGTCGTTTTATTCAGTTTCGGCCAATTGTGTGTCAATTCGTTAAAAACTCACGCAATCTGGTTTGTGTAATAGACTATACATAATCGTTTGTTTCTTAGGAGTAATAGACGTTAATAACCGTCATAAAATGCCTAGAACTGGTACTTCTTAGCATAACGCAGTTAATTTTAGCGTAGTTTCTTAGGCTTGCTTGCCACCTTTACAGAAAGTACCTGTAGTATTTTCTGCACAATAGGAGTAGGTATACATATTCTGTAGAATATGAGGTAGGTATCTACTAGGATCATATAGCAACGCAATTGATCGTAAAGTTAGAATACGGAAATTATGCACAATAGATCTCATTTACAGGTCGTTCATTCATTATTTAATTATTATTTTATTTTGACATAAGATCTGTTTGGACACTAAACTAGTGTCTAATCTAAAGCGACATTTCAGTAGGGTTGTTATCGCAACAATGAATAGGGAAGGTCACCTGTTATTCGCACCTAACGACTTCATTTAATTGATATACGATTGATTTAAAAGTGTCAGTGTCAGAATTAAAAGTGTCAGCCACAAGCCACAAGTATGGGATATAAATCATCAGGCTCATGGCCCTATCAATTATTCACATGAATACAGTATTAATGTATATCATAAATCTGTAATATGTAAATCATATACATATATACTACACATATGATTTACATACACCGTTTTCATCCAGAGCTAATATAAATACAACGTTAATATGAAAATATTATAGTATTGGTTTTACACAGCCAAATACGTAAAGAAAGATTATCTGCTCGGTTTTTTATTTAAATGATATCTTTTGAATATTGTTGGAGAAGGCCACAATTTTGTATTGAACTATTTTCATTCGGTTCAATGTAATTTCAGTAAAACCAATACATCAAGATAAAATCTGTAAACTGTAGTTAATTTCAAGCTTGTTTATTGGAAATTACAGGAACATAAAATAAAATGTGGTAGCCATACTAACTTTTAAATTTCACTTCAACTAAGTTAAACTGGCATGAACGCCGCGTACCGTTTTACGTGTTCAATAAATATTATTTAATATATTGTCAACAGAAAACCGTAATAACCTGCTTGTTTCTTTCAGACAAAATAGAGCAGCACTATGTAGGATGTTATCGATAATGAAATAAATTGATGAAGTAGCAAACTTCAGTTGTACCAGACCTTAGACAACATCGTATACAAGAGAGATCAGTGATTTCTTCCGTCTCAGTATAATGATACGCTATTAAACTGAGACAAGTCAGAAGTATGCTTTTTAGCATTACATGTATATAACAAAGAGTATACAAATACTATACTTACTTCAGTGTGAAAAGTTGAAAACCGGTATTTTCTGCAATTCAATATTTACGGTTAGTACCGATAAGTTAAACTTGTTCTGTAGTAAAATGGTTATTAAAAAAAAATATATATCTTTCTTTTCGTTCTTCGTGAAAATATAATAATATAATTAATGACAAATGCCGCGTGCTTGAAGTTTAAGCGTTTTTGTAATAGGTACTTGGTCTCGAAGGTCTACGGCATTTTTAAATACTTAAGACTCGTACTATTTTAGACTCTGGTCTGTAAAACTTCAGAAATCTTGTTGCCTTAGTAAATTATATTACTATGCGAATCAGATTGCTGTAGGTACTCTTTTTACGTCAATTACCAGAATTAAAGAGTATGAAAGGAACAGTCTATACGGAGGCGTAAATAAAGCTAACATTTCATTTCTTTATCAGACATCAGTGATGTCTGTCACCCACGGCTCCGACCGACTCTGACCGATTTTACCTTCGTAGGGTGGGACCTGTGGGAATATCCGAAAATCATCTCTTGCCCAATTTCAGATTCCTGCGCCTAGTCATTTCAGTTGTGCATTGACTGTCAGTCAGCAACGAAAGAATTTATATACAACTAGACTTCGTCTGCATGAGTTATACATCTAAACCTTCCACAGGAATCACACTACCTACTTATCTATTTGTGAAAACTTTACAAAAAGCCGTTCGGTAGTTTTTGAGTTTATAGCGTTCATACAGACAAAATGTGACGGGGACTTCTTTTTAAAATACGTATAGAATAGTATAGATGATTGATCGTTACAAATATGACTTTATGTTAACTTTATGAGAACCAAAGTAAATTAAAACATTTCTTGTAAAATCGAGTTCTAAAATCCGTTCATTTAGTGTTTAGTGCATCAAGCTATAATGGGTGACAAGTGTCGGGCGCTATACAGTCTAGTAAAGTAACGTACATTACGAAGGGGTGCTCGCTCAAACCACCGCGGTGTTGGTTCGAGCTGGTTAGCGCCACCTTCACGCGACATTTGCAGCGACTAATTGGACACTACGATTTTTTAGAAATAACACTGGCAAATATGATTTCGTCATATGTTTTGTTAGTTTATATTGAATTATAGATTACCAGTCTCGAAACTTGCGTCTCTAAAACTAAGACTATAGAACAAAAGGCAGACAGAGCGCGCGGAACACTTGCGTGAGGCCACTAAAGCAAATACAAAATTGAAAAGCGAATACAAACTCGACTCAGTGCGCTGCGAAGCATCGCACAGTT
This sequence comes from Euclidia mi, assembly GCA_944739405.2. Classification (NCBI taxonomy): domain Eukaryota; kingdom Metazoa; phylum Arthropoda; class Insecta; order Lepidoptera; family Erebidae; genus Euclidia; species Euclidia mi. The sequence continues at coordinate 9,540,925 of OX123208.2, forward strand.
CACACGCCACGATCGATCCAGCTTTTAAATTCATAAAATGCCGTCTTGCGTTTTTAAACATTGTAAAAGTTGTTTCTAAAAGCAAATACGGGAAGATGGAATATATTCTTACAGATAACTATGGATTATTTGACCGTTTTATAATATTATTTCGATAAAATTCGTATTTCTGCAGAAAATATGTAAGTGTTGCCAGTTTACGTCGACACCGTTTTCCCTGAATTAGGGAAAATGCACTTGTCAATTGATTATGTAGGTAATAATGATTGTCATGTTAATGAAAAATACATTAACGTATTGTAAAAGTATATTGTAGATTTTATTTTTTCTTATAAATATACTAATAGGATTTCCATTAGTATATACATTGTTTTGAGTTCGATCCCCAAACGATCCAAATATTCGTGTACACGCGGCTACTTGTCAAGCTATACACTTTGACCTTTGTACCGTTGTTAGACCTTTGTACCGTTCTTATGGCGTAGGGAATAAGTATCAAAATCGTACTTCGACTATTTAGCTTGACTTGGCGCCGTGTGTACATTAAGTACAGAAACAGAAATTATTGATTGTAGCCATTATTTATTTTTAATTGCAATTTTTTTTGGTTACGATTTATGATTATGATATTCATAATTTATTGTATGCATGACAAAATGTTTTAGCTAATTAATATTTATGACGCAAGCCTATCTATTTATTTCTCAATTAACGAATAAAATTAGTTAAAACTTAACTCGGAGCCTACATTTTTTAAGAAATGTATTTATAAAAGCTTACTTTAAGGCGAGGATTTCCCAAAATACAGTGTTATCTAGCGTGGCCAAACGCGTTTTATTTGTAAATAACAGAGATTTAAATTCGGAAAAAAATATATGTTATTCTACAGCATTAGATCTTTATATTTCGGCCATTCGAAACACGATTACTGTCATTTGATACGATAGAAAATAATCGCGAATATAGGTCTGTTTAAACAACTTTTCCCGTTTCATTTGAGTTGTATTGGGATTAGAATTTTTAAAAGTATACCAAGAGAAAGGTCATGTAAAAGCGGTTGGCTCTCGGCAATCACATTATGAATTTTAATATATACAAAAATATAATACCGAAAATACGTAATTTCCTACTGCCAACGCGCTCTCTCCGGCGTCGTTCAACGGTCGTTCAGTCCCGAGCGGGATGTAATGGAGACAGGATGTATCGCTAGTTTGCAGAGCGCACCGCAGGATTACGAATTATTTTATCGTCAGTTACGAATGTCATCATCACTTATTGATAAATATATTACATCTAGGTTTAGTTTGTAAATAGGTATTGTAAATTTTTTGTAAGTAATAATAGTGTATATAAGTAAGAAGTATAGTTTTAAAAATATCGTTTTGATTATTGGACAAGATAACGACTTGATAACAACAGCATAGTTAGGTAACAGTACTTTAGAAAAATATTGATTTGTTGTATATTGTGGATGATTTATAGTATTATTGTTGTATTGGGTACCTACCTAGTACAATAATTCACACTTTTATTCTGTGTATACGGAAATAAAATGTGAGATGAACCTAAAAGCTATACAAGCGAATTTTATAGGTACCTACCTACCTAAATAAATACAAATATCCGCAGTTACCTACTTAGTGGTATTTATGGTTACTGCCCCACCCTCGTGGGTAGTAGCGTGATGTTATTTGGTATAACCTTCCTCAACAAATGGGCTAGAGAAGCAAATAAATCTTAGAAATTGGCCTGCTAGTTCCTAAGACTAGCGCGATCAAAAACAAAAAAAAAGGAATTTCCGTCTATTCAATAATTCTATTCACTATTTCCACTAATAATATCATTGATTTCCACACTATTACCAAACACGGAACAATGGACACCTAATAATATTATAGTAATTGTTTATCACGCCGAGGAAGAATGCACTGGTGTCACAGCTTAGAAAGGTAGGTAAGGTGTTCGGTAGGTAAGTATATCAATTTGACCGACAAATAATAACGAAAACTAGAGTTTATTATTGGTTGGCGGAAAATAAGCGTTGTGGGTGTAGGAGTATCATTTCGTACGTACCTATATACCTATGTATGTAAAATTTTAACTTTTTTTCACTACTATTTGCCGATGGCAGCGCCTAAAGGAGATCACCCAAATTGGGCTATTTTTTATTTTGTCGACCAATCAATAAATTGTGTTATTTTAATAGAACACACTGTTGTAAACATTTTAACTATTACACCAAACTTCTAAGTCAATAGGCTTGTGTCCACTAAGAATAAATCGGTTTGATTGTAGTATCTATAGATCCATTATGATTTAAGATGTCAATAAAGTTTATTATTTATTATAAAAAGGATAAAGATTAATGTAATTTTTAGGATTCTAAAACTAAAAAATAATGTTTTTACTTATTCTTGTGACAGTGAATACCAATCAGAGAGCATTACGTCAAACAGTACGTCCACCATTCATGTTGTTGACGTTTTAGTAGTAAATACAACTAAAAAGTAAAAGTTTCTAACTGTCAAATCGAATATAACAAAATAAAAGTGGGTGCACCAGACCAGACTTCATTCACGGATTGTTTTGTTTTGTACTTTGTGATATCACTCAACCGCTACTTATGACGGTTTACAGCGTTTTCGTGTCAAATTCAAAAAGATTTTTAAAAAGCCGTAATTAGTAATATTGCTGATTGTTTTTTGAAGAAAAATCTGGTATTTCAGTTTAACATCTAATAAAAGAACGAATCAATCGCTAATTACATTTAAGGATACAAGCGTATTCTCTGAGACAATATTTAGGTTTGAATGTATGTCTCAAAGTACCGTAGAGCAGTTTTGTTTTGACAAAAGTGGTAAATCAAAGAGGTGTAACGGTAGTCAACTATCAATTTCAGCCTAACGTGAAATACGTGAGCCTTAAAATGCAGTGGACTCATTAAAAAAGTAAAAAACATATTTTTAAATACTCCTGACCAAATATAAAAATATCGTCTAAACCTTTAGTAGGAATGTCTATGACCGGTCAGGTACAGATGTCTTGCATGATGTACAGGCATCGCACCATGTGGTTGAAGAGATGTTGCGTCGCGACGTTCTCACTTTCCAATGTTTCGGCCGGTTCTTGTAGAGAAAAGGCCAGTCGGAAACACCTGGATATCACTATAGTGACAGCAGCCGCAACCCTGTCCAAGAAACGGCGCTACAAATGTTGGCGGAATGCCCCGCTTATGCATCTCAGCGCCGTGAACATCACCATCTTAAGCCTTTTCTCCGACCATTTTGGTGTAGACCTCTACAACAAATTCCTTTCCGTTCTGTTTTGGGCAGTCTTCAACCAATTACTGCCCGCTATCTTTATGATGTCTTCTTTCCATCTCATTTGCCGTTCCAGCTAGTCATTTACAATTCCATGGTTGCCATTTTAATATTTGCTTGCACCATGTTTCGGGATTTCTGGCTACATGTCCGGCCGCTACTTTTTTGGCAACATCTGGTACTAGACTTTCTTTTCGGAGCTATTAATTCTTCTTTCTGTCTCTGAGTGTCACTCCTGCCAGTTTTCTCTCCATTGTTCTTTGAACAACTTCAAGTTTCTGTAGCGCTGCCTCTATAGTAACCCAAGTTTCGGCTCCGTAGGTGAGCACTGGCAGGACGCACTGGTTGAATATTCTTGCTTTTTGTTGCTTCGTAAAAGCAAATGCCAGTTTATCGAAAGCAGCCCAAACCCAAATGGATACGTGTATCAATCCTGTTTGCTTTGCCCATCTTTATTTCTTGCCCTAGGTATAATATACTATTTATTGAAGAATTCTAATCGGGTACATCCTACTGCAATTGTTATTCCGCAGGAGTTTTCACTGGTCATGTTTCGAATTGGCCGTAAACTGATCGCGGCAATTGTTACATAGACTACAGGCCCATGTCCAAAATGGATGGGTCATATGAACCACCAGGTGACGTATATAGGACGATATAAGAGCATCAAATAATAAGATTCAGCACTATGCCGTCACTTGTAAGCTGTCCAACTGAGTGCTGGTGAGAATTTGAATTTCTGACAATTTCCAAAAAATTACCGACTTTGTAGCGCACCATTTTTTTACGGCACTGCGCGCTTTCTTATTATTTATCATAGATCTATCGAAGGTCATAAGGTTGTACAAAAAATATATGACCGAAATGCGTACTCACTCTACCTGCACTTTTGAATTCTCATCAGTACTCAGTTGGACAGCTTACAAGTGACGGCATAGTGCTGAATCTTATTATTTTATGCTCTTATATCGTCCTATATACGTCACCGGGTGGTTCATATGACCCATCCATTTTAGACATGGGCCTGTAGTCTAACAGTCGTACCCTCGCTACCTGCCCTGCCCATAGTCTGCTGCGTGATGGCTTGGAACGTCAGCGTCTCTTTCTGTGAGGCAGTAATGCTTATCAATCAGATATTTCGCTCTTGACTTACTACCTGTCATTACCTGATGCCATTTAAATTGCAACATGCACGTTATTTTAGACAAAAAAATAACAGTTATTACTTAGGATTTATTTTAGGAACAGAATAGATTCTTTGAGCTGGAATATGATCTCACAGACTGCACTTAGAACCTTAGTGTAGTAATAAAAAATGTTTATTTCGTATTATTTTATAAGTTTATTTTAGTTGGCCGGCACCATTGACATATATTTAGTACATATATATCGATGGCCGGCACTTTTAGAATAGCCTAAATTTGTATGGGGCTGGGTGATCTCCTTTATTATGCATGCAAGTGTGTTTGCATGAGTATATATTGCTATAACTATTGCCCTGTAATAAAAATCTTGTGTATTATTGATCTTTTTCCGGTACTTTTTTGACAGAATAGTATCTTAGAGATTGCATAGTTAAAATAAATATAACAAAATGTAATTATTGGTGATTAAAAGTAGCTATGAGTATCTTACCCTTTATGTGTATTATTGGTTCTATGCCGTTGTTTTGCTAACAGTAGCAACGAATTAATTAATTTATATTAATCTAATCCTTTTCCCTAAGATTGATATCGAACAAGCGATACTTTCGCATTGCGAGCGATCATAAGTTTTTTTTATAATTAACAACAAACATAATGTTCATAAATTATCTACTGATTACTATTGTCACTATAAACAAAAGCAATTTTGTAAAACTACTTTCGAATTTCATAAAGGTTTATTCAAAACAAAAACTTTGCAAATTATTTATACTCGATAAGTAAGTTTATATTTCAATTGATATACTGCTTCAATTTTCTATACTGTGCACAGTGTTGCGACTTCATAGAACATTTTATCATAAATCTAACATTGGGTAATTTCCATGTTTAACCTGAAATATATAGATATGTGACCAAAACAAAGAAGTTTAACTGATATTTTTTTATTCTAGATTCTATATCCAAAAATTGCCTTAAATCAGTATCTTAAATATTTATTTTATGTTTATTTCAAAATCTAATCGTGGATATTAATGGATCGGAAGTAAGTAAAAGCATGGTAATTAGGTCTTGATTAGTATCCGATCTTGAGGTATTGCGTGTATGGTGTTCTCTAAAATTTCTGGCATCTTTATGTCGTCCTTCTAGCGCATCTTCAGAAAGCTGGCCAATTGGTAAGGCCAAAGATTATATTAATTCGGTCGAAACCTAAAACAAAATATCTCAATTTGAGCACGTTCTAGCAGACTGAGAGTTTTCTAGCGTAAAGTATACTTATTGAGCTAGCATATATATAAAAATTAGAGATGTGATATGACGTGATTTTTTTGAAAATCGATTCAAAGTATCAATATATTGAATTTTTTTAGTGTGTTAAAAAAATGCTCAGAACTTACCTACTTCACACATCTTGAATTATTAAAACAGCAAATAAGACAGATAAGTAACTATTCAAGACTACTATAATAATATAACACTGATTAAATCTGAATATCAGTTGTAACTGTAGCAAGAAAGTTATTTGTGCGCACACAAATTATTTCAATGCATCAACAATATCAATGTTTACTAACCCACATTTACTATAATATAATTCCTGAAAAACGATAACTACCTAAATTTGATGAAAAAAGTATTCGAGACAATATTACCACACCAAAAAATCACCTGCAAAAATGTTGCAAAAAAGCATTTATGATAAAGACTCGCGACACTGTGCTGTGGCGCGAAAGTGTTATATACCTACATAATATGGCGGCAGGTGCGTCGCGTCTCGCGTCGCGATTGATCGTAATTATACTCGCGAACTGGGGAAGAGGGGAGCCTCAAAAGCTTTGAGCGCTCGGAATTCCTCGCCTTAATGGTATCTTTTTATGAAAACTATTAGCTTCTATGGTAAATTCTTCAAAACCACAAACGAATATAAAATATTACCTATGTAATATTTTTATATTCGTTTGCAAAAACTATATGCAAAATAGTGGGAGATTATTCATAATCTGGCAACTTTACACACACATAGACGCGCGTGCCCGTACAGTGCCAGTCGCCAAATGTCACGCACACGTAGCTGTCAACGTGCCTCACTTAGTTGGACGAATACGCTACATCTGGTTCTTGTTTGTTAAATCTGTGCTCTAAAAGGATAAGCAGAGCTGTGGAATTAGTTGCGTCCACATTTCGTTACTTTTATTCTATATATATTTACATTCTATTGCGATTTCAGACAAAAAAAATCTATATGATAGAGGAGCAGGCTATTGTGGGTTAAAGGACTTCATACTTATTTTTTTTTAGTTATGCATACCCACAGATTTAAGACTCAGATGGAGCGTATTCGTCCGACTAAGTGAGGCATGTTGACAGCTATGTGTGCGTGACATTTGGCGACTGGCACTGTACGGACACGCGCGCCTATGTGTGTGTAAAGTTGCCAGATTATGAATAATCTCCCACTACCTTGCATATAGTTTTTGCAAACGGATATAAAAATATTACATATTTTATATTCGTTTGCGGTTTTGAAGAATTTACCATGGATTTAATTAATGCTTTTAGTATGTACCTAATGCTGTTGTGAAAATGATTCAAATAAAAGAAACCATTAATGTATGCTTTTATAAATACATTTCTTAAATGTAGGTACTGAGTTAAGTTTTAACTAATTTTATTCGTAAATTGAGAAATAAATAGATTATGTTTTGTGATTAATACCCTCGATCCAGAAGAAATACTTATATGTATAATACCAACTACATATATATACGAATACCAATCATGGGGTTCAGATCTTAGATCGGCGAATATGTTGTTTATTTTTTGTTTAGATATTCTCAGTATAGTATCTGGAAATGTTTGGTTAATTGCAATAGGCTTGCGTCCTACATATTAATTAGCTATAAACATTTTGTCATGCACACAATAAATTATGAATATTATGATTCATAAATTTAATCAAAACCAAAAAAAAATGCAACTAAAAATAAATAATGGCTGCAATAAATGATTTCTGTTTCTGTACTTAATGTACACACGGCGCCAAGTCAAGTAAACAGTTGCAGTACGATTTTGATACTTATTCCCTACGCCATAAGAACGGTACAAAGGTCAACGTGTAAGTATAAAGCTTGACGAGGAGCCATGTGTACACGAATATTTGGATCGTTTGGGGATCGAACTCAAAACAATGTATATACTTACTAATGGAAATTCTATTACTATATTTATAAGAAGAAAGATAATCTACAATATAATTTTACATTACGTTAATGTACTTTTCATTAACATGACCATCATTATTACATAATCAATTGACAAGTGCATTTTCCCTAATTCAGGGAGAACGGCGTCGACGTAAACTGGCAACACTTACATATTTTCTGCAGAAATACGAATTTTATCGAAATAATATTATAAAACAGTCAAATAATCCAAAGTTATCTGTAAAAATATATTCCATCTTCCCGTTTTTGCTTTTGGAAACAACTTTTACAATGTTTAAAAACGCAAGACGGCATTTTATGAATTTAAAAGCTGGATTGATCGTGGCGTGTGAACTGTGCGATGCTTCGCAGCGCACTGAGCCGAGTTTGTATTCGCTTTTCAATTTTGTATTTGCTTTAGTGGCCTCACGCAAGTGTTCCGCGCGCTCCGTCTGCCCTTTGTTCTGTAGTCTTAGTGCATACCTATCTGCGTTTTCATAAGCAGATTGCATCAAGATCAGATTTGGAACTAGGATCTTCTAACAAGTAAGTTTTGTTGTAGGTATAATTATCAAGTTAAACGAAGAAGGTCGTGTAAAACATAGGCACTGAAAAACATTTATTTGAATATAACATTAGGCAAACAGATATATGCTAAAGAAATAAAATATAGGATAAAGACATTTCATTATTTGGACAGACGCGATACGATAATTTATTGTAAAAACAAATTAGTGTAAGATTTTTCAGAAAAAAATTGCGTGTGATGCGAAACATAAATAAACATTTGTCATTTTAACTAAAAATAATTTATCTTAAAGGTAAGAAAACCCGTTTTTCTGTTTTCACATTGAATTCCATATAGGCGTGGCATAGCCAGGGTTTTCTTGGACTTTAGACCATGCTGGGGCCCTTGAAACAGTACATAGTAGGTAGGTAATTATCCTTTTGAAAGTGAAAGTGAAATCAATTAACGTTTTTGCTTTTATCTTATATTTTGATAGTAATCGACACAAATCAATTAGTATATTATCAATTTATCAAGTTGACAACGCAACTTACCCCGTAAATAACTTATCTGTCAATTTAGATAGTTATTTAGGTAATATCAAGATAAATGTATAATAAGTACCTTATAATATAATACACCACTTTAGTAACGATAACGACAGTAAACAATATATATGGCGACATGCCGTCGTTACAAGATTCTATTGTTGTGACTTTATGAGAACAACATGCGGGCTGCTGTCAATCTTACGCAATTACAGCAATTGAGATGGTGACTTATACTGGCTGTTACTAAGGTTGTTGTCAAGAAATACCATCAGACATAGTGGAGCCACTAGTTGAAAAGAAGAGTACAACTTTACAACAAAAGTAAGTTTAAGTGAATAGAAAAATATATTTATTATGCATAAAAGCTTTAAATCTTTGATAGATTGATGCAAATATTTATGATATCTACGCTTTCACGGCTTTAAACTACTGAACCGATTTTGATGACGTTTTACCTAGACTAGAGATAGTGAAACACACCGGTCAAATCTATACTTTTGAAAACAATCCCAGAGGCTGATGATATAAGGAAAGAAAGTTGGGTGCAATATGTCACACACGCATCTGTTGTCAGATTTTACAAATAGTACGAGTATGAAAATTTTTTATCGACAAATCACGCGGGCGAGGCCCCGGATAAATCGAATGTTAACAGTATTTTGCTTTAAATAAACATGTTATTTGCACCGAACATCTAGGAAATAAACCGTTATGCAATGTTTTACATCAAACATTGCAAAATAACACAACTGTTACGAACTAATAAAACACTTGGATGAAATTCAAACATCCTATTTTCATCGTCCAATTTGGTGCGGAGTCATTGCTTTTGTACAATTTACGCGACTTAAGAATCCTACTAGGCTACTACTATTAAAATACTAAAGTTTCTGTGGATAGATAGAGGCATATTTGTTATCATTTCACGTAAAAACTTACAAACGTATTGTGACGAAACTTTGCAATAATAGGTATAGCTTATACATCATCTATTTTCTTCTAAAGTATATTTTTTTATATTTCCCCGATTCAGGACACCACAAACCAAAATAAACACTGCCCTCCCCTAAAGCAAAATCCAGGATCGCTTCCAAGGCTCGGCACCGGTTTAAAAAATACCGGTTAACACCGGTTTATTACGGTTTTCCTCCGAACTTTTCTTAAGAACGTGAACGTTTTTGAACTTTATTTTAACCTAAATTAACCGGTTTATTCGACGAACGGCATGTCGGTTAACACGTTGCCAAACAAAACAATCTTACTACTGAATAAAATCGTAACAGCGCGCCGCGTTTCTTTATGGTGCGTTCGTATTAACCGGTTTTTATTGCTCTAAACCGTTTAATCCGAAAAAACCTTTATGTAAATACTGTTCCAAATATCGGTTTAAAAAAACCGGTTTATGCGAACGAAACCAAATGTAAAGGTTTTGCGGCAAGTACATAGTTTGAAAATTTCACCGGTATCTGAGCCCTGATCGCTTCTACTAACACGAACACGGGCGAAGCCGCAGGTTGAAACTAGTACTGCATACATATGCAATTTGCACCGAGTTATTGCTAAACTGGCTGTGAGCAGATTTTTTGTCGACGGATGCAGTTTTTGTCGCCTCCGCACGGTGCATCGTTTATGACTGTTTATTTTAATGCATGTGATTTTATTGGCACGTTTTTAGGTGTAGTAATGTTTCTGTATTTCTACATGTACATCTTTTGAAAATGGAAGTGGCAATCCGTATATATAAAATTCTTGCGACACTGACTGACTGACACGAAAACGCACGCTCAGCCAAAACTATTGGCTGACTATTGACTATTTGCAAGAAGCTGAAATTTAGCATATATGTTACTTGGGAATTGGTGCACTAAGAAAGGAATGCCCGAAACTCCCAAGGAATCGACCAGAAACAAAAAAACGCGTGGGCGTTGATGCGGGCATTCTCTAGTAAGACAATTGTCGTTATGTGGCACCCCTTGCATCCGCCGGCCTGGATACCTTAAAACTTTTAGCGATAGGTTTATGCTGCTTTACCAACAATAAAAATAAACAAAAAACAAGTATATAAACATAGCGAATAATCACGCAACGGCGTCATAAACAACTAGCCATGGAAGTCAACGACCCGAGCAGAATAGCTTTAAATAGGCTAGCACAGCTGAGAGCGCATGAATAAGAGCACGGATGTGTGCTATGAAAAGAGGGCTTGTGCCTTTTCTGTAGCACCAGTTACTAACCTCGGACGTTTCACTTGTAGAATTTAGCTCGCGATTACGACGAATTGTTGTGAAGAGAAAGTGAACATAACAATGTAAACATAAGTGATTTGGATATGCGTGAGCCATATCTTAATATATAAAATCCTTGCGTTACTGACTGACTGACAGACACGCTACAGCCGAAACTATTGGGCGCAGGAAGCTGAAATTTGGCATGTATGTTTCTTGGGGACCGTAAGGGTGCATTGAAGGGATTTCGCGAAATTCCCACGGGATCGGCCAAAACGGGTAAATTAAAAAAAATGCAGGCGTAGCTGCTGGCGTCCTCTAGTATAGTATATGAATCAATAAGCGTGTTAAAACCGCTGTTAGATTATGACTTTCTGCCACACCTAGTCCTAGTAACAGCCCTTGGTCAGGTCATCGATCCTATTGTCCAGGGCATTTCTGCCTAATATTTGTGATTCTCAAAATACCATATTCGAGTTATTTGATACTCTACTTTCTTATGTCTAGCTTACTCAGTCTATTGCCGTCCGCATCTGTTTTCTTTATGTGTAGGTAAATCAGTTATTAATTTAAAGTAGATAAGTGGTATTAAGATAAAGCACTTAACACACATTTAACCATATTTATGTGTCAAATGTCGTTAAAATTTGTTGTTCATCGGCGTCAATTGTGATTTAACTGGATAAATGCTTTTTGATTCCTGATCTTAATCCAAAAAGCTAAGAGTCTTTGCCTAAACTGACACTAAAACCCTGTCATGCAAACCCAAAATATAACAGCGCAAGTATGTTTTATACAGTAAGTCGACAGGACGCTACCAAAGGCCAGTAAAAGTCACGTACATACCAAATGTGCTCCTTAGTGTCATCGTTACATCCTGTAAATCCGGTAAGTACTGGTCCGTGTGGTGTGAGCTATTTATAACTGACGAGCTAATATGTATAACAGCTTATCAGCTGTAATTAACATAATAAAAGTACGGACGGAAAGTATTGTAAAAATTTAGCGTTCATAAGCATCACCTTATGATTTCGCTGTATAAAAGATATTTGACTTTTTGTTTCTTTATTTCATGACTATAGATTCGAGATATATTCGTCTATCAACAAAACAATTAAAGTATCCCACTATAAATATATCGCTGTTAATGGAATCTGAAAAATTAACTTCAAAATAATAAGTAATAGACGATACAGCAGCTACGCCCACACAATTTATTTGAATTTAACCGTTTACGTCCGATCCCGTGGGAATTTTGGCAAATCCCTTTTAAGTGTACCCCTACGGTACCCAAAGTACATACATGCCAATTGGCTATGTTGACTGTCAGTCAGTCAGAAAGAAAAAAATTAGATGTACCTAGTCCTATACTGATTACGCAGGTGCTTTATCAGTACATACAGCACCAGGACAAAGATACCTAAGGTCAGTAAAAGTCACGTACATAACAAATGTGGTACTCAGTGTCATTGTGTCCTTTGAATCCGGTCCATACTACTTTATACGCGAGCTATATATAGCCGACAATTTAACGTAATGGGGTCGGTACGTTCAAACGCAGGATGAATGGAACCAACTGTGTCACCATTGTGTAATGTATGCTATTGTTATTGACTGATCAAATGTTTGCTCGTAAATATGTGTAGTATATGCTGTTGATTGAACTAAATAAGGTTATTTTTAGAGCTTACCTTTAATGGGCTGATATTATGAAGAATTTTTGTTCTGGGACATAGCCAAAATCGCGTCAAAAAATCTGCTGTGCCATAAATTATGTCGAGATTGAAGTTCAATTTTGTATGTAACAGCAGATTTTTTATCGCGACCTAGGCAACATACTTCCTTGTTTTTATTTCCTACGATGGTTTCCTTTACCGTTTAGCAAGCGATAATAATTAATGATATAATGCACTCATTTCGAAAAATCTGTGCAGCAAGCTGTGGGTTTGCACTCGAAATCCTCTGTGTAACGGTCTTTCGTCTCTCTGCTATGCTACCACTGCCGTTTTGAGATATGTAATCATTATTTAGTATACATCTAACTTAGTTGGCAAATAGTATGATAATAAAGACTACATGCACATTTTACAGCGCATAATATAATAATGTTTCACGATGATCTCATTTTCTATACAAAACTTCCGAAAACGCGAAACTAGCTCATACATTTAAATCTATCACGAAAAATAATATGCCAGTATTACGTCCCGATCTCCTCAATTTCAGCTGAGTACATTTGGCATTCGCGTGGACTGCAGCTCATTATTCCATCAGGCTAATCTTGTGATCAAATGATAAATGCAACATTACATAACAGGAAAAAAACCAAATGTACCCTGTGATCACGCGATGTTTTATTGAAAGATTACACTCGAGTTTTGTAGGGATGTAACTTCCTGATAAAATAATAACGGTTTATACCGGTGACGTAGCGACCATAAATACGTAACGAATTTTATATTGTACCTATGTATGAACGAAGAAGCATTTGAAAGATTATTTTTATTAATTATTTTATTACGTGTTTACATTATTTATATTTAGTTTACCAGTATTTTTTAAGAGGTCCATTAAAATTTTCATTAACCAATTTTAGGTATCGCCTGTAACAAAAGTAACATTTGCAAAGAAATAAGTTAAATGTCACAAACAATAAAATTGAGATTACGCCTCTCTAAATCTTGTTCTATAAAAGTTACCTAAGCACGCGCAATAAAAGTACAAGCGGACAAAAACCGAAAATCCAAATGAGGAAACTATATTCCCGCACTCAAAATACAACATGGCAACCCTAGTCAGTACAGTTGAGATAGTACCATTGTCATCCAGAGACCAATTGTAGTTGAAAGAGCATGCTAATTAAACCAATTATGGGTAGCGTTGAATTAATCGTGCACTGGCTACACGAGCTATTTTTGTTGACGTAGTGATGTGCTTCATGTCGATAGTTTTGTTTCGGTAGTTGTCGGTTTTTGTGATATAATTATTAGGTTTCTGGATTCATTTTTGGTAGAATAACAACGTAAAAACATTATACCTATGTTGAAAATAAGACACGTAAATAACTTTATGTTAATCAAAGCTTAGGTTAATCAATTTTGTTAGCTGTATGTCGTTTTACATCTATAGGTATAGGTATGTATTTCTTTTTCTGTCGAGAAATAATGGTTATTATAACATTCTAAGCATCCTCGCGTAAATCTTGGCGAAATTGAAGTAATCAATTACCGAATTATTTAAATAATTTATAACAATAGGTTGCCAAAATTATTCGTATGTGACAATAACACTAATTTGAATTAATCAAGTCAATGAGTCTTCATTACTTCATTCCTGTTTATGGTTCCACATTATTCACATTAATTAAAACATAGCTGATATACATTCTCGTACGTAGTTATGGTTATCTCCGAAAACCTAGGCTATTAATATTTTAATATTGCTGCTTTTACGTTTCTTTCATTTGTAGTCCACTGCTGGACATAGGCCAATCCTAATTGGCGTCATTGAATCAAAACGCGGATTTCGCCTACTACACCATTGCCAGACGGATTGATACAGGGTTTGATGCGGAGTTTGCCATCTCTTCCCTAGTTCTTGATACTCACATTGATACGGACATTGAATTAGGTAATAATTCAATGCTCACGGAATGAAATGGGGTTGTGACACTTCGTATTTTTAATTTATCACCACACGGAGATGCATTGTTATTATGATCGCGAGATGGCAGGTTTGATCGCGATTGTTCTTACGACTAACTAGACTTTTATATGAATTTAATATTTCGTGGTCACTATCATTACTTTTTACTGCTCCTACGGGATATATACCACGTACCTACCTTTGTTTTGAGTAACCGATATTTCGGCCCTGTTGCAAGCGCCATGTTCACGGATGTACTCCGGTAATATCGGTTACTCAAAACAAAGGTAGGTACGTGGTATATATCCCACAGGAACAGTAAAAAGTAATAACTAGACTTTGCCCACGGCTTCGCCCGCCTGGGACCATTTTACACACTTTGAGTTGGAAATCCCAAAAACCCTATGATAGCAATAATTTTGATTGTAAAATAATCAAAGTGCACTTCTACCGCAGGTCTTTTTTGTTACGCAACCATTGTAGGTACACAATAGAAATACGAGAACTATCTTTTAAATTTTTTGTTTTTGTTGTTTATAAGTTTTATTTTGTATGTTTTTATTTTTATATTTTTTTGTGATTCCGTGACGCCACTCAGTGGACCTGCCAGAATACCAGCGCTGCGGCAAAGTTTGTCTCAGCATTCGCTGAGACAGGCACCAATTTTGGCCTCACTAATGCTGTTCCTTATTATTATTTTTGTTACTTTTTTTTTCTATTAGAATTTAGTATTGAAATGAAATGAAATGAAATGAAATACTTCTTTATTTCGTGTAAACTTTGAAAGTACTTACGAAACGTCATTAAAAATAAATATTTAATACAATTATTTTTGTGTGTCGAATTAGAACAGCTCAATCCCAAGCGTTTTATTATTATTATTATTGTTTGGTGTATATGTGAGGCACAAAATAAACACTTTCTTTTCTTTCTTTTTTTTCTATCTACGTATTTACCTCGAGTGTTTTTTATAGAATGTTGTCCTCTAACATTCTGAAATGTTGCTAGACAAAAAGGTAACTGTGGTGTGGATGCACAATAATGCCAATATTTCCCTATTAGTAATTCTTCTAACTTCGCTAATCGAAGACGACAAGTATCACAAGACTATCATTGATCATAGGTCATACACAGTGAGGTCAGTGCAAGGCGATATTGATTCTAAGGTAATCATACCATTGAAGCGGGAGTCACCGGCACTTACGTATTAATTGTCAATCGATATGTGTGTTTTACAACTTGTATATGATTGGCTTGACGTTGATCTTATTATATAAGAATTGCATGTTCGCCTGAATAAGCATCTTTTCTATATTATCAATATATTTAAAGGAGATGTTTCATTTTTGGCTACAAAACGTACCATGCAAAACGTGAACCAAACCATGTTAAAAAGTAGGGAAAGTATCAGAAATCAGGGAAAAATATTATTTCAAGAATGTAGTCATATTGGAGATCATAGAAAAATAAAATATTTTTCTGTTCTTGCCATATTCAATATGGGGGTTTATTGGATTGTAGCATGATACCTAATGCGTTCAGAAATTGTACGACATGAATTGCTAGAATGTAAATAACACAAAGGTGTAAATTAAAAAAAAAAAAACTGTGTGTGGCACTCGGAGACTGCCGCGGTAAAGCTATTGCATAGCATTTTTTATCAACTTATGCAATTATAATTATTTAATTTAATTTAATTTATTTTACTTTACTTTACTTTACTTTAATTTATTTTATTTTATTTTGTTTTATTTTATTTTATTTTATTTTATTTTATTTTATTTTATTTTATTTTATTTTATTTTATTTTATTTTATTTTATTTTATTTTATTTTATTTTATTTTATTTTATTTTGTTTTATTAGGAAAACTTACAGCTAGCATATACAATAAGAAGAAAAGAAAAGTATCACCGCTGTGCCGGTAGGAGTGAGGGGTGTCAGGTTTTTTTCGTTACGGAATTTCTGGATTCGGTCTCCACCAGAGAGGTTGGATTAAGTTTAGACTAGAGAGAACATGCCCTATAAATTTCCTTATACCGAACGTGCAACATGTAATGTCAGTTGGTCTTAGTTGGTTAATCATAACGTCAAATTACGCGTCTCATTTAAAGAGGCATAGACTCTTTACATACTCATATCTTTGACTACATTCACTAAATAGCCGTGCTGTGATCTGTCATCAGTGTAAAATTTGTTGGACGTTTGTGTTTACATTTTTAATAACTTTTTTGCATTTAAATAGTAATTAAGCTTATAATAATTAAATAGTGTACTCATTAATTCATACACATCGTGTATGTGATATCGGGATGTGGATTCAGCTATTCTCGGAACGGAAATAACAGGATAAACTTTATCTTCTAGCAGTGAGTCGAAATTTTCCAACAAATTTATTTACATTTCTCGTATTAATGCTATAATGAGTGTTAAGTTTACACAATATCATTGTATTGCAAATCAAGGGAACAGCTTGCATACGTATACATACATACATACATAGACTCACGCCTGTTTCCCGGAGGGGTAGGCAGAGACTACGGAACGCCATTTGCAACGATCCTGACATACCTCACTTGCTTCACTCACTCCCATCAAGTTTCTCATGCATGCATACGTATGTGTTATGAATTTAACTCACAAATTGTTATTTTGTACATTTATTGATTTAATAGCCTTAGTGATGGGATTTGACAGTGAAAGGAGATATCGATGTTTTTAAATGAGGGATAAATACGGAAACTAACTATCGGACATGAATGTAAGACTGTAGCTGGAAGCGACAGCGGGTAGCCGCGGTTGCTAAGTTGGCAATAAACAAAAACGTTCAGCGGTCTATTTTTCTATCGCACGTTTGATAGTAAGTGCAGTTTAATGTACATAATTTACTTAGATACCTACCTTAAAAGTAGCGTCTATTAACCTAAATCCAAGTGTTCCAGTGTACGCGCGTGTGTATAGGCTAACATTTTTGCATCTATAAAATAGTAGATGGATTAGGGATGTGAGTAGCATTTTTTATTATTAAGAAGGTGTTTTTTATTACAGGTTGCCTATTCATGACGTCACAAGAAAACTTTGGATAAATGCCGTTGGACGGCCTAGTTTGATTTAGCAGAAGTACCATCGTATTTGTTCACGTCATTTTGAGAAAGACTGTTTTTTAAAGACAGAAAGCACCTGGCGTCGTTTAAAACCGAAAGCTACATTACATTTATGCCCGGACATTGCACACCCGGTAGAATTATTTATCCAAAGCTAAACAAAAAGTGTGTAATTTTAGTTTGAACATATTAATAAAATATAATAATTACAACGATTTTAATTAATCTACCTACTTTTATATTATTTATCATATTAGTGCTATCCTGACTGATCAAAGACGTCTTGCCTTGTAGTCCGCTACATAATATTCTACCATAAAATATAATATTCTTTCACATTCACACAACATTATCTGGTCCCAAACTAAGCATATCTTGTACTACGGGTAGTAGACAATCGATAAACATGCATATATACTTTTCTGTAAATATATTACATATTGTACATAGTACCATCCAGACCAAGACAAACATCAATATTCATGCACAAAAATGATTGACTTGAGCGGGAATCAAACCAGCAAGCTTCGGCGTGGCAGTCGGATTACCTACAACTCTAAAAAAATCGAGCAGTGTCCAACGTTAGCGATAGTAAGCAACGTGATATGATGCGACCAAGCCAATATGATGAGCCAATCTGGTATAATTCGTACAATACATCATCTAAGTGACAGTTTCTTAGCATCGCATCGCAATGCATCGCTCATTAGTTTATGAATACTTTTGGTCAATAGATATTATGGCTAAAACGAACAATTAAACACGTGATTTTTTTAGTACTGTCTGTCTGGCAATTCTTTGCAAAGCTGTCTTTGCAAACTGTCCGGCGTCAACAGCAAAAACTACAATTTCAATATTTTAGTTGTTTACTTCTACGGCTTAAATATATCGACACATACTAAAGTTAGACATTTGACCAAAAATATTTACCGATAAATCATCACTGTTACGAACAACACTCGGTTTCCTAACTCTATGTTTTGTCTACTGTTTGCCTACCACGATGCTGCTATAAGAGCGTGCTGCTAAACCTATCGACAGCTCTTTCTATCATACTGCATGTGCCATTAGAAAGAAGATATCAATCATAGCAACCGCTGTTGTTATTTAGTGTTACTTCTATGCCTTAGGTTATATTTCTTTGGTCTCCACGCTCAAGGCCCGCGATAAAATCTATGCAATAGCTTAAAAATTGTTATGTGTTGTACCTCAAGCAGCATACTTCGACTACAATCAAAATAATTTAGAATAACCGTTATGAACCTATCTTAAGGTAAAAAATAGTTATAAAACTGCACTGGTCTTACAGGTCCTGTGCATTTCGGAACGAAATATTCGTTTTGACATTTTGATGTTAACACTTGACAATTATGAAAAGTGGGTGTAGAAATACACCCTGCCTACCTATTCGGGGTTATAGGCGTGATACTATGTATGTATGTATGTATGTATGTATGTATGTATGTATTTAATGTCAATGTTTTCATAAAACGTCATTTGCAATTGTCACAATATTCCGCCAAGATTGTTGAGATAGACGTCAAATATTTTTTTATTTTATTTTCTACATCTTCAAAACTATTTTAAAGTGGATATTTTTAGTTTAATTATGTTTATAGTTTAATTTCCTAGGGCCCACTTGCACAACGATTCTTAAATTGAATTAAGATGTATTTAACGAGAAAAAAAATATTAAACATCACTAGCGTCTTGCACAACGAAAAATTTGCCGAGTAATATGATTTAAGAACTGTCAAAATTAATTGCCGAAAATCGGCTGTTTAGCGCCTAATTTCATTTAAGAACTGTCACACTGATGTTGGCATCTTGTCATTAGCGACGAAAATTATCAATAATTATATAACTGGACCGGACGACGCAGCAGGGGGAGGCCTATGTCCAGCAGTGGACGTCCCTAGGCTGACATGATGATGATGATGATGATATAACTGATAACAATTACCTACTTGCGTTATTGTTAACCCTAGAATCCTACACTATTTGGCGCACATGTTATTCCTACACTGGGGTGCTGGAACACCCCATACTAACATGACTGTAATCCTTAAAATAAAAAAAACAATTCATGAAAATACATCCGGTGACGGTCCTCCAAATGTTCATGTAGGTATCAGTTCCAAACCTTATTTCAAAACTGGCTGCTGAAACTTTATATTTGGCTTATTATTTGATCTTGAACACTTGTAAAGAACCCAGGCATTACAACTGGTCCCAACTTCTATTTCTTCCTCGCCAGATTTGTGGTCTAGAATAGAGCTTATTTCTTCGTAATTCAAACCTCTGACAGCTATCCGAAACAAAATAAATAAACTTTATTGAATATTACCTTCATAATATCTAAAAATATCTGTATTTAATTCATATACGACTATTGTTTTAATAAATAATAAAATTTAATAACTTATTACATATAAATGCATCAATCGTAATAAATAAATAATCTTACGATTTTACTACACTGGGGTACTGGCGTACCCCACAGCGCTTATACAGGCGACCACACAACGCGGTCCCTCGTCACGGTATTGACGTAACGCGAGCGGTTGACACCAAACTAAAATACTCCGACGCGCGAATTCGTGGATATTAAGGAAATTGAGCTATTTAGAAAACAAATCGGTGTGGGGTGCACCTGCCCCCCATGTAGGGTTCTAGGGTTAATGCTCAAAAGTTTCTAGTTATTATTTGTCAATTGTCATTTCGTTGCTAGGCGACGACAATGCGTTTTGTTTTATGCTCACAGTATATATAGTCTAAGGTTTTATGCGAAACAATACGCATAACATCGTTAAAATCGTAACAAAAAGGCTTCATGCCATGAAACAAAACGTAGAAACTACTTTACCGACCTCATAAAATGTTTAACTAAATCTAAGCGTTGTTGTCGTTGTGCAAGAGGACGCTAAATACCTTTAACTTAAATTATTTTATGCTGTTAATTCTGTTCAACAAGTTTAAATTAAGGAGTGACTTAAATCAAACGTTACGCAAGTGGGCCTAGGATTTTTAATATGGTACATGTTGTAGCCAGAGTTCCATACAAAAATGGAACATCTCGTTTAAATTATAAAAGTAGGTAGTTTAATGAAATTATTATAAATTTAGCAGAGTTAATTGAGTCTACTGACTACTGATACGATACCTGCACTTACACAGAGGAAGGACAAAGAAAAACTAGACTACTAAGATTGTCATGATGAGGTTATAAAAAAATTAAAAAAATTCCTACCTTACCTTATCCTGATTCGATTAGGTTTCACTTGGTTTCTTTTCGCTTAAAAAACACTACCAAGAACTACTTATACAAGTACTACACATTTCTTTTTCGAAACATCTCTCAGTGCACCCCTACGGTCCACAAGGAACATTTTTTAATAAGCTTACGCCTTTTACCCCGAAGGGGTAGGCAGATGTGCAATATTACACCAACATTTCGCCGTGGTATGAATTTGTAGATCCTACGAAATAAGGGGTGAGCCTATTGCAGTTACCGGGCACTTTGCCAGAGTCCCGTGTTGCTAGTGAGAATTCTGAAAAACCCTGTAAAACTTTTGCCGGACCCGGGATCTCCTCATCAGTGGACGCGTATGCTATCCACTGGACCACGGAGGCAGTTCCTACCTATAAATAGTGTTACATTAATATAGTTACTTACCACATTTCAGGTGAGTAGGGCGGAGATGTGGTGACCAAAGACGGCGGCGGCATCAGGGCATCATTTGACAACTGTGAAAGATATTCACTTATTATTACATGTGGACAATGGCTGATAGCATTAGCGTATCTAAGGTTATATGGGTCTTCATAAAACAATGGTGTGGTGTTTCCCTAAAATTTCGAAACAATAGCCAAAATTCTGTGCTGGGCATTAGACCATACTTTAGGGGGCCGCACGGCCGTCTCTGCTATATACGGATACGGGTGATATATGGCAAGGTCCGAAGCACCCGGAACCGGCGAGCATGTATGAACAGAGTAATAAATTTAGAGGAAGCGCGTGAGGTTTGTATGGATAGATGCAAGTGGCATTCCCTTGTCTCTGCCTACTCCGACGGGAAAAAGACGTGAGTATATGTGTGTATGTATGTACACTAGTCTAAACCGTGGAATATCGCTATCCCTTCGGGTTGCGGAGGTCAGACAGGCAGTCGCTCTGTGGAAAAGCTAATATTCACCCAAATCCGGTTAGACTAGTAAGCGGCTGCCAGATTGAAACTGGGATAACGCTAAGAGGATGCTGATATGTATGTATGTATGTGTGATATATATAAATTATACGGTGAAATAACGACTCTTTTGGCTGTTATTGAATTAGCAATATCGGTGGATTGTATTGTTAATGAATAAAATGTTGAATTACTAAATCTTATGAAATATCAGTTCTAGCAATTTACCTTTTATTCAGAGTTCAAAAAGAAATGACAAAAATACTCATACTTATATGAATACACACAAAAAAGAAGAGAAAAATAATCTCAATCCCAGTTTTAACCTGATAGATTCGGAAAGGGAACATGTTAATTCAATTTTTGTTTTGAAAAGGCAAACATTTTGCGCCCCCTTTATCTTTGTCTACTCCCCCTTGGGAAGTACTGGTTTAATGTTTGTGTACTCTTACAATATGGTGGGCGCTTTCCCTTTGGGTTGCGGAGGTCAGACGGCAGTCACTCTGTAAAAAAGCTAATATTCTGTCATATCTGGTTAGACTAGTAAGAGGAACCCGGGCTCCAAGGCGTGTTGGTCTCGAACACAACGAGGATAACGCTAGGTTAGGTAGTTGATAATGTTTTTTTTTTATTCTATTTTGGAGCCCATTATTCCCCTCCTTTCTGGTTTTTATCGCAACCTGGTAAGAAATAGAACCAGGATCCAGCTCAACCAGTCCTGGATTGGTATTGAAACATGTAGGCAGGCCAAGGAGGTTCTTCCCGCAGCAGACGGTAAGATAGCCAAAAAAGTCCTGCGGCTGTCCAAACAACAACTGCGGACAGTCACGGCCGCCTACACAGAACACGGTTTTTTTTAATAAACACCTATTTACTATAGGTATCACCGACAGCCCTTCTGCCTGCTTTTCGACTGCCCTGAGGTCGCACAGTACAGGCAGCAGTACCTGACCAGATACAGCACCCTGAGGGAAGCCGTGGGTCACATCAAGAGTCTGCTGGCCTTCCTCGAAGAGCTGGGGTGACTCGAGTGACAAGACCATTCTCACCCGCACGCAAAATACACGCTAGGACGTGGAGTTGCGGAAACAGCTCTCGCTACCAAGTACCAATTCTATTTTGTCGTAAGGGTCACTTTATACATAGTATATGACAGTCCTGTGATAATGATGATGTGTACACTTACGGTAGTGAGAACAGTGGCTTCACATCCCGGTTGGTACTTCTCTAGATCGGAGCGGGGTCTTCGCATCACCTTCTCGCGATCCTGCTTGTGTTTCCTATCTGCGCCTTTTAGTTTGAACACCTAGTAACAAATAGATACCATTAGGATTCAGAAAGAGAGAGAGGGAACGCGTCAGCACGCCGCAGAATCGATCGTGCTGACGCGTTCCCTCTTTCTTTCTCGCTCTAGTAAATAACGGTCCTAAGTGACAGAAAAGGATAGAAGCATAGCAAAGTGCGATGCGGTGCTGATAGGTGTAGCTCAACCCTTAGTAGATGTTATGTGCGACCAGTATCTATAGAAGAGGCCTATATCCAGCAGTGGAGTATGGCGGGCTGATGATGTGTGTGTTTGTGTGTGTGTTATATGCGACTTGTAGCGTCATCTATCGGACAATAAAAGAGGATTGAATAGTAACCACTGGACAATAGATGACATGCGTGTAGCACTTATAGCCTGATTTAAATTGCTGTTGGTAATTACAAATCTTGCATCGGTGCGCTAGTGTGCTTCTGAGGGCACGTAAAGCTACCTCTTTCTACTCTCAGAAAAAAGAAAGGATCGTTGGGCCAGGATGCATAGGGTTCCCACCAAGAACTGTCGGGTCGGGCGCCAACCTCACCTGCAAGTGGTGCCGATCAACGGACGAGGCGACGGCACACTAAATATTTCGATAAGCGGCAATAGGCTCGCCGCCTATTACGTGGGATCAAACCACTGGCGAAAAGTGGGCGTTCAATATGCCTCTGTCTACCCCTCCGGGGAAACAGGCGTGAGTCTATGTATGTATGTATGTACGTTGGGCCACGTCAGAGGCTTTCTCGGGCGCCCCATGAAATCGCTCGGAGAATAGTTAATATTACGTTTAGTTCGATGGATGGATATTTACCTTGATCTGGCATGCAGCGGCGTGCAGGCGCGTGTGTTCATCGCTGGCGAGGTACGTCTCCACTTGTATGCGGAACGGCACGCCTTTCTCTCCGCCGTGCTTCTTGGCGGTGAACTCCGTTGATATGCAGTTCACCTGTTAAATAAAAGTGTATTAGTGTACCGATATTGAGGAATGCACTTTAAATTGTTGTGGGTTCAATCCACCCACGAGACGAAACTTTGTGTTAGAGTTGCCTAAACTTTATTATGACTTAGTCCGATAATTTTTATGTTTCTTAGTCGAGACCCACTACATTTTAGGGCGTTATCATACTAGCGATTTGGGAGCGGTTGCGGGGCAGAACGGACGCGCAGCGAATGCGTCGCTCGCACGCCGCCCCTGCGCAGCGAGCACGTCGCGGACGCGTGGTTAGGTTTTCGTCGCGTGTTTGTAGCAAAATATCGACGTACAATACATCCAGTAACAAAATGGATTCCGACGAGGAAACACTGCTGTTGGCTTTATTACTTTTACTCGTTGCGCGTCCGCAACAAATTCGTTGCGCATGCGCGGCATGTACGTTGTGAGCCCGTAACGAATTCGTTGCGCATGCGCGGCGTGTACGTTGTGAACCCGTTGCGCGCCCGCTCTGCTTTGAGGACGTTCGCAATCCGCTAGTATGATAAGGCCCTAAATGTTACTTCGTCGAGATCCACCAATTCTTTTAGTTTTTCCATCAAGACCCATCTAATGTTTAAGTTACTTCGTCGCGTCCCAGCAAACTTTGATAATGTTGGCTCAAGGACCTATGTGGTCTATATAGGACCTAACCCTGTATTATATTGTCGTGGCTAGATACCGGTTGCCGACCCACCTTGTAGGAGACGCTGCTTTGTTGTAATTCATAATTTGTTGCTTGAAGTCTGTGTGTACTTCTGTCCGTTGATTGAATGTTCGTTCTCCGCGACATAAAAAATATTCTTAACGTGGTAGTGACTTCCGTGTGGTGACGGATTAAGCATACGAAATGTCACCACCCCATATCATCCCATGGGTGTCGTAAGAGCCGACAAAGGGAGCATATTATGCAGACAACAGCACTGTTAGAGAAGGAAAACTTGATACAAGCCCTATACCAACCCGTTTGGCCAGCGTGGTATAGTAAGCCAATTCCTCCTTTCAAAGGAGAGGCCTAGTCCAGCAGTGGACTGTTAAATGCTGATGATGATGAGTGGTATCTATACATAATATAAATAAAATGTGTCTCTTTGTGATTTCACTGGAAGATAAAAGATTTTGTAGGAAAACGTATAGGCTATAAGTTTATCCGATAGGTGGCACTGTTGTCGAGATACCGAACGCGGCTGTAAACGCAACCAACGGTTATTTTTTATTAAAAATATGTGTGGAAATCTATACATACCTTGATATAAACTCCGACGTCCTTAGTAGGGTCCCAGTACACGTGCAGCGCGTTGAGACACGCCGGCTGTTCCACGCGGATCACTCCGTATGATAGAGGCACGTCCACCTACGAGTACACAAACATCATTAACAAGCTGAACTATTTCCAGTATTGAAAAGGCCTCAATAGTGGACAAGCTGTACAGATAACACTAAGGTCCACTTTCACCTTTAGATAAGTATAGGTCGGTTCATGAAAGATGACCACTGCGCAGAAATCATTTTTTAGGTCCCCGTGTTTGTGCGGGGTGACGCGCGGGTGGAGTGCTTAGGGAATGCGTCAAGAACGGAGCCTCGCCATTGGTGCATGAATGTACATATGCGCGACACACGCCATTTGTGGTCAACTTTCGTGAACCGATCTGTATTTTCTTCTACATAAATTTAAAATTAGTACGAAATTTGCACGAGTTATCTGTCTAATTTGGAATTTATGAGACCGGGTCGAAACTGGCCTCCCTAAACCATTTATCTGCCAGATACACTCAAAATTTGAATACAGCTTTTCGTGATCGCGGGTGTTCACTCCGAACCTCATCTAATAATAACAAAAGCTGCGCTTTATCTACCTTCTATACTCATAGATACATTCACGACTTTTTCCAGTCGGGGTAGGCAGAGACAACAGAACGCAATTTGCTTCTATCCTCGATCCGACAAATCCCACGCGCTTCTTCTATATTCATTCCTTTTATACCTCACAAGAGGATGACCACTACTACGCGCGCACGTGTTTTATATTTTCTGGTTTCTGCCCGATCCCGTGGGAATTTATAAATGCGAAAGTGTTTATATATTAGACATGTATTGGAACATGGCTTTGGCATTTGACTGTATGCAAGGCGATGTTATTATGTACCTTTCGGTAGATATGGTTATTCGGTAGGTATATAGTGTCATGAATACTGACCGAGCTACTTTGTACCCTATAGAGTTTCTGAAGTCTTCATCAGGAGTGTCTTCACACAATTTGAGACTAAAAGTAGATTTGTGTTACCCCGAATTAAACGCGCGCGAAGCCGAGGGCAAAAGCTAGTCTATATATATAAAAGAAACTCATGTTAGTTACACTATTTATAACTTAAGAACGGCGGAATGGATTTGGCTGAAAATTGGTGGGGAGGTAGAGGTAGACCAGGAAAAACACATAGGATACAATTTGTTGCAAAAAAATAGACTGGGAGGGATTGTATGGGGTCGAAGTTTGTAGGGACAAATCTACCTATTGAAAGATACAACGCATGCGCAGGCAATTTACCAGGGGAGCATAAAGCTACAGACATCCTGCAGCTAAAATATCTCATTGTAGCTTAGGATATTGAAAAGTACCAGGGTAGTATCATTTTAGAGAGGGTGGAAGTTTGTGGGGTAATGTATTAAATGAACAATAAAGAATCAATTTCTTTTATTAGTATTTCCCATAAAAAAAATGAACTTAATAAAATCCAAGATATGCTTATTGATTGCCTCTAAGGCGCAACAGAGTTCGCCGGGTTAGCTAGTGATGAATATAAAGATGTTTACCTCAACGATTCTCTCCCCGGGTCTCTCAGTATGCCACTGCGCGATCTGTTCTCTCTCCATGTACTGCAGGCGACGCTCGTGGAAACAAATCTTGATCACGCTCTATTAACAAAGACATTAATTTGTTAGTAATAGATATGGTGGGTGCTAAGGAAGCATGCTTTTAATATTTGCCACTAAGAACCTTTTAAGGAATCCTCATTACTACCCTAAGGAGTACTAACAGAATATTTTTTATATTAGTTGCTTTAACCACAGGTGGATGGGTGGAATATTCTTAGTATTTATTTATTATAATTATTTATTGTTACGAGCTGGGGTTCGGTGATAAATTAAATTCCTATGCCACTAAAACTGCGCTTTATTTTACAAACAACAACACTTATACACACTTATAAAAACTCTAATAAAACACTATTTCACACTACTAGAAAACACTTCCGACTCACTTCCTTAATCTCCGCACTCTTTCGCTTCTTGATCGCTTTCAGTGTTCAAGTGCAACTGTCCTGACTCGCGCGTTCACGCGGTTTTTATACCGGCCGAAACACATAACTAGTCTGTTCGAGACGCTTCAGGAAAGTTCTGGTAACGTGCGAGCGTTCTAGAGTAGTGGTATTGTTCTAGTATCAACAGCAACGCCATCTTTTAGAGAGTAGATGTAACACCGATATATCCGTTCTCTTCTAGTTATCTCATTCACCGATAGATCGCGTTATTTTCAATTATCGCCATTCGTAACATTATTTATATT
Source organism: Euclidia mi (assembly GCA_944739405.2). Taxonomy (NCBI): domain Eukaryota; kingdom Metazoa; phylum Arthropoda; class Insecta; order Lepidoptera; family Erebidae; genus Euclidia; species Euclidia mi. The sequence goes on from OX123208.2 coordinate 9,568,650, forward strand.
AGAAGGTAATATAAATAAATAATTATAATAAATAAATAATAAGAATATTCCTTATGACACCTACTAGTGAGTACTAAGGCAAGACACTACGAGAAACCAAGTCATAATAAACATTTTTTATATTTGATCTGCCTGTCTTTCTGTTTGTCCGAGGACCGGTGATATATTTTTGAATTAGTTTAGCAATGTAAACAACTACTTTACTCCGTAAATAAATATTTATATTCACCTTCAATATCTTGCCCTTATAATGGGATAGATCGCCCAGCTTCTTAAGCTTGATCTCGTAAGGCTGGCCTTGATTGAGGTACGTCAGAGTCTCCTCGTTCTGTTTCGTAGCGATGGACGTGGCGGCCGCTAGCACGTATTGGAACCTGACGAAACGAAATGTAGATTAAATATTGTAGTAGCTACATACTACTAACGCCATCTATAGTACAACGGCGAAAATAGCACGGCGACATCTAACGGACAATTCGGAACTAAAGTACTGAATGGCACAAGCAGAGTACGTACGCAATTACTACATTATAATCTAAAGTTTTTAAGTATTTCCGTCGGACTGCCTGCTGTCTACCAGGCACGATCATCGAGCCTGGTCAGAGGTTCATGCCTCTTGTTGGTGGAACACCGCATCTTATTCCGCCACAATATATTCAACTATCCATGATTATGATGGAATCATTAGGATCATTCTATTGTAGCGACCAACTACATAACACGACAACATTGACAAGCGCCATCTACCCAATGACGACGAAACTCTAAAAAGCACTACTCCACCTAACGACGTGGGAAATATTCAAACGATCCTGAACTGCGATAGCAACTTTCGCGCGCTACAACACATATATATACAACTTCGAAAGTATGTCCTGCAGGCCACCAAGCACTCACCCAGCTTGGTTAGAGCCTTCTCCCTCTTGTTGGAGGAACACCACACCTTTATTCTCCACACTATAATTTTTTAAGGTAACGCTCTAGGAATAAATACTTTATTGCCAACCTTTAATAAACACATAAGGGCAGGGGCAGATCTGTGAGGGGGAACGGTAGTGGAGACTCAAGCCGGGTGATGACTGGCACATTACTACCATAGTCTAGTTATGTATGATTAATTGATTATCTAGGTGATTACAGTTATATAACTACCATCTCTAGTAATGTATGATTACCTGGTGTCGTCTTTGAAGCTGGGCTCAGTGCGTTGTAGTACGGGCGACTGCAAGAACCCGTCCAGTGAGCCTACCGGAGAACACATCAGCAAGCCTGCATCTGTGCATTCATTGATTTTGTTCAAAAAGCCGTTTTGTGCCTTTTAAATAAGGCAGCGTAATATCTTCTGCCTCGTTGGTCTCGCGGCATAAATGTGCGCGTAGGATTGGGAGGTCTCGGGTTCGATTCCCGGGTCGGGCATAGTGTTATTGAGAATTTCCTTACGAAAAACGAGTTCGTGAGTTTTTCCGTAAGGAAATTCTCAATAGCAGCACGGAGTCTGGTAATGTGCCCGGTACGGCAATAGGCTCGCATCCTATTACGTGGGACCTAAAAATTCATGGCGAAATGTGGATGTAATAATAATATTACACCTCTGCCTACCCCTTTGGGGATACAGGCGTGAGTCGTAATATCTTAAAAATATTTTAATATAAAACTTAATAATACTGCCTCTGTGGTCCAGTAGATAGCGTATGCATCTGGGACCTCCCAATCCCCTCCCCGGGTTCGATTCCCGGGTCGGGCAAAAGTGTTACTGGGTTTTCTATTCTCAGTGTCAGCACGCAGTCAGGCGATGTGCCCAGTAAATGCAATATAATAGACTCGCCCCCTATACCTACTAAGTACTAAACTCTTTTACATAAGGCAGCTTTATAATATTTATTCTAAAAAGTTCCAAATGAACAGGTTTGTACAGGAGACATGTTTGTTTTTTGACATTGATAGTATCCATATAATACTAACTCTTACTCTCTTGTCCGTTAGGTGAGTGGTATCCATTAATGGGTATCATTGCCCCGGCAGTCATCGCGGGCTGGCATTGCATGCTTTCTGGACTCCCTGCCAAAATAATATAACTCAATTACATTTTGTGGTAGTACTGTTGAATATGTATACTGAGACTGGTCTAAACCATGGAATATTGTTATCTATTTGTGTTGCCAACGTCAGACGACAGTCGCTCTGTGGAAATGCTGATATTCTGTCATACTTTGTTAGACTAGAATTAAATAGAACTAAGTACCTAAGCGCCAAGACGAAACTCTTGGATGCAACTGGGATAACGCTACGACCATGATTTTGAGCATCAATAATAATCAATTAAATTACATAAAATATCTAGGAGTAGCAGTAATTATTTAGCGCTATCATTCGATAAATCTCAGAAGTGTTTACATCGTCATCGTCTCAAAATTTACATTATCGAGTAATCACATTATTCCTACGAAATAATGTCATCTTTAGAAAAATATCAGTAAGTAGACAGCGCCATCTATAGCCAAGTTGCAGTAAATTGATAGCGCCATCTACAGACAAGTTGTAGTAAATAGAAAGCGCCATCTTTAGACTAATATCAGAACATAGACAGCAACATCTTCCGACAAATATTAGTATTTCTACGACGTCATCTCATTGTAATTTGCAGTTATCCCTTAGCAAGAAGCGATGAACCTTTAGTAAAATAGTAGAAACTAGGAAATTTGTCTAAATAATATAAAAAAAGTACAGATCGTTTCATGAAAAGTTACGTTACGCGTAGTTAATCTAGCAATACAAATCAAGGTGTGAGGTTTGCAAACTTTTTGTGTTTGGCAAGTTCGATACGGCTCATACTCTGAAATAAACTGCTTCATCCGTGCGCTCGGTATACAGGATGTCACAAGACCCATCACCAAGCCGAAGTCTACTCGTTGTGGATATCACGCAGAGTAACACTAACCAAAAATAATACCTGGGAAACGTTTTATTTTTTTAAGTTTTCATATTTTTTAAACCGCAATTAAAAGCGCGTGCGGTCAATGTTCGAAATACCTACTTATCCATGGGGTTATACGGCATCTAAAGAACATATTGGCGGGGTAAATGCATCGATTTTGTACCTAATTAGAAAAAATCCATACTAACTTTGAGCCTCAATATCTCCTAAACCAGTAATTTCCCAGGTATGGTGCCGAAGTAAAAAATATTCGTAGTGATTGGTACAACATGGGATTTCAGTTTTCGTTAAGGGTCTTTTTACACCCTGTATACATAAATAAATCGCTTTTTCCAAAATAAAAGCTACATGTTTTTAAATCTTTGTGTCGGGAATCGAATACTCAATGCGATCCTGAAATCAGATGAGTTAAAAAATACTCTAAAAGAAACCAGCAAACAAGTTTTATAATAGTGTTATCTGACTTACCATGTTGTACAATCATATTCCCATTGTGAGGCGGTGACTGCTGACAGCTGCCCTCCTCCATAACGTCGCGTTGACTGTCCACCACCATGTTGGTTATCTGCACCAAGCAAACGCACGTTTGAAAACTAGATTATCTAGCCAATATCTTCAAGACTATTTATTCATGATCACTAGATTGTGGCTCTGGGTTAAGAACATAAAAGAGCATTCGATATATTTCTCGTATATTCGGCATTCCGTACGAGTAGGTAACTGTTTAGTTTAATTGTCAAATCTGTGGTCTACGAGTCCCGACTAGCGCAAATTGCGAAACTGTCATATGCTAAACTACTAACTGGGTGAATGGTCGCATGTGGTGATTCTATTAATTTGGAAGAGTAAAACTTAGAAGTACAGGCGTAACGGCTATATCGAAGGTTTTGTCATAAGTCTATAAAAGAGCAAGAAAATAAATATATGGAAAAATACTGATTTCTATAATTCAACGAGGTCGAATGAATTGTCGATTAATCAAATTGCGAATTAATTCGACTTCAATGACAACTGCTCATTACCAGTATGATGATTGAACTACCTAAATAGAAGTAACGAAATGAACTTTCAGAGGAATGGATGTATGAAGAAACTAAATCTGAATAGTGACTACTGGATGTTCATAGCTTTTGTATATTAAGAATTTAGCAAATGTTTCTTTATATCTACTTGTGTGACGCGGGCTTTTTGTTGACACGTGTTCTTTGGGATATCTCGTAAAACTACATTAAAGATGCTGATGTGACAATTTTAAAGAAATTGATTAAATAAGTAGCTATATATAATTTATTATTATTACTCCCTATATCATGCTTTAAGCATTATTACTCTGGCGATGCATGAAGGTGTTCATAGCTATCTCACTACATATTGCAAACTACAGTTGTGCTAAAAGCTGATAGAAAGAGACAAACGTCCATGAACGTCAAACGGATGGGTAAGACAGAGATAGTAGCATTCAGACAGGACTGTACAGTAAGGTGTACGTGTATATGCACCTCACATAAATTCTTCACTTCGTATTCCCAGTCCGCTTGCTTTATTTTCGAACTTTCCATTGAGATCTGAGAACGAAACAAACAAATAGGATATCAGCTAATGTTTTAAACATTTCTATTTTAGAAAACATGCAAGCTTTGTGGGAATAAAGGGTCAGAAATAAATGTCAGAAGATTCGATACAATTTTTGTCGATTCGGTTGTTTTTTGTAACAAATTAATAAATATTTGTTAGAAATTAATGTGAATTCGATAATTATTGTGGTGTATGGACATATGCTTTGCCTTGCGCCCCATTCAAATATGAGACATTCGATTTTTGAGGTCGGCTGTTTCAGTATATTTTTATTATACATACTACGGTTAACCTAAAATAATGTTGTGTTTAATGACAGTGTGCGATAATCGCTAGAATTCATTTGGATGCTTTTATCATAACCAAATAACATACATAATTAAAATATTAACATCTTTCCTACCAATAATATCTTCATCCAAAGGTTGTCTGGTAGAATGCGCTTCTGGTAATAAGGCCGCAGTTTGTATTTTACTTTCAGCATGATACTAGCACTCACCTGGCCTAAACTTTCAACCTTAATTTTATCCTGATTGGGGTTTAAAAAGAGGCATTAAAAGATCCTTCTTTAGTAGGTGACTAGGTCATAAAATTAAGCTGTCCGGGATAACGCAAGAACGAAGATAATGGCATCGCCCGCTCTACAGTACATGTATAACAGGCAAGTCTACACAATGAGGACCCTAACAATATCTCAAGCATACCTACATTCAAGACAAAAAATTGTGAATCACAACAAGTCTTCTTCTCAAAAATATGACTATTCGTCATGTTCTTGAGTGTCGACAGCGCATAGTGTAGGACGCCCTCCGGCTAGATGGAGTGACAATATACGCACAGTGGCCGGCTGTGGGTGGCCTTGAAGAGTCGAAATTTGGGTTCAGTGGCGTGTGGGCAGTGAATTGGTGTAAACTGGCGAAACGTTCACTTACAGTGCGTCGTCTTTGCATTTTCCCAAATCATCATCATCATCATCATCAGCTCGCACGGGCCTCTTCTCACTATGAGAAGGGTAAGGCCATAGTCCACCACGCTGGCCAAGTGCGGGTTGGCAGACTTCACATGTCTTTCGAGAACATTATGGAGAACTCTCAGACATGTAGGTTTCCTCACGATGTTTTCCTTCACCGTTTAGCAAGCGATCATTAACAATTTAATACATTTCCCCAAATACATTAAAAAAAGTTCTCTTATGCTAAGCATGGAGTTGTAATCATTATCTAATTCCTATGAATTAAAAGTGAACACTTCTACATTTTGTCATTCTCCTCTCTTCCCGTCATAGCGTGACTTGGCTTGCCGTTTGTAATAGGCTGGCAAAGTTAAGCAACGCTTGCAAAAGTCGCTACTTGGATGAATAACCGGCACGTAAAGCTGCCGGTTCCGGTTCTTGCCTCAGGACAAGAATCGTTGGGCTCTATCGTTAGGCCATCGGGCGGTCCGAAGACTCCGTCACTAGAATTGGCCACATAATCGCACGAAAAAGGAAAGAAAGAAATAAAATTGGCATTAAGCTGCTGGAAAGTGTACGTTCTGTGAGTATTTATCGTGATGATTGCCATCCAAAAGTAGCAAAAATTGAGTAGGTTCATTTTCACATCGTTTTGAGAATATATTCTATTGCCTGCATTTCTAAAGGAATATAAATAAACATCTTGCCTTCGTGGGTGCCTACGACAAAGGTAACCAAAAATGTTTTTTTTTTTCTTGTTTCAGTAGTTTGCAATTTACGAATACGTTTAAACCTTTCTCACGAATCACTCCATTTATAGTCGAAAACTGCATGAAAATTCGTTCAGCAGTTTTTACGGTCATAGCGAACGGACTAATATAAATGCGGTGGACGCCTTTGTTTTATAATTTCCCTCACATATTATAAAACAAATGCCTCCACTATAACTACAATTACCTGTCTATCATCGGGTCTCCTCTGAGCCCACGCCGGTCGTCGCGGCGGCGACAACACCGCGCCTGTGGGTGAAGGCGCCTCTTGTTTGAACACGGCGAGCGACGGCAGCGACAGCAGCGCCTCGCTGCGGACGAAACAGAAAACACGATTAAGAGTTGGCAGGATTTGGCGATAAGTGGCGCTAGTGGTCTGAAGTTTGAGCAGTTGTGACAGTTGGTTTGAAGATGACATTTGGAGTGTTGAAATCAGTGCATGATTGTGTGTACATTTATTGCAATACCGTATGAAAATAATAAAACAGGAATACGTAAAAGGCTAAAGTAACTCTTAGTAATAGTTAATATATCTTAAAAGGGGCATCCCGATTTATACTATAAACCTATCAAAGTAATATCGAGAATTGTTTGCATAAGTCGACATAAGTAAAAATAAAAGACAAAACTTATCTTTAACAAAGTTAGGCTAATGCAAATAGTATGAAAGCCAAAGTCAACATTATTTTTTTTATTTCTTAGTAAGAAGACAGTGATCTTATACAATACGGAAAATAATTTGATACTCACTTCATAGACAGCTCGCCAGGTAAGTCCAGGTCGAGGTCGTTGACCTGCCAGCCGGGCGACATGTGTGACGACGAGGAGCTGGTGCCGCTGCCCCCCATGTCGCTCAGCGCGGCTGTAAGAACAAAATAACAGAGTATTAGTAACGTAAGTAAATAATTTCGATTATTTTGAGATAATAGGTACTGAAAATTAGTAAATTACTTCTACTTTCAAATTTTGGCAATTTGAACACATGCAGATCTCAATCACGTAGTTTCTTTTAAATTGACGGCACTGATTTTCTGTTCAACATGTTTTCTTTGCAACTCAGGCCGCATTCTCAGGGCCCTAAGTGTTCTTTTTGAGCATTCAATATAAACAAAATTAAAATATAATGATAATATTTTGTTTTGTTTCGACAATTTGTTTTACTATTAGGATAAATATCTGAAGATTTAGTTATATTGTCATAGGATTGCAGTTCGCTTGTTCGATAGTGTAAGAACCTTCCTTTGTCAGTTAACCGTCTTTCTGAGTAAATTGCCTTTAATTATACTTTAATTTATTTAATTCATTACAATAGTCACTACATTAAAAAAATACTTATACGAAAGAACTCAAGAACATAAAGAGCAATTTATTACTGGCCATCAGGTTGTTCACCCGGACTGAACCTGTCAAGAAAGATATTGCTGTAACTTGTTATTTTTTATACCTCGTATCCAGTTCAGCTGACCATAAATAAACTTTAATAAAAAAATATCTACAAGTAAATGATTATATCACGTTCAGAAATATATTCTAGCACAAAATGCAGCTATTTATTTTATTGTTGCAATTAGTAATCTTGGCTGGTATTTTTTTAGTATTTGTGGCTACACCTACTACTTTGAATTATTTACAACTGATCTAGCAATATTAAGGGAAGGTGTGGACATCATTCACTTTGCCCACTTTAACGTACATAGTTCAAACTATTTGATCAAACTAACAGGTCGATCAAGTTTAATTGTACAACAAAATTTATTTTTTATTCAGAGGCAGGACGTTTTATAGTAGTTATTATCATATCTCATTCAATTGACTCTGATGTTACATACGCCGCCTTAAATTAAAACGAGTGGCAGCTATTAATAAAAAGTCAGCTACAAAAGTCCGTAGACTTTTACGAGGTTTTGAATGGTTACATCGTCCTAACTAATTATGATTCTCAATATCATGTAGCATATTTATTACCTAAATCATTATTTATTAATTAATAATAATAATCGAGAAGATTTAGTGTATTAAATCTCGGCAAAGATTATCAGTTTGAAACGACTTTTGTAATTGACTGTACCAATAGGCATAGTCATGACATCTGGTGTCACTGTGGTGTAGTTATTGTATTTTTACACATATGATAGATGGCGCTAGAGGTGCCGTAAACCCATAGATTATACAGATATACTGGTATAGATGCGCAACTCCCTCTAAGGAAAAAGTTCAATAGGCATCCTCTACGCTAGATGGCGTACAAACAATTTTATTTTTATTCCGATCGTATAGATGGCGTTAGTAGTGGATTCATTTTTCAAAATATAATAAATGTTGAATTTCGGTGTTAATAAATAAGTAAATTACAACTATTATGTAGAATATGCAATTTAAAAGTAAAAAAAAAAATAAAAATCACAAAATGTAATTCTTGGTAAGCGTGGATTCGATCCACGGACATCTAATTTATGAGCAGAGCACGCTCCCACTGCGCCACGCAGATCTTATCAATGTTGGCGTAATGACCGTTCAGTTGTCGCTTTTTCTTTAGTTCTTGCCCTTATCGGTAGATGGCGCTGATTATATGAAATTTATCCATGTATGGAACTTTCACGGCCCTGCGTAAACCTTTCGAAAATTGAGGGCACAACAGGATGCTTGTAAGCTTTGGTTTTCTTCGCACTACCGTTCACACTGTCTTAGCAAGTTTCAAGTAAAGAAGTACTAAAAGACTTTGCTTTTCTTGCAGTGTCAGCAGTAGATATCAGTGTCTTCATTCGACATTGTACATGTATATATTACTCAGAATATTTACAATATTAAAATGAACTCGTGCTGAACAATATCCAGAACAAGTCAAACTTACAATTAACTCGTGACCCCTGATATCGCTTGTTTACTGAACCGCCGGCAAACGAATATGTATAATATTGAATGTCTTCAAGCTCGATTTTCCACTGAGTGGTACTTTTTAGTGCTACTGTGGTACCACATCATGAGATTGGTACGTGGTGTGATATGAAATTGTGTCACGTTCTATCTTAGTTTAGTGCCGATACGGGAAAAACATAATCGTTGTGCAATTTGCACTAATAAAGCAGCGGTCATACTGTCCTGGATGACAGTACAAATGAGATCATCAGATGTAGGAGGATGTTATTCAACTACCTTCGGACTAATAACAAAAGGCCTGAGGTCTTTAAGGTACTTTTTGTAGACTTCTCAATGGTTTTTTTTTTTTAACTTTTTGTAGGCTTCCTAATCGATTTTATTTGGTTTTATCCCTCTCTTAAATTCGGAAAAGAAATCTTAAACTGAAATATAGTATTCAAGAAGTAGCTTAAAAAGATATTAATCCGAAACTAATTCCAGAGTCCTAGTTTTGTAATAAGTAATGTTTTCCCTATTAGTTCTAGACTTCTGCTCTCTAGAACAAATAAATACAGCCAGAAGTTTAAAAGTTGGCTTTAAACGTGTATATTTATTATACGTCACTAATGCAACATTTTTGTAGGGCATCTAAATATATCTAAGCTTCGGTTGTACAAACTTCTCTTGACTTTTATCTCCAAATATATTCCTTAAAATTGCTTCGTCTAGCCAATACTTTGCCATGATGAAGCTCATAAATGATAGTGTCTCATTGATATTAAACTTTAAACTTTGTTATTTGTGTGGGCAATGCAAACTGAGTCGCATATCAAAGTAAGTAGGCCAATGTGGCCCGAGCAGCTAACATTCATCGCTCTATAAGCAGACTCCCTAAGATCTAGGGCAACTAAGAACAATTGTTTCTAATTAGACTGTTTGTGACTTTAAATTTTATGAGTGTTATCAGTCAGGCAAGCGAACGAACCGCTGCGGACTCGCTTAAGAAGGTTGCATCTGTCTACCGGTCTCGTGTCTCGTTTTGAATCTCAATTCTTTATTGCTTTTTACGATCTCTTGATCTTTTCTTTTTCGTGTGAGTATGTGGGCAAATCTGGAGTCGGAGTTTATGGGCCACCCACTTCTTTCACATTCTTGTCCTGATACAAGCAGTGGGACCGACGGTGTTACGTGATTATCGGGATGTGTCTTAGTTAGGTGGTAACCTTATTACTATCCTGTTCACGGCGTAGTAGGTGAGCATTATATAATAGGTTGGGGAAAAAGTTTCTTCGCATTTTTTAAGAAAATTCAAAACATTTTTTAACATAGTTTATTTACATTTGAATGAAGTATGTAGGTACCATTTTGTTCGATAACTTTTTGCCATCTTGTAGGTAGGGACATGATCCCATTGCTATAGAAATTTTGGGACTTCTGATCAAAATACCGCGACAAGTGGTTTTGGCAGTCCTCTCGTGATGTTAACCTGACACTGCCTAAAGAATTCTGAAGAGACCGAAACAGGTAGAAATCTGAAGGTGCAAGATAAGGACTATACGGCGGATGCATTAACACCTCCCAGCCAAACTCTCTTCATTTTTGCTGAGTGGCTAAAGATGTGTGAGGTCTAGCGTTATCATGATGAAAAACCACACCCCTTCTGTTGATTAATTCCGGCCGCTTTCTCTCAACTTCTTGCTTTAATCTCATCAGTTGTTCGCAGTAGAGTTCAGAATCGACGGTCCTGCCTGGTGGTAACAGCTCATAATGAATAATGCCCTTCCAATCCCACCACACACACAGCATCACCTTGTTGCGAGTTAACCCGGGTTTCGCCACAGTTTTCGCACGTTCTTATTGTACGTGATCCACTTTTCATCACCAGTTATCAGCTTCTTCAAAAATGGTTCGGTTTCATTACGTCGTAATAAAGAATCCCAAATGAGTACACGGTTCATTAGGTTTCTTTCAGTGAGCTCGTGAGGTACCCAAATATCGAGCTTTTTGGTGTACCCAGTTTTTTTCAAATGCGCTAAAACTGTTTTGTGGTCAATTCCCAGTTCTTCAGCTACGTCGTAACTACTGATATGCCGATCTTGCTCCACTTTTTCAAAAATGGCATCCATTTTATCCGTAATAGGGCGAGGCAGAGCGACGTGCATCTTTGACATCAAAATTTCCGGATTGAAAACGCTTAAACCAAATTTGTGCTACTCTCACGGACACTGCACTAGGTCCATAAACATCGCAAATTTTTTTCGCGGCATGCGTTGCATTTTTACCTTTTTTGTAGTAAAATTTAAAAATGTATCGAATTTCTTCATTAGATTCACTCATCTTGACAGTACGAAAAACAAATAAAAATCACACATTTTCCTAATTTGAATTAATAATTATGTTCTTTTTGGTATCAAGTACCGCGGCTAGTTCTTACCTCTCTGAGCGAAACTCGACTACCGCGCGTTATTCTTCTACCCACGAGGATAGCGAATACCACTTAGGTCTGAACAGTAATATTACCGCATACCCACTGGGTTTTCTCTGCCGCAGACGGTAGCGAATACCGCTTAGGTCTGAACAGGCCTTAATGCGAAAAGACTTTTCCCCCAACCTAATATTTGACCTAGATATCATATATTCATTCTAGTGACGTGTTTGTTAAATCACAGTTACTAACACGATTACGAATTTATGTAATATCTGTAATTGTTATTCCATCAGTTTACCTAAGTATACGTCTAGTGCGTATCTTCACCGTACATACAATTATCGCATTGAACTACACACACAAAACAATATACTGCGATGCAGTCTTATCGGACACCCTTTGACCCGTCTGTGTGGAAACTAGTTATAACTACCCGTGTTCAACCGCTTGCTCGTTGTTTCGATAGTTCTGATACTGGTTGTAGTTTAATAATTATGAAATAAAATTAATAAACAATATTTAATAGTCCGTTGTGGTGTTATACAGAAGCCAATCTTAAGAGTCATGTTTTACCAATGGAAAAAGATATTAAACATCATTGATAATGTGACAACCAATTTTGCACCAACGTGCTTGTCCCTAAGAAGCACATAGAGTGAGATAGATGAAACAGCTTAGAAACGTCGACGCAGTGGAAACGGTGCGGCGGCGTTTAGCCACGTATCAACAAAGCGAATCTTTTTATTAATACAATACTACCATTCTGTTTTTCGTGCATGTATTTTAAAACTAATTAATACCAACCCCATTTATATAATAAAATTGTAAGTGACGGTAGTGAAGATCAACGTTCTTTCAGCGAATGTCCTTTAAAACCTAGATATCTATAATTATAATATTATTAATAATTGAGTGCGGGTTGGTAGACATTGTGGGGAACTGTAGATTCTCTAAGCCATGCAGGTTACCTCACAGTGTTCTCCTTCACCGTTATCAAGCAAAAGGCGTAGAAATAATTATTTCATTCATTCACTCCCTTGAAATAACATGTTTATGTGACGTTTTGTATGTACCTATATATTTGAAACCAGTTTGTATGTACCCAACTGGCGTACGTTGAACTCAATCAAACGCTTGTTAAATATCTTAATTATCTCCAATTAAATACGTTAGCAAGTAGTTCGACAACAATAAATGAGATCAGCTATTAACAAACAAATGTCTCTAAATTGTTAAAGACTAATTTTCCAGAAGAACCGTTTCCGTTGGTATAATGTTAGGTTCTTAAAATGAAATGATGACGTACCTTATTCATGTTATATCATAAAACTTGTTTACTAAACGAAAAAAGATAAAATTAAAAATTCTGCTTTTAAAATAAAACTAGTTAATCTAGATTTCATGCTAAGGGCCAAATGTGTTTCGCCCTAAGCCTAGAAATTTCTGACCGCCTTCATATGGTATGAATGAGGGTAGTCAGAAAAGCTGAAAATTATCTTAAAACCAAATTATAAATAGGTACCGTAAGTGTTATACGTGATGCTGGCAAACGCATGTGCTCCAAACTCCGTGAACCTTCTGCCTTCCCGCGCTTCTCTTGCTGCGAATTGTAGCACCGCAGCGGCGGAGACCCGCTCCTGCTGCGGCGTAGTGTCCTCCACCATGTTGGACAGTTTGACGAACGTCACCGAAAGATGGCGCTACACGCACACAACTTACTGGCTCTCACTTGTAGGTGGCGCTAGTTTCAGAATTTCACCAGAAGATGGCGTCAACTTCGAACGTAGTTTACGAATTCGAATACGAGATGGCGCCAGTAACGCAGTTTTTATCCACACTTCGGTGAGGTATCACAGCCAGATTTCTTTAGATTTTTTTGGAATATTTGAGTCACTGTCAGAAAATCCAGAAGTACATTAATGTGAACGTCCATACATTGCATTCGCTAATGATGTTGATGTGATATTTAGTCGCGCTTAGAAAGTGTTCTAGAGTCATGGTATACAACAGTTTAATTCACTTCACTGTCTGTCACTGCTTCACTATTATACAGTCACACAATGTGATATATCATTTTCTCGAATTATTTGTCGTCATTTTTATTCACATTTATTTTGTCACTTGCGAATTTGAATTATATTTACCACTTTTTATTCTTCTTTTCAAGGTGAGTCTTTATTATGCTTTTATACACAGTAATTAATTGATTAGGATAAGATAAGCTGTTGAAAAACAGACGTACATGATAGTCACCAATCGAAACTATGTAGACTTAACTTTAGAATACCAAAGCAAATTCGTATCTTCTTTCCTAACTTCATAATAAGTATGGCTTCATCTATGTGAAAAGCGGCGACAGAAAATTAACCTGACACAACAATGTGCTTGTATAACGTATTCAAAACCTCTTGAAGATCACAAAACAGAGCAGTAAAACTATTGGGATATTTGGGAATGCATACCCTGAATATCCCGATAGATTCCTCCAAAATAAAAGACAAAGAGAAATCTGAGCCTTCCTACAATGATCCAAGGCATCTATCGATGGCAAAATAAAGTACCTATCCGAAAATCTTGACTTACCACGAGTATGAGCAGTAAAACTAGCGGAATATGGATTTCTCTACCACAAAATACTGAAGAGATAGGAGCATACCCAAGGCGATCGAAAGCATATCTAATTTCAGAAGATAATAAAGTATGTTGACGAAACATATAAAAGAGCAGAAAAACTAGCCGAACAGGGATCTCACATACGAACACGAAAGATTGAAAAGATATCGGAACACCCCCTTCACTGATCCAAAGCATCTTCGAATTGGAAATCACACTCTTACACGGGTGATATGCTTATGATTTACTTGGCATGAGGCAATCAATTCTCCTAATTATATTTGTTCAAAATACAGTTTCAATCTAATGTCAGTGTCATACTCATGCCAAAAATGGTATTCTCCTAAATCAACTGATATTTGAATGCAATTTGAATGTTATTGGAATTTTATCGTGACTAGATCGTAATTTGAACAATGTGTCAACGTCGAACTATAGAATTCAAATTAGACGATATGACATTGAAAATGCAGAATACCGATTGTGAGTCAATTCAAAATATAATCTAGTATCGTTCAAAATATAATTTCAATGTGTTATATAAATTACGAGAATTGGTCTTCAGAGTGCTCCCGTGCCTTGGAGGCCCACTCCGCCACTAGTGTTAGCCACAAAAAAAAAAATAATTAGCTACTATTGACAGGTATTCGTCACCTGATCACGCCTACCTCGATAAGTATCTAAAATTCACGACATCTCCTGGAAGCTATTTATCTCTCTGTGAGGAAAATAACAAACTTGAACTATATACCTACTGATATGAATTTGCAAATAAAGCGCTAAAGTGTTTTATTTAGATAATGCCTTACGTCATACTTGGTAATCGTCTGTGATATAATAATGCTTCGTATTGTCATGTTTTATATACGTTTAAGATACGCATCAAAGTATCGTCGTATAGGTAGGAGTAAATTGAAGATATGGTCGGCAAAACTGTGACTGCTTGAAGATTGGATTCTAGTAGCTGTTGGACAACTTGAAATATTAGAAATTACGAACACAGCATAGGCAGCATAGGGTTCATCATCATCATCATCAGCCTGCCATAGTCCACTGCTGGATGTAGGCCTCTCCAATGGCATGCCAATGAGCCCGATTTTCGGCTTTAATGTTATTTATTGCCTATTATTGGGCACACTAAGTTTGTCTTTGTTATATCGCGATAGTAACACCTAGTTGCAGGTGTCCCTTCGTTCAAAGATGAGTTTGAAGCCTTTATTATGGGAGGTTCTCCCGATTTCTCACGATAGATTTTAAGCATGGGTCGTTCCACCAAAACCAATATACTGACATTTTTATCACGTGTAGACAGTTTGATTAACAATATAATAAAATAGTAGTATAAATCGCAAATATTTGCACATAATATAAACGATACACGTACGTCAAGACATTTAGCACGTTTTCACAGGGACAGTACTGTGTATTGGTTACGTGTTAGCATGGTCTAACTTTAGATAGAATATACAAGGTGTAGAGTAAGAACAGTAGTAAGAAAAAAAGTTCATTACGATATCATAGTTCAATACGATTTTTACATTTCAATAAATTTAACCTTTCGACGACCGAGGACATGAATTCATGTCCTACAAAAAAGTCCCCTTGTTTACCGAGGACATGAATTCATGTCCAGATTCCGTGCTTCAATCTATGACGTTTTTTACACTGGCCT
This sequence comes from Euclidia mi, assembly GCA_944739405.2. Classification (NCBI taxonomy): domain Eukaryota; kingdom Metazoa; phylum Arthropoda; class Insecta; order Lepidoptera; family Erebidae; genus Euclidia; species Euclidia mi. The sequence goes on from OX123208.2 coordinate 9,584,451, forward strand.
AGTACTTTTTATCAATTATTTCAAATGGCATTGCATTTTTACGAATCATAGACAGCTATGAAACCTTCTTCTGATCCAATTTGATGTCAAATTAAAAAGTAAAAGGACATTTCATTTCAATGCGCGCGGAACTGTGAATTTTAGCAAATGTTTGCTATTGAAAAGGGGGAATTATTATAATGGATACATGCATATTTTTAGTTTTAATTGGAAAACCCATATTATACAGAATATAAAAATACAAAAATAAACAAAAAAATATTTTATTTTTGATTATAATACGCTACAATTGTCGATAGAACCGGTATTCTAAGATGCGCTCAAAACAGAGAGCTATACAAAACTAAATATACACTCAAATGTTATTATTATAATTTTTTAATATTGGCTATATAAGTGGATTTCAAGAAATTATAACTCAAACTCTTGAAAACATAAACAAAGACCTCTCAGAGCGATAACATTCAATGTCTAGTACCGCGCGCGCGATGATGTCGTACGGCGCGGTCGTATAGCCAAATTGACGTTTTAGAGGGCGCGGTACTTGAAAGGTTAATGTAAAAATACGAAAAGCCAAATTACATGATAAACTCCATCCGTGTGGTTTCAGAATACAAATGTCACTACCTATTTCATTCAGTGAGTGTCCTGATAAAGCGCCTAATGAAAATACACGAAGCAAAGATTATCTTTGGAAAGAGATTGAAAACTAAACATCAAAATCTATTGGCGATGCTAAGATTCTAACTAGCGACTCTAGCGACGAATTTGGAAGTTGTCCGGGTACGACACTTTTGATAGCTCAATATAATACAATTACCACTATAACCTGGAAGCAAAGTTGTATTGAAAGCTGTCAAAAGTGTCGTACCCGGAAAACTTCCAAATTCGCCGCTAGAGGCGCACGGATCATATTTGCATCGTCAATACCAACCCGTCTGGCCACGTGGTACAACGAGACAAATCCTATTTAATCACAATGTTATAGTGACAGAAACGGAGGCCTCTGTCCAGCAGTGGACTGCGAAAAGCTGTATGATGATGACATCCAAACTACACGCTGTATAACTTACTCGTGTGGTCAATAAATATTTAAAAAAATATGTGTATAGATACATGTTTTTTTGTAAATGGTCAAAAATAGCTCTCATGATGATAATTGGTGACAAACTGGGGGCGGGACCGATCATGAACCAAAGCTATTTCCGTGAGTCTGTGGCTGTGGGACGTCGGACGACACCGAAGAAGTTTAGGAGATCCTCATGATATCTTTGACAAAGAAATTAGGACTGTATGGAGCGTTGAAGAGCACCGTAGAAAAGTACCGCTATCTTTCTAAGACATGTTTGGCAAAATATCAAGGTTGTTTAGAGCATAGAAGGTTATGGTGGATCGTATCTTCCTATAGCATTCTGCTAATGAAACCAAGTCTCGACTGATCATATCCAACGAAAACTGGAATGGATGAAGCGTTGAAGGACACTAAGGAGTTCTGTAAATGGTTTTTTTTATAGCCTCACGCCTGTATCCCCAAAGGGGTAGGCAAAGGTGTAATATTACACCCACATTTCGCCATGAGTTTTTGGGTCCCACGTAATAGGGGGCGAGCCTATTGCCGCACCGGGCACATTACCAGACTCCGTGCTGCTACTGAGAATTTCCTAAAGGAAAAACCCAATAACACTTTGCCCGACCCGGGAATCGAACCCGAGAACTCCCTATCCCACGCGCACATTTATGCCGCGAGACCAACGAGGCAGTCCCGCGAGACCAACGAGGCAGTCTCGAGTTCTGTAAATGGTATCTTCCTATAACGTCTTCGCCAATAAAATCCAGGGCTACATGAAATGTCGAAGGACACCTTAGGAATTTAGTGAGCAGTATCTATGATACCTGTGGACAAAGAAACAAGAACTGTATGAAGTGAAGGACAGTTTAAAAATTGTTTGGTTTTGCACTTCTATGTTTTGATTGATGCTAATAGGAGCATGTACCTTGTCATATCTATTGCCTATCATTATTATCATCGTGTCAGCCGAAAGACGTCCACTTTTTTTTATTCATTTATTGCATAACTGTGTACATACAAGGTGTTAGTGTATACAATATAATATTATAGTTCCAACAGTTTACCCGATTCGGATGTGCAACTTGTATTTATCAATAGTTAAGTTAAGTAACAAATAGAAAATAATAATAATAATTAACATAACATCACATGATTTTTCTCAAAATACTCGCGCAGATTGTAAAATACATTTTGAGTTAGCCATTTCTTTAGTTGGGTTTTGAACAATTTCCCATGCAATTCTTTAACACATTGACTGCTGGCCTAAGATTCGTAGACGGCCTTTTGCTATGCGGCCAGTACGCACATCCTGCGTGTATCCGCACCCGCAGAGCGTGCCCAGCCTCTCGTGCTTAACGACACGCAACGCGTGTGCAGGTCGAGCGTGTGTCTGTGCTGACGCGACACGCGACGTACGAGTTGCTATACAAAAAAACACACATGAGTGGTCGTCAGCACATGTGTAGTATGGGTATGATTCACGCGTCACGTGTTTCGGCAGCACGCTTGTATATTTTTTCCCTAAACACGACTATTGTGGGCTAGCCGCATCGCAGGATCCGACACTTGGGACACACCATATACGTTTCCAGCAGTCAATGTGTTAATAGCTACTGGTAGATGATTAAATACTCTTATAGCAGTAATATAAGTGCTCTTGTAATACACTGTGTTTCTAATAACGGGTAAATTAATGTTATATTTATATTTGTTACGAATATTTATTTTTGTATTACTCTTAAAATCGAAGTATTCCATATTACCTCTTACAAACAAACACAATTCCAATATATATATCGCAGTTAAGGACGCGTTTACAAAATTAGTAGGTACAAAATCGCGTCACTACAGCGACACGGCGGCAACAGTACGTACTACGTACGGTAATTTGCGGAAATGTAGTTCAACTAAATAACTTTGAGACTTAGAATTTTTTGTGATATGTATCTATGTGTTATAGGCCTGGCTGTGCAAATTACGTACAAATAAGTTTCTTATTTTTATATACCTAAATGGACATTATTACTTTATTTTTTCCATTATGTTGATTCAGGATATATTTCGGTATTTAGATATTATTTTGTTTCTTGCGTTGAAATCTGGTAAGATTATGTGGACTGATGGTATACCATCCCATTCAAGTGTTACGACTGGAACTCATAAAAGAGTAGACCTAGTTATGCCAGGTTGGAGCTCATTTTATTTGTTTTAGTGAGACCCTACCACTGGTACTAGTGAAGTAACCTTCCAAGGTTATTCGATGAGTCTTACTGGTACTCTTATGTGAGTAGAGCTAGGCATGCCGAGTTTGGGCTCATTTTGTTTGTACATAAAAGACCCTACCACTGGAACTTATGAAGTAACCTTCCAGGAATATTCAATGACTCTTGCTGGTTCTTATATGTGAGTAGAGCTAGGCATGCCGAGTTTGGGCTCATTTTGTTTGTACATAAGAGACCCTACCACTGGAACTTATGAAGTAACCTTCCAGGGTTATTCAATGACTCTTGCTGGTACTCATGTGTGAGTAGAGCTAGGCATGCCGAGCTTGGGCTCATTTTGTTTGTACATAAAAGACCCTACCACTGGAACTTATGAAGTAACCTTCCAGGGTTATTCGATGACTCTTGCTGGTTCTTATATGTGAGTAGAGCTAGGCATGCCGAGTTTGGGCTCATTTTGTTTGTACATAAGAGACCCAACCACTGCAACTTATGAAGTAACCTTCCAGGGTTATTCAATGACACTTGCTGGTACTCATATGTGAGTAGAGCTAGGCATGCCGAGTTAAGGCTCATTTTGTTTATACATAAGAGACCCTACCACTGAAACTTATGAAGTAAACTTCCAGGGTTATTAGATGACACTTGCTGGTACTCATATGTGAGTAGAGCTCGGCATGCCGAGTTTGGGCTCATTTTGTTTGTACATGAGAGACCCAACCACTGCAACTTATGAAGTAACCTTTCAGGGTTATTTAATGACTCTTGCTGGTTCTCATATGTGAGTAGAGCTAGGCATGCCGAGTTTGGGCTTATTTTGTTTGTACATAAGTGACCCTACCACTGGAACTTATGAAGTAACCTTCCAGGGTTATTCGATGACTCTTGCTGGTACTCATATGGAAGTAAAGCTAGGCATACCGAGTTTGGGCTCATTTTGTTTGTACATAAGAGACTCTACCACTGGAACTTATGAAGTAACCTTCCAGGGTTATTCGATCACTCTTGCTGGTACTCATATGTGATTAGAGCTAGGCATACCGAGTTTGGGCTCATTTTGTATGAACATCAGAGACCCTACCACTGGAACATACCTAGCTCTACTCACATATGAGTACCACTAAGAGTCTTCGAATAAACCTGAAAAACCTGAAAGGTTACTTCATAACTTCCAGTGGTAGGATCTCTTATGTACAAACAAAATGAGCCCAAACTCGGCATGCCTAGCTTTACTTCCATATGAGTACCACCAAGAGTCATCGAATAACCCTGGAAGGTTACTTCATGAGTTCCAGTGGTAGGGTCAATTATGTACAAACAAAATGAGCCCAAACTCGGCATGCCTAGCTCTACTCACATATGAGAACCAGCAAGAGTCATTGAATAACCCTGAAAGGTTACTTCATAAGTTGCAGTGGTTGGGTTTCTTATGTACAAACAAAATGAGCCCAAACTCGGCATGCCTAGCTCTACTCACATATAAGAACCAGCAATAGTCATCGAATAACCCTGGAAGGTTACTTCATAAGTTGCAGTGGTTGAGTCTCTTGTGTACAAACAAAATGAGCCCAAACTCGGCATGCCTAGCTCTACTCACATATGAGTACCAGCAAGAGTCATCGAATAACCCTGGAAGGTTACTTCATAAGTTCCAGTGGTAGGGTCACTTATGTACAAACAAAATGAACCCAAACTCGGCATGCCTAGCTCTACTGACATATGAGTACCAGTAAGAGTAATTAAATAACCCTGGAAGGTTACATCATAAAATGCAGTGGTAGGGTCTCTTATGTTCAAACAAAATGAGCCCAAACTCGGTATGCCTAGCTCTACTCACACATGAGTAGCAGCAAGAGTCATTGAATGACCATGGAAGGTTACTTCATAACTTCCAGTGGTAGGGTCTCTTATGTACAAACAAAATGAGCCCAAACTCGGCATGCCTAGCTCTACTCACACATGAGTACCAGCAAGAGTCATTGAATAACCCTGGAAGGTTACCTCATAAGTTCCAGTGGTAGGGTCTCTTATGTACAAACAAAATGAGCCCAAACTCGGCATGCCTAGCTCTACTCACACATAAGTACCAGCAAGAGTTATTGAATAACCCTGGAAGGTTACTTCACTAGTACCAGTGGTAGGGTCTTTTATGTACAAACAAAATGAGCCCAAACTCGGCATGCCTAGCTCTACTCACATAAGAGTACCAGCAAGAGTCATCGAACAACCCTGGAAGGTTACTTCATAAGTTCCAGTGGTAGGGTCACTTATGTACAAACAAAATGAACCCAAACTCGGCATGCCTAGCTCTACTGACATATGAGTACCAGTAAGAGTAATTGAATAACCCTGGAAGGTTACTTCATAAAATGCAGTGGTAGGGTTTCTTATGTACAAACAAAATGAGCCCAAACTCGGCATGCCTAGCTCTACTCACATATAAGAACCAGCAATAGTCATCGAATAACCCTGGAAGGTTACTTCATAAGTTGCAGTGGTTGAGTCTCTTGTGTACAAACAAAATGAGCCCAAACTCGGAATGCCTAGCTCTACTCACATATGAGTACCAGCAAGAGTCATCGCATAACCCTGGAAGGTTACTTCATAAGTTCCAGTGGTAGGGTCACTTATGTACAAACAAAATGAACCCAAACTCGGCATGCCTAGCTCTACTGACATATGAGTACCAGTAAGAGTAATTAAATAACCCTGGAAGGTTACATCATAAAATGCAGTGGTAGGGTCTCTTATGTTCAAACAAAATGAGCCCAAACTCGGTATGCCTAGCTCTACTCACACATGAGTAGCAGCAAGAGTCATTGAATGACCATGGAAGGTTACTTCATAACTTCCAGTGGTAGGGTCTCTTATGTACAAACAAAATGAGCCCAAACTCGGCATGCCTAGCTCTACTCACACATGAGTACCAGCAAGAGTCATTGAATAACCCTGGAAGGTTACCTCATAAGTTCCAGTGGTAGGGTCTCTTATGTACAAACAAAATGAGCCCAAACTCGGCATGCCTAGCTCTACTCACACATAAGTACCAGCAAGAGTTATTGAATAACCCTGGAAGGTTACTTCACTAGTACCAGTGGTAGGGTCTTTTATGTACAAACAAAATGAGCCCAAACTCGGCATGCCTAGCTCTACTCACATAAGAGTACCAGTAAGACTCATCGAATAACCCTGGAAGGTTACTTCATAAGTTCTAGTGGTAGGGTCTTTTATGTACAAACAAAATGAGCCCAAACTCGGCATGCCTAGCTCTACTGACATATGAGTACCAGTAAAAGTCATTGAATAACCTTGGAAGGTTACATCATAAAATGCAGTGGTAAGGGTCTCTTATGTACAAACAAAATGAGCCCAAACTCGGCATGCCTAGCTCTACTCACATATGAGTACCAGCAAGAGTCATCGAACAACCCTGGAAGGTTACTTCATAAGTTCCAGTGGTAGGGTCACTTATGTACAAACAAAATGAACCCAAACTCGGCATGCCTAGCTCTACTGACATATGAGTACCAGTAAGAGTAATTGAATAACCCTGGAAGGTTACTTCATAAAATGCAGTGGTAGGGTTTCTTATGTACAAACAAAATGAGCCCAAACTCGGCATGCCTAGCTCTACTCACATATAAGAACCAGCAATAGTCATCGAATAACCCTGGAAGGTTACTTCATAAGTTGCAGTGGTTGAGTCTCTTGTGTACAAACAAAATGAGCCCAAACTCGGCATGCCTAGCTCTACTCACATATGAGTACCAGCAAGAGTCATCGAATAACCCTGGAAGGTTACTTCATAAGTTCCAGTGGTAGGGTCACTTATGTACAAACAAAATGAACCCAAACTCGGCATGCCTAGCTCTACTGACATATGAGTACCAGTAAGAGTCATTAAATAACCCTGGAAGGTTACATCATAAAATGCAGTGGTAGGGTCTCTTATGTTCAAACAAAATGAGCCCAAACTCGGTATGCCTAGCTCTACTCACACATGAGTAGCAGCAAGAGTCATTGAATGACCATGGAAGGTTACTTCATAACTTCCAGTGGTAGGGTCTCTTATGTACAAACAAAATGAGCCCAAACTCGGCATGCCTAGCTCTACTCACACATGAGTACCACCAAGAGTCATCGAATAACCCTGGAAGGTTACTTCATGAGTTCCAGTGGTAGGGTCAATTATGTACAAACAAAATGAGCCCAAACTCGGCATGCCTAGCTCTGCTCACATATGAGAACCAGCAAGAGTCATTGAATAACCCTGAAAGGTTACTTCATAAGTTGCAGTGGTTGGGTTTCTTATGTACAAACAAAATGAGCCCAAACTCGGCATGCCTAGCTCTACTCACATATAAGAACCAGCAATAGTCATCGAATAACCCTGGAAGGTTACTTCATAAGTTCCAGTGGTAGGGTCACTTATGTACAAACAAAATGAACCCAAACTCGGCATGCCTAGCTCTACTGACATATGAGTACCAGTAAGAGTCATTAAATAACCCTGGAAGGTTACATCATAAAATGGAGTGGTAGGGTCTCTTATGTTCAAACAAAATGAGCCCAAACTCGGTATGCCTAGCTCTACTCACACATGAGTAGCAGCAAGAGTCATTGAATGACCATGGAAGGTTACTTCATAACTTCCAGTGGTAGGGTCTCTTATGTACAAACAAAATGAGCCCAAACTCGGCATGCCTAGCTCTACTCACACATGAGTACCAGCAAGAGTTATTGAATAACCCTGGAAGGTTACTTCACTAGTACCAGTGGTAGGGTCTTTTATGTACAAACAAAATGAGCCCAAACTCGGCATGCCTAGCTCTACTCACATAAGAGTACCAGTAAGACTCATCGAATAACCCTGGAAGGTTACTTCATAAGTTCTAGTGGTAGGGTCTTTTATGTACAAACAAAATGAGCCCAAACTCGGCATGCCTAGCTCTACTGACATATGAGTACCAGTAAGAGTCATTGAATAACCTTGGAAGGTTACATCATAAAATGCAGTGGTAGGGTCTCTTATGTACAAACAAAATGAGCCCAAACTCGGCATGCCTAGCTCTACTCACATATGAGTACCAGCAAGAGTCATCGAACAACCCTGGAAGGTTACTTCATAAGTTCCAGTGGTAGGGTCACTTATGTACAAACAAAATGAGCCCAAACTCGGCATGCCTAGCTCTACTCACATATGAGTACCAGCAAGAGTCATCGAATAACCCTGGAAGGTTACTTCATAAGTTCCAGTGGTAGGGTCACTTATGTACAAACAAAATGAACCCAAACTCGGCATGCCTAGCTCTACTGACATATGAGTACCAGTAAGAGTCATTAAATAACCCTGGAAGGTTACATCATAAAATGGAGTGGTAGGGTCTCTTATGTTCAAACAAAATGAGCCCAAACTCGGTATGCCTAGCTCTACTCACACATGAGTAGCAGCAAGAGTCATCGAATAACCCTGGAAGGTTACTTCATAAGTTCCAGTGGTAGGGTCACTTATGTACAAACAAAATGAACCCAAACTCGGCATGCCTAGCTCTACTGACATATGAGTACCAGTAAGAGTCATTAAATAACCCTGGAAGGTTACATCATAAAATGGAGTGGTAGGGTCTCTTATGTTCAAACAAAATGAGCCCAAACTCGGTATGCCTAGCTCTACTCACACATGAGTAGCAGCAAGAGTCATTGAATGACCATGGAAGGTTACTTCATAACTTCCAGTGGTAGGGTCTCTTATGTACAAACAAAATGAGCCCAAACTCGGCATGCCTAGCTCTACTCACACATGAGTACCAGCAAGAGTCATTGAATAACCCTGGAAGGTTACCTCATAAGTTCCAGTGGTAGGGTCTTTTATGTACAAACAAAATGAGCCCAAACTCGGCATGCCTAGCTCTACTCACACATGAGTACCAGCAAGAGTTATTGAATAACCCTGGAAGGTTACTTCATAAGTTCCAGTGGTAGGGTCTCTTATGTACAAACAAAATAAGCCCAAACTCGGCATGCCTAGCTCTACTCACATATGAGTACCAGCACGACTCATCGAATAACCTTGGAAGGTTACTTCACTAGTACCAGTGGTAGGGTCTCACCAAAACAAATAAAATGAGCCCCAACCTGGAATAACTAGGTCTACTCTTTTATGAGTTCCAGTCGCAACACTTGAACGGGATGGTATACCATCAGTCCAGATAATCTTACCAGATTTCAACGCAAGATACAAAATAATATCTAAATACCGAAATATATCCTGACTCAACATAACGGAGAAAATAAAGTAATAATGTCCATTTATACAAAAGAAATTTACTTGTACGTAATTCGCACAGAATACGAGAAGTATCAAATTGATTTTAGCGAATATTTTGTATTCGTATATTGCTTTTTTCGTCTTCGGGCTGTAGCGACAAGCGACATAGAGTCCACTCCCGACGGCGCTCAAGCGCAGACTGAGATCTCATTGCAGAATTTGGATATATAAATCAAGAAAGTGGCTAAATAAAACGAACCTTATTGCCACATATTAAGACACACGTATGCGAGCAAAATAGAAGAAAAATGTAAGATGATTTTTTGCTTTTTTTGAGTCAATTTACAATATTTTGAAAAAAAAAATCAAATTGTTTTTGAGTTGACTATATTTACTACCCTATTCTATCTTTGAAAATCTAAATAAATGTAAAAATAGAGAGAAAATTGTACCCAAAAATAGCAGTATATGCCTATTTTTGATTTAAGAGGCCGTTTCGAATCGATTTTACATTAATATTAATTAAATATTTTTTATTTATTTTCAAATTGATTTATAGATAAAAAAGTAATCAATTTATCGTAATCATTAGTTTTATTAGTTATTATCTAAAATTGTCGTAAAATGTACCGGAAATATGTGGTTTTTTGATACAAGCGTAAACGCGTCCTTTTCTTTTCTTTAAATATGTTTCTCAGGGTATCAGTACTACACATGTTGTAAATCGTTCTTAGGGCCTGTTCACGAGATCAGTCTAAGCGGCGAGCGTCGCGGCAGGCGGCGCGGCAGAGCGTCGTGCACGCCACGACCCTACAGCAGCGGTAAACGCAGCGGCAAATGTGGACGTATTTGGGCCGACGAAGTTACCCATAAATATGGCGATAACCAAAATATCTTTGTGTAACTATACGGTATACCTACATAATTGTCGACATTGGATCTTCATTTCTTACAAGTATTTTATATCAAAGGAATAATGCATATTCCTGCATATACCTACACAACGTAGATTACGTTCAGTAGGTAGGTAAACCACCTTTTAAATTTCATAGTAGCTGTGTCTGTACCTAAATAGGTACATATTATGTACATTACACAATGTTTTAATGTTTGCGATTTATATTAAAACCTACCATTATATTCTGTAAAACATTGTTTCATTACATCTCGCAACGTTTTATTAACATTTTTGTATTTATACAGCGGATGTGTTGCTATCCATACACGCGACCGTTTTAAAATTTCGACTTTAAATGTCTCCGTATTCATTACCGCCACAAAATATTTAACAAATAGTTTAACCGCCTAGTTCGTCCCTCGCGTAACGCTGTCTGTGCCGCTCGGAGTCGTGGCGTCGGACTCGGTCGCAGTACATTTGTTCCCGCCGCTCGCCGCACCGCCCGCCGCGCCGCCCGCCGCGCAGCCATTCGCGCCAAAAAAAACGCGCGCGTTATCGCTGTGCGCGGCGGCTCGTGGCGTACTTCGAACGTTTTCATACATTTGATCTTACCGCTCGCCGCCCCGCGCTAAGCCGCCGCTCAGAGCGGCAAGGTCGTGACAGGGCCGTTAAGCATCTTTTTTGTAAAATGAATGTGGATTGCACATCTGTCGCGTTTCCCCAGTAGATAACACCATATGTCAAAAGTGGATATACATTACCAAAATATGCATTTTTAGCAGTGCTAAGGTTAGTGGTTTCCCTTAAAATAGATAATGCATAACATGCACTTCATATTTTTTTATTGATTTTTTCTATATGTGCCTTCCAGTTGAGGTGTTGATCTATCGTTACTCCTAGAAAATTTGTTGCATTGACTTCTTCAATTACTGTATTGGACATCGATACTTTTAGTTGAACAGGCTTACTTTGGTAGTTCCTGAATTGCACTAATTATGTTTTTCCTAAGTTTACATCTAAGTTTCTACTCTTCAACCATTCAGTTACTGTTCTTAATGTCGTGTTTATGTTGTTTTCATAATCATGAACAGACTTGTAACCACTTGATATAAAAATAGTTACGTCATCTGCGTACATAACACATAGGTGGTCAATAATGTTAGGGAGCTCATTAATATAAATAAGAAACATCAAAGGTCATGCTTCTGGACATGGGCCTCCCACAGAGCGTATATTCCGTGATACCAAGAAGATCGTCGGTCCACCACGATTTAATATAATTATTCTCACACCTCAATAAGAATAAGGGTGCATAGGGTTCCACCAAGAACTCAGGGTTTCAAGCCAACCTCTCCTGCAAGTGGTGCACCTGCCGATCAACGGACGAGGCTCTGGCAAACAAAATATCCCGATAAGCGGCAATAGGCTCGCCACCCAAAACACTGGCGCAAAGTGGGCGTTTAATATGCCTCTGCCTACCCCTTCGGGGAAACAGGCGTGAGTCTATGTATGTATGTACCTCAATAAGAAGCACAGACAAGGACTATTAGACAGAGACAGACAACACGCCGATTACTATATCAGCGCTAACCTATAAATTACAAAACCGCGTCGGATCCAGTATGGCCGCCTTACGGTCAGAGGTCAGACAATATCTGACTTACAAGTCTCCCAACCAAGTATTTCAGAAATGACACGCGCTGAGGTTAAAAGTCGCTATAATGAGCGCTGGTATCTACTTTTGCCTAACTGCTGAAAGGAGGGTAATGATACTGGGCACGTTACATCGGTTGACCTAAATCGAGAATGTAAATCATTTACAATCAAGTTTGGGGTGAAGAAGTTAAAGAGATACCTAGCATTTATTATTAAAAATAAAACGCATAAAAGTAATCATAATAAATAAGTAAATCAACTGACTGATTTAGGTCGCGGCATGTATTTTGAAGGTTTTTTTTTTATAGTAATAGGCGGCAAACGAGCAGACAGATCGCCTGATGGTAAGCAATTACTGCTGCCCATGGACAAAAGCAACACCACAGAAGTCACAAGTGCGTTGCCGCCCCTTGGGGTTGAGAAAAGAGATAGGATGAGAAGGCTTCCGTTAGTCTCACTCACCGAACGAAACGCAACAGTTTAAGTACTGTTACTTTACGTCGATTTTCTGTGAGAGGGTAGTACTTCCCCGGTCGAGTCGGCCCATTCATGCTGAAATCAGCAAGGCTCTACTACCTACTAAAACTACTACGTTTCTCTTACATGCAATACAAAAGCTGTATTTTATGCCGATTCCTCTCACATACCATTCTCTTTCTTTTCTCCCTGCTTCAAGAGTGAAAGTATGTAACATAACTAAAACTTTTTTGATTGGGATGGCAACTACAAGAATATTTTTCAAAACCCATATCGTGTCCAAGACCCAAGCGCGTTCAAAGAATAAGCCACAGGTACTCGTGAGAGTTCGAGGTTCTCTAAACCGAAAATCGCTCCATAACACCTTTTTAAGTGTCCCTAGAACTGAACATTATAATTTATAATGCATTGGTCGAAGAAACATTTCCACTAAGTATAATTTTGCCTGACCGCGTTGTTATATTTTTTTTAGATCCAAGCGAGGTTTTGAATTCAGTGGTGTTGGTGGGTCCAGAATTTTGTTTTAGAGGAGTAGGATGCTCATTTTGGTTAGGGGAAGGCAGATTGACCAGAGCGAGGGTATATTTTATCGAGAGAAACACTAAAATTTATTTATAGTTCTTGAAGTGGCCTGCGCACTCCTTGGGCCTCACACTGGATCCGCCGATCCGTCACGAAACTATGCCTCAAACTGGAGATGAAAAAATTAATAGAAAAACAAAGATAGGAATCCGCTGATATTGAAAATACCTGTTACAACCGGACACTACAAAAATAACCATCACAGGATTTATGATCATCTATTACGTTTGTATATACGAAAACACAATAAATCACAAGACATTCTAAACCATTAGACAACAAGACGAAAACCACGTTTATGATAACGATAACAGTGCTAATAGCTTTATTGTAATTAACTGTTACTTTGTATGCTATTTAGTTTGGGTAGCAACACTATGTTTATAGAGAGGCTCGTCTAATCATACTTGTGTTCGACACAGAGAGAGATGTATGTAAGCATTTATAATATGATTGGGGCTCTATTGTACTACAATCATTGAGATTATCGCGTTGCCCCATGCTTTGAAAAGCACGTTAAGCTGTTGGTCCCAGCTGTTATGAAGATCTATGACATTCGATATAGGAAGTAAGTTCCTCAGAATAAACTAGTCTAAATCATGTAATAACGCTACCCGTTTGGGTTCCGGAAGTCAGAGAGGCAGTCGCTCTGTAGAAAAGCTTTAAGCTAAATCCGGTTATACTAGAAAGCGGATCCCGGTTTGTACCTAGCATAACGCTATGACGATGACTTGAGCTTATGGCGATATTTTATTATTTTCTTTGCTTGACGATAAGCCACTACAACAAAATCTACTCTATTTTATATAACTTCTCTCTCTATCTCTCTTTCTCATAACACATTTTGGTATCTTATGTTTTTGGTTGTTTTGTCGTTGATAAAGGCATTTGATTTCTATATAGATAAGGTCGAGATTCTGACTATCGAATGTTTTCATAATTTATCTTATTTCTATGGCGCAAGCATATGCGAAACGTGTGCATTTTTACAAAGTCGTCCGAAAACAAAGAGTAGGTATTTGATAGTGCAACCTTATATCAATGTAGATAAGGCTGATATTACAATAATCGAAGATCTATAAAATTTATGTTTTCTCGATAGCGCGAATATGGGTGTAATGCCTGTTTTGCATTTTAAAGTTGCAAGAGTTCTAAAACGGAACCATTCTCTTACAAAGGCGGTGACGCCTAAAAAGCTTCATAAAAATTATCGTGTGTTCAAGAGTATAAAACTGAACCGTGAAGTCACGAATCAGGATTCCACAATGGCTTACAAAAGACCCTTAGCTGAAGAAAAAACTCCCGTCACGCCCGAAAAGTAAAATAAATCCCTTGAGAAGCTGTGTGTGTCTCTGACGAACTCAAAGTAAAACCAGCAGTTTGCAGATGAATTTGCACCATAACGGCAGACAATAGGTATATATATGATATTCTACCACATTTACACAACACCATCTCGTCCCAAATTAAGCAGAGCTTGTACTATGGGTACTAGACAATTGATAAACATACATATTATACTTTTTTTGTAAATACATACACATTATACATAGAAATACCCAGACCAAGACAAACATGTTCATGCACACAAATGTTTGACTTGAGCGGGAATCGAATCCGCGACCTTCGGCGTAGCAGTCGCTTACAATCCCGCTGCGCCAAACGGTCGTCAACAAACGACTTTGTTTCGTTTATTTCTAGTGACAGAACTTTCGAAAGAGTTGTTTGTTTCTAGTGACGATTCATTGGAAAGAGTTGGGTCTTCTTGGTTCCAGACGCGTTTCTATCCAGCATCCAAAAAGCAGCTTTCCGATTGCCTAAAGCCGGGTACTCACTAGCGAGCTGTAACTGTAACTGTTGCATATACTGTAACCAAAAAACATAGTGTGTACGTTGTTCGCAAACCTGCTACGAGCGGTACGCGTGCGGTTTGCAGCGAGCCGATGTTTACAACGTACTCATTTCTGATCGCGTAACGTTGCACGTAACTGTAACCGTTACTGTTAGCAAAAACATAGTGTGTACGTGGTTCGCAAACCTGTTGCGAGCGGTACGCGTGCGGTTTGCAGCGAGCCGATGTTTACAACGTACTCATTTCTGAATGCGTAACGTTGCACGTAACTGTAACCGTTACTGTTACCAAAAACATAGTGTGTACGTGGTTCGCAAACCTGCGACGAGCGACTCGCAGCGAGCCGACGATTGTCGATTTTTGCCGCGGATCAAAGGGCGCTCGCAGTGCGCTCGTGGACGTCATGAGGAGAGGTTGTTGCTAGACGCTGCGAACCTCGTTATTGTATCTGTTTGGTTACAGTTACAGCTCGCAAAATGAGTACGCTCGGTGAAAGCGTTCCGGCGACGTCGTGAGCCTTAATTGTAAAACGCGTACACACTAGAACCACGTTACTGTATCTGTTTGGTTACATTTACAGCTCGCAAAATGAGTACGCTCAGTGAAAGCGTTCTGGCATCGTCGTGAGCCGTAGTTGTAAAACGCGTACACACTAGAACCTCGTTACTGTATCACGCATGTTACAGTTACGGTTCCCTAGTGAGTACCCGGCTAAAGAGGAATTCGTTTCTGATTCGTGCATCGACCGGCCAATCAGGTATATTTTGGAGTGAAAAAATAAAGAAGAAATATTAGGACTTAAATTCCACTCTTCCCTGCCACTCAGGCAAAAGGAAAGCATGCGCAAGAGGTGGAACTCCACGAGCCCTAAGACTGCCTAAGAATAAGATACATGGACAGACCTTAAAAAAAAAAAAAAGTTTACATAGGCTAAACAAATTAAAATGGAACTGGGCGTGCCACGTTTGCCGTATGCCAGAACCATTATGGGCAGGAACAACCACAAGGTGAATGCCTAGTAGCAATAAACGGCAACGGGGAAGGCGCAGAAGGAGATGGCGGGATGAGTTGGACGCATATCAGAGTTTACTTAGAGAAGTAAACTAGCCTATGTAAACCTGCATAGTTTAGCTGTCGTGTTGAATGTAGTGTTCAGCTACATACAGTAAGGGTTTGGCGGGCTTGTCTCTGGTGCAGGACGGTTTAATCCAGGGAAAACTAGAAATAAGTTGTCTTTGGAAGACAACAGATGCTTTGGAGCGAGCTCGAGTTCCATAGCCAAGATCCCAGGATCTGTCCCTACGGCCTATATAGAGGTGTAACTAAATGACGCTGTTCAATGAAAAGTCTTTTACTTCTTCAACCAGTTCATCATATAGCCAGGGCCTAAAAACGTCCACTGCCAAACAAAGGCCTCCCGCAAGGCTCTCAACACAGACCGATGTAGTGCCAGCGTCCACTCGCGTCCCGCGATCTTATCAAGCAGGCCAATTCTCGTATTTTATATAGAAGCGGTATTCTGCTAACCAAGTCATTATCGTATAATTTGAAATAAATTAGTTCATCGTTGACACATATTTTGACACTTGTTTCAATTTACGTTACAACTTCATTCAAATATCAGAGGCCCTAGCCAAACGGCACTCGCTCCGATATCTACTTTCGCTAACGCTTGGTTGCCATGGCAACACAAGGAATTCCTTCTTCGTTGACCACGTGATATAACGAAGGCTTATGTCAGTTCCATACATTTTTGCACTTAGCGATTAGCGATATCGTTAATAGAATGCCATTTGGCTAAGGGGGCAGATAATTTAGAAGAATACGATTTTTGTGACGTAATATGACACTGATATTAGGTATATCAAAACTGTATTTTGACCAAATTTATTTAGAAGAATTGGGCCTAAGATCTTCGATCAACTAGTTGCTTGCAATCAAACGGCTATTTGAACCAAGCGACAAAACGAATTGTTGCTAAAAGACTTCTTTGTTTTCAGCTCCTTAACGTAATAGCGATAAATATAGACATGATAATATTACGCTAAATTATTCAATCGTGACTTCTCGTTTTATTTATCGTCCGACCAAATCCGATCAAAACATCTTGTTTTAATTATTTACATGACATTTTAGCATTGGGTGGAGATGAATTTCCAGTGTCTCGTTTACTTTGTATTTCACCATTTTCTGATAAGGATGACTAGACAAAGCGATCTATGAAATCACGTCTGTCTTTAACAGGTTTGTCTATATGAGTAGCTGTCAAAACATGATTAGGTGCATTGTTTTCGGGATAGTGAATTGATATACAATAAACAAATACCTATCTACCTATATCGGTATTTGAAAATTTCATGTATTCATGTGGTTATAGTTTTTGGTGAATCAGGGGATCAGAATACTCCTAAGTATTACTAATCCTTGTCTGACAATTTTGTTAATAGTTATGTATCCGTTTTTCTTACCTCACGTATGAGGTTTAGGCTTACTCTGCATCTAAGCTGAAAAAACGAATATAGCTGATTAACTGATAACGTATCACTCCCTTGAGAATGCACAAATGAATCATATCCGTATATCATTTGGTTACTAAACTTTGAGATATTTCATACAGAAATAGTTTATCACATATGGCAGATTGATACAGACATAATTATAAGCATTGTGATGTGACTTAAACTCAAAGTACCACTAAACTATTTCCTATTGTCATATCGCCTGTCGCTAAAGTGACCGCAGAATTTAGGACCCTAGTAGTCGTGGAAAAGCATCTTTATAGACCCTGACAAATTTATTATCTAAGAAGTAAATTCCATACTCCAAGATATTGGAGCCCAACCGGGACAACACAATGGTGATGATGACAGTAAGAAACATTCACATTTTGGGAATTCTAATGTTTCCTCCTCGTAACTAAAATCTGATGAATTGGCGCCAATTTTCACCGATTTGTCAGAGTGACTTAGCGACAAGGTAATAATAAAGATAAAAGGTCAAACAAGATAATAAGTAGGAAATATTCGACAATTCTGCGAAATACGTGAATAGTTGTTGAAAATATGTCAATATTATCTTAATTGTTATCGTATAAAATTATGACGGTATCTGGAATACCTTCTGTTCAATCATTTATCTAGTATGCCTATTGACATATGGGTATCTAAAAGTTTAAAAAATGGGACAGAAACTGTATCTGATTGATGCCTTCCATTTGATAACTTCTGGATATTAATTCTAGGTAATAGGCCAAATACTCTAATTGATTTTCGGTGCTACTGGGAATAAAATTAAGAGAGGCTGTAGTGCTGCGGTGGACTGGAAAATGCTGTAAAGCAGGGTTTATAAACTTTTTGCAGGCACGGACCACTTTCAGAATGTAAGAGATTTCATGGACCCCTACTAACGAATGACTTAGGGCGGAGAAAACAAGCCTTAGTTTTAGTAAAAATCACTTTCGCTGCCAGACGTCTGTCGCTGCGAATTTGTTCAAGGCGTGAGTATAACGCACAAATTTCAAATAAATATGTTGAGAGTTAACTGAGCCACTGCGGATCCCGATACTTACTATACGGACCCCTAAGGGGTCATGGATTCCAGTTTAAGAAACCCTGCTGTAAAGGGATGAAGGAACTGGCTGAATGTCTAGCTAGATTCTATCGTATTTTGAACTAGCTAGAAGTATTTTTTTAAGTTGCGTATTATTTCGTATAATTCTCGTAACCAAACAGTATCAATGTCTTATCTAAAGATTTGTATGACCCTAGTCTTACCGATCGTCAGCGATATTTTTGAAGACAGACTGAGATTAATTTAAAAAATAGGCATGTCTTCAAAGTGAGGCTTATTCAAATTAGATTTCATAAGCCATAGGCACTAGATTTTGCTCTGGGTGTACGAGCCTTAAGTTAGTCTAGGTGTCTGTATGTATAGTCCTTTTATGATTTAAAACATGGATATCAATAGTCTAATAGTAATGATGACGAAAGACTGAACAAGCAGATATATAAGGCAAGTGTGAATGGGAGAAGCCGAAGGGGAAGACCTAGACGGACGTTCTCTGACCAGATTGGAGACATCCTTAAAACAGAAAAGGTTAGAAGTACCCTAAACAGAAGAGCATGCATGAGGAATTTGATGGGAGTGAATGAAGCAAGAGAGATATGTCAGGATCGTTGCAAATGGCGTTGAGTAGTATCTGCCTACCCCTTCGGAAAACAGGCGTGAGTCTATGTATGTATGTAATAGTAAGGATCAAAATATGTGTGAGACGCAAGTTTGGATACGTCCAAATTGGATAGAAAGCGCGTTGCCGAGCTATCAATGTAGAGAGGCACAAACGCCATCGATACTTTTATGAGAAGAATCTATAAATCTAGCGAAACAATACATTTTAGAGATGACTGATACAAGAGAAATCCTTTCTGCAGTTCCCTGGAAATTTGGTTCACACATCAAGTTAGAGCGAGATAGCTAGCACTTATGTCAGCCCGTTACGCATTTTCAGTATATCCAAAGGTGCGATATCGTTAGCATCGAGTATGATGCTAACTCGAACTTTAAAAAAATTACAAATGCCGTAGAAAATCGACCTTTGGGATAGGTATACCGAAACCTACGCAGGCAAAAACCGCATTTAACTCGCAAATATTATGTAAAAACTTTTTATACCACAGTTTTTTTACTTATCACGTTATCACTTAGACACACAATTTTTTTTCTAGATTTATCACTTTTTCACAAGCACTTCGCGCGACAAATTACGAAGAATACGTGACGCGGCCACGACGTATCGTCTCAAACTGTTTGGCTTATAACATAAATCATAGCTGCTTGACATATTATCAGTGTTTGACATAGATTACGTATTGTAAACAAAGGCAATTGTGATAATTGTATTGTGCCTATACGTGTTGTGCATAGGTGAAGGTTGTGATGTTTTATAGGATTGTAATTGTTGAGTTGTGATACCTATGCGTAATTATGTATTATTAGAGTATGTATTTATTAGCTTCTTAAGATATTTTAACAAGATAAGGAGTTTGATTAGGATTCAAATAATAAACAGTTTTAGCAAAATAACTGTTTTTAAGAATAAATAAATAAGTGTCTCCGTGTGGTGACGGGGTCATCGTTGGAGATGATTAAGTAAAATATACGTAGCAAATACATACATACATACATAGACTCACGCCTGTTTCCCCTAAGGGGTAGGCAGAGGCATATTAACGTAGCAAAGGAACTAAAGAAATATACATCGCGGAAGAGACGGAAAAATTAAACCCTGCCAACCCGCCAGAGCAGCGTAGTACCGTAGGCCAAATCCGCCTTTAGCTTGACAATACTGTTGCGACGCAAATTTGGAGAGGCCTGTGTCTAGCTGCGGACTACAACATAATATCAATTGGAGTAAAATTTAACAAACGCCAAATATTTAATTTACTACATGTAGCAATATTTACAAAGGACAATGGCAGAACTTGGTCTGGGTTTGTTGTGGCGATCTTAAACTTCATATGAACAAAACAAATTGTTATTTTTCTACAATTTTTGATACTTTCACTTTGACTCGTTAAAGCCGGTGTATTTTATGATGATAAAAAGCATTCCAATTGATTACGAAGTAGGTACCTACTTATTATTTGATTGTTGCCATAGACAATGGTGTGGCAGGAATAGACGTTTGACATTGATCCGTATCGATTATTAAATAAGTAATCGATACGATCGACCTTTATAGGGTTGGTTTGGTTTAAAATATAATTATTAAAATGCATGACTGCCTCGTTGGTCCCGCGGCATAAATGTGCGCGTGGGATTGGGAGGTCTCGGGTTCGATTCCTGGGTCGGGCAAAGTGTTATTGGGTTTTTCCGTTAGGAAATTCTCAGTAGCAGCACGGAGTCTAGTAATGTGCCCGGTACGGCAATAGGCTCGCCCCCTATTACGTGGGACCTAAAAAATTCCTGGCGAATTGTGGGTGTAATATTACACCTCTGCCTACCCCTTCGGGGAAACAGGCGTGAGTCTATAAATAAATAAAAATAAAATAAATAAATAAAATGCAGTTATTTAATCTTTAATCAACATTATATCAATAAGCTAATATTTTTTAAGCAAAACAACTTTTAAATCAAATAAAAACGTCACAGCATCGTTTTAATGTTGTATCGATTTCACATAAAATCGATTTAAAATACGCAGCTCTGCTTTTGTCTTTGGCTGTGACATTTAGATGCTACAGAATACTTCTGCGTTTTGATGTCAATCTGACATTTATGTCATTTGATAATTCAAACGTACCTACATCATTCATTTAAAACACCGATATCTTCTTTTTCCAGGTTTCCCGAGTGAAAATTGAATCATTTATAGACTCTGTTACTTACGCCGATTTTTTATATATATTTTTTATAACAGTACGTTTCTATTTGAATTCTGACATTTTGATGTATGGAGATCTGCCATTGTCCTTTTACAAACTACCTAATCTGCCTAATCTGCGCCTATGTAATCTATGTCCAATTATCATCGATGTTTCATATCGAGATCGGAGTACTATAATAGTATAATAATGGTATCCTGTGAAATTAATAAATAATATACAGAGCTATAGATCGCGATTGGTAAATGTTATGAAAACTTTCTACAGTTGGTATATTACTGTGCCTATGCATATGTCACCGGAAAATAACAAGAACCGTTAATTTATAAATTTCCTAGGAAATTTATAATTATAAACTTTCGTAGGATTCTAAGCGAGAGTTCAATTGTATTATTTTACGCCCATATTTTCGTAAATTGATTAGATAAAATAGATTAGACAGGGCTTCGGGTATGCGCTCCTGGCTCTTCGAGCTACTGTAGTCACTACCCTATATCCTTCCAGTGACTACAGTACCCCCACCTACAAACCCTTTATTCCTCATCATACAGCCTATCCATTTACCCCGTTTCTCCTATCCTATCCTTTATAAAGATAACATTCCCAAGGAGGGTTGGCGTCAGGCAGGCTAGTAAAATCCATGCCAAAACATATTTGCAGTATGGCCACATATGTTCAGGAGTGCGATAGGGTTAGGGCGTTACCCGCAGGCGACGCGCAGGGGCAGCACCCGGCACCTGCGAGAAGTATGCAAGGGTTGTTGCACTACTCCGGGCGAGTGCAACGTAAGAAGCGAGCCTGTGACGTAAGGGTGAGGTATGCAAGTTTGAATGTAGGTACGATGACTGGAAAGGCTAGAGAGTTAGCTGATGTTTTGAAAAGAAGAAGATTAAATGTGGCATGTCTGCAGGAAACAAGATGGAAAGGTACGAAAGCTAGGGAGATCGGAGAAGGATACAAGTTTTATTATTGTGGAAGTGATGGGAAAAGAAATGGTGTGGGAATTGTGTTAGACGAAAATCTGAAAGATGGTGTGACATGTGTAAATAGAATTAATCAGATTGATTGCTGTGAAAGTGATATTGCAAGATATTATTCTGAATGTGATAAGTGTGTATGCTCCTCAGGTAGGATGTGATGATTGTGAGAAAGAGAAGTTTTGGGTGGATTTCGATAGCATGATGACGGATATTCCGGAGAATGAAGAGATAATTGTGGGAGGAGATTTTAATGGTAATGTGGGACGAACAAGTGGAGAGTATGGAAGAGTACATGGAGGCTGGGGTTTCGGCAGCCGAAATAGCGAGGGAGAAGCAATTCTCCAAGCTGCTGCCGCTTTTGATCTTGTAGTGGCTAACACTTGGCTCCAAAAAAAAGAGCAACACCTGGTAATCTACAACAGTGGCCACCATATGACCCAGATTGATTATTTTCTGCTAAGGCGTAAACGTATCAACTGGGTCAAAGACTGTAAGGTGGTACCGGGAGAAGACTTAGTCTCACAGCACAGACTCCTGGTGGTCGAATTAAAAATTCGGCTGAGCTCGAAAAGAACCAAGGAGCAGCTACCCCCAAAAGTAAAATGGCATATGTTATAGAAGAATGAATGTGCAGTAGAGTTCAGAAATAGAGTGGTAGATAAAATGATTGAGATGGGCGATATGAAGGATTGCAGCGTGAATGAGAGTTGGGAGGAGATGAGTAAATGTATGAAGTGCGTGGCAAAAGATGTTTTAGGAGAATCGAAAGGAAAACGTATGAAAGATAAGGATACCTGGTGGTGGACAGAGGAAGTACAGAGTGTGCTCAAGGAAAAGAAAGCAAGGTTTAAGGAATGGCAGCTGATGAAAGAAGGTAATGACTCGTTGAAAGAGAGTAAGAAAAAGAAGTATGATGACTGTAAGAAAAGAGCCAAAAAAGCCGTTGCCTTAGCTAGAGCAAAAGCCCTTAACAATATATACGGATTAATTCAGAAGCCGGAAGGCCAAAAGTATTTATACCGACTGGCTAAGGCTAGAGAGAGAAAGGCGAGGGATATATCCCATATCAAGTGTATGAAAGATGAAACAGGAGTTGTTCTTACGGATGATGATAGGATTAAAGAAAGATGGAGAACATATTTTGAAAAATTAATGCATGAAGAGAATGATTGGTGCAAAATGCTTGAGAACAAGGCGAAGAATATTGGACTAGTGAATGTAATAAGTTAGGATGAAGTAAGACGGGCTGTGAGTGGAATAAAGAATGGGAAAGCATTAGGACCAGATGGAATACCAGTAGAAGCATGGAAGGTGTTAGGGGAGGATGGATGGGCGTGACTGACTTTATTCTTCAATAAGATGTTGCATGAGGAGACAGTACCCAAGGAATGGTGCAGGAGTTACCTAATGCCCATTTTTAAAAATAAGGGAGATGTCCAAGAATGCAACAATTATCGGGGAATAAAGTTAATGCCTCATAGTATGAAAGTATGGGAGAGAGTAATTGAGCGAAGTTTGCGAGCAGAGAGTGAGATTTCACGTAACCAATTCGGTTTTATGCCTGGTCGAGGTACGGTGGATGCCATTTATGCACTTCGCCAAATTTGTGAAAAATACAGGGAAGCGCATAAAAATCTGCATATGGTATTCGTTGACCTCGAAAAGGCATATGACCGGGTACCGCGTGAAGTCTTGTGGTGGGCCCTCAAGAAGAAAGGAGCAGGGGTAGGCCTGCCGCAAGGTGGACCGACGATCTGGTTAAGATCGCGGGAAGCAGTTGGATGCGGGCGGCTCAAAATCGGTCTGTGTGGAGAACCTTGTGGGAGGCCTATGTCCAGCTGTGGACGTCTCTAGGCTGACATGTTGAATAAGCAAACGCCATGTGCGCTCTGATTGGTTGAATAAGTCACGTGTTGCATTTCCTTCCGCCATTCTTCGCCACTTTTACGAATAAACCGGAACTTTAGCGATGTTAATGAGGTTAAGTTGACGGAGCCCTGCTTCGCAGGGCTCCTATTTTTGTGTTCAGGGTCACAAGAAAACCTAACATAACCTATTAAGTTGAACTGATGTCAACCTTCATTATCACCGACCGACCAATCAGAGAGCAGTGTGTGATTTGCCGTATTTTAAAGAAGCGGAAAATTAAAAGCTCTTCTGTGATTGGTGTAACCGTGTAGAATCTTACGAATGGATTTCCGTCAGTTTATACATTTACGTCGAGACGTCGCAAATTAATAAATTTACGGAAATGTTTGCATAAAGTAATACAATTTATCTCTCGTTTAGAATCCTACGGAAGTTGATAAATTTCCTAGGAAATTTCTAAATTTACGGTTCTTATTATTTTCCGGTGACACTCACACGGCTATGGCTCTAACGCCACTTCTATTTTTTATGTAATAGGCGGTAAACGAGCAGACCGCCACCGTTGGACACAAGCAACGCCGTGTACTGTCGGCAACCATAGTCGCCGATATAGCCCATCTTGTAACTTAATAAGTTGAGCCAACTCACCAATCACCTTGATTCTATTGGTGTTATATGTACTGTTTGCATCGCCATTTTTCTTTGCCAAGGTTGTAAAGCAAATATACAAGTAAGAGTACTCACCCATAACCTTCTTAGGCGGCACCTTCCTCTGCTCCTTGTCCTCGCTGTCGTCCCGCCTCATCATCTTCCCCTCCCCCTGCCACTTCCTTTTCCTCCCCTCGCGCTCCTCCAGATACATGCCGAGCTCCTCCTCCCGTCCCACCAACGCAAGCCTCACACTCGACTCCCAGGTAAAATTGTCCTCTTTACGGCTATCATGCATAATATAGTCCTTTTCTTCTGAATAATATTCCATCACAGACTCGCCATTTCCACTACACTATTGACACTGAATGATGATGAGGATGATGATGATGAAAGTACCTAAGCGATTAGGTTAGAACAGTACGAAGAACGAGTTGTATAACTTTTTAATTCCGGTTGTTTCTCGTTGACGGTGACTTTGTAGAAGTTCGTTCTCGATTTTCAGTAGCATGTTGGTATTAGAACGGCAGATATGGTATTGTATGTGGGGGACGAGACCAGGGAATATTTTCTTGGTGAAGCGATTTCCGATCAAATATGTTCGCTGGTTGAGGATGGTCTCCATGAGGCACAGCTGGCGATGGGTGAACCGACTATCGATTCTGTTACTGCTGACGGCCTTGCGGCGACGGTGTACTACGGCTCCTGGAATCGGAAAGAACATCATGTTAATATCCCTTAGGTTTTGTGTAGATTATAAGTATCATGTTAGTTTTCGTTCATCAGTTTTATTAAGCTTATTCGCTTATTTTATGAACGCAAAAACGGTAATTGTCCACCTACGTAGGTTAAATTTATCTACAAATTGTAGTAAAGTCGATTAAACTTTTAAGGGGTCCCCAGGCACCTTGGTCTATCTTCGGATATTTATGATAACCATCTACCATGCGTCTGCCATAGTTTATGGTACTATAAGATAATAAAAAGTGCAACGACTCTTTCAAAGGAAAAAAACAAATGATTACTGATAAGCATTAGATAAAATATTTGGTAAGTGGCATAATTTTGATCTCTATCTGCTAGATATAATATGCACGTATTTCGTAAAGATAACTTTTACATACATACATAATCTCACGCCTGTTTCCCGGAGGGGTAGACAGAGACTACGGAACGCCCTTTGCAACGATCCTGACATATCTCTCTTTCTTCATTCACTCCCATCAGATTCCTGATGCATGCTCTTCTGTTCAGGGTACTTCTAACCTGTCCTGTTTTTAGGATGTTTCCAATCTGCAGGCCGATTCAGAATGTCACGACAAGTAATCGTACGATATGTCAAATTATTGTCCTCGTCTTTTAGCCGCCTATCACACATATTTTGAACAAATATTCATTGAATTCGGTTTATTTATTCATTTACTTCAAACTGAATGCATAAAATTGATAGGAAATGCGATAGTTTTGATAAAAACTGAGGTAGCCCGTTTGAAAACTAACGGAATCGAATGTCAAATGAGATATCGAACGATTCTGAATCGCCCTACGGGTCAGAGAACGTCCGCCTAGGTGTTCCTCTTCGTCCTGTCCCTTCCACACTTGCCTTATATATCTGCTTGGTCAGTCTTTCGTCATCCATCCTCTCCACGTGCCCAAACCATCTTTCTCGATGCTTGTCACTACATCTTCTTTTTCATCTTTTCTATTCGAAAAGTGTCGCTTTGTTCCTCTTTTAGCGGGAGCAAAATAGCTCTTTTCTGTTAAGAACTTAGCGGGCGGAAAAGTGATTTGAATTTGGAACGTATATCATTCATAGAAATTGAACGCAAAATGTACACTACCGCTCATAAGTATTTGCCCACCTTGATCTGAGGATGTTTGAAGAAAATGATTTTCCTCTAATTGTACTAATTTTATTATGACAATTCATTGCCGTATGTTATTAAATCTAATAAAGACAGTTTCCCTATTATGATTTAACTAAAAAAACTTAAATAACCAAAAAGCAGGCAACGATAGCCTAGTGGCTGGTACGTGTTGGCTGCACGGGCGTGGGGACCTGCGCTAACAAAAAATTTTTGCAAAAAGTAATGAGTTCTACGTCGAGTTATGAAAGTGACAATGCTTTGACTCCTGAAACCATAACTAAAGAAGCTAACAACGTCGTACAAAACTTATTACCCACGAAATTATTTATTTTCTCATAGAAAGGGGATGAAAAGTAGAGTAGATATATGACTCGAGAGCAAATTATTTTTCCCACGGGCAAAGTACTTTGAATCCCTCACTGCGCTCAGGATTCTACGTTAGAATCCCTCGCTATGCTCGGGATTCTATTCTAGAATCCTTCGCTTCGCTCGTGGTTCAAAGTAGCGCCCTCGCCGTAAAAATACTATTTTGCTACCTATATACATACAATCTAATATTACCCCACAATCTTTACTCTGTCAGTCAAATACATACCACACATACTTCTCAGTGCTCTCATTTCTACAGCATTTATTCTACTTTCATGACTCTTCTGCCATACCCAACTTTCCCTACCATACATAACTTTTAGTCACGTAAAATGGTATACTCAGTTTGAAAAAGAAAAAAAAACAAAATGCGTCAGTAGTATAATGCGATTGCAGCTATTCCACAGGCTCTTCAAGTACGATTGAACATTTTTCTACATATAATTATATGTATATAGAAAGCAAAGAACTCTCGGGACGACGACCACGCCACTAATATTCCACTAATACATTACTTAAATTGCACAAATCAAAATTGCTTTTTGATTCTATGAAACGATTCAGTGAACCCAAACAAGAGTCACAGTTGGTCGTATAATGATCAATCAATAAATAAAATCTGTCAGGGAGACACTCAAGGTCCATCAACTTAAATGACTCTGAGTGGATCGGTCACGTTGGCCAAACGAACGAGTCAAACGCCCATTTCTTATTTGTTCTAGTGACCATACAAAGACTTGAATAGGAAAGTTGTAATTTCTTTATTTTATAAAAATGTGATCCTACTACTATTATAAACGCGAAAGCTTTTGAGGCTAGATATGGAGAAACTATAGTCTGTACAAGTTAGCTTGATCTTTTTGACGGATGTAAATTTTTCTGATCGACATAACTTTGCAATGACGAACATATTATTTTATTAATTTGATGATTTTAAAAATTGTAAAATAGACATAGTCTCACGCCTATAACCGCGAGGAGGTAGGCAGAGGTGTATTTCTACACCCACTTTTCGCCAGATATACTTTAGTCTCACGTAATAAGCGGCGAGCCTATTGCCGTACCGGGCACATTTCCAGACTCCGTGCTGCCACTGAGAATTTCGTGACAGAAAAACCCAATAACACTGCTCGACCCAGGAATCGAACCCGGGACCTCCCGATCCCACGCGCACATTTATGCACCGAGACCAACGAGGCAGTCGTATATGGTTTGATGTCGAGTTTTCCGTCTCTACGCAAAGATGGTATTTGCTTATCTACCCAATGTTTTATATGTCTAGTGCAATAAAGAATTTCACACATAATACACCTACACTATCTCGTCACAGTTATAAGTATTTTAAAACGTTAATTTTTTTACTACTAGATATTTTCAGTTTCCCATCACTAGCCCGTCTGACAAAAAGATCAAGCTAACTTGTACAGGGTATACAGTAAAGCCTTTTATTCATCTTTGCAGTAGCATAACTTATACCTCAGAAAAGTACATGGGCTACGTCTTGACACGACAACGAATTCCACAAGGGTAAGCCGTAGACAGAAGTTAAGAGCTCATACATCGGATTATCAGGTAGACTGTCGCGGTAACTGACACGACGCGTCAAAATGCATTGCGTTGTTAAGAACTTCTAAGCGTATTGATAGATGCAATGGGGGATCCTTCTAATGCTGGATCAAAAGGGGACAAAGAAAGACAACGGCAAAACAATGCTTGACTTTTACAAAAACTTAATTCGAAAACGGATTCATGGATCCAAAATCTTTTTCTTATTCATAAGTACCTAAACAATATCAGGATATTCTCTGCACTAAAAAAAATCCTGAAGGAAACTCAATAACACAACCCTACAATGGCTACAATACAGTTACTTTATAGGCCCATTCCGACTAGTCCACAAAGCGCTCCTTCGCTCTTAATTAATGAAATCCAACCCACCTACATTTCTAAGGTACCCAAAGTACCTTCCTAACAATTGCGGATCAAAATTATTCACTTGAGAGTTTCGCACGCCGACCTTGGATGGCAATTCTAGCACGCGCGCCGTTGGCCGGAGAATATACATGACAATAGGCTAGTTGACAAAAAAAAAATTATAAGTCCGTCCTTTAGATTATTCAAAAATAAGCGATACGTATTTTTTTATTTATAAATTAAACCAAAAATTACCAACATATAGCTCATTAAAGTTACGTATAACGTCACGCCGTGCTGCATTTTTTCGCACTAGATGACGTCACACGTAACTTTAAAGGGCTAACCTAGCTAGCTAGCTATATGTTTGTTATTTTTTATTTAATCGAAAAAAGAAAAAATACGTGTCCAATATTATTTTATAATCTAAAATAGGAACTAAATAAAATGTAATTATTTTGACCCTGGAAACTACCCTATTGACTGTAAGTCACACGTGGTGAAGAGTATACCATCTTTCTTTTATACTACAAAGGCAATATTTGTCAAACAACTATTGATAAATCGTGGCGTTCTAGTATAAAGTTCGTTCTGAGTCTAGATGCAATTTGACAGCTATCCATATATATAGATTACCATAGTGCAGGCTCTGCCTAGTTTAGGATCATATGACGATGTCTCATGATATTATTATACCAGAATGCCTTTACCCATGTTAAGTATAACGGCAGCGATAGCCGAGTGGATATACCAACAGACTGCCATGCAGAGGGTATCGGATTCGAATCCACGGCGCGCACCAATGACTTTTCGGAGTTATGTGCGTATTGAATTGTTAATTATCGCTTGTCCCGTGCCTCGGAGAGCACGTTAAGCCGTCGGTCCCGGTTGTCATAAAGATCTTTGACAGTCGTTACAAGGCGTCAGTACCTTCTAAATAAACTGACACTAGTCTAAACCATGGAATATCGCTATCCCTTCGGGTTGCGGAGGTCAGACAGGCAGTCTCTCCGTGGAAAAGCTAATATTCAGCCAAATTCGGTTAGACTAGAAAGCGGACTCCAGATTGAAACTGGGATAACGCTAAAAGGATGATGAAAGGCCTTTACCCATGTTAAGTACAACTGCTACAAGCGGTTCCTGAGGCTTTCCATCTATTGTAAAAGGATCATATCCTTATAAACGATTTGAAAGCGTTCTTATCAGCGATAGTCTGTTCCTAAACAAGGATAATTCTTATCGTCGCAAGACACGGCGGGAGACGTGCAATTATCTATGTTACTACTATGTGAGAGTAGGGAATGTGGGTCCTACTTTTGGAACCTAAAATAAATTCAAGTCAAGCGCATGTGCACATGCTTGGTTGTAATACTTAAAATATGCTAGAAGGCTTCTGAAAATAATATTTAGTGTCGGAACATATCTGACGGAAGATGCGTCGAGCGTATCATCGGTCGCGTCTATTCCGTCAGATGGGTCGGTACATATCTGACGAAAAAATACGTCGAGTGTATCTGCATCGGTTGCGTCTAGGTATTCCGTCAAATTAGACCTGCCACATTACGCGTCTAGTCAGTTTCTGCTATCGGCAACTACAGTGCGGTTGCTTTGTATGACATTTAATTTTAAAACGTCGCCCAACGCGTGAGTCGACGTCGACCGACGATACGTTGACGGAAACGGAGCAGACGCTGTACGCTCGACGCACTAACGCATCATCGGTTATGTGTGAAAGGTTGAATGATTTATCATATATTTGGCTGTTATGGCGTTACGCGACGGATGATACGAGACGCATCTTCCGTCTGATATGTGCCGACCCTTAAGTGCAAAAAAATACTGCTTGCGCGAGAATAATAACAAGCCTTCGAAGAAATGCAACGGCTGAAGAATGATTACGTGTGGGTAGTTATTAGAAAGGATAGCTTTCAGCAGAAGAAGATACCCAATTCTAAGTAACAAAACAATTCAATGATTGTTCACAGCAAAAAAATCGAATACATACATACACGCCTTTTTCTTGCCAGGGTAGGCGAACTTTCTGAATCCAAGCGACATCTACCAAAGACACCAGTAACTATACTTTGCGTCTACAACTAATAGATGGCGTAGGGCCACGCGTTACCGGCAGAACATTGTTGCGTACAGAGGTCACACCACGTTTGACATAAATCCAATATATTGATGGATAATAACATTTGCACTAAGAATAGGTTTAATCGCATATCGACCGAGACGGGTTCCACGGACGGGTGACAATATTGATTTTCTCGGTTTGTACATCATACATCTGAACAGTATTAGGTACTATTACTCTGCCATGAAACAGGTATAAAATACTCCATGGCCGAGTTCGACTCGAAAAAGGACTAAGGTAATCCCTACAAGATTAGACCGAGGTCGCAAAAGCTGGTACCTAGCCTGCACGAGTCCCCATCTGTCCCGCAAACCAGGACCGAGCTCAAACAGGCTGTGATCCGGCTGTCAAACGTCATCTTGTCTGTAAGACCAGTCTAACGCTGCTATACAACGCATTTCGATAACTTTGGGTTCGGACAGTGAAATGTTCGTCTACCGAAACTTGAAAACCTCTGAAGTAATTCCAACAGAAAACTCAATGAATTAAAAAACTAATAGCTAAATAGCAGTTGTATTCAGTGGACACAGATGTACCTATTACATCCCGGTCTACCCTCAATTATCTTTATTTATTTTACGAAAATCATAAAAAAGCTACATTATATAATTATTTCCCTTTCGCAGACCACTTCTCACGACAATTGTCATTCTGTTGGATTTAATCTCTGTGTACCAGCTGGGGATTAAGCGGTCCTAATTATTTAATTGAGTTCCCAGAACTAAGCTTATTGTTCGCGGCTTTATAAAAGATTGTATACGACAAAAATCTTATTTAATAGACTAAATTAATAGACTAAAAAAATAAAATTTCGGACTGGTTGGCAATCCTTTCATGTAAAATGCCCAATATAAATATTTGTGATTCTGAAAAGTTATAAAAAGAAAACATTTTCTCAATCTGGACTAGAATGTTATTTTGATGTGTAACAAAGACGGCAGACAGAAGATGACCTGAAGATATAAACAGTACCTGTCAAGTATAAATAGAAGTATAAATAATTCATGGAGAGTGCATGCGCATGTTATGCGCCTTTTTCTATAGGCACTAAATATAGGCATCTTCATGGATCAAAAGTATCTAAAAACTAAATACTCATTGTTATATAATGTACTTTTCAATCCCAATTATCCCTCTTATCTCAAAGAACGGTTTAAGTTCCTCGATGACACACATGTAAAGTCCTTGAGGTCGCCTGAGGATCTAACGCTGGAGATGCCGAAGCATTCCACAAATTACTTCGACGAATCTTTTAATGTTCAGGCTGTGCGACTGTGGAATGCCTTACCACTGGAGATTCGAAGAGCAAAAACAATAAATATTTTCAAAGACAAGTCTTTGAAAATATTTATAGACCAAGGTAAAGAAGCACTATTTCAAGGATTGACATATATACCAACTTAATTATCGTCTGAGTTCATCACTTGTATAAACTGTATCTATTATATTATTTAGTATATTGATATATATTTAATTGTATTTGTATAAATGATGTATGCATTTTTTGTATCTAAGTAAAATGTATATTTATTTATATTTTAGTACTTATAGTATTTTATTTAGGATAATCTTCTTGATAATTTCATTTTAAAGCTACACCATACCCACAAAAATGCTTTGATCATTCCTGTCCATCCCAAGGTTGCCTGGCAGAGATCGCCCCTGGCGATAAGGCCGCCGTTTGTACATGAAACTTAGCTTTAAGTCACTGAATAAATGTAATTAACTTTGGTGTGCAATAAAGAATATATCTATCTATCTATCTATATATCTACTCAAAATGTATGATCGATTGCTCTGCAATAAATTATTTGAATTTTTTACAAACTGTTCACAACTTGAGAGGTGGCATTTCACAGATTACTTAATATACAGCGTGTAAAAGAAAATCATTAAAAGTAGGGAAAAAATTTTAATGGTCCTGAAAGCAAAAAAATAAATTTACTTACTGAAAGCAAAAAAATAAATTAGGACACATTTATTTAAAAAAGTATGATTTTATTTGTTTTATACAAAAGGTTACTTTTAGGTTTAAAACAGTTTTCCTGTCTTCGTCTGTTAAATATTCCCTTTCAAGTACGAATTCAATAAAACCGACTTTGTTATAGCCGCAGATTGCAATGAGTAGACGTTTCGTTGTTAACTTATTGTCGATAGCAACCATGGACTATTCATAATATTAATTACTAAAATACATAATTTACGTTTTTATATCTCCCTAAGAGGATGATAATTTTATAGTAATAGGTACTTTCAAACTGCTAGTATTTTTGTGACCACGGCTAGTGTACCAAGAAAACCTGCTGAACCGTCGTGGCAAAATGGAAAGGTATGTTTCTTTTTCTATAAGTAATATGCATTGCTACCGATGTGAGCTGGCGCCATAATATTCTGTGTGGAGTGCCTTGGATGAGGCATATATCTAGCAGTGGATATCTTTAGGCTGAGAAGATGATGAGTTGCGCAATTTTGACCCGTTATGCAAGCTAAGAGCCTGAATAGTGGGGCTAACTCTACTCGTTATACATGGTTATGCACATAGTAAACAGGCCTTTTTACTATGTGCACCACCTTTACTAGTATTTTTACATGTTTCTTAAAAAGCCACCATGTTAAATTATTAGTTAAATGTTTATATAAAATGAAAATGACACGCGAATGTTCTCTTTCAAAATTCCTTTTAAACAGAAATACAAAATTCATTCATACCTAACATAAAATATATATTTATATATAAGATCGGACAACAAATTCATCCAAAGCATTTATTTTTCAATGAAACAAATTCAGAACATAAAGCTCACTACTTCAACCTACACAAAATATCTCGATATACTAAACCCCAAAATATCTCGATATACTAAACCCTAACCCCCTTAAAGCAATAAAATCGTTAGCCTATGTAATCTGTATACAAGCACAGTAAAACACTTGATAGAATTGTTTATGAAGACAAGGCGCACTACTCGCGTGGAAAATCCCTTGATTGTCTTGATCGAGTTCGAGATGACCCGGAGGGGAACGGCAGCAGGACCGAGCCTTTGCTAGAGGATTTATGTAACATATATGTAATCTAGCAACATTTTCATTTGACAACACTTAAGTAAGAGTTTTTACGCGAGTGGGGTAAAGAAACACGAATATGTTTGAACATTTTGATTTGACATTACTAAAGTTAGAGTTTTTAAGTGCGTGGGCCAAAGTAACACGAATAGGATAAAATTTATTTTTGGATTTCTGAAAAACTTGTATCGAAAATTATCTGTATTTATTTTAAAATAAAATACTTTTTTTGGCATCGCCTAAGTCGAAGTATCTGGACTAAAGTTACACGCTTCGACGACTTATCTTAAGATTTCCTGAATAATTGCTACCGAAGCGCATACTTCTTAGTTTAAAATGCATTCAAAGAAAATGATCAGGTTAGCAAGAATGTTGATTACCAAAAAATAAACTTAAAACAATACCTCGTATTAACTTAAAAAATACAAACTGTGATCCACAGATAAAAAAAATCACATCCGCAGAATCTCACCTTAATCTCGAGTCCTTAGCAACACAGAAATCACATTCAAAAGAGTCCGAATATGTGCACTGTTTCTTTTTACAAAGCCATATTGGCGAAACACATGTAAAGATTTTCTCCTCTACCATCCCCGTCTTTACAATAAAACATTTCAATCCACCATTTTGTGTTTAATAATGACAGTTTAAACTCAAATTGCGCGGGAGTCAAATACAAATATCCGTTCGATATTTTCGAAATTGAAATCAAATTATCGCGGGCAGGCGGCGCACGAGGACGTCAAGTGGTCGAGCGTCTATTGCTAAATTGACGGTACGTACGTAGACGGTCAAACGAATAAGTACGCAATATTGTCATTAATTCACTGGCCAATCGCGCACTGGAACGCGAACGTAGTGTGGATGTCGGGAATTGGGACCACTTGGCTGGCGCAGGGTCACACAAGCGCCGGGTCAAGACGACTGACGATGTACTGTTTAACACGCTGACGGTTCTGCACACTACCAAACATACTTTTGAATTATTCGGCAAGATTCCCACTTGACAGGGTCTTATTTTGTCATCAAAATAACTGGCTCGCACAACGGCGGGTTCATGGCACGATTAGGCAATTTTGACGGTAGGCCTTACACTACCTACGTAAGAAATGGCATAAGTACAATAATGTTTCGACCCACTTCTCGGTTAAAAAGTTTTTCTTTTTCATATATAACGCTAGGACGAGTATAATTCAAAGCAGAATATCTAACTAAGTACCTACTAAGAGAAAATAATTTAAATCTTCAATATGGCTGCCATCATACATGCAATCATCGAACCAATTGTTTCTATTTATTTTGATGATGTATAATGTCTGGGTATAAAGGATCATCATAAACTGTAGGAATAGGTAACCTGGGACACCGAATAGCATCTTATGAACAGTTTTGTGAGTCACAGTGACTATTTAAACAGTCACTATGATTTGACCATTGACATCACTTCGCAAAATGTGTAGGTATAGTTTGTATTCGATGCTCTACTCATAAACAACATTTATCGGAACGGGCATTTCTCGAAAAGAGCATTTCGCAGAAGGAACACATATGATAAAGATTACAATTATTCACAAAATGGCCTTGAATGATACTATTCGAAGTCTCACGTGACCAGAAGGCTGGTTTATTCTTTTGCTTAAAGAATCAGCATTGGCAAGCTGCCAGCCTTCTGGGCACGTTACCCGATGACATTGATGCGGCGGCATTTTACGACGCCTAAACCGTGTCTGCGATGCCATCCACGTTGCCGAAGATAGAGTGAGCTGGCGCAAGATAGTCCAGGAAAAAGTAATAAAAAAAAACCACGACCTTCAGCATTGAGGATAAACGACGCAAGGAGGAGGAAACCGTGTAAATATTTTCACTTACTAATTTTTTATGGTTTTTTGTAAGTACTTACTAAGTACATATACTTACTTAGACATCATGTTTAGATTCAGTTTCATTTAAATTATAAAAAATACATTGCAAGGTTTCAAAGATTCCCGTGCATATTACATCTTGAACGACTAAAATTTCAGAGATTAATACGTATAGTTATTTAATTACAGGTAGAATATGGTATCCATTTAATCTTTTTAAGTGATTAAGTGCTGTGGAAAAATTACTTCTTCTTTCCTTTCTTTTCATTTTGAAGGATATTGTTTTAAATTTAAAAATTGAACATGTTTGTATTATGTCATAATACTATTTATTTCCAAACTACTAATGTTCTTAGTGTTGCAGGGCTTGTTTTATTTTATACTAGCTAGGTGAGCCTTGCTAGTTAGCAAGCAGTTTAGTTAGTAGCAAGGGACCTAAGGACATTAGGAAGACTTCCATGTTGATGACTCTTTTACAATAAAAAGGGGCAAAAATAAAAAAGTATCGACATTTGTCGACTTTTATACATACCAGCAAATTCATTACTACCTAGGAAATAAAATAATTACCGGATCTTCAGTCACTGTGTTGCCAGTGCAAGGAATTATTTCTGCCCACTTGCTGTCAAAATTGGTTGGTTGTGGCATGTTGGATTGTCGTTCATTTGTTTACAATTAATAAGTGTAATAAGATTTTTGATTTTTTTTCACCCGGAAAAACCTAGTTTGTCTCTTATACCGTCGTTGTCATCGACAATCCAAAGATATTTCCTCTTTTACGATATTAGGGCAATGCTACAACGACGA
Source organism: Euclidia mi (assembly GCA_944739405.2). Taxonomy (NCBI): domain Eukaryota; kingdom Metazoa; phylum Arthropoda; class Insecta; order Lepidoptera; family Erebidae; genus Euclidia; species Euclidia mi. The sequence goes on from OX123208.2 coordinate 9,621,375, forward strand.
TGTGGAACATTTAGAAGGATCTTAACTAACTCAATAACTTCAAAAAGGATCTAAGATAATGTTGGACGTGATAATAGTAACTTTATTTAAATTCATACGAGCCTTAGTTGGTAGTTTAATTGACTTCAAAGTCTGCGTCGTGGTAAAAATGTACTTACCTAAGAGATCAACAAATTTAAATATTAGACAATTTAATAACATAATTATGTAGTTACAGAAAAAAAAATTAAATTACTACGACAATACATACTTACATACATAGACTCACGCCTGTTTCCCGGAGGGGTAGGCAGAGACTACGGAACGCCATTTGCAACGATCCTGACATATCTCTCTTGGGAAACAGGCGTGAGTCTATGTATGTATGTATGTACTACGACAATAGAAATATATAATAATATCAATTAGTAATATTAGTATAGATGTTATTTCTAAAGCTGAAGAGTTTTTTTTGGTGTGAACAGACTCATCGTAATTTCCTTGACAACTTCTTGTCTTACCTACGCTTGACCTCTAGGTTTTATCTCATCATCAGCCCTTAACAGTCCACTGCTGGACTAGGCCTCTCCTTTGAAAGGAGGAATTGGCCTACTATACCACGAAGGCCAAACGGGTTGGTAAAGGGTTTGTATCAAGTTTTCCTTTTCTTACAGAGCTGTTCTATGCATAATATGATCCCTCTGTCGGCTCTTACGACACCCATGGGATGATATGGGGTGGTGACAATCCGTATTCTTAATCCGTCACCACACGGACGTAGGTTTTATCTGCCAGCCTAAAAGTCCTCCTTACGGTCATCTCAAGAAGAGTTGAGAGGACGTCCAAATCAATTAGAAGTAATCGCCCGTAATGAACGAGCGCGTATATGTTGTGCCTTTAATTGGCATATATTGGACGCAATTAAATACTGCCCGCGAATGGCGTTGCGAATTTTTAAATAAAGGAGTCGTTTTATAAGGGTAGATGGAATGCGATAAGAGGGTCAAACTATTTAGATGATTCTCGGCTTGTATTTCATATGGAATTTTTAGAATTTTGAGCAGAAACTGTAATACGAGTGAGGAAAGAAAAGAGTGTTCAAAATAATTTGACTAGACATTATGGCGTACTGGTTCAAGGCTTGCCATTTTACATTGCAACTTGCAAAAAGTCTTATGGATTCGTTGCCCAAATGGAACAACACTTACTTCAATTTCGATCAAATTCGATCCAAAAATAATTGTTTCGAGTTAGCTTTTCTTTTTATCTGTTCACTAAATGTTTGTAAAGTGCCCCGATGGACAGGATTTATGGCTAATTCAGAGACTTTGTGTTTTAAAAAATGTTATGATATTAGTCTGAGCTTCATTAAATTAGTACATAAATAACTTTTGGTAACAAAATGACATGTTTTGTTTTCTATTTCGGCTTAACCCTTTCATTCACAATGTGACAGAGAGATTTTAGCCAAAATGCCTTACTTTTTTGGACAAATACATTATATTAAGCTGGAACAACGCATAGGTCAATTTCACAGCAATTATTCATTTCGGCTGCACCTTACCAGCATTCAAAAGAAACAATGACATAATGTGCAATACTAAAGGTCGCCAATGAAACTGTTTATGCCGATAGAGATCAGCAGACAATTACTGGACACGTGGACCGGCCACGCACTCATCATGACATCATGGAGTCAAGGGCACAGCCATGATCACCATGAATGAGGATCAATGGAAGCATTAATGTGGGATCGGCTAAATAATGCCTTTGTACCTTGGAAACTAATCTGAATTTATATTGGGCATCCAAATTGGTAAGTATTGTCAATGAGGAAGTGGAAGAATTGTTTGATATTAAATTGGTGACGTAGACTGGTCAAGGAAAACTAGGATTAGGGCATTGCTCAGCATTTGGGCAAAAAGCTCTTATAAATGACGTTCCAGATTACACACATATTCGAAATGTTTTATGATAAACTGGAATGCCTAAGTACTTAGTGCGATTTCGTCTTTTAACCGTTAAGCAATTTTCTCTAGGCCACAAATTGAGATAGACACGTCCGTTCCACCACAATGTAATTACAAACGCATTTCTTGAATTCAGCAATATTTATTTATTTATTTAAATAAGGTACGCCAACAGCATACATATAAAACTTTTCTTAACAATATGGATGTCAAGAAAATTATTAGCTTACTAGATGACGCCAGCAACTACGCCCGCGCACTTTTTAAATTTAACCGTTTCTGCCCGTTCCCGTGGGAATTTCGGGAAATCCCGTCTTAGTGCACCCTTACGGTTCCCAAGGAACATACGTGCCAAATTTCAGCTTCCTGCGCCCAATAGTTTCGGCTGTAGCGTGTCTGTCAGTCAGTCAGTAACGCAAGGATTTTATATATTAAGATATATAGATTAGATGTCGCCAGTGTGGGTGTCGACTGTTGCGACAAAGAAATAGTCCTATGTGTTATTGTTCTGATGTGAACGCTACGTATATTGCTGCAAAGTTTTATCAAAATCCGTGCAGATGTTTTCGCGGGAAAGAGAAACAAACATGCATCTATCTTCATAAACTTTTGCGTTTATCTAATCTCTAATGTATAAAAAATTCGTGTTACAGTGTTTGTTTCGGAACTTTGACGAAATGGCTTAACCGGTTTTTATGATTTTCTTGTGTAGGTCTAAGAATAGGTCGTAGCCAGTTTTTTAAACCCTTAGGTGATAAAGTTGTCCCCAGGGCCACCATTAGGTGTTAAGGAAATTATTTTTTTACTTATTTTAGTACTAGCACTTTTTAGCATCAGAAACTGCCTATAGTTATCCCTACAAATAATTTACACTATAGAACAACGTTTGCCGGGTCAGCTAGTAATTTACAATAGAAGTTGCAACTGCCTATTCAGCTATTATTATTGAAATTGGTTCCACTGAATGAGTGCGATATATACTGAAAAATACTAATGCGATGATTACAAAGGACATAGCTGAGTTCGAATTGAGTAATAAACTATCATTCAAGGTTGGGCCTGTATTAAAAACTGTCATAAAAAAGATTCAGGCAATTATATCAGAGCTGTAGCAATATGAGGACCAATTAAGATGTGTTCCTTAAGCAAAGTCTACATTAACAATGTTGTAGAAACAAATCTATTTGTACTAACTTTTGCTCGCGAATAGCTGCCTCACCGTCATCATCATCCTAAAGCGTTTGTATTTTTTTTTTTAAACCTGTCAAATTGACTTCACGCTGCCTGATGGTAAGCTGACAGTGAAGTCCTATTGGGAAGGCCACCATCCCCAATTGCTGGTTAAGCAATGTGACATGACGGCCCTCACTTTGACGGCATTGAGAGATGCTTTTTCACGCCCTGCTTAAAGTACCCAGGATCAAGGGAGGAAGGAAACACGTGAGCTGGCAGTGAGTTCCACATCTTTATGGCACGGCAAAGATAAGATGTACCGAACCTTTTCGTACGTGACGGTATCTGCTCTACCGTGTAGCGTGGCACTTTAACCCGGCACGCGTTGTCCGGGATAGGAAAGGAGAGGGTGGGATGAGTTGAAAGAGTTCTTCTGACCACTCACCGTGATACAATCGGTAAAAGACAGCCATTGAGGCTACGTCCCTGCGTAATTGCAGAGATTCAAGGGTCTTAGTAGCCTCAAGGTCACCTATAATACGGACAGCACGCCGCGCCGCTGCAACCTATCAAGGGCATCTAGCAGGTACTGAGCGGAGCCGTTCCAGAGATGAGAGCAGTATTCCACGCAGGAGCAAACTTGAGTCTTGAATAATAGACACAGCTGCTACGGCGTGAAAAACCTCCTCACTCTGTTCAGGACTCCGAGTTTTCGAGATGCCGATTTAATGACACCCTCAATGTAGTTTCTCTGGTTGAGATTGCGGCGTATGTCCATACCAAGTATATGTAGACTGTCCTGTATCGGTAGTGGAGTGTCCAGAAGAGAAGGTTGGGGAAGGAATGAAGATAACTTTTGCTGAAAATGCGCACACCTGTGTCTTCTTGGCGTTGAACTTGACCATGTTTTCAGCACCCCAATTCGAGATGCTGTTCAAAACCTGGTCAAGCTCAGCGACAAGTTTTCGCCTATTTTCCTCAATGTCGGCCTGCTTAGCCGCAGGATGGCCGAGATACCGCCCATGCACGGTACTGTCATCTGCATAGCAATGTATGCTCCCAAAAGTGAGCATATCATTGATATGCAGAAGAAAAAGTGTGGGCGATAAGACGGATCCCTGGGGCACACCAGCATATACCTGCATAAACTTTGAATTTAGACCTTCGCAAATAACTCGAACACGTCGTTCATGCAGGAAGCTAGCAACTCAGTTGCACAATCGAGGTGGCAAGCCGTAAGCCGGAAGCTCGGAAAGAAGCGCTGTATGCTGTCCCACTTCTAGGCACGGGTTTCTTCCTCTGAAGGTGGATACAGACTTTGCGAGGCATGCGCTACGAACGGCGCACAACGAATGCCTCTGTTTGAGGCGTGCGTGTTGAAAAACTATACCAACATATGCTCGGGTCGAGCCATCGCGTACGAAGCAAACGCCTCGTTTGTCTGTCTTCATGTTTGCTGCGAGGCATGTGCTACGCACAGACGCGCGCGTGCGAGCCGCGCGTGTGCGCCGGCTCATTGCGAGCAGTGCGTTGCGTTTGGACGGTTGTGTCCGCATCGCTGTGATGTTTGCACCCATTATGAACGAAAAATTTGAATTATACGAAAATAACCGATTATCCAAAACATCATTATTATTATAATAAAAACAAAAGAGAAGACATATGGCATTTAATTGCGAATGAAGTAATGTAACCGTCGCTGAGCTTAAAAAAAATTATCTTCTAGGATCTTATAGAAGGAAAAATCTCGAGAAAATAAAATATATTATAAAAGCAGCAGCGGATACGCGCACGCGATGCAAAGGTGCCATCTTGACTGCTGCTGTGTGGGTTGGTTCGGCCCGAGCATGCGCTGCGCGCTGTTTGGCCCGAACAAACGCAGTTTCATTTTCGCAGTCGAGGCGTAAGTGGATATTGTACGCGGCGCACACCTCGAACGTGCATGCGCGACACCGTCCACAACTAATGTATTGCTCGCACTGAGGCACTTTGATCTTGTAGCATTTGCCGACATTCGTTGGCTTGCCCTCGCACGTGCGTAGCACATGCCTCGCCACGAATATAAAGGTACACACCTTGCGAGGCATGCGCTGTGCGCCGTGCGCAGCGCATGCCTCGCAAAGTCTGTATACGGCTTGAGAAGCTTTTGCCTAAATTATCTAATTTCTCTCGCCAGTCAAATAATTAAAAGCTTCGGTAATTTCATTCCATGTGGTGAAGGAAGAATTAGAATACAGAATATCACTACCCCATACCATTACGTTAGTGTTGTAAGAGGCGACGACAGATTACACGAAACGAATAGTATCTTTCGGAAAAGTCGACTACAAACCCTACATATATTCAAGGGCATCGCCAAAGGGCGCAGAGGAGGTCAGCTGGTCTCAGTTTTCATATCAACTTTGCCCCCCCCCCTCCCCCCTAAGCAATCGGCTGGCGAAGCCCTTGCATATATTATTAATACTCTATTGACTCACACTGTTATGTGACGAAATTTAAGAGAGGCTGTGTACAGTAGTGTATTATGAATCTATTCTAAATGATAATCGTCATAGATCTTTGTTTAGATATTATTAAATCTAGTCTTAAGCGAATTCGAAATTATCAAATGACGCACAGAAAACATTTCGATTAAAACCTGTCTGCCAAGTCATGAGAGAATTAGCACCTGAACCTGCCATCTATCGTCGATCAAATTAATTTGCTTTGATACAGGAATACGTAGAATTGGGTGTATCCAATACAAACATCTTAACGACTAACGCCATCTAGCGATAATAGTACAACAAGAGTCGACAAGCTAAGTAACAAAATAAATTCCTAATAATATCAAATTATTTTTAAATGTCTAAATATCAATTGTATTTATGTAAGTTCGTGAGTCGCACAGAAACTGATACTTAACAGAATAATTTGGATAATATATGCTAATTAGGCTCTGATAAAATGCCTTGAATCGGCCCTACATGCAAGCTAGACCCGATCGACTTGAATTATATTCTTTATTTTCGCTTTGCTATTGGAATATATTACGTAGGTACTTAGAAAGAGAATTATGAGATCTCAAAAGGGACAATAAAATTTAAATAATGGCAATTTGAATGACTTTCACTGCGTCATCTAATTGTCTTTAAAAAAATATTTAGAAAAATACTCACCATTAACAACGGCTAGCCGTTCTTCACAAAATTCTCAAAATGTTAGTGTAACGTCTTGAAAATGGATGAGTATTTGTTCATTCCAAGTCCAATAATCAGAAAATGTTATAGATATTTTTATCAATGTCCTGCGAAACGACGATAGCGGGAGACTGCTGTTGTCTCGTTCTAACGTGTGGATCTTGTATATCTGTCTCTCTTCTTTGAGGTTTCTCACGGCTCAGGAGTTGTTAACGAAGAGGCAAATCTTCTATATCTGAAAAAGAAAGAAATTTATTTTTATATTGATGTCAAAACATCTATGTTACGGGTTGTGATGTTATATCTTCAATCTTTGATTTAAAGAATATATTTGTTGACGACTCTTAATTGCCTATACAGGGTGTCCCAGAACTCAACGTCAAGCCGAAACGGGGTGACAGGATTGATCATAACCATCACGAGAAAAAACTGAAAAAAAATCTATCCCATGCAGTTTGCAAATTATGGGCATTTTAAGAAAAACCTAGAAATTTGATCAAACTGTACCATTTTTCGGTTATTGTGGTCATTCTTTTTTATTTTTGTTCATTTGAACTTTGGAAACGTAATTCTAAATTACATTTCTAGAATCCCAATAAAAAATAATGACACAATTGCCTCAAGTTTCCGAGAATTGAGACTATTTGTTAAACTACGAATTTAAAATTTTCAAGATTCGTCAATTTTGACAGGCCCTCCTTTAAAAAAAAATGTACTAGCGTGCCTTGGCAAGTGGCATTAAAAGTTGGCGCATTTAATCAGAATTCTAAAATGCTACAATACTTGTTAGTTCCATACAATAAAAAAGTAAAAAAATTAAAACCTCAAGTAACCCGATTTTTGCTATCTCAGTTAAAATGTTTTTGATGCGCACAAGCTCTAGGTAGGTTCTTAATTTTAAGGCAAAATGATGAGAGAGAAGGATAGTCGGTATGTTTGCCATGAGTGAGCGAGACAGAGAGTGACGCCTGCGTTATGATCAATCCTGTCACCCCGTATCGGCTTGACGTTGAGTTCTGGGACCTGTATACTTATTTGCAGGCTGTTTTTTAATTAGAAATGCAAGCCCGGGCTTCAAGACAATCAAAACAGAGGTCTTGGATGCAACCAGGGTACCTAGATGATTACTTATTACAAACAGTTTTGCTCCGATTTTTCGCCAATTTACCGAGAAGACAGTCTTTATAAGCCATTTATTTTATATACCTACTTACTTAAAATATGTAAGATGCGTTATCAAATGGGTTTGATACAATGTAAAAATCGTTTAATTTGCTATATCCCAAATATTCAGTCATCATCATCTCAAATGACGTCCATTGCTTAATATAGTCCTTCCCTAGGCCCAAAAACTCTCCACATAGACCGTTCTCGAGCTATCCAATTATTTCAGAACATGGCTTGCTTTAACCTATTTGTGTCTTGATAGCGTGAGAAATCTCGGACCAAGAGGTTAATAAATCTGTAATTTATCAAAAACTACTATCCCATCTACTAAGTAATGGTAAAGGGGGCAGACGGATACTATAAACAACATAGTTTACTTCCAACTTCTTAACACCTTGAACTGCAGACCCCTCTCCAGGCCCTGGGAGCCACAATTATTACGGGATGAATCTGGTTTTAGCAGTGTGGATACTACTTGTCACTAATACCACGAGGCATCTGATTAATGGGATTTTGCTCCCCAACATTACGCTTTTATTATTTTACAACGGCTCCGCTTGCGTGGGACTTTTTACCCCCTTTTGGGGAGAATTTGATTGAAGGTTGTGACATTTACCTAATTTTAATGGTTTTCATCGCAGTCTACTTTTTGTTATTCCTAATTATTATTTCGCCTAAGCAGAGGCATTTTCTGTGAGAAATTAAGAAATAATGCACAATCAAAATATGTAATTAATAAGGATATAATAAACTCTCTAACGTTATATTTTTAAATAGAAAAATCGAACAATGCATTCAAATTTTATAGCTATTCTAATAGCAAGTTTATTTTTTTTAATTATTGTGACATAAAGCAAACAACAAAATGTTCTAAAGAGCTAAAGAAGAAATTGTAAGACTGTGCTAAATAATTATGGACTTAATATACATTTGATTTGGCATATATTTTACCTATTTTACTAAACAATGAAGAATTTCCGAACACTTGCAAAAACGCCTAAAAGAACATCTTCAAAAAGTTGCCAGTAAGAAAAAAACAGTACCAAATAGCAAATAAAATTCTCCTACCGCATACACAGCAGGAGCATCTTGTGTTCAAGACCTAACATTAAACACTAATTTATATCTCACGTGAAGGAAGAGCACACTTGTCATTTAACAAATTACAATCAAACGTATACTTTATGTCGTACGTAATAAGATCCATGCGTGATGTCGCGACGCGCGGAAGCGGCCAACTATGGCCCGTTTAAGCAAGATTTATTGTAATAGATTTCAGTGTAAACCAGTTTCTGCTAGCCGCGTGTAGTTCTTGAAGAATAAGAATTTCTAGAAGATTTGCCTTTATATGATATGTTTTGAGATTAAAAATAAATTAATTGTAAGAGGTTATTCTTTTTATAATACAACGTAAAGCAAAATTGTTTCAATTAATATGTCAAATGCTACCCGGAAATACGGTCAGACTTTTACTCATTCGAATTAAACGACACGCTTTAGTATTAAAAAAAGTTTAGTATTAAAATATGAAATACATTAATGAAGAAACTATCACTGGTTGAAACGTAAATAAAATTTGAAAATAACGGCACTAAACTAACTAAAACGTCCCAATTTCGAAAAGCAATAAAAATTACAGCGAACAATAATTAAATATCGAACTCACCAGAACACGTCACATCCGCTGGTAACGGAGCAAAAAACGGCCATTTTCCCGCCTTTATACTTGTCAAAAACTTAAAAAAGTACGTGTCTCTAAATGTAATGATTAAGTAATGCATGCGCCTGCGATGCGTACAAATCCGGCAAGAGTCTGGATTGCAGTGCTCGGCCGAGTCAACAATGAGGGGGGACAACAATTGGGGAGATATTGAGTGCCCGTTAAGTAGTTCAGCCTCACATTATTTGGAACGGTTTAAGTAGATACATTTTTCGAATTGCGATGTATACTCATTCGAGGCTTCGCTCCAATACATTATCATCCACATTGTGTCACATATTTCATAAAGTAGATATTGGGATCTACTTAGATCCCAATAGAAATATAATGTTTATTTACTTTAGAAAAGCGCGTTAGGTTATCGGCAACCTTACTTAGGTTGTGGAGGTCAGAGTCGCCCGTGTTTAATGCCAGTAATCAGTCGCTTAGAGTTAACAGATTATGTACCGATAAAACGGTATGACGATGTCCCCGTCTGTCTGATTGCAAGAATACTGAATTTACGCAATCCGAGGCAATAGACAGAAAAACATATTCACTATAGATGATTCTATTCTACGTACTTATGTCTGCTTTGTGCTAATTGTATAGATGGGTCGATCAAAGTCCAAACTCTTTCCATACTTGTTAATAGAAACATTTAAATCTTAATAGAGAATAATAACTTCTTTTATATGCAAAGAAACCAATAGAACCAAGTATTATCCAGAAAAAAGACGTCAGGCCGTTTTTAGTTTTGCAAAGATAGCCTGAGCAAAGAAAATCAAATGATTGTAAAATAAACAGTTTCATCTAGTATTTGGACGATTCTAATCATAAGTACCAAATAAAATATCATGAAGATATGGATAAATGCATTAATTGGCACATAGCATCATACAAATTGTATGGTGTCCGTGTGGTGACGGATTAAGAATATGGAATGTCACCACCCCATATCATCCCATGGGTGTCGTAAGAGCCGACAGAGAGAGCATATTATGCAGAGAACAGCACTGTAAGAGAAGGAAAACTTTATACAAACCCTATACCAACCCGTTTGGCCAGCGTGGTATAGTAGGCCAATTCCTCCTTTCAAAGCAGAGGCTTAGACCAGCAGTGGACTGTTAAAGGCTGATGATGATGATCATACAAATTTAGCTCCTTTTGTACTTATTTGGAAGAAAATATGCAAAATAAATGCATAAATTAATAGCAGGTGAAAAAATAAATAAAAACAAAATATTAAAATCAAAGACGCATCGTTAAAAATAAAAAGAACTCCACAAGATGGAATTATCTGTCAAGAACTCTGTAATACTATAATAACATTTGCCTGTAAGATAATTTTTAAGCCTTTCTTTGAATGTGTTAACATTTAGCTGTTTAAAATGTTTTGGTAGCTTATTGTAAACAACAGCTGCCATACAAAATATACTTTTATGCATAAGCGCTGTAGTAGACTTGACCAAACATAACAACAAAAAATATTTATTTGTATTTTTGTGTATAATAATAATTATAAATTTATAAGCAAAATATACTAAAGGAAAAAAAAAGAAATTAAACTACAAATATGTGTGTGTGTGTGTGTGTGTGTGTGTGTGTGTTTGAGTGTGCGTGCGTGTGTCCGTTAGTGTGTGTGTGTGTCTGTGTGCGTGCGTGTGTTTGTGTTGGTTTATTGGGTGTGTGTATGATAGTTAGTGCCCGCGTAATAATAAATACTAGTAGTTAATAGGCTTTCAGTGTAGTCATAGTCTTTGGGCGTTCCATTTCTGGATAGTGGTTTTAAGGCAGAATGATGATATTTATTATTGTATTATTAACCTTAAACAATTTACTGTACAGATAAGGCCCCATGAAAGTAAAAGACTGACGAGCAAAAGCAGAATGGACTCTCGGTATGTCCTACTTTAGAGTTCTATAAGAGGTACGTGCTTTAATCTTTGCAACTTTATGGAAGCGGAGAAGAACTGTAGCAATATAAAGTCTGTCTTACGCGAAACAGTTTACAGTCTAAATACAGCTCATTTGTCGAATAAACCATGGCCATGGCCTTTTAAACGCTATTTTCTAAATAGCTCGCTGAGCGTGTTCGAGTTTCAGAAGATAGGTTTTTTTGGATGCTCCCCAAGCAATGACACAGTAATCCAAAATGGATTGGCAAAGACAAAAGTATACGCTACGAATAAGTGGCGACTCTGCTACAGATCTAATCTTTTTAAATATATGAGCTAGCTTCTATATGAGCTAGCTTCATCACTCGTTTCGTAACTGCATCAATATGTGATTTCCACGAGAGGTTTTCGTCGATCATTATGCCTAAGTATTTTATACATGAGACTTGTTCTATGATCGGGCATTTGCATTGGGATCCTGCCGTGTTGCCGAAAAGATTTTGACAAAATTTAATTACCCAAACAAATTTTAGCAACCTTTTTTTATACCATTGCAATATTTCGAATGATTTTATTACGCATATTTTTATTTGGTCAAATTTTTACTTGGCATAATATCACCAAGTATAATGTCATTATGGCACTTGGTCTTTAATCAAATGATTTATTACAGCAAACAATCTACAGACAATAAACGTTTGGTGATATTAGTTTATTAGTGGAAGTAGTTAGAGTAGGTTAATTATTAAAAAGATGGTTAGGTTAGGTTAGAACTGTGACCTTCTACGCACGAGCCGAGCGAGCGGAGCGAGCGGTGCCGCGGCAGCGGCCGGCGAGTGCCAGAAACCACTTGCATTAATAGAAAAAAGAGATTGTTTTTAGTAAGTTAGCCGGAACTGAACTATTTAGATTAGGATAATTATTGATTTTGCGTAAAAACTGTTATTCCAACTGAAATATTTGACAAGTTATAGTTTAAACGTTCATTTCCCAAACATTAGGTTTGCGTTACAATTTTTTGTGAATAGATTTTTTGCTAAGTAATAGTTTGGCAAAGTAAAACGAGATGGATTTGAAAAGGTGTTAGGTGCATTCGGTGATGAGAGTGTGAATGAAAATGGAAAAGCACTGCTTGAGGTTTGTTTGGAGTGGAGCCTTTGTGTAACAAACACCATGTTTGATCACAAAAGGATACATATACGCGTGAGGCGAAAAATGTTAGAAGAAGTATGATTGATTTTGTAACAGTAAATGAACGACTGAGAAAGAATGTGATGGATACAAGAGTGTATCGAGGGATCGGCATCCCTACAGACTTCTTGGTGTTGAGCCGGATAAGTGGGCTCTTTAAAGGATGGCGACACCGAAAGCATAGTGAAAAAAGAGTCTTGGAAAGAATAAAAGTAGAAAATCTACAAGAGAAAGATGTGAAAGATGAGTATAAACGAAGATTGATAGCAAGATTTGAGAGGTTCGATGGCATAAATGATATGGATGAATTGTGGCAGTCCTTTAAAGAAGAGGTAGTATGTGTAGCGTCTGAAGTATGTGGTGTGATCAAGAGAAGGAAAATACGAAAGGTTAAAAAATATGGTGGGACAAGGATGTACAATCAGCAGTGTTGGAGACGAAGAAAGCTTGGTTAGATTGGTTGGCTGTCAGAGCAAATGAAAGAATGGGAAAAGCAACGAGTGAGGACATAGATAAAGCAAGAGAGGAGTTCGTTAGGTCAAAAAGAATAGTGAAAGAAATGGTTAAAAGGAAAAAAGAAGAAAAGAAAGATGAGTTTGATAGCAGATTATCTGACGATTGCCAGAGAAACATTAAGTTTTTCTGGAAATCCGTTCGTGCAGTTCGAGGAAGAACTCAATCCTCAGAATACACATCGATCAGAGACAAGAATGGAAGGATAGTGAATGGTGAATCGTGCGTGCTGAAGAGATGGAAAGAGTATTTTGAAGGTTTGTTTGAAAGAACGGCGATAGAGATACCGATCGATAAAATGAATGGTAACAATAGCAATGATGAAAGTGTTATTGGCGTGGATGAGATCGTGAAGGCACTGGGAAGTATGAAAGTAGGTAAGGCTGCAGGATATGATAGGATTACAGTCGAAATGCTGAAGGCTGGACAGGGCATCATAGTTGGTCAGTTGCAGCCGTTATATAACTTGTGCTGGAGCACCGGCCGAGTACCTAATGACTGGACCACAGCTGTAGTTGTGCCTCTTTATAAAGGAAAAGGCTCGCAACAAGACTGCAAAAACTATAGAGGCATTAGCCTTCTCAGCATTGTTGGCAAATTGTATGCAAAGGTACTGATTGAAAGAGTTATGAAAGTAAGCGACAAGAAAATATGGGATTTACAAGCGGGATTCCGAAAGGGTATGGGATGTACGGATCAAATCTTTTCCTTGCGAAGCATAGCCGAAAAATTTTAGGCCAAAGATCAAAAGGTCTATTGCGCATTCGTGGATTTGGAAAAGGCTTACGATAAAGTGGTGAGGAATTAAATGTGGTTGGTGCGATCAATGAATGGGGTGGACAGCAGCCTCATTCGAGCTCTGAAATCTAGAACTTGTGTGAGGATAAACGGTGCATACACTGACTGGTTTACCATCGAGAAAGGTGTTAGACAGGGATGTGTAGCGTCACCGTGGCTATTTAACCTTTTCATGGACACTTGTTTGCAAGATTTAAAACATAGTGACTGCGGATTAAGGATGAATGGGTTACTCGTCAAATGCCTCTTTTATGCTGATGAACAGGTAATACTTGCATCTTCAGCGGAGGAGTTGCAGGAGATGGTAACAATCATGCATGGTGCGTTAGAGAGGAAGGGAACGAAAGTGAATGTAAGTAAAACGAAACTTATGGTTTTTGAAAAGGAGTAATGCGTTACGGCTTGTAATGTTTTGATCGATGGACAGCGAGTGGAACAAGTGAATGAGTTTGTTTACTTAGGTACGTAAGTACGTGGCTCACAAGATATGGTAAGAATGAAGAGTATATTGAAAGAAGAGTTAATGCAGGTAATAGAGAGAATGGAGCTCTGAAGGCGTTTATGAACAGTCAAAACGTGTCCAAAAAGGCACGTTTGGCTGTGCATAGAGGGGTGTTAGTGCCTACCTTTATGTATGGTAGTGAAAGTTGGGTATGGCAGAAGAGACTTGAAAGTAGAATAAATGCTGTAGAAATGAGAGCACTGAGAAGTATGTGTGGTGTGTCTTGACCGACAGAGTAAAGAATTGTGTGATACGAGAGTGGTGTGGGGTACAAGAAGATGTAGAGACAAGCATCGAGAAAGGCATGTTAAGATAGTTTGGGCACATGGAGAGGATGGATGACGAAAGACTGACAAAGAAGATATATAAGGCAAGTATGAATGGGACGGGACGAAGGGGAAGACCTAGGCGGACGTTCTCTGACCAGATTGGAGACATCCTAAAAAAAGGAATGGTCAGAAGTACCCTAAACAGAAGAGCATGCATGAGAAACTTGATGGGAGTGAATGAAGCAAGAGAGGTATGTCAGGATCGTTGCAAATTGCGTTACGTAGTCTCTGCCTACCCCTCCGGGAAACAGGCGTGAGTGTATGTATGTATGTAATTTGGCAAATGAAATTATGCGAAACATTTTTTGGGAAGTGAAAATTTGTCAAATTCCTTTCGGTCAAACAATGGAGACCCATCTGCATTGTAATGAGATATGAAGCTTGGCAGACTTACATAAGTGCAGTTTTATGTTTAAGCTATTAACTTTCTTTTGCTAGTGTTGAGCGTCAATAGGTGTTTGAGCCAGTTGGCAGCATCCTGAAGACCCTCTTTAGCCTCATCAACAACCTTTCTTGTGACCCTGCACCTAAAAAGAGGAGCCCTGGCCTGCGAAGCAGGGCTCCGTCAACTTAGCTAATTTTAAACATCATCCCCTGACGCCACATTTTATTGTAGTGTGGATTGGTGATCACGCCATGCTCACCATGCTGTATCGGAGTGGTAAGGCAAGTAGGTAATTCTTATTGTATTTATTACTTTGGCCTGCCTTTATTGACTTCATGACTTTTATGACTTCTAGACGAAGTGATTAATTAATCAAAATGTCTAGGCATTTTAGTAATTATATATATATTGAACATTCATTAACTCATTATCAGTGATCGGATAATCGGATGCATATTCACCTAAAGTTCATTTTTGTCTAGGATATTATGGAAGCGGCTTCTTAAAACATATTTTTTTAAATATAAATCCCGGGATTCCAGAAAATTCGGGAATGTGAAACTACTCTGTAACATGGTGAGGAAACGACGTCTTTAACATGTGATTTTTATTAAAAAAAACTGGTCTCCGGGATTACATAATTATTAATGTGAATTTACTTGAAGTTAATTTTAAGCTCCCCATCAATTTATGAGTATGTTGAGTGTAGGAGGAATGGTAGGCAGTGGGTGTTAATTAAAAAAATGTATATATAATAATATGTTCGAATAAATGAACTTTCAACTTAGTCGTTTAATACGATACTGTCAGTCAGACTCAGTTGAGTGGAGTTCGTTGGTGATGCTGTTGTAAGTTAATAACTATTAAGAGACTGAATGTTTTTTCTTTGTAATTCTTATTTATCAGTTATTTGAGATAAATGTTTTGAAAATTGAAGAAGATTAAGAGGATTTTATTGTTTTTAGAGCTTTTGTTTTGGTACAAAAGTTAAAATAAGTAAATATACCTACACCCGATTTGATTCTATAATAAAAACACTAAATTTGTCGATTCCGAAATCCCGGGATTTTTGCGATATAAAAGTGTATTTCATATTAGCCAACACCTAACAATAAGTAAACCAACACCCGATTTGATTCTATAGTAAAAAGAAAACGAAATTTGTCAATTCCGTAATCCCGTGATTTTTCGATTCAAAAGTGCATTCCATAATAGCCAACACCTCAACTTTAGGTAAATATGCATTTTTACGATTATCCGATCACTGCTCATTATGTATAATTAATTTTATATTAATCACTATGGCTGTAACATATGTATATATCACGAGTAGGCTTTTCGTAATACTAATTATTTATAATCGAAAGACGGTAAACCCGATTGCATCCGAGGCTTGCAGCCCGGAATCCATTTCTGGTCTAACCAGATTCAACAGTAAATTAGCTATTGCACAGAGCAACTGCCGTCTGACAACCGCAACCCAAAGGCATAACGAAATTTCACGCCTTTTACCAGTATCAGCATAATATTTATATTTACTCTAACGTCTGTGAAACATCACCACAACAGAGAGCGTACGCCGCACCGGATTAGCGATAAGTAATTAACGTTATAATACGTACAAACAAAACGTCGAAAAGACACTAAGGTAAAAGCAGTGGCGTAGCTAGCTTGGGTAGCACCCGGGGCGGTAGTTGGCGGATGACTCTTTTTTTTTTAGTCTATACCTAACAATTCCGGGCTAACTCTTGCAGTGCTGAGCTAGTGCCTATGTTGTTTTATATTTTTGTACAAGGTTTACCCTTTTTTTGGATGGGTGGCACCCCAAAAGGGGTGGCACCCGGGGCGGACCGCAATTATAACCGCATGAAACAATCGAGCATAGTTTTAAAATGCCAAGAGGAACGATGATCGTATCATAAGAGTAGCTGATCCATATTTAATGACTATTAATTGGTTGCTAACGAGGTCCCGAGATGGTACAGCATCCGTTGTTTGTCGTCCAATCAAAATATTAAAGTCAAACATTGATCTTACGAATAATGACAAACGTTTGAAATCATATATTTTCGGATAACAATAACAGGTCGTTTGCCTTCCCAAAAATGGAAAGTTCGTGTTCATTTGCTGAGATGAAAACATTTTTTTTTGTATGGGTGACATCATTGGCACTTTTTTGTACTATCTTTCAATGGCAATAAGTAGTCGAAAATGTGGTTGATACTGTATTGCATATCAAGCAGCTGTGTCTATCTATCTATATGGTGAACTAGTTGCTCGAAGTGTTACGGCTTCATATGTGAATTGGGCGTCATTAGGGGTAAATTAAAACCGTTTTTATCCGTAATTGTTATAGAAAAAATATCAAAAAAAAATGTCATAATTTACATCATATAAAGCATTTTCTCTTCGGTACCAAATCCTAAAAAAAGGTTTTTAAATATCTGAATAAAATATGCAAATTAACCTCTGTTTTTGTAGTTACCTTTTTTATCCTATCTATCAATCATAAGATTGTTTAAATTGAATCAGCCTCTTATATATTAGAACACCAAGGGAACCTTCAGCTTATTTTTGAAAATAACTTTACTTATTATTTTCTAAGGATTTTTTTACTTCACCGATACTCGCAAATCGCGCGTGGACAACTAACCAGTAGTACGAGCAAGGTCAACGGCGTATATCCACCTCTTAAGTGACATAAGGTGCGCCGCGATATGATTTTCGCTTAAGATGGACCGCTAAACAGCGAGTAAAATATCATTGAACGTCGAAGCAGTAATGCTTGCAATACGATTCTAACTAAACTGTCGGCGATGTACAGGTGTTACCTAAGCCAAGTATTGACCAAAGTTCTGGACTCGAAAGTGCTACTGAGACTACGGAAACGTAGCCAAAGGGCGTTTTATTTAAAAAGATCTGTAATCAGCTTTCCCTGGCTGGAGAAGAAGTTAATCTCTTTCATATAATATTTTTTTTTTTTTATAGTCTCACGCCTGTATCCCCGAAGGGGTAGGCAGAGGTGTAAATATTACACCCACATTTCGCCATGAATTGTTTTAAGTCCCACGTAATAGGGGGCGAGCCTATTGCCGTACCGGGCACATTACCAGACTCCGTGCTGCTACTGAGAATTTCCTAACGGAAAAACCCAATAACACTTTGCCCGACCCGGGAATCGAACCCGAGATCTCCCAATCCCACGCGCACATTTATGCCGCGAGACCAACGAGGCAGTCAAGACCAACGAGGCAGTCTTTCTTTTCAGAATTATTTTCTTCTAGCGTATAATATTTTGTTGGTGTTGTGGTTAGAGACTAAACTAGCGATCATAGTTTCGATTTCCCCTGGACAAATTTTTGAGCGATCAGCACGATGATTAGTGCCGTTTCTGGGAGTAATTTATCTGCATTTAGGCTGACAGCGAAAGCTCACTAGATATACCAATAGACTGCCATGCAGAGGATGTCGGGTTGAAATCCACGGCGCGCATCACTGAAGTTAAGTGCGTCTTTGTTCATTAGGTATCGACCGACAGCACGGAGCAAACGCTCTGTGCCGCCGGTCTCGGCTGTTATGAAGATTTGAGACAATCGTTGTGGAGAGTCTGTACCACTGCATAAACTGGCCATACTCTTAAGTTCTAAACTATGGAATGTCCCTATCTATTTAGGCTGCGCCGCGCGCCGGTCAGACCGTAGTCGCTCTGTAGAAAAGCTAATATTCTGTCAAATCTGATAAGACCAATAAGCGGACTCCGAGCTCCAAGACGGAAAATCTGGGATGCAACTTACATATCGCTAGGACAATGATGATGAAATAAGGCTGCTGCTAGTTTTCAAAAATTATATGGCTTTCGAGCAATTATTTTTGATTTCGATTATCCGCTTGACCGCGCACAAGTGACTATTTTCCCTTTTTGCAAAAACAGATGAGCGCGTAAACTGTAATTTTTCCCACGCTTTTCCGCTGCGCACTAATCTGTTTGTGGAACTCGGATAACTTAACCGATTGCGGTATGTTGCATATCAATAGACGCGTAATTAAATGAGCTTTCCAATGATATAAATTAATACCATATAATATGGTTGAAGCCCACGCAAGAGCAGTATAAAGTGAAAATTAGATTTTTTTCCCGCAATTTTTGAGCGCGATTTTATATTTCTGACATATTCCTTTTTCTCGTCGTTTTTTATTATGGGAGGTACATAAGTATTATACACAGTTAGAAAGTATTATACACAGTTGCCGCAGTGGCGTAGCGTGGGGGGGGCCGGGGGGGCCATGGCCCCGGGCGGCACATTTGAGGGGGCGGCAAAAGACGCCGCGTACAGGTCTCCTAAGGCTGATTTCAGAGTCACGCGTTTGACCGGCGCCGGCCACACGCGCGCGCTTACAATTACACTAGATTAGTAGTAGCGTTTCATAGTCACGCAGTTCAAACGCGCCGCGTGTGAGACGCGCGCGCCGGCCGTGATGCCGAAGCTTCATACATTGCAATGAGAAAACGCGAACTCGTTTCACAGTGGTCCGCGCCCCAAACGCGCTTTTGAGACGCGCTGGCCGACGGCGCGTGCCGCGCGCGTCACTCTGAAACCAGCCTAAGACAATAGTCACACCTGCGGTTTAACTATACGCTATTTGAACTTTGACTCCAATATTTATGATATTTGCGTTAAAATCAAAGCCGATTATTTCACATACTACAAACACCTTCTGCTAATTTTTGGACGCAACAGCCCCAATTCCCGGCAGCTTCGTTATTCCCGGCCAAGGACGTGGTGGCGGGTACGGCGGTACATGTGTTCTGTAAGACTCGGGCTACGGCAGGCTGCCAAAATCAATTATAGAGTATACCTTGCGTCTTACAACGAACATAATCTACGGCAAAAGAACACCTCGCCGAGCTCAAGGTAGAATTAAGTCACATAACGTGGCACATACTGAGGTTATCAAAAGTCCGATGACAAGGGGAGGACATGGTAACTCTAGAGTCAGGTGACTTTTGCTACCATCGAGAAGGCGACCTACTTTTGGGGTGGCGTCGGTTTCCTGGTCAGGAGGAACAATTTGTGGAAGTCGGTAGTGTGTCAGCTCGGGTAGCGTACCTCGTACTTAAACTCACCAATAGGGGCGGCCCCGACGAGATTCCTGAGGCCATGTACCAGGACACTGTCAAGGCAATAGCAATACCAAGTAAAACTAAAGCTCAGTACTTCAACGCGAAAGTGGAAGTACAAGAACGTGGCGAAACGAAAATCGTAGCCCACGGCGTGGGGCACGAGAATCATAAGACCAAATGCTAGTTAACTTCCTCGTAGCAGAGGGGATTTTCTTAATGAACTTCTTTTGCAAGAAAAATCCTCACAGGCAGTGGATTTGGCGAAACCGCGATAATGTGACTAACAAGGTGAAAGACTACATTACGACGGACCGAAAGCACACATTTACTGATGGTGATCAATACGATAAACACCTGAAGCGATCACCAACGAGTACGAGGCTCTCTTAATATGAACCTCAGAACTGAAAGGGCCCAGTCAATGAAGCCTACTCTCAGACTTACATTGCTCCTCCCACCGACAGCATTAAGCAGAAGACGGCCACAGTGGTCACGGTACTAGGAGATTCGTCTCGAAAGATCTGCTCCGCTTAGCGAAAAAAACAAGTAGTCTAAACTGCTAGCCGAGACTCTCGAACTGATGAGGAAAAGACGCGGGATGCCATCCTGGCCGCTGTCTTCGCCGGAATGACAGGCCATAAAACGACAAATAATGCAATTTTTTTTTTTTTTGAAAAATAGATGTTGGGCTATTCTCATAGATACCGGATAAACACAAACAGAAAACTGTGCCACGAGAATTTTATATATTAGATAGCTAGGTAAGGTGTGAATAATTCGGTGTCAATTATTATTTTGTCCAAATTGAGTAAGAGAGACGGAAAACTCGACATCAAACCCTATACGACTGCCTCGTTGGTCTCGCGGCATAAATGTGCGCGTGGGATCGGGAGGTCCCGGGTTCGACTCCTGGGTCCGGCAGTGTTATTGGGTTTTTCTGTCACGAAATTCTCAGTAGCAGCACGGAGTCTGGAAATGTGTCCGGTACGGCAATAGGCTCGCCCCTTATTACGTGGGACTAAAGTATATCTGGCGAAACGTGGGTGTAGAAATACACCTCTGCCTACCCCTTCGGGGATAAAAGGCGTGACGATATGTATGTATGTATGTATGTATGTACAGTTAGAAAGGTTTTTTAATTTACTTTTAGAGGAATAATAATGAAAAGAAACATTTTAATATTAAACATACAAAAATAAAACAAAGTTTTTTTTTAATTGGCGCTAATTTTCATATTTTATTTTTTTAAATACCGTTTCATGTTATATATCAGATTCAAACCTAGATAACTTTCTTTCCAACTAGATTTCCAAGTATAAAAACCAATTCAGAAAAGAATCTGTTAAGAATTATTTTTATTGGAACCTGCACCGTTGTTTACTTTTTTCCGCCAAAATTTTCGATAACTAATATCTCATAAATAAAATGAGTATTATATATTTTATCAAAGGTTTATTTATACACTCATAATAAAAAAATAATACAACGCATAAATGTAACCTTACATACATACATATGTATTTAAACTTTTTTACATAAAATGACGTTTTTACGATAATTTTTTGTCTATAATTAAAGTAATACACATTATTTATTAATTTTTTTGCTGTAACTTCATAAATAATCAGTTAATTAACAATAAAAACATAAAAGTATTATAAATAATTACATAATTTGTTTACAATGATGTTTTTAATCCATAATTACGCCCCGCGCGCGGAAAATATATCAAAGTCAGCGAAATATATATATTTTTTCAAATGCTTACATCTAAATAATTTTCTGCAAGTATTGCTATAACTTTATTTTATTACATAGATAATATCACCAGGTACAAGAAAATACAACAGCAAACCAGATTCAGCTTATACTTTTATTGTGATAAACAAAAGTGTCGAGTAAGTCAGTAAAGACGACATTGTTTACGTTACGGCCGCTCGCCTAAAGTAAACATTTCATTCAAACGTAATTTGTTTTGTACTATTAGAATGAGTCATTCATTAGGTTGCAGAAAAATAAACACCACTCCTCTCAAGTTATTAACCATCGCACAAAAACTAATTAATTGAGCGCGCCCGTCTCTAACTGGCGGCGCGCACTTGAAATTTGTCGATGCTGAGTAAGCACTTAAAAATCGTGAGCGGTCAAGCGGTTATGTGGATTTCGGGCACACAAGTAATGCCTAAACCCTCCACTAATGATTGTGTGACCAAATTCGGCGATATGACTTCTACTCTGGCAGCGGCAGGCATTTATAATACTAGTCTTGGTCCACGCCAAAAGCACGCCTCGTCGAACAGTCTGGAAGTCCTAATCAGTTATTCTGTATTTTACTGCTCTGTCTCTCTGTAGGAGCTGCTCCATTATTAACAAGATCCCATCATTATCATCGTCGTAACGCTATCCCGGTTACATACAAGTCTTTCGCCTTGGATGTCCGCGTTACTAGTCTTAACCAGTTTGACAGAAAATGCGGTTTTTCTACGGAGCGACTGCCGTATGACCTCCGTAACCCAAAGGGATAGCGAAACTCCACAGCTTAGACCAGAAGATCTGATATCCAAACTAATATCTCGCGCTGCCCTATCAATTTTAAGCCTTTGAGATCAATTGCCAACCATAAGCAAGTTATCCTGTCTAGATGCGCCATCATGTTGCGCAATAAGATGATTTTATTGCACAAGAAATTACGTTAGATGATTAGGATTTATTGAACGTACTAGATAACCTATTCTGGAAGCGCGTATGTTCCTGTTTAAAAGGTCGGCAACGCACTTGCGATCCTTCGGGCAATGCAGATGTCTATGGGCGGCAGTGCAGATCACTTACCATCGGATCAGGTTTATCTCCCTATGCAATAAAAAAAGAAAACCGAACCTAGAGACGAATACTGGAGACAAATGGACTGAGCACAACATATGGTACTATTTCGGAGAGGTACTTTCTTGATAGGAAAATCCTATTCATAATAGAAACTGAATACGAGGCTTTATTTCGTGTTTTTAGTAGGTACAGTCAGTTTATTTCAGCTAAGTGAAGATCCAGGTATAAGCAGAAGGCATACCTTTCCTTTATTACTACCTTCAAACATGATTAAAATTTAACGGCATTGCGCTACACGGTCGCCATCTTACCATGACGTAAATTCCGAAACTGCTTGTGAAGGAAAATAATAATACAAATTCATTCAAAATTCATGTACTTACTTATTGATAAAAATACGTCATATATTAGATATATGATTACAATAAAATGTTATAAAAACTACAAAATGTTTATTACACAAAATCTGTAAACACTTCATAACGATGATTCAATGACGTCACACAGTGCAACTTGGTCTTCGACCCCAATGCACCCATTTCATGGGTTTTATAGTAAAACACTCTTTTTGCTCTAGCATGTACTAGGGCCATAGAACACATCACACATGGCTCCCTTATAACATACACATAGAAGTCCGTACACAGATACGGACATTCTGATGGCTTTACTTTCTTTTCTTCTAACTCAGTTCTGTTGATATAATCTTTGGCAACAAATTTGACAGTAGGGTACTTGTTTTTTAAATGCATAAACAGATCCATGTGGGCTATACCTCGATAATTCTCAGTATAAATATCTGTGGATGTAACCCAGACACCACCATGCTGAGTTTTAGCCACATTGTCTATTGCCAACATTATTGAATGCTGGAGAGGGTTATTTTTTCTATCGTCGAAGGCAACTGCAACAACTGATTGACCTTTAGGGTCTACAACAACAGTTGCATTTAAATCTGCTTGTAATATATCAGATGGATCCAAATTCGATGATTCTTGGCTTAAATAAAATCTGGCTACTTCAAAAGCCATACCCATGTATAACCTGTGATCTTTTAATTCATCTTCGGTAAATATTTCCCCATAGAATAATTTCTCTAAGTACTTGTCAGGATGGAAGTTGCATGACCAACTTCTTCCGCATTCAATGTATTGCTTCCTGGTTTTGGGAGCTACTGCTGGTACATCAATTATTTTGAAATACTCAAAGCAGTCTCTTATTTCATTAACATGTTCTTCAATATAATATTGTATAGACTCATGGTTCTGAGAGTTCAAAAATGTGACTGGGAATAACAACACTTCCTTCCTACAGGCTCTCTTACAATGAATTAAATCTTTTAATGGTAACTTCTCATTCAGTATTTGTATAATTTTTGAAAATTCATTCACATTTTTGAGTTGTCCCACATAAACTTTAGTGAATTCCATTGGCTTTGTATACTCATCATTGATAACCGCTTGTAACGGTTTGGTAGAATTCATAATGTTTTCTATAAGACCATCTACGGTATCAGCTACCTTAGCTTTCTTAGGGGCTGGTTCAGTGTTTTCACCAGCATCTGATATTGGTGTTAACACTGCCATATCAGTGGGTTCAGGTAAATTTACTGTTGCAGTTTCTGCAGCTGGTTTTACCACTTTAGCTGGTTCTAATGATACTGGTTCTTTGACAGCTGGGGCTGATTCTGCCTCCTCTTCAGATGTTTGAGTGGATTGTTCAACCGTCTCATTGACTGGATCTGCAGAACAGATTGAATGGATGGATTCTACTATGATATTAGATACTGCGCTGTCTTTCACAGCGTGTTTTGATTTTCTTGCTTTTGATTTCTTTGCCATTTTTCTGTCTGGTTAAAATCTTGTCCTTGGTTTTTTTTGTGTCCAATTTTATCACTCACATGCTTCTTTTTATTGCTGAAAACAACCACACCACTATTTCATTACCCACTGAATTAATAACGAAACAAAAAAATTGAAAATTTAAAAATATTTGACTTTTGTGTGTTTAAATTGGTTTTATTATTTTTATCCTCAAAGTATTTAATTTTGCTTTTAATAAGTTCTGTCAAAACATTGTTAGATTACTGACTGCTTGTGAATAGTCTGAGTGTGAAATGAACATTATAAACTATAATTAATAATGCCAGGATATGGAAGCCAAAGTATTAAATGACATGATAGAATTTTTGATCTCCGCAGCAAATCTACCTTCTTTTTTTATTTGTCCATTCAGACCTTACCTACATGAGGAAAATATGTGGTATACTTTGAGTCTAACATTATAAATTAATTGCAAATAAGCAAGTTCCATTTTAATGTCTTGCAAATTGATAATGGTTTCATCCAAACATAGGATTTCTAAATTGCATTGATTGTTTATCCCTAATTCATAAAGCAACATCTTAAAACTTCAATTCATTATCTATGGCTAAAAAGTTTAGATAATTTATACACGAAACGGCTACATTTAAAAATAAATTTTGCTAACATTTTATTTTCCTTTTTATCTTATCAAATTGATATCATACACAATCAGCCTTACGCTGTCACTAGCTTGTTTCAATAATTACAGAAAATAATGAAGAACTGTCTTAGAATCTGTAAGAAATAATAAGAGAAGTAGGCAAGTTTTTTTGTATACTTATATAGACTTACTATTATGTTGTTTACTGATAACATGCTACTTTTACCAATGTAATTAATAGTTTTGAGTACGAAAAAAACAAGAACATTGTATCATTGGTCATATTTTATAAAGTCGAATAAAATAGTAGCACTTTCAAGCAGGTTTAAAGTTTGAGATAATATAATATTCTTATCAATGCAACATGTGTATGTGGTAGAATATATTATTATTATTATATTATTATTATGAAATTATTATTATATTTACAAAAATCACTGTACGAAATATTTCAAATGCTAATTTATTTTAACGATGGCAGTTTGAAGGCATTTTAGTTAAATTGTCTGTTAATTAGACGCGTTGTTGACAAAAAGATATCTGATAATTACACCTTTTTTGTTACCTCACTTACAACCAAAATAGTACATACTACGATCAAATTATATCAAAACACGAATATATACGCTTTATTATGACACTGCAACTACGTAATAGCGCAAATAATTAGCGTCTATAAAGAAATACGCACAAAAATAAGATAAATAATCTAACATTTACCTCAGGTTGGACTTCGGATTTTGACGTCAATTTCTCATGTGGACGCAATGATTTTTCATCGCACGTGCAAGTCTCAACAGCAATATTGTATTTCAACACAGTGTACATTCATTAATTAGTTCTATTGCAATTAAAATATAATTTGCCACACACGTAAATCTAGAAAATAGCAGCCATTAGACACTTTAGACAGATTAGATTTTGTTTTCAAATGTAAAACGTGGTTAGTGATAACAGATTCTTATTGGAGTTAGTTTGGCTTGCTATTAGAGACGACCAATCAGATGCCCGAATGATTTGACGTCTTCTTGCACAGATGTAAAGAATTCTTTACCGGTGATAAAGAACGTTCTGTGTTATGAAGTGTGTTTCATGTTTCATTACACGAAGACGAGAAATATGTTTAAGTGCAGCGTGCAATATTAAAAAATAATTTTAGAATGCAAAACTAGAAATTATGTGCATAGTATAAATTTAATCTTGGGTTCTTAAGATAACATTATTATTTTTTTAGGTATTTTGAAAGTCAAATAATGACGTCTTAAGGTCTATGTATACATTAGGCTTAAATATTAGGGTTGGTCGCAGAGGTATAGTATTACACCCACATTTCTCCGTATACATTTTGGGTTAAGAATTTGGAAAAACTCAGTTACACTCTTGCCCGACCCGGGAATGGAACCCGGGATCTCCCAATCAGCAGCTACGCATACGCTATCCACAGGATCGTGGAGGGAGACTGCTTTTATGGCGTAGGAAATACCTATGTTTAAAAATCGTACTGCAGCTGTTTAGCTTGACTTACCGCTGTGCATACACAAGGGCGTCGCCAAGGGGGAGCTTACTTTGCTCAATATTTTTCTCATTTTCCATCTTCTTTTCTTCTTCTCAACCCAAAAAAAAAAACTTTTTATCAACTTGCCCCTCCACTAGGCTATCGGCTGGCGACACATTGTGCATACATATACCCACTACCACCTCATGGTCCTACCTGCCTTGCGGCGTACGGACCGAGTCGCGGAAAAAGCGCACGGTACTGGCGTCTGCTCTTTCCCGCGCGCTTTTTCTTGGCGCGTTGCGCACACTTGCCACTCCATTAGAAGAATCTTCGACAGCTAGAGGATTGAGTGGCGCTGAACGCGAAGTACCGTTCTGTGTTGTTACTTGTTTCGCTCCATTAAGGGATAGTAGATACGTGCCAAGCCAGCCCCTTTGGGGAGAGCATGACCTGGAACATAATGATATGTAGGGAGTCAAGAAAGAGCGCTGTGCATACAGTCTGAGGCGGATTTGATACGTTGGCTGCCCTAGGCCTAGGAAAGATTGCCCCTCCGTCCCACTCAGTGGCAGCGAAAAAGATCTTGAAATAAACTAATAAACAAAGATTCAGTTGCATGAGCAACACTTCTAATAATCGTAATTGCTATACATGTACTTACAATTTTTTTGTAGGATGCTATATGGACACATTTTTGATTTTTTACACGTAGGAAAATCAACTAAGAACGAACAAACCCGGATGTAGTCGCGGGCGAAGTAGAGTCGTAATATAAATGATGCTATTATGAATATCAAAGAGGTGTACCACAAGGTTCTACGCTGCGACCTACATAGTATAACCTGTGATTTCTGTTGGGTTTTAAGAATACCGAATTGCAGAGTGTATGGGTTACAAATTACTGCGCGCACTTTTTGAAACTGTGCGTATTAATAAATATTACTTGACCTATGTTTATGAAAGCAGGTTAAGCCGTCGGTCTTGCGGCTTGCCTGTCATAATCGGTCGATCAGAATCGGTTAAGTTTAAATATAACGTTAGGACGTAGCTGCGGGCAGCCTCTAATCTATGTACATATAATATATATATAAAAGAATATTAAAAGCTATTTACGTCCCTGATTTTAATACCAACTACATCTACATAGCGGCGATAGCCCAGTGGTGTACGTAACGGACTGCCGAGACGGTGGTCTCGGGTTCGATCCCCAGGTACCCCAGGCACACACCTCTGACTTTTAGAAGTTATGTGTATATTAAGAATGTTAATTATCGCTCGCTTAACAATGTGCCCGGTAGATGGCAATAGGTTCGCCCCCTAACAGGGGGCGAACCTATTGCATTGGGACCGAAACATAACTGGCGAAGTGTGGGTGTGTAATACACCTCTGCCTACCCCTTCGAGGATAAAAGGCGTGAAGTTATGTTACATCTACATAGGCCACAAACTTACACGAGCATACGAGCAAACCTAATGATCTGAAGTTAAAGTTAAAATAACCTTTACACGTTCCTACTTAGTATCGTATTGATCAAAGCCGCAGTCTTAATATCCGATAGCTGCCGAGATTGCTTTAGTTGTGGACTCCATTAACTGTAATCCTGTAGGTACACATGTGATCCCTGAAGCAATTAGGGATATAATATTCTGAGTAGAGCGTGGCTTGCGGTGGCGTCATATCATATCAATCTTATGGGTACTGGGTAGGTATATGTTTAGGTACCTACCCAGTTGCTAATTATATAGACTTAATGCATCAAGTGATGCAGTATTTACCATTTTTCCATGCGGTAGTCGTAATTTTCGGATATGCATGTAGGTACAACTCCACTGCCATCGCAATGCAGATATAAAAAACTTACTATATATTTTTTTATTTATAGACGCGCCTGTATCCCCGAAGGGGTAGGCAGAGGTGTAATATTACACCCACATTTCGCCATAATTTTGTTAGGCCCCACGTAATAGGGGGCGAGCCTATTGCCGTACCGGGCACATTACCAGACTCCGAGCTGCTACTGAGAATTTCCTAACGGAAAAACCCAATAACACTTTGCCCGACCCGGGAATCGAACGCGAGACCTCCCAATCCCACGTGCACATTTATGCCGCGAGACCAACGAGGCAGTCTTACTTACTTACCTACTATATAGACAGGTGCTTAAATTATTCTCAAAATGAACCTATGTGTAGATGATGTCAAAGTCAAAATCATTTATTCATCTAGGCCACAAAGTGACGCTTATGAACGTCAAATAATGATTCTACATTTAGGTACATTTAGTGCCACGTTCGCAATGCAATAGGTAGAACCACGAGAATGAGATGAAGATGAAGAAGTAGAAGACCTTTTTGTTCAGAAACACGCCTCTTCAAATTGATTGCGTAGTACATCGCCTGATGTCATATTAATTAGAGGTTATTAATGCCTTTGATGCCGATGATAAACATTTCATCTGAGCTTTTATAATCACCCTCATTAAAATATTAGACTACAGGCCCATGTCCAAAATGGATGGGTCATATGAACCACCAGGTGACGTATATAGGACGATATAAGAGCATAAAATACTTGTAAGCTGTCCAGCTGAGTGCTGGTGAGAATTCAAAAGTGCAGGTAGAGTGAGTAGGTACATTTCGGTCATATATTTTTGTACGGCATTTTTACTATCGATAGATCCATGAAAAACAATTAGAAAGCGCACAGTGCCGTAAAAAATGGTGCGCCACAAAGCCGGTATTCTTTTTTCTGACAATTTCCAGGGTAAATTTGGTCATTTCATTCTGTACGGCATCAGTTTCATACTGTTTCAATACAGCTTCTAATTCATTATTCCGCAACGCCGTACAAAAATCATGCGACAAGGGGAAAATATCGAGAGTTGCAACCCCTTTCTTTCTCTTTCTCTCTCTCTCTCTCTCTCTCTCTCTCTCTCTTTTCTCTCTTCTCATATAACACGTGTGTGTACCCTTGATTTTTTCCCCTTGTCGCATGACTTTTGTACGGCGTAATTTTTAGGTTTTTTATTAGGCGTCGTGGTTATCGTAGTATTCCTCTGCATCACTGTCATCTGGTAATGTGCCCAGAAAGCTGGCAGCATTGCCACGCTGAATGGCAATTAATAAACCAGCTGATTCTTTGGCCAAAGAATAAACCAGCCCTCTGGTCACGGCAGACGTCGATCAAGCGTCTGGATATGTCGCGTTATAGGTAAACTACGAGCGTTCGGACCCCATGGACTCATTTATTTCTCATTGAAACAAGGAATAAATGGCGCCAAGATCTTTTAGACCCTATCATCTCATAAAGTAGGTGTACTTATATAAATTTAAAAAACAAAACAATAATTTCCTACATTTGTTTATTCGTCATAATTATATTCTTACAGACACTGATATTATGAATAATTTTATTATCACATTGCGAAAGGCTACACTTCAATAAAATACAAAGCGATGTAGTTATTCAAAGGTATGAATTACTTGTTTTCCAAAGTTTGGTACCACGCTTGGCAAGTTTCAGAAGCGATCTCGCATAACGCCGATAGAGCCTTGCCAGTGTTGTCGTATTCTGAAAAAATAAACCACCTTTTAATTTGCCTGTATTGTTGATACTTGCAGTTTAGATTATTTTGCTAATTAAAGTCAACAAGCACCAAACATTTCCGAATGAGGTTGAGGTAAATTATGCTAATCGTGATTTGCGTAGCTTCGCCATTAAAGGGAAGTAGAAGACGACCGCGATGGTTATAGCGAGTAGACGTTATCATTAGAGGAGAGTCTCTAACACCCCCTCAGTCAGCCTCAAATTGGTCGATGTCACTCATAGGTCCTAGTGACGGATCGAGACGGCTGATAAGCCAAGTTGCGAATGCGCAACAAAAAAAAGGATCTCGCTACAAATTACGGGGCCTGTCAGCATGCAGGCTAATCGTCTTCGGCGACCTCGTCGCTACGGGTCGGAAGGACACCACGGTGGTGTTTGTGGGTAGGCTGTGAAGTGCCCGAACGAGAGTCTCTGCGTCTTATGCGTATTTAGCAAGGGTGGCCGCGTGAGTCGTGCCCAGCCCAGAACTTTAGTAACCGGTTCGAAAGGCGGTAGTACCCACCTAAGAAACTTCACACTATTGTATTTTCCAGACCTGGGATGACCCACAATAAAAAAAGGCCCACACTGAAAAAATAACCGCAGATACGCCAATGCTCAACGGGGTCCGGCCTTTCACCGTAAAGAAATATTGTTTTCGTTACTAGTGGTCTTACCAACAATTCCTCTCTTGCCAAATATGGATCCGTTAAAGGGAGGCTTCCTGTAAGTGGCCTCGGCATTGTGGAACACGCAGGCGAAGACGACAATGAAGCACAGAGCGAACAGGAAACGCATGGTTATTGGTAGATAATATCTGAAACAATGACAAGATTATTGTGTATATCAATAGCTAACTTTTATTTTAGAAAAGTGCTCATGTTAAGTACCTACTCTCACAGGAATTGGAGGAATTGACGTTATATTTTAACTTCATGAAGATTTGTCGATGATCGTTACAGTGCAAGTAAAAATAAAAAGTTGATAAACAGCGAAACTTAACTAGTTATCATACCCGAACATACTTAATAAGTCTCAGAATCCAATTTGCAACTCTATAGTTTTGTTTTGTAAGTCTGGCATATATCAAAAGGATATTTTTGTTGTCCGTCCGACTGTTCGATGGTATTATGGAATTTCTGCGTGAAATCAATAAAAATATAGTTATGTATATGAGCATTACATGCATAGGCACATCTAAAAACTGGGGTAGGTTGGTATGCTCGCTGTCATACGATTTTGAAATTATGTAAGAGGATGATAGAGCCGGAAAATGCCAAAATTTTACATGATTTCGTATTCTGTTTGTAATAATGTCTAAGGAGAGGTATCGCATTAAAATTAGACCACTATATAATATTTTATTTAGGTAGGTACTTATATCAGTTTTTTACTTAATGAATTTTAACCAATATAATTATCAATTTTATGTAGAACTACGATACAGCAACATTTTATATTTTTTAATTTGAAAGATCGCTTGTATAGAGCCTATGAAGACTTACTTGAGATTGTTAATTCAGAAGTCTTCTTGTCACAAGAAACGTTGTCAAACTGATGCATTTGAACAGTTTCAAGCCTCTTTTATATCCATGACACTCAGTTAATCGAATTCAGACACAATATCTTGCAATTTTGTCTTGAGATATTGTTATAGAAAATAATAAAGGGGAACCTAGCCGCGAAGAAAAATAGGTTAAACGTCATCCCTTGAGACCGTCTGGCTCTGATAAGCTAATTAAGTGTACGAGATGTATCGTATTATAATATTTGAAGTATTCTTTGCTTAGATGGCGATAAGGTTAGGTCTATATACTATATTACCTATAAGGTTTTAATTACCTACAGCTGCACGAAAAACGTAGATTATATCATCAGTCTTTTTTTATGGAAATAGGCGGCAACCGAGCAGACGGGTCGCCTGATGGTAAGCAATTACCGCCGCCCATGGACACAAGCACCGCCGCAGGAGTCACAAGTGCGTTGCCGCTCCTTGGGGTTGGAAAAAGGGATAGGAAGAGGAGTGGGATAAGGGAGAAGGAATAGGGGATAGGGCCTCCGGCACTCTCACTCACTGAACGAAACGCAACAGTTTGGGTCCTGTTACTTAACGTCGATTTTCTGTGTGAGGGTAGTACTTCCCCGGTCGAGCCGGCCCATCCATGCTGAAATCAGCAAGGCTCTACTACCTTAAGTCCTACCGCTATCCCGGTTGCATCTTAGACTTTTCTATGTTGGAGGCCGTGGTCCACGCCAGGCAGAATTGACAGAATACTACTTTCTTAGCTTTTCCGCAGAGCGACTGTCGTCTAGCATTTGATTGCCATAGTCTAGAGCAGCATTATGAAGCAAAATGGAAGGAGAAAACGAAGACAGGAGACCCCACAATCAGATGGGAATAATAAGTGCTTAGGAGAGAGAGAGAGAGAGAGAGAGTCTAGAGCAGCATTACCCCAACAATGGGTCTCGACCATAAAAATATAAATAATTATATAAAATTTACTATATCCATGGTCTCGACCCTCTGGTGGGTCGCGAACGAATATTGAGTGGGTGCTGAAGTGTCAGGCGGCACCGACTGACCGAGATTCTCCTCCCCTTTACGCCTTTATTCTCCTATTGATGCCCCCTTTTTGCTTTGGTAACGTGGAACGTGCTTTAGACCAATGTGAGAATATTTAAGGGTAGGTGTCTCCCCTACCAAAAATCTTCATGACAGCCGGGACCGACAGCTTAACGTGCTTACCTGTGCATTTATAATTTATTAGGCACATAGTTTCAAAGTCAGTTGTGCGCGCCCTGGGTTTGTACCCGATAACACCCTCTGCATGGCAGTCTGTTGGTATCTCCACTGAGCTACCAATGATTACGAAAACCAAATTTTGAAAATGACAGTTCATACAAGACAGGTCGCAGCGTAGAACCCTGTGGTACACCTCAAATATTGTTAGTAGCAGCACTTATATTACGATTATACTGTCAACCAGAATAGACCTAGTAGAGAGACCCCTCCTTGGCAAACGCAATTCTGTTTTAGCTATGCTATTCCTCTAAGGTTACCTGGAATAAATTTCTTTTAGCGGCAAGGCTGTCTATTGTACATTTCTGAATTTGACTTCTGTGTTTGTGATGTATCTGAATTTGTATCTGGCGTGCAATATATAATTATTTATCTATACACCGAAGTCAGTGTTTTCCCGAAAAGTATGGACTGAGCCCATGATGATGCTACATAGAATATTTATTTTACGAAATATACTAAAAAAAAAATACTTTCTATTAAAAAAATTCTTTAAAATCAGCATTTCATAGGACTTAAATGTGTCGTGAACGAAAGGAAACTGCTTTTTAGGTTATAAATAAAGTGCATTGACCTTACGCATCGACCACCACGTTGTTTTGCTATGAAAAATAAATTTTGGCAAAAAATATGTGTAAAAAAATTTTTTTTTACTAATTTTGTATAATAAACCTTATAGGTAGCTTCTTTATCATGGGCTGTGTACATACTTTTCTGGAAAACAGTGACTTAAAATACATGGTGTATATTCTCATAAACAAACATTCGCTGCCGTCCTTATGCAACGCCGTGCTTTTTGTTGTGACTGCCATGAGGTAGCCGCCCGTGTGTACCTACTTAGTATGCAGAACGTTGTAGAAGGCCGACTAAAAGCCTAAAGTAGACTTGCTTCCAAAGACTAAACAACTGTTTTCTGTTTCTCTGGATTAAACCTTTCTTCTCCTTCTCCTCCTCCTCTCCTCCTCCTACTTCACCAAAAACTAAAACTAGACCCGCTAACCCCCCAAAACAAAATCCTGGATCTGCCACTGTGAGTCGAGCACTTATTTTGAGAAGCGCAATTAATGTACGAGGGGAGTTCAATGTATTCTCGGTATAGGTATGAAGGAAAAGGCGGAAAATTCTAAATAAATTTTACTTTTCAATATACTCCCCTAACATCTCAATACATTTATTTGTTCGTGAAAGTGACTTTTCAATTCCCTCTGAAAAATATTTTTCTTCATGGCCCGAAAAATGTTCGTTTATTGCTCCCTTCAACTCTTAATCGTCCGAAAAATGCTTTCCACGAAGGTCTTTTTTAAGATTAGGGAATAGATAATAATCACTAGGGGCCAGGTCCGGACTGTAGGGTGGATGATTAATTTCTTCAAATCCGTACTCCCGCACAGCAGCCTGGGCAAGGCGCGCCTTGTGAACCGGCGCGTTGTCGTGAAGCAGCAACACACCTGCGGTTAATTTTCCACGTCTTTTTTCTTTAATTGCCTCCTTTAAATTACGCAGGGTGGTAGCGTATGATGCAGCAGTAATACTTTGACCTTTTTTGTGTACTCGATTAGCAAGATTCTCTTAGAATCCCAAAACACCGTGGCCATGAGCTTTCCTGCGGCCGGAGTGACTTTGAACTTCTTCGGCGGGTCTGATCCTTTTTTGTGCCACTGCATAGACTCTTGCTTGCTCTCAGGGTCATAGTGATGAACCCACGTTTCATCACCAGTAACAATCCGATCGAAAATACTTTGCGGATTTTCACCACAGAGGTCCAAAAACTCCTTACAATAGTCAACTCGCACTTGTTTCTGTATCCTTTGACTTCAGGCGCTCATGAAGGATTGTGTGAATGGTACCCACGGATAGCTTAGTCATTTCTGCTAATGTTTTCACTCTTACACGGGCATCTTCAAACTTACAAGTTTTTCGACTAATTTGACGTTTTCTTCAGTAGCGGCACAAATTGGACCACCAGCGCGAGGGTCGTCTTCAATGCTCTCTCTACCCCGTTTGAATTCACTTGACCACTTCTGAATTGTAGATAATGAAGGCGCAGAATCTTGGTAAACAGCCACCATTTCTTCATGGATAATTTTTTGAGTTTTTCTTGTTTTGTGAGGAATTTTATCACTGCACGATGCTCGATTTTTTTCATCATTGTCGAATCAGTCATCATAGTTGTCTTTTCGCAATGATATCTTGAATACTAATGGTTGCAATTAAATGAAATTTTGTATTTATACCCTCAAAGAGTGTCATTTACTATTGAGATAATTAAATTACCCTTATCATTAGTATATCACCTCGATACCGAGAATACATTGAACTCCCCTCGTATAACTGGAATTCGATTAGATATTGAAGTGACGATCCGGTGGAGAAAAGGATATGTAACCGACTGCTACGCTGAGGATCGCGGGTTTGGTACCCGCCCTCGTCAAACACTGACTGCATGTAGATATAGAGTGATTGTTTAAGCCGTCGGTGTACTTAATACATAGGAAGCGGGATGCCTTAAAAATGTACCACTGTGCATATAATGTGGGTATTTATAAAAATGAAAAATATTCTGTACCTAGGTATGTTTAGTCGTATATCCATTCTTTATTACTCCTAGTACAAGCTCTGATTAGTTTGGGACTAGGTGGTGTTGTGTGTCCCCCCCGTGGGATCTCCACCTTGTCGTGGTGGCGGGGCTCAGAAACCGTGGCTTTGAACCCCGCGGTGAAGCTAAGAGGGATCCCTAGAGTGGACGCTCCGCGTGGGCTTGGCAGTGGGCCTGCGCAGGATGCGTCCAACGGTGCGGGTGCGGGGGACAGTTCTGTCTGTCCCTCGCAGTCGGGCGCGGTCGCGGGAGGAGAGACGTGTTGGTGTTGCGTTGCCGCGCGCCCTATCTTCCCGCGACCAAGTGGGGGTGCACCATTTGATGCGTCGCGGTGGGGCCGCAGAGGAAGAGGAGATGCGCTGTTGCGTTGCCGTCCACCCTATCCTCTGCGGCCGCTGAGTGTTTTGGCGGCGGAGCCCAACACCTTCATCCGCCGCCAAGGGGGTTTTGTTCGGGGCCCGCCTGACCATCTGGCGGGCAAATATCCGTCGGAGGGTCGCGACGTATGCTTGTGCGATACCCGACCCTCCGACACACGGGCACATGAGGCACACGGGTTGGTTTTTAGTCAGTAAGAGTCTGACAGTCGCCTTCGCCCATCCCCTAGGGCGGAGGGACTCCATGAGGATTTTCCAAACCAACACAAAAAAAAGGTGGTGTTGTGTGTACGGGGCAGAATATTATGGTGAGACATCCGCCCCCAAAAGAATAACAATATTCTAAGAAGCTTTAAACTTTGATTACAAACTTGTCTAGATAAGGGTTCCATATGGTGTTACGAATAGATATATATACTATCGAACTAATGAGCTATCGCTTTAAGGCAGGTACTTCGCACCAACATTTTTCGCACTAACGTTGGACCGATAAAGCATCGCTGCAATAAAACATCGCACAATTGAATTTATATAATTGTGTTCGATAAATTAAAAATCGAACCAACAACTTTTGCACTGACATAAGGAATCCCTAGCTAGAGAGTTCGAACGTCTAAAGTGTCCCAAAAATATCAGCGAACAACGTGTCAACGGTACCTACTGAGCACAGTCTCTCCTCAACGAATGCTAAAGCCCTCCATGGCAGCCAGAACGGCTTAACCTGCTCTTTAAGGCCTCAAAACTTTTTACACATCAATGATGCATGCGCTGTGGGTTTGAACTTGGTACTTTCTGCATGGCAGTTTGTTGGAATCTGCATTAAGCTATCGTTGCTCCACATAATTAATAACTGTAGAAAGCCAAAGGTGTTAAAATGTACTTACCTATTAATTCATGATGATTCATCATCGTCCAAGTGTTATCCCGGTTGCATCCAAGACTTACATGCCTTGGAGCCTGAGGTCCGCTTACGACCAGTAAGCGAACCTCGGGACAGGCCAGATACGACAGAATATCAACTTTTCCACAAAGCGACGACTGCCGTCTGACCTCCGCAACCCAAAGGAATAGCGATATTCCTTGGTTTAGACTAGTACGAGGGTCAAACTGAAAGTTCTTAGAACTGGCCACTTATAAACAATATAATAAAAAAAATATTCTAAAATTTGAAAATAGAACTCTTTGCCAATATTACTGAGTATATATTTCATTCATTTGTCATTTGTTTTACGATTTGGCGGCAAATTGAAAATTGTCTGTGTCACGTCAACATGAATTTAACACGAGAAAATTTTCGTGCAATGATTTTTTATGACTTTCGATGTCATTTAAGTCAACAAGAAAGTTATGATAGACTACGATTGGCCTTTCACGATGAAGCCCCATCTCGTGCGACTGTTTACAACTGGTTTAATGAGTTTAAACGTGGTCGCACTAATCTCACTGATGATGTACGTGAGGGACGGCCTTCTACGGCGACGACTGAAAATAACATCTGTGTTGTGCGGCGTATGATAGAGACTGACAAAAGAGTGACCTATCAGCAGATTCGGACAAGCTTAGGCATCGGTATGAGTCAAGTGCACAAAATCCTCCACGAACATTTAGCGGTCAGGAAGCTTTGCGCCCGGTGGATACCTCATAATTTGACTAAGGCTCAAAAACTCCATCGTGTGGATTGGTGCCGTAAAATGATTGAAAGATTTAACGGAGGTGACTCAAATGCTGTGTTCGACATACTAACAGGTGACGAAAGCTGGATTTACTGTTATGATCCTGAAACTAAAAGACAATCTGCTAAGTGGGTGTTTCCTTTCGAGGAGTTGCCAACTAAAGTGAAGAGAGATCGAAGTGCGGGAAAAAAAATGGTGGCCTCGTTCTTTGGAAGGATAGGTCATTTCGCAACAATTGTGTTAGAGGATCAAAAAACAGTTTCTGCAGAATGGTACACTACCAATTGTTTGCCACTTGCCTTGGAAAAAGTTCGAGAGAAACGACCTCGCAGTAGGATCCTCCTTCACCACGACAACGCCTCGTCGCACACCGCCAAGCGAACGATCGACTATTTGGCGACATCAAACGTTGAATTACTGGGTCACCCGCCGTATAGCCCCGACCTCGCGCCTTGTGATTTTTATTTATTTCCAAAAATTAAAGAAAAACTTAAAGGAAAGCGGTTTATGAATGCTGAAGAAGCGGTGGCTGCGTATCGCGATGCCATTGAAGAGACCCCTAAGGACGAGTGGGCAAAGTGCTTTTCCCAGTGGTTCCATCGCATGCAGCGGAGTATTGACGTCAATGGACAATATTTTGAAAAGATATAATAAAACTAATAACTGGCTAATGTAATCAGTTTTTGATTTTC
The DNA here is from genome assembly GCA_944739405.2 of Euclidia mi. NCBI lineage: Eukaryota > Metazoa > Arthropoda > Insecta > Lepidoptera > Erebidae > Euclidia > Euclidia mi. The sequence goes on from OX123208.2 coordinate 9,659,791, forward strand.
TAAGAACTTTCAGTTTGACCCTCGTATCAGTTTATTTGAGGGTACTGACTCTCCGTAACGACTGTCAAAGATCTTAATACCAGCAGGGACCGACGGTTTATCGTGTTCTCCGAGGCACGGGGCAAGCGCTAATTAACAATTGAATACGCACTTAACTTCGAAAAGTTATTGTTGTGTGTGCGCCGTGGATTCGAGCCCGATACCCTCTGCACGTCAGGCCGTTGGAGGAATCGAATTTTCCTTCTATGAACTCAGAATATTTAGAAGGAAAAATATATTTTCCCATAAATGACTATCTACTGAATGTGATGACATTGAAACGGATTTGTTAATAACATTCAACCCCAGATAAGTTCCACTAATCTTCAAAATGACTTGGCCGATTGTGATCTTCGAATGTCCTTCAGTGTTCTTCTGATTTCTGAGTTCCGTCGAAAACCTGACATATGTGTACCTACCTAAATCTTAAAGCATCAGTAATATCAGGGCCTGCGTTCCGAAGTTCATGCATGTGCTGTAAGAACTGAAACTAAAATACTGCTAGAATGTTAATAATAATTGCGATTAGTTTATAGAACAAGAATTTAACGAAGTGTTTGAAAATAAATATATCCACGAGATTAAAAGTAAGTAAGTAGGTACTTACTCATTCGTACGAACTTTCATATAAATGAAGGATGACATCGGCCACCCTTCAAGCGTTCAATGCCCAACTATTAATCTTATGCACTAACTAAGTTATAATCCCCCGAGCTCTGTCAATATGCGGTCACTATCCAGTAATCCAATAATTGAGTGGACATTGCCGCCATGTCCTGATTTTCCCAGTATAAATTGGCGCGAAAATCCTTCAGCAGCATCAGTTGACATTCGACTTCAGCAGTGTTCAGTGTTACCACTGAGAAATAAACCAACAAAACCGAGGTATTTCTTCAGCTTCAATATATATAATTTTTAACATTTGTGAACAGCTTAAACTTACCAAAGTTAAACATTATCTTTGTAACGGTTACTTTGAGAAACCATTTTAACATTTAAAACTTAACTTTACGTTCGGAATAGTAACCACCACTTTTTTTGTAGGGGAGAGGGGGGCACATTTGAACAGTTTTTAAACTTTGTGTCATATCTTAAAATTCTCTTGTTCTTAACCCTTTTACTATTTCACAATGCTTAGTCCGACTATTAAGCTATAAAATCGGAGCATCATATGAAGAAGAATATACAAGTTGTAGCCGCAACATCAATTTTAGTAGCAGTATTCAAATGTTCAAAGCTACTCCGCTCCTGGGGTAGCTTTGAAGATATGTGGGGTAGTTTTGAACTGTCATTAAATTCGATGAAATTAAAAGGCTTATCATACTTTTAAATAATTTATAAAAAACAAAACAAACAGAAAAGTAACTTTGGCTTCGTAGAAATAATTTATATTATGAGACTAGCTGTTTCCCGCGGTTTCACCCGCATCCTGAGAGAAGTACTTCGCGTACCCGGAAAACCCAAATATCTTACGGACTCCATTTTTTTCTAAAATAAAATATAGCCTGTTACTCGCAGATACTGTAGCTTTCTAACGGTGAAAGAATTTTTCAATTCGGTCCAGTAGTTTTTGAGTTTATCCATTACAAACAAACAAACAAACAAAAATAAAAAAAAAATCCTCTTTATAATATTAGTGTAGATCAATCATAGAATCTAACATAATAACATAACATAAACCTTACATTTTCAAAATAAAGCAATCAAAAATAATTTTTCTTTAATTAACAGCTTTTATTACCTTGAAAGAAAACATGGACGCAGTACGTGACGGGTTTTTCCGAATTCCCAGTAGCAGCACGGAGTCTGGCTTGCCCCCTATTACGTGGGACCTAAAAAGTCATGGCGAGATGTGGGTGTAATATTACACCTCTGTCTACCCCTTCGGGGACACAGGCGTGAGTCTATAAAAAAAATCTTTGTATTTTTTATTCGATAATATAAGGTTTTCGGTTTTATATTATACGTGTCAGCAGCTTGTCTGAGTTTCATTGAGTCTGAGTGTAGAACAGCAGTCTTCATGTCCTACTCGTCAATTTCTTTCTCTCTCTTTTTTTTGTAATTTCGAACCATTATATTATTGTCTTTAAAAAAACATATATTTATTGCTTTTGGTAATTATGTTAGTATTCATTTGAGAGAAATAAATAAAAAAAACAATGTTAAATTAAAAATAACAGTATTAAAGGCTGCAATTGGGGCAGTTTTGAACAATATTCAAAACTGCCCCTTTCATTTTGTCCAAAGCTGCCCCAATGGTATTTGAAAAATAACAAACGTCTTTTTACTAAGTAAAAGTTAAAAAATTGTATTAATCTCTAGTTTATTGCGTGATACATGAAACGTTCTGACTAAAAGATGAAAAAAAAAAATTCACATACCTTGAAATGGATCCCTGAAATCCTTACGCGCTTATTTCAAAATGTTTAGAATTTAAACTCGAAAGTAAACACTCTTCGTAACTCAAACGCGGGCTTTCAAACGTCAGCGGTGACAAGTGACAGTTGTGTAGGATAGTGTTGCCACTACGCCAAATAAAAACTAACATAATTTCGTTTAAAATAGCTTTCTAAACACATATTTTCAAAGGTGCCCCTGTTTAAAGCTGCCCCCCTCTCCCAGTATTACCTATCTAATTACTTACTTAATTTTATACGTTATCACTGGCTGATACCTTCAAACATAGTGCATAGTGCGTCTAATATTTTTGTTCACAATTCCAGATGTCCGGAGACATGATGCGATTCACCATTGGCGTAGTCTGCGTGGTGGTTGTGCTCCTGTCCTTAGCAGAGGTCAGCGAAGCAAACTTCAAGAACGCTCCTATGAACGGCATCATGTTTGGCAAAAGAGGTCCCACCGGTAAGACATAGGTTTTTTTTTTCATAAATTTCGAAACTTTAATAGGGCCAGATTGAGCTTATTGAAAACTCGATTATTTAGGTATTTTAATGAACGAGTCCGAAGTAAAGATTTTAAGTAAAACACTAAAGTAGCTTAAAATTGATCACCTTTATAGATCTTTTTTAGGGTTCCGTACCTAAAAGGTAAAAAACGGAACCCTATTACTAAGCCTCCGCTGTCTGTCTGTCTGTCTGTCCATCTGTCTGTCACCAGGCTGTATCTCATAAACCGTGATAGCTAGAAAGCTGAAATTTTCACAATTCAATAATTATTTATTATATTATATTATTTATTATTATTATATTTCGATTGCCGCTCTGACAAAAAATACTAAAAATAAAAAAATTAAAGGGGGGGGTCCCATACAATAAACGTGTCTTTTTTCGTATTTTTTGCTCAAAATTACCAACGGTAACAGGTAGACGCTTAAAATTTTCACTGAATATGTAGTTGTATATTACCTTTCAAAATAAATCATTAAATAAAAAAAAGTTAATACTAAAGGGGGCCTCCCAAACAACAAACGTAATTTTTAAGCAATTTGGTACTCGATCTTAATAAACAGGTAGAAACTTTAAAATTATTTAAGTATACATACAAAAATCGTGATTTTCTTTTATAGATGATGGTACGGAACCCTTCGTGCGCGAGTCCAACTCGCACATGTCCATTTTTTTTTGTATTTTGCGCAAAACCTGAGTGAATTTTTTTTTCCAGAATACGACTCCCGCGGCAAAACCTTCACGGCGCTCTGCGAAATCGCCACGGAAGCTTGCCAGGCGTGGTTCCCATCCCCAGAAAATAAGTAGATAATAAACGTAGGACTACACGCACACAACGTATCATGTAACGACAATAGCATTCATCTTCGGATATTGCGTTAGATCATACCTACTTATTTCTATGGATCTTTTGTATTTTGCATTACAACATTTAACGCTTTCAATTTCCAACATTGTAATTTTATAATGTAAATCATAATTTTAAAGGCTGGGAAAATTATGATTAAAAGGTAGAAAATAAATATATGCTTCAGTCACACTAACAATATTTTTTATTTTACCTTTGTCCTTTACAGTACATGCGTAAACTGACTGCCTATTTGGTCTCGCGGTATAAATGTGCGCGTGGGATCGGGTCTCGGGTTCGATTCCCGGGTCGGGCAAAATGTTATTGAGTTTTTCCGTTAGGAAATTCTCAGTAGCAGCACGGAGTCTGGTAATGTGCCCGGTACGGCAATAGACTCGCCCCCTATTACGTGGGACTTAAAAATTCATGGCGAAATGTGGGTGTAATATTACACTTCTGCCTACCCCTTCGGGGATACAGGCGTGAGTCTATAAAAAAAAATACATGCGTAAATAGGTACCTAAGTAACTTAATTTATTACTATCTTCTAACAATTTACTCGGTAATAATATGGAGAAAATATTTAAAATGTGATTGCCTGGCCAAAAAGTTTTTTACACAGGATTACTATAATATTAGGCAGAGCACTTGTCTTATATTTCAATATAATTTATTTTTAATTTACATTTTAGTGATCTTAAGAAGGTTTTTATCATCATATCGTCAGCACAGCAGTTAACAAAGTTATAAACTGCCTCACTACTGGATACAAGCCTCTTGTAATTGACCTGGGGGGGATTGAATTTGCGGGTTGGTAGACTGTATTTTCGAGAATATTATAGAGATCTCTCAGACTCTCAGGTTTCGTGACTTCGTTTTCCTTTACCTTTATCAAGCGATAATTAACAATTTAATACGCATAGAAAAGTCTTACGTTCAAAGTGTCCGCCGTTGGTAGGTACACTTTGAATCCGAGAACCTCTGCGTAGCAGTTTGATAGTTCATCCTCTAGGCCAGGGGTCGGCAACCCGCGGCCCGCGAGGGTCATACTTGCGGCCCGCGAATGTTTTGGAAAAAGGTTATAAATATCGAATATAATGCTGGGTAGAATAGCACCACCCTTTTCCCTCCCGTGGATGAACTTAAATGTCTCGTTAATCTTTAAATTAAAGCTTTTCGGAAACAACGTGACTAGGATCTGCAGCATCTGGATCCGGATAGCATACCTTGAACTGAGATGGACCGAGAGATTCTTTCTAAGTTCTTGCAGGTATAAATGTCGATCTTGAGTAGCTCAGATGAAGAAGCTGCATAAGGTGATTTGTGGAAGGGTTTACATTGCACATTTTCACGCTCATTTTACTGTTGTCATGGAGACTTCAAAACCAGAGTAAGGGAATAGCTTGCGAACTATGTTTTGGTTCGCATAGTTATCGGCGCAGGAAACATAGGGTGCAAATTCTAGTCGATTTCTTACAGGAGATTCTCATGAGAGAGATCTGCATGAGGAAGAACTTTCCACCAGTAAAATCCTCAATAGAAGTGGGCCTGGAACGCCTTGAACATTACTGATAATAAGTAAATATTTAGAGACGTATCAATGATCAACATATAAAATACCGGAAGGAATATCTGACTTTTAAAAACCGCCCTAAATATTAAATTGAAGCTTGCGTGATGCGCGTAGATGCAGCAAAATGAGGTCTTGAATGAGGTCTTGATTGAGGAGCACTCATTATTGACTCAGTAGGGTGAAGACCCTACTGAGTCAAAAGCGAGTGCTTTCCAACTGCAATCACCAATTACGTTCTCTGCACTAGGAATCCCAGCAAATGTAGAGGAGGATATGAGGGGCATAGTCGAAGCTGTACCAACAAGGAAAAAGGCACATTCAGAAAGGAAATGTAAACTTTCAAACGAGGCTCTGGTGTGACTTCGACGAGAAAAGTCAGAGGCAGCATTATTAGTCCCCCAATCACGCTACAAATAGATCTGGAGCTAGATGAGCCGTTACCTTCGAAGATTTAACACTTCTCTCATCATCATCATCATAGGCACCATATATAACCTGTCCCACTGCTGCACACGGGCCACTTTTCAGTATGAGAAGGATAAGGCCATAGTCCACCACGCTGGCCAAGTGCGGGTTGGCAGACTTCACATGTTTTACCAGAAGAAGAATCCGTGTCCTGTGTAGGCGGCCGTGACTGTCCGCAGTTGTTGTTTGGACAGCCGGAGGATTTGTTTGGCTATCTTACCGTCTACTGCGGGAAGAGCCTCCTTGGCCTGCCTACATGTTTCAATACCAATCCAGGACTGGTTGTGTTGGGTCCTGGTCCTATTTCTTACCAGGTTGCGATAAAAACCAGAAGGGAGGGGAATAATGGGCTCGGGTCCCACCACCTCTAAAGTGGCCCCTCTTCTGGCAAGTACGTCGGCTGCGTCATTCCCTCTTGAGCCACTGTGGCCCTTGATCCATTGCAGTGTTAATTTGTTTTGTTTACCTACCTCTGTTAGTTTCTGGTGGCATTCAAGCGTGAGTGCCGAGGTGATAGTATGGCTTTTGAGGGCTGAGAGGACCGCCTTACTATCTGAGAGGATCCTAATGGATCGTTCCCTTACCTCACGTGCCATGATTGCTGTGGCAGCTAGGATTATGCCAAAACATTCGGCCTGGTAGACCGTGTTGTAGGCTCCCAGTGGTGCTGCTATGTTGATGTTTAGGTCCTCGGAGAATACTCCTGAACCCGTACCTGTATCCGTCTTAGACCCATCTGTGAAGATCGTGAGCTCGTTGTGATTAACCGCTCCTTCGTGTAGATCCTCGTACAGTTGGATTTTGTACTTCTTGTCGAACACAAATTGTTTCGGTATTTGGTCGCCAATGGCTTGTGTGAGAGGAACTTCTTTAAAGAGTGTATTTAAATTGCTAGTGTGCGGTGTGTTGGTGTCTTTCCAGAGCTTCAGAGCTCTTAGCCGGACCGCCGTCATCGTTGCTTCCTGTTGTATAAACAGGTGCAATGGAGGCAGGTCCAGCAACACTTCGAGTGCCGCTGTAGGTGTAGTTTTCATGCAGCCCGTTGCCGCTAGGCATGCAAGTCTTTGAAGCTTTTGAAGCTTGTTGGCGGCCGTTGTTAGGTTGGTCCGAGGCCACCACACTACTGCGCTGTAGCTTATCATCGGACGTATTATTGTCTTATAAAGCCATAAGACAATTTTGGGGGATATGCCCCAGCGTTTGCCTATCATCTTCTTACACTGCCAGAAGACAATGCTGGCTTTGTTAAGCTTATTTTCCATGTGGCTGTTCCATGTCAATTTGCTGTCGAGAGTGACACCTAGGTACTTGACCTCAGTAGACAGCTTAAGCTCTGTATTAAATAACCTGGGCAGTCGGTAAGTGCCCAGCGCGCGTTTGTGTGTGAACATAACTAGTTCGGTCTTGGTCGGGTTTACAGATAATTCGTACTCATTACACCACCACTCTACTATGCGTAGGGCTTGTTGGGTTAGGTCGTACACTGTACTGGTTACCTTACCTGAGGTGAGTATGGTTAGATCATCTGCATAACCTATTGTGTAGAAGTCTCTCGCGTTGAGTTTGTCTATGAGTTCATTGATGACTAAGTTCCACAATAGCGGGGAGAGTACACCTCCCTGCGGGCACGCTTTAGTTATCAAGGCTGTCTGAGTGTCGCCGTGCAGGCGCACTACCCTTTTGCTGAGCATGTTTTGGATCCACTGTATGAGCATCTGATCCACACCATGCCTGGCTAGGGCGTTGCTTATGCTGGAAAAGTTTGTCTTGTCGAAGGCTCCTTCTATGTCAATGAAGGTGCCCAGACAGATGCATCTTTGTTGTATAGCAGCTTCTATCTGGTTCACGACCTGATGTAAGGCCGATTCCGTCGATTTCCCTGAGCTGTATGCATGTTGATTGGCATGTAGGGGTAAGTGTTTAAGTGCCCCACTTCTTAGTTCCCTCTCGCAGAGCCTTTCCAAGGCTTTAAGCATGAAGGAGGTCAGGCTTATTGGTCTGAAGGACTTTGCATTGGTATAGTCTGTTTTGCCTGGTTTTGGTATGAAAATTAGTTTGACTTCCCTCCATCTCTTCGGTACATATCTGAGGGCCAGGCTAGCCCTCATGATTGCCAGAAGTCTTTTGCGGACAGGTTCACCCCCCCATTGTAATAACCCTGGGAAGATGCCGTCCAGTCCGGCTGCTTTGAAGGGATGGAAGCTGTCGATGGCCCATCGGAGTTTTTCCTCTGTGACCACGGTATTTGCATGTCTCCACTCATGTTCGGTCGCCACTGTTTGTGTATCGTGCCACGTTTTTACCGGGGTGAGGACGCAGCCTGGGAAGTGTGTTTCGAGTAGGACGCGTCTTGTCTCCTCCTCCGATGTGGTGTATGTGTTATCCGGTTTACGGAGAGTACCTGGTGCAACCGTTGGTTGCTGAGCCAGTAATTTCCTTACCCGGTTTGCTTGTTGGCAAGATTCAATGCTCCCACAGAATTTCCTCCATCCCATGGTACGTCTGAATCTGAGGCACTTCTTGTAGCTTGATTTGGCCGCTTTATAAGCGTCCCAATCTTCGTCTGCGCTTGTGTTCATTGCCCTGTTTAAAGCCCTTCTTACCTTCTTGCGCTTGCGTTCAAGCTCAGCGCCCCACCAGGGTTGTTTGCCTGGGGTTGATGGTATAGTGGTTTCAGGGCAGGCTGCGTGGTAGCTGTCTAACATCGACTTCGTCAGTGTAGATACCTGCTCGTCGATCTGTTCATTGTTACCCAGTACTGTCGGCGTAGCAGTCAGGGTAAGTTTCTCTGTAAGTAAGTGGACATACTTTACTTTGTCAGTGTTGTGTGGTTTCCTACGCGGCTGTGTGGGTTGTATAACGACTTCCATGGAGAAGCTGATCCATCTGTGGTCTGAGCACGATGCCTCTTTCGAGACGTGCCATCCCTTGATGCGTTCAGCCGCTCCTTCTGTTGCGAGAGTTAAGTCGATAATTGTCTGACTACGTCTTGTGACGAAGGTGGGCTCCGTACCTGTGTTTAATAGGGTAAGATTGGTGGTGAATAGGTATTCAACCAGTGATTTACCTCTGTTGTTATTGCAGTTCATGCCCTACATTTGGTGGTGGGCATTGGAGTCCGTTCCTATAACGACCTCCGTATTGGTTCTCTCGCACTGGTTAACCAGACGCGTGAGGTCGAACGGAGGCGGGTCTTCGGCCTCGGGCATGTAGACCGATGCGAAAACAACCGCTATACTCCTAGGCTGCTGTGTTATTTATATTTTAGACCGATCTTGTGCCTTGTGAAAGCTATTGTGGATCTTACACCTGTTTCATAAAGGAGGATATTGTGCAAAATCGGAATTCGAAGTCTTTACGATGATATTGGAAAACAGTCATCTGACAAAGTTGAGAACCTCGAATAGTGATACCATCACACCAGTTCCAGAAACATTCGCTGAAATTTAACACTTCTACGAAAGTATACCCAGTAAACACCAGCGGCCCCGAAGCCACACTTGCTCGCCACTAAACATATGATTTCCGAGGAGTAGATTTCGACAAAATCATTGCGCCTCTCACGCAGTGCCCTCCTAAATTCTTCCAGGGAAGATAGGTCTCTCCTCTGGTTTCTGTGAAGTTTGAAACCGCCTTTGACTTCATCGAAACCTGGACTGTTCTGAAGTCTTGTCCTGCCATGTGGATCGACAATCTGTGAAAGGGTTGCGAAGTCTCTACCAAATGGTGACGATGTTTTTTCGAGCTCTGAACCACCAAACATGACACATCCAGTTGCTGCAAGATGTAATACAGAGTGCATACATTACTCCCCCGATACTCTTTACTAACGTGCTGAAGGGTGTCCTCAATAGGCTACAATAGAATGGAGTGGACGTCAATGTCATTGGTCGGCTATGCCGATGACATATTCAGAGCTGTGGAAGCGCTGCAAGACTTGCAGAAAATGCTTCCTAGTTAATATCAAAAGTGCGGCCCGCCCTTACTTATTTTTGCCTTCTAGCGTCCCTTGTCTACTAAAAGGTTGCCGACCGCTGCCTAGGCTATCCTTGCTTACCATGACACTAAATTTGTTTAAAAAAGAAAACACTTTTAAAAAATATTCACGCTTCCATGTTGGTTCCTATTTCAAAAAGATCATAAAGCCTGTTGTATATAGAATCCTTCGCTTGCTCGGGACTCAAAATCAGCACTCGAAACAAAAAACAACTTTGCACTCTTGTTGCACAAATAACTATTTCTTAAATGTTATTCTACAGTTTTGTTGCAATATTGTATGTCTATATTCATGTCAAATATCAGCTTTCTAGCACCAGGCGTCTTTGAGCTAGGCTGCGGACGGACAGACGGACGGACATGACGAAACTATAAGGGTTCTTGGTGGACTACGGAACCCTAAAAATACAGTGCTGAAGATATTTCCTGATGCTGTAGATACCTTTTTCCAACTGCAGTTTTGGCTGGTACAATGTTGTTAATATATTACAACCCTTCGGCGCTCTATCGTGTTAAAATTTTTCCATTAGGTACGGACTGACCGACAGACAACGCACAGCCAAAACTATTGGGCGCATGAATATCACAATATAAATAGATATAATAGTAATATCACTGTAGAATATAGGCTTACATAATGTTCCTCGTGGACCGTAGGGGCACACTGAGAAGGGATTTCCCGGAACTCCCACGTGATCGGGCATTCTCTAGTATGGAATAAAATAACAACATCCTTTTCGTCTTTAGCAGCTTTTCTAGGATGAAAGAATGGTTATTAGGTACCTATCTGTACCTATTGTCTTGACACATGGATTTATAAGCTATGGAATCGTCAGGAATGGAGGCGACACGTGAGGTACCTACGTTCTAATCAAGTTGTACTATTTAATACTTGGAAGAACAGTAAACGCGTAATGAGCGTAAGTCCCCAGGATTGAGTTCACGGTTCGCGTCTATGAAGGAATGTATTTAACATAAGCCTGTGTCGATACAAACAAATATCTCGTAAAGTAAGTAACAGTAGGTAGTAGAGCCTTGCTGATTTCAGCATGAATGGGCCGGCTCGACCGGGAAAGTACTACCCTCTAACAGAAAATCGACGTCAAGTAACGGTACCTAAACTGTTGCGTTTCGTTCGGTGAGTGAGAGTGCCGGAGGCCCTATCCCCTGTTCCTTCTCCCTCATCCCACTCCTCATCCTATCCCCATTCCCAACCCCAAGGGGCGGCAACGCACTTGTGCCTCCTGTGGTGTTGCTTATTGTGTCCATGGGCGGCGGTAATTGCGTACCATCAGGCAATCCCTCTGCTCGTTTGCCGCCTATAAACATAAAAAAAAGGTATAATTATCTACTGTTGCGTTGAGCTCAGTGAGTGAATGCCGGATGCCCCATTTTCCTTTCCATCTCCCTTACTCCGCTCCTCCACCTATTTCTATTACTATCCAGGCCGGCAGTGCCTGCTACGCGGGGTGATAAAGCAAGTGTCTATGTGTGGTGGTAATCGCTTACCATCTGGCGATCCGTCTGCTCGCTTGACACAAATCATATAAAAGCAAATATAGTTCCTGGAGAATAATTAATATACATATACGCACTTTTTGCATTATTAAATTGAGACCATCTACAACTTGCATATTCATCTTAATACATTTATTCAAACATCGAAATCACTGCGTGTAATGAAGCGTGAATTTGGCCTAATTTCGCTTATTTTATCATGGCAGCACCGATCGTGGGAAAATTATAGATAAGCATAACTTTCGATTTGTATTGTTGTCAAATGATTTTTTGTCACATAATTAGATTCCAATAAGAATTGCTTCCTAGTAGAAATCATGCAATACTCTCGCAGAGAGAAGTTCAACAGTTCGGATAATAACATTTTTATGTATTTTTTGCTCAAACTGATAACACTGAAAATAAGATGTCAATAACATTGCAGTGACGTTTCGCATTCGGAAAAATCATATTTCGAATCTACCTTACACGATATTAAAATGGATTATTTAAGTTCTGAACTCGTGGTGAAATAAGAAATTAATATTAAATATCAATTTGTTTAATCAACATTACTGTGAGATATCAAAATGACGACGAAGGAGCTGTATACAAAGGTAAAATTTCAAGTGAAATGTATTTGATTGTATTTTGTTTTTTGGTAGTCGTATTTATGTATTCGTGATTTAAAGTCATTCAACTTTTTAAGGAGCTTGGATTAATTAATGTCTCAGATGTTTGTGGTAGTTTTAAGTAATTTATTTTAATTATTTATGTTGAAATCGTATGTTTATAATGATTGACCTTCTTCGGGTTTGTGGGGACGTCATTTTCATCATTTACACACGCGAACGCTAATAGTGCATCGTTTAATATTTTGGTGGTTGTCTTCTTAACATAGAGATAACATTTCAAGTTCCGGAATGATGTCACAATAGACTGTGACATACTTAGCTAAACTATTTCAATAAAAGCGAATTTACGCCCCTTCTACCCTCGATCACATTTTAGTGCTATACATAAAAAAATGCAATTCGTTATGTATTGTAAACTCAAAGCTGATATAATAAATTATGATAATTATCATTGATATCTAGACTAATGTTATCATAATTTTTATGTTCATGAATTATTCAGACCATATTTTCACAGTATATGAGCATATATGTTAGGTAACTACAAACATTGCATTTTAGTATGTGTGAAATGTTGATCTTTATCTAGTAAGTAAATGTTTTTAAGTTAATGGGCTGAGTGTCAAAATCTAATTGAAATATTATCTTGATTCTAAATTATTATTGTTGTGCTTATAGGTACAACAATTTATAAAGAATGTGTAGGTGCATGTTCTCTATTTCGTAGTCAATAATGTTATCTTTTAAATTTTAAAGCCAAAATAACCAACTTTTAGTTATGACCTATTTTCTGTATTTAAAGGCACACTTACTTCTATTTTTGAACCAACTGACCGCACACTACCAATATTTCTGAATATCCCATTTTTTATTTTGTTTTTTATTTTATGTTATTGCCTATTCTACAATTCATGGCTAAGATTTATTTGAAGATGCTTATGAATTAAAGTAATTTCTTTTTTCTATCCAGATTAGATAGGAATAATACAAATTACATTTTTTAACACAATTCATGTAATAGAATTATTCTCTAATTTGATTGCTAACTCTTTATTCATTATTTAATTTAACTAGACTTTGCTTGTGAGTTATACACCAAAACTCCTTCAGGATCAACACTATCTATTGGTAATAACTGTATCTATTGGTAGACTGCCTCCGTGGTCCAGTGGATAGCATATGCAACTGCTGATCAGAGGTCCCGGGTTTGATTCCCAGGTCGGGCAAAAGTGTTACTGGGTTTTTCCGAATTCTCAGTTGCAACACGGAGTCTGGTAATGTGCCCAGTAATGGCAATAAGCTTGCCCCCTATTACGTGGGACCTACAAATTCATGGCGAAATGTGGGTGGAATATTACACCTCTGCCTACCCCTTCAGGGATACAGGCATGAGCCTATAAAAAAAATACTGTTCAAAAAACTATTCATTTGTTGCGAGTTTTAAACATTCATACAGGTATACAGAGACAGCAAGGGGGTTAATTTCATAATATATCTTGATCTGTCTGCTCTACTATAATAAAAAGCAACAGTGATATTACTCAGATTATAAAAAAACAATTTGGATAATGTAGGCATGCCATACTTAGACTACATTTGTTATCATGACTTACATACAATACATCCTATGATTCCTATGTAAATGATAATCTAAAACTTAGGCACACATACCATTGAATTCTGACTGTATATATATGGAAATGACATATGGTTCTAAATTTAATGAATTTTTTTAGTATGAACTTTATACCTATCCCATATTCATGAGCAAACTACTTACTTTTTACTACTTCTATAGGTACTGTTAAGGCTAGAAAATGGAGAAGTCACTGGTTTTAAGGGTTTAAAGGGTTTAAGCGTACAATAACTAAATATGATATAAGCCCTGTTCGTAAAGTCTCCCCTCACTCCTTCTTCTTCTTCTAAGTACGACAGAGAGACATTCAGGTTTACTCACTATATATAATCTATATTTGAGCACTGTGTTATGTTTTAACACAGTGCTCAAATATAGATTTTATTAATTTTCCCAAAACGTAACCAGGTAGGTACCATCCTATGTTGTTTAATTTAATTAAGTACCATGCTAACTATGAATAGTTTCATTATCAGTTAGTATACTGATTTTCTATGAATAACTATGTCAGTTTTTGATAGTATTGATACTATAGATTGAACTGATAGCACAAAACATGCAATAGTATCAGTAGGTACTATTAAGTGTTAATAATCACTGCACTATAGATATGATTATTCTGCTTATTCCTTACTTTTATTTGCAGCTATTGATAGTATAAACTATTGATTTGATTACTTATACTTTTGGTAGAATTCAAGCGTCTAACACTATGCAATACTATCAATGTTAATTACTGTGTGTCATCAATGTTTTTGGGTTCCATTCCCAGGTCGGGCAAAGTTTTATTGGGTTTTTCTGTTAGGAAATTCTCAGTAGCAGCACGGAGCCTGGTAATGGGCTTGCCCCCTATTACGTGGGACCTAAAAATTCATGGCGAAATGTAGGTGTAATATTACACCTCTGCCTACCCCTTCGGGGATACAGGCGTGAGAATTACTTTAGCCTCAGTAGCGGCGCTAGGCGTCGGCGACGTCGGCGACCACCGACGGCCTCGCGCCTGAGGGGGCCTCGCAGAAAGTTTTACAAGTTACATACTTAATTTCGTTTCGCCAATCATACTAGCTTAGGTAGCCAACACCGAACAATTCGGGAAAAAGCTAAGCAGATGATGATGACTTAAATTATTTTCGAACACATGCGTGACAAGATCCACGTTTTTGGGTGAACATTTTTGAATTGTCATTTATTGGTTCATACATTATTTCATAATTTGGCTCACTTAATTTTAACTATTTTTTTACTACGAAATAAACGGGGCCTCGCCATTGATTCAAAGGGCCTCGCCATTGATTTAAAGGGCCTCGCGAACTTGAGGTCGCCGACGTCTACACGTGTGGTTTACTTGCACTTACACGGCGCCGCCACTGTTTAGCCTTTTGTGTTGCTATTGAATTGCCCTATTGGGCTATTGACAAGTGTATCAGAAGATGATTATTAGGCTATATCAGTAGAATCACATCTGGGGAGTTTGTAATGAAACCATAATCAAAAAGTGGGGGCACGGAGGTTCTAGCACTGGCCAGGCGGCCAATATTATTCACTTTGGAGGGCTTTGAATTGAACATTTGAAGTAACAGTCAGCAAGTGCATTGACTTTTCTCATTAATTATCTATTTCAGTGTAGTGTAAATCATCTTGATAGATGTAGTAGGAGAGCTGGCATCAATTTTGGGTAGGTATTTTGGCAAGCTGAAAACTTACCTCATAGTTCATACATCTCCTATTATACCCCAACACGGAACTGCAGACCTGGCTGGCGAGTAGCGGGACTATAGAGTTTATTTATTTAATATTTGTTTTTTTTACGCGGGTGAAAATCGCTCCGTGAGTTCTTAGCGTGAGACAATTTTGTGAGAAACTTATCTATATTTTAGTAAAGTAATTAATAAATACTTACATATAATCATTTAAAATATGGAGGACTGCTAGCGACCAACGCCCGAAAATTGCATCACAAAAATTAAATTTTTATACCTGGCTAATAAAAATATTTAAAACATATACTTCATTAAATTGTTAATAATTTGATATTTAATACTAATACTAAGCGTTTGCGTTGAGTAATCACACAACACCGGAGTGAAGTTCACACATCCTTATGGGCACACCGTGCCCGTAGGACACTCAAGGGGTTAAATCCCCAATAATTCACAAGCGTTTTTTGGTGGCTTATAAGTTTATCTTTAAGAGCTTTATATGACTATTCCGATTTCATGAACACAATGGACACATGGACAATATGATAGACCAAGGGATTAAAACTATGTATAAAAACTATTCAGATGGAATAGTAAACTCTTTAGAGTAGTTATCTTATACTCTTATACTAATATATAAAGCTGAAGAGTTTGTTTGATTGTTTGGTTGAACGCGCTAATCTCAGGAACTACTGGACGGATTTCAAGGCTATAGGCTATATAACATCACGCTATGAGCCACGGGAGCGGAGCAGTAGCCTTAAATAACGCGAGTGTAACCGCGGGCTCATCTAGTTCTGTATATTAGGGGACTTTTCTGCTATTTTTATATACTAGCTCAGCGCGTGGTTACACTCTCGTTCTTTAGGGCTACTGCTCTGCAGCCGTGCGCGATTTTATATAGCCTTCGTTGATAAATGGGCTATTCAATACAAAAATAATTATTTAATTCGACTAGTAGTTCTTGAGATCAGCATGCTCAATCATTATCCTCCTAGAGCGTTATCCCAGTTTCAATCTGGGGTCTGCTTATTAGTCTAATCGGATTTGGCTGAATATTAGTTTTTCCACGGAGCGACTGTCTGACCTCAGGGATAGCGATATGCCATGGTTTAGACTAGTGTCAGTTTATTTAGAAGGTACTGACGCCCTGTAACGACTGTCAAAGATCTTCATGACAACCGGGACCGACGGCTTAATGTGCTCTCCGAGGCACGGGACAAGCGATAATTAACTATTCAATCCGCACATAACTCCGAAAAGTCATTGGTGCGCGCCGTTGATTCGAGCCCGATACCCTCTGCATGACAGTCTGTTGGTATCTCCAGTAGGCTATCGCTGCCTTATCAGCATGCTCAATCTAACAAACAAATTCTTCAGCTTAGTTATATTAATAAAAAAGTTAAGAAAGACCAAAGACTTCTATATTAGAAGTCTTTGAGAAAGACACACTCTTTGCACTTGTGATATATATCTTATAGCATTCCTGAAGAACTCTTCAAATAGATTGCTAAACTTTTAAGGGATTCGTGCTTCAAATTTGTTCTTGACGGTTGCCCTCTGAAACTACCAATGTACCAGCGTTATTATTCCCAATAATCCTGGTGTACCACAAGGCTCGTTGCCCGCGCCGACGCTTCATTATGCATAGCGATGAGTCTTTCCGTTCGTACGTCTTTCCACTGAGAATATTCATTCCTATCTATCCATATATGTATAGGTGAAGTGACGAAAACGTGTCTGAGAGTGATGCATGAAAGTTGCGGACACCTTGGTGATGAAAGCGACTCAGTTGTTTTTATTCCAAGAAGACGCAAGTTTGCGCGTTCACTGCGTAATTCAAAGCTTAATTCGCCCTAAGACAAAATTATTTATCAAAGTCGGCCACAATGTGAAGCTTATTAATTTTTTGGTAAATATCGAATAATGCATGAGATACTTTATGGGAGTAAATGAAGCAAGAGAGGCAAAGATATTACAATAAAAAAAATTGGGCAAGTGCGAGTCGGACTCGCGCACGAAGGGTTCCGTACCATCATCTATAAAAGAAAATCACGTTCGTTGTATGTATACTTAAATACTTTATAAGTTTCTACCTGTTTATTAAGATCGAGTAACAAATTGCTAAAAAATTACGTTTGTTGTATGGGAGCCCCCCTTTATTATTTACTTTTTTTAAATTTAATTATTTATTTTGAAAGGTAATATACAACTACATATTCTGTGAAAATTTAAAGCGTCTACCTGTTACAGTTAGTAGTTTTGAGCAAAAAATACGAAAAAAAACACGTTTTTTGTATGGGACCCCCCCTTAATATTTTCATTTTTTTATTTTTAGTATTTGTTGTTATAGCGGCAACCGAAATGCATAATTTGTGAAAATTTCAGCTTTCTAGCTATCATGGTTTATGAGATACAGCCTGGTGACAGACAGACGGACAGACAGACAGACAGACAGACAGACAGCGGAGGCTTAGTAATAGGGTTCCGTTTTTTACCTTTTAGGTACGGAACCCTAATAAAAAGAAGAGATGTATGTCAGGATCGTTGCAAATGGCGTTCTGTAGTCTGCCTATCCGTCCGGGAAGCAGGCGTGAGTCCATGTATGTATTTATATCAAATAACTACCAATGTTCTACTCATTTGGAGGATAAATAATTATTAGGTATATGATATTATTGATTAGTGATTAATATGTTTTAATTGAATATATGCCATTTTACCTTTACCTTTACGTACTTGTACTTCAATGATTTTGAGCTTAATATATGCACGTAGGTATGCATTACGAATTTACGATCCCTTTAGAAAAACTAAATTATTTTCTCGTAATTACTGTTTTTTTTTATCATGACATATACACCTCAGAATCACACTATCTTTTGGTGAAAACCGAACGAAAATCGGATCGATAAATTATGACTTTAACGCGTTCATTTAGGCAGACACGACATAAAAAAATAGACGGTGCTTTTAAAGAATAAAGTATTTATTGGGAAATCCTTTATTTCGATTGTGAGTTACGGTAACATTAAAAATATACTAATAAAGAGTATTTATGAGGAACTCCTTTGTTTTGATTGTAAGGTGCCATCCATTAATTACGTCACACGAATTTCGTGTTTTTTGACCCCTCCCTCCTTGTCACAGCTGGTCTATTATATTCTTATATCATTTTTCATACAGTGTCACACTTCATCGACCCCCTACCCCCTCTATGTGTGTTACGTAATTTGTGGATGGCTCCTAAGTAACGGTAACAATAATGTAATTAATGAAAATAATATTCCTAGTGTACCTGTAGTTTAAGTTTATTTGTTTAAGTGTTTTTTAAGTTTGTGTGGAGATGCAAATAAAATATTTTCATTTTCAATAGGGTATTTGACTAAAAAAATCTAATTAGTCCGTCAGTTAGATTATCGAAAAATATTGGACACGTATATTTTCTTTAGTCACGTAAACAAAAAATGAAGACTACAAACTTCACTGAAAACTCGTGTGACGTCACTTGCCAGTACACTTTTTACTGGCAAGTGACGCTACAAGCCCCCACTCTTAGACGTTTCTCCACCTTTGATGCGTTTTATCTTCGTAATTTTTTACTGATTTGATAAAACAAAAAATACGTATCCAATATTTTTCGATAATCTAACTGACGGACTAATTCGATTTTTTTAGTCAAATACCCTATTGATATGTGTTTGTGTCCAGGGTGCCCGAATATGGGTGGAGCACCCGGAGAAGGTGTGGGAGAGCGCCACGGTGACCTCCGACTACCGCTCGGGCGTGCTCATCGTCAAGATCGACCAGACCGATCAGATACGACAGATTAAGGTAAGTAAGTGCATTGATGTAGAGAAGGTATTTTTTTTAAGATCGAGGAGAATAAAAGCTAAATCCAAATGTACCAGGATTTAGTCTATTCAGGTGTGAACGAAAAGCCAAGATATAATACGAATGCCTACGTGGTCCAGTGGATAGCGTATGCATCTGCTGATCGGAGGTCCCGGGTTCGATTCCCGGGTCGGGCAAAAGTGTTACTGGATTTTTCCGAATTCTCAGTAGCAGCACGGAGTCTGGTGATGTGCCCGGTAACGGCAATAGGCTCGCCCCTATTACGTGGGACCTAAAAATTCATGGCGAAATGTGGGTGTAATATTACGCCTCTGCCTACCCCTTCGGGGATACAGGCGTGGGTTTATAAAAAAACGTAATTGTTAACCTTACACTAGTACGTGGAATTTGGGCTTTAAGGCATTTGGAATGTCTTGGATGCAGCCGGGAAAGCGCTCAGACGATGATATGTAAACTAGAGGACGCCAGCAGCTACGCCTGCATTTTTTTTTAATTTACCCGTTTTGGCCGATCCCGTGGGAATTTCGGGAAATCCCTTCTTAGTGCACCCCTATGGTCCCCAAGGAACATACATGCCAAATTTCAGCTTCCTGCGCCCAATAGTTTCGGCTGTAGCGTGTCTGTCAGTCAGTCAGTAACGCAAGGATTTTATATATTAAGATTAAGGCATTACTTATACCGAAAATAAAATCCCGTAAATAGATCCCATTAAAATATTTTATGCGTGAAAGTTACACCTGTGAGTTACGCCTTATATCTTGGTTTATTTTGGTCTTGCAGCAAAATACCTAAAGCTATGCAGATTCTTAATTTATTTTCCTCTTACCGCTTGTTATTGAACTCGCAGGCCAAAAGAGACAAAGTTAAAATAATTTACTCAGGTCACAATATGACGCTAAAGAACTCAAAAGTAAAGTGTTAATGATATTTAAAGGTTAAAGTCTGTCAACGCCACTGATGTGTTTTACCACACTACATAATATTTATGTAGGTGGTTAGTTTAAGATTTATTCCTCTACTAGAGGACGCCAGCAGCTGCGCCTGCATTTTTATTTAATTTACCCGTTTTGGTCGATCCCGTGGGAATTTTGGGAAATGCCTTCTTAGTGCACCCCTACGGTCCCCAAGGAACATACATGCCAAATTTCAGCTCCCTGTGCCCAATAGTTTCGGCTGTAGCGTGTCTGTCAGTCAGTAAGTAACGCAAGGATTTTATATATTAAGATGAGGAATCTTTCCGATGTCCCGACTGCGTTTCAAGACGCTTGTCTTGGAGCCCGGTATCCTTAAAAGCATTTTAAAACCATATCATCCCACTCCTCCCAACCCAAGGGGCGGCAACGCACTTGTGACTTCCCTGGTGTTGGTTGTGTCCATGGGTGACAGTAATCGCATACCAATAGGCGATCCTTCTGCTTAATTCCCCGCCTATTACATAAAAGACTGCCTCCGTGGTCCAGTGGATAGCGTATGCGACTGCTGATCGGAGGTCCCGGCAGGCGCGGTCCGCGGTCCGCGGTCACAGGGGACATGACCCTCCCCCAAAATCTAAGGTCAAATTGATCTTGAATCTCAAAAATTGGCCAAATAATAAGGTATCTGAATTCTATTTCCACTTTTTAATGCTATGGATTACAAAGTGGAAACGGGAGGTCACAGAAAATGCTGATACGAAACTTCCTAAGTGTGTTGTTTCTACCATCGAAGTTGGTGATGATGATTGATACCCAAATATTAAGACATTTCTCAAAATTTTGGCTACTCTTCCCATAAGTGGTGCGACAGCAGAGCGATCCTTTTAAAAACGTGGTTGAGAGCTTACTACGCTTAGGCGTGTAAAAACATGTTAGTGTTAGAAGAGCGATTAACAGGTTTAGCTCTTCTAAACATTCACCCGGAAATAGTACCAGAACCAGACGTCTCAAATATTATCACCCGATTCGCAAATACATAAAGACGACTTACATTTGTTCTATAGATAACTAGCATTTGCCCGCGGCTTCGCTCACGTTAAATTCGCGGTATCACAAAACTCTTTCATCGTTCGATAGTCATTTTCGTTTTAATTCTGTTCATGGGGACTAATAAGAAATATAACCGCAAGAAGTATTTAAAACATTTCTGTAAACAGTATTTTTAGAGTTCTGTAGTCAAAAATTGCTAAACACGGAATCCTTATAGACGCGCTATGTCTGTCAGTCTATCCGTATGTCACAGCCACTTTATGCCGAAACTATTCAGTTTACACATTTGAAACTTGGTAGGTAGATGTATTCTGTGAACCGCTTTACGACTTTATAGAAAATAAAAAATATTGAATATTAAGGGGGGCTCTTCATACATGGAACTGATGTGGAGAAAATGTGTCGTTAAAAATTACTTTGAGGTTCCTAAAACCATTGTTTCTCAAAGTCAATCGTTTGAAAAACTAACAGTCTAACTTTTAAAGTAAGAGAGGGACAAATCTAAAAAAAATATATGCTGTAGATCGTTATAATTTTTTTTAACGAAAATTGGTTTGAACGATATTTATCAACAGGTTTTGAAATAAAGCACATCTTAAAAACCGCAAATACAGGGTGTCACAAGACCCATCACCAAGTCGAAATCTACTCGTTGTGAACATCATGCCAAGTCATACTAACCAAAAATAATACCTGGGAAACGATTTTTTTTTAAGTTTTCACATTTTTTAAACCGCAGTAAAAAGCGCGTGCAATGCTTGAAGTTCCTGCTTATCTATGGGGTCATAGGGCATCTAACGGCCCTGTCACGACCTTGCCGCTCTGAGCGGCGGCTTAGCGCGGGGCGGCGAGCGGTAAGATCAAATGTATGAAGACGTTCGAAGCACGCCACGAGCCGCCGCGCACAGCGATAACGCGCGCGTTTTTTTTGGCGCGAATGGCTGCGCGGCGTGCGGCGCGGCGGGCGGTGCGGCGAGCGGCGGGAACAAATGTACTGCGACCGAGTCCGACGCCACGACTCCGAGCGGCACCAGTGTGACCATCTCAAAAATGAAGAATCTGCCACAGACTGGGCCAAAAATCTGCCAAAATCTGCCACACTTAACGCCAAATATGCCAAAAATATGCCTTCAAGGAAATGAACAAAATAAACAACGAACTCAATGAAATTTCTTTAATCAATAAAAACATTTAACCTTTCGTATGCTTAAGAGCAGATCTGCACGAGACACAATAGATTTTAATTATGTCTGGTAATCCAGCATACGAGGGGTTAACAACAAGGAACATAGAACATTTTCTTATGCATTATTTACTTCATACTTTACGTATCCACATTTGCTTCCAAATCCAAATCGTCACTTTCGGTGTACATATATTTTGACGACATCTTTTTGATCATGTTTGTAGTTGGTTTAAAGGAGACACAGTCCCTGTGTTCTTTGATCCCCTCTTTTGTTGTAATTAAAGCTGACACATGTTGATTTAGAAACCCATTCCGTAATTTTGTTTTGTTTTGGAACTTTCTTAAAAAACTGTTGAAGCTGAAAAGTAAAAAAAAAATAATCATTTTAAGATCTCTGAATAATCTGATTAAATATTTTTACTTATTGTAAAGTATAAGTACTTACCGATGATTGGCCGCTATACCCAATTATGTTATTTTTATGATATATTTTTCTATATATTTATAGATATATTCTATATCTCTTTCAAAGATAATCTTGTAATTAATTTGCAGTTGCAAGCTTTACAGAATGCAATGTCCTGGTCATTCTTAGCCCTCTACAGCCAGGAAAGCAAGGGATCTTGCTCCCACACAGGTCAATAAGAACGCTCGTATTTTCTATTCATAATTAATGATTCGTTACATAGAACTGCACACGATACACTCCAAAAGAGAATGAGTTAAAATCAAAAGTTGATTGGAATCCAAATCAATAAAGAGGATAAGAATATGAACACTATTCCAGTAAGATTACAGTTCAAATTTTGAACTGAGTCATATGATTTTGAACTTCAAAATCATATGTCGTCTATACCGTCTGACCGTTCATAAACGCCCACAGTGCTCCATTTACACGATTTCCCGCAGTCACTCTCCTTTCAATGTCTCCCTCACATCTTCCGTCCCTTGTAAATACGCTACCCAAATATACAAATTCCTTTACTTGCTCTACAATTTCACCTCCAATCGTAATATTACACTTAGTCACACTTTCATCTTTTTCAAACACCATCACTTTCGTCTTTCGTGTATTAACTTTCATACCTTTCGCTTTAAAGCTCTTGTTCATACAGTCCATCATTTCTTGCAACTCATTCGCCGATGATGATAGAATGACTTGATCATCGGCATATAAGAGGCACTTAACACGCACTCCTACCATATCGATCCCGCATTCAGTTTCTCTCATATCATTCATGCAGCTATCCATGAATACGTTGAACAACCAGGGCGAGGCTGCACACCCTTGTCTGACACCTTGGGAGATGTCAAACCAGTTCGTATAGGCACCATTGATTCGGACATAGGCCCTAGAACCCCTATACAGGGATTTCAGAGCCCTTATTATAAAGTTGTCTACCCCATACATGGATAACACCTTCCATAATTCCTTTCTATTCACCCTATCATAAGCCTTTTCCAAGTCTATGAACGCGCAATACACCTTCTGGTTTTTTGCCAGACATTTTTCGTATATATAAAACCTGATGTTATTACTCTAAAAAAAGACGAATCCATTGAAAATCCAAATTTGGTAATGTGACTTTTCTTCGAATCTTTTAAATCTGCCAAAATCTGCCACTTTTATAAATCGTCTGCATGATCTGCCACACATGAAATTCAAGAGCGAAATCTGCCAAAATGGCAGAAATCTGCCACAAATGGTCACACTGAGCGGCACGGACAGCATTTCGCGAGGGACGAACTAGGCGGTTAAACTATTTGTTAAATATTTTGTGGCGGTAATGAATACGGAGACATTTAAAGTCGAAATTTTAAAACGGTCGCGTGTATGGATAGCAACACATCCGCTGTATAAATACAAAAATGTTAATAAAACGTTGCGAGATGTAATGAAACAATGTTTTACAGAATGTAATGGTAGGTTTTAATATAAATCACAAACATTAAAACATTGGGTAATGTACCTATTTAGGTACAGACACAGCTACTATGAAAGTTAAAAGGTGATTTACCTACCTACTTAACGTAATCTACGTTGTGTAGGTACCTATTCAACGCCTCATTAATTGCGAATATGCATTATTCCTTTGATATAAAATACTTGTAAGAAACGAAGATCCAATGTCGACAATTTTGTAGGTAAGTATACCGTATAGTTACACAAAGATATTTTGGTTATCGCCATATTTATGGGTAACTCCGTCGGCCCAAATACGTCCACATTTGCCGCTGCGTTTACCGCTGCTGTAGGGTCGTGGCGTGCACGACGCTCTGCCGCGCCGCCCGCCGCGACGCGCGCCGCTTAGACCGATCTCGTGAACAGGCCCTAAAGAACATATTGGCGGGGTAAATGTATCGATTTTGTACCTAATTAGAAAAATTCCATACTAACTTTGAGCCTCAATATCTCCTGAACCATGCAGTAATTTCCCAGGTATGGTGCCGCAGTAAAAAATGTTCGTAGTGCAATCACTAAGTGCAATCCCATGTTGTACCAATGTACAACATGAGATTTCAGTATTCGTTAAGGGTCTTTTTACATCCTGTATACTCTCTAAAATCCCTCCCAGATTATTTTTTGCAACTAATTGTATCCTATGTGAACTAACACGACTTTCTTTTATCTATGTATATTAAATTGCTTGTGCTGACTGATTCATCAACGCAGAGCCTAAACCACAGGGGCTGGAGAATGGGATTGGGAGGTCTCGGGTTCGATTCCCGGGTCGGGCAAAGTGTTATTGGGTTTTTCCGTGAGGAAATTCTCAGTAGCAGCACGGAGTCTGGTAATGTGCCCGGTACGAAAATACGGCGAGTGTATTTTCGTACCGGGCATGGTCCGGTCCCTATTACGTGGGACCTAAAAATTCATGGTGAAATGTGGGTGTAATATTACACCTCAGCCTACCCCTTCGGGGATACAGGCGTGAGTCTATAAAAAAAAGCTATTTTATATTAGTGTAGTGAGTGACCCCCTCCAAAATTTCAGGCTGCGACCGCGCCTGGGTCCCGGGTTCGATTCCCGGGTCGGGCAAAAGTGTTACTGGGTTTTTCCGAATTCTCAGTAGCAGCACGGAGTCTGGTGATGTGGCCGGTAACGGCAATAGGCTCGCCCCCTATTAAGTGGGACTTAAAAATTCATGGCGAAATGTGGATGTCATATTACACCTCTGCCTACCCCTTCGGGGATATACAGGCGTGAGTCTATAAAAAAAAAAACATACTTAAATAAAACATCATCGTACAGCCGCATCGCAATCCACTGTTGTGTGTAGGCCTCTCCCAATTTGCGTCATAATAACATTGTGACTTTTATACCACATTCATTCATAATGATGTTTGGTCAACTAAAACGCCACAATTGCCTTTAATTAGTATTTTATATTTACGGATGATTGGATTATAATGCTGTATTCAATTCTGTGCAACTCTGTCGTAAGCCATTATTACTCCTGATACATTTTGATGATATATTAAAAGCCAGAGTCTGTCTCTCTCTGTCTTCATCTGCATTATCAGTCTTGTCTATAATCTGTCCCACTGCTGGGCACAGCCCTCTATACGAGAAGGGTAAGAGTCTTCCACGCTAGCCAAATGTGGCCTGGCAGACTTCACACATCTTCGAGAACTTCATTGAGAACTTTTAGGCATGCTAAGTATATGGTTCTCCTTCGTCGTTAAGCAAGCGATAATAAACAATTTAAATCGCACTTAACTGGGAAAATCAGTGGTGCACGCCGTGAGTTTAATTTCGAGATCCTCTGCGTTGCAGTCTTGTCAGTCTCTCCACTAGGCTATCGCTATTATGATGGATATTCCCCAGATAACAATGTAAACTTGCCAAACTTGCAGCAAGTTTAAATCAAACTTGCTAGTTTCACTGTGACAAACTTGCATGAAGTTGGTTTTTCAAAGGATTTGGATGACGACGAGCACAGGTTGGTGGTCGGTCGACCTCCTAGATATAGCAGGAGGTGCTCGACGACCAGCTATTGTCGGACCACCAACCTGTGCTCGTCGTCATCCAAATCCTTTGGAAAACAAACTTCATGCAAGTTTGATGCAAGTTTGTCACAGTGAAACTAGCAAGTTTGATTTAAACTTGCTGCAAGTTTGTTGTTATCTAGGTCATGACACTCATGACCAATAGCGGATCTAAAGGGAGAGGGAGGGACCATGATATTTGACGCGCCCTCCATGACGTTGCCATCCGGGGGAATGGCAACGTCATGGAGGGCGCCAAAATCATGTCAGGATGATTTCGATCGGTCATGATACGTAGAGATAAATTTGCTCTAGAACAAAAAAGGAGACATGTTTTACACCCAGTAATGGACTGATCTTGATGTGCGTTCTGCGTTCCAGGATACAATCTCTGCTGGGGAGGGCAACATTATCAACATTCCGGGCCGGTTCGGAAAATTCGTAGATCGAACGAAATATACTCCCTCTTCAGAGTATATGGTCGCCTCTCCAATCGATAAGCTAGTCGTTGCGTACTGGGCCCCTTTAAGGCGCGGCTTGCGTGTATACGTCGCGCTGTGTAAGACATTACTATATAGTTAAGCAATTAGAGACGGCACCGATGTGGCAATGATTTAAATGTTTTTATGGCCACTGTCACTCTGAAGAATATTATGGCTTTACTTGAAACAAAATAAAGTGAAGTTCTTATGGCTTTTTTAAGTCTCTTTGATTGGTACCTATTGCCAAATTTGTCAACATAATTTCATGCACTACTCCACATAATTTTAGCAAACATAATAGACTTAAAACTTTGTTCATATCGCGGACTCTTTGCTACGCTGCTACTTAACGAGGATAGGATTTTTACTTGTACCATTTAGACGAACTGTAGCATTGTAATCCCAGCGACAAGCTAGGGCGGTTAATAAACAAAAATGTGATTTCCATCATCTCCGCCATTATCTTGATGGTTTTTGTGGTCGTCATCTCTGGCTTTTCGTTTTACTTATTAGTTACCTATTCTTTTATGTTAGTGTATAGTAGTGTATATAATATAATAGTAGTAGTTTATTCTTTTAATATATGTAAGTGTACCGTTATTACAGATAACTGATGAGAGCAAGATGCCGCCCCTGAGAAACCCGTCGCTGCTGATAGGACAGAACGATCTGACCTCTCTCTCTTACCTACACGAACCTGCGGTGCTACACAACCTTAGAGTTAGGTGAGTTCCCTCAAAGTACCTATTGTTATTAACATTAAATAAATAAATTGAAATTGTAATATTGACTATATGAGTGCGGGGAGAAGACTGCTGCGCCACGCTTACACAATAGTGCGCCTTGTGTATTATTTGTAGCGTCAGCAGCCGCTACAAAACTAATTTTATATATTTTGCTATTTTATAAAACTAGGGCTTACTAATAAGAAAAATAAATATGGATATAGATATGGATATTATATAAACTTCATCAGGTCATCAAGAGCGCCGCCAGCTCATGGGCGGCGAGCAAAGCACTGTAAAGTTTTCATATCAGTGAACTACCGACTTGACTCCCGTTCTATACACTATGCCGTCACTTATGTCATTGTCATCGTTCTAGCTGTATCAAGCATGCAACCAAGACTTACAAGCCTTGAAAAATGCGGCCCGCGTATCGGTCCAAGCAGATGTGACAGAATATTAGTTTTCCACAGAGCGATTGCCGTCTGACCTACGCAACCCAAAGGATAGGCTAGTTGACAATTTTATTTGTAAATTAAACCAATAATGACCAAGATATAGCTCATTAAAGTTACGTATAACGTCACGCCGTGCTGCATTTTTTAGCACTAGATGACGTCACACGTAACTTTAATGGGCTATATCTTTGTTATTTTTTATTTAATCGAAAAAAGAAAAAATACGGGTCCAATATTTTTTTATAATCTAAAATGCGGACTAAATAAAATGTAATTATTTTGACCCTGGAAACTACCCTATTGCGATATTCCATGGTTTAGACCGTATCAGTTTATTTGAGGGTACTGACTCCCCGTAACGACTGACAAGATTTTCATGGCTGCTTAAAGTCCACATAAAATATAATATGTCAGTTCTGTAGAACGTTAACAGTAACAGAGGATCAGTAAAATATACAATGAGGAGAGCATAATGAGCCAAGCGCTACATGGGGAACATTTCTCAAAAGCCCAGATGCGTCCGAACAATCTTTGTTTAGAAAGTACAACTGGTCATAATGCAATAGGGTTGTGTACTGTCTTAGGAAAGTTACTGTCGTAAAGGAGGAGGGATAGCAGATATGTGTGATAGGAAATTTAGTTTTGTAGGCGTGGAAGTTTTGTAGGAATATTAGGTAGTAACCTTATCGAAAGGCCACATGTATAAGGCGGTTATAAAACCTTCCGTATTTTATGGCGCTGAGTGTTGGGTTTAGAAGATGGATGAGAAACGCTTGCATGTAGCAGATATTAGAGTGTTTCGATGCATGCGTGTAGTGAATTATAAATCGGAATGTTAGATGCTCTGAAAGTGGTGCCCAAAGACGAGAAAATTAAAGGAATTCGTTTGGCATGGTAATGTCATGCGAAGAGATGGTTTGTACCTATGTAGGTAAAGTAGGTAAAAAAGTAGAGGGACGAAAAGGAAGAGACAGGCGAAGGAAAAGATGGATGGAAATGGACATGTAAGAGGAAAGGGTAGATGACGGGTGACGAGGACGTATGGAACAGGAGGACTTCTGCGCCGACCTTAAATAAATTGGGACCAGGGCAAGAGAATGACATGCTTATAAATAACAAGTCTATAACTTAACGTTTGTTTAAGAGTTTAATAACGAAATAAAGTATTAGACTGCCTCCGTGTTGCAGTGGATAGCGTATGCGTCTGCTGATCGGAGGTCCCGCGTTCGATTCCCGGGTCGGGCAAAAGTGTTATTGAGTTTTTCGAAATTCTCAGTAGCAGCATGGAGTCTGGAAATGTGCCTGGTAACGGCAATAGGCTCGCCCCTTATTACGTAGGCCCCAAAAATTAATGGCGAAATGTGAGTATAATATTAATATTACTCCTCCGCCTAACCCTTCGAGGATACTGGCGAGAGACTATAAAAAACGTATTTGATAGGCGTTCCAGTAACTTCATTAAAGTTTTTGCTTATTTTTATTATTTTCACTATGTTTGTGATTGAATAGTCTAAGACAATATATCCATAATAATGTAGAAACTACAATTTTAATAAATGATGGTCGAATTATGACCTCTAGGCGACCTCTAGTAGGTGTTTAGTTGTGTAATTCACGCGGGCGGAGTGTGGGCGGAGTTAAGTTCAAGAAGAAGAATGTCACATGTTACGCAACATGACCCATATTTAAGTAAAATAAAATGAACTAATGAATTAATAACTTAGTGCGTACGTTTTTATTGCCTTTTTAATTAGTATAACTTGATGCGTTAATGAAACTATATTATTATAAGCGTTTGGGATGATCGTTCAAATTCTAAAATACTTATTATCACGCTAGACTATTGGTTAAAACAGCCCGCGGTTTCACCCGCGTTATTTAGGGCTACTGCTCCATACCCGTAGCGCAAAGCGTGATGTTATAAAGCCTTCCTCGATAAATGAGCTATCCAACATAAAAAATATTATTTGAATCGGACTACTAGTTCCTGAGATGTGCGCATTCAACCAAACAAAAAAAAATACCAACAAACAAACAAACTCTTCAGCTTTATAATATGTATAGATAAAGACAGATAAATAAATTATCTGTCTGTATTAAAAAAGTATCTTTGGGAAAAGACGGAAAACTCGACATTGAACCCTACATCAGACTGTCTGGTCAGCGCGGTATAGTAGGCCGAATCCTTCTATTGACTTATAATGCTATTGTGACGAGGATTAGGAGAGCGCTATGGCCAGCAGTGGCTTGCGAGAGTCTGTATGATGATGGGGATAAAATAGAGGTAGCATGTTTATTTTAAAAGAGGCTGAATTTTATACATACATACATAGACTCACGCCTGTTTCCCGGAGGGATAGGCAGAGACTACGGAACGCCATTTGCAACGATCCTGACATACCTCTCTTGCTTCATTCACTCCCATCAAGTTTCTCATGCATGCTCTTCTGTTAAGGGTACTTCTAGCCTGTCCTTTTTTCAGAATGTCTCCAATCTGGTCAGAGAACGTCCGCCTAGGTCTTCCCCTTTGTCGTGTCCCATTCACACTTGCCTTATATGTCTTCTTTGTCAGTCTATCGTCATCCATCCTCTCCATGAGCCCAAACCATCTTAACATGCCTTTCTCAATGCTTGTCACTACATCTTCTTTTACCTGACAACACTCTCTTATCACCAGTGGTCGGAGTAGGTAGCGCTGTTTGGGGTGAATGACCGCAAACATTGATGTTAACATGGATATGCCTCTGAAATCTCGGGATTTTGAAATTGTCGATTGATTTAAGTGAGTTAATATGGGTAAGTGGGCAGTTATGAGCAGGTAGTCGGTGAGCACCCAAACAGTATATACTTACTTATTTATATACACACACAGGGATCCTGGAATGTTGTTAGAGGTAGCTTCGTGAAATATGAATTAATTAAGTAAAACTGTTAGAAACAATACTAAATATACTTTACTGCACAAGGAAATATTAAATGCCTACACAATACAGAATAAAAAAGGATGTCAAGAGTTTTATAATATTTTTTTTTAAACAGAGAGAAGAAATTTTTATTGATCACTTTTTTAATTACATATACATACTATTTGTCTTGTAGTTAATATTTAGAAAATGTTTTCTGTCTTTCTCTAACAAAGCAATTTATCTTTTTTTTATTTTTATATGTTTATGCTCGATGTTGCCAACCCGTCGTACGCGCTGTTTTCGTCGCTTATTTTTTGCCTCTTTCTATCTTAAAACGTCCAAATTATTAGCTATCTCTTTTTTAAACTTTCGCGATTTGTATACATCATACAAAATAAATTAGCGGGTCTTAATCGCGTACAACTAACTTATTTAAGGTATAAATACCTATTTGTTTCCGACGTTTCGCTCGTCTTGCACCGAGCTTGGTCGCGGAGAGACTGATGAGAGCTCAGCGCCGTCTTGTGGAAGTGCGAGTTTCGGCACCTACCCTCACTTGGTCTTTATTTAAGTTCGCAATGTCGGTACTCCGACACACTACACTAATGACGTCTACACACTGTTGAGACTTATCACTGCGGCGGTGTCTACACTTGCTGATGACTGGATTCCAAGTAGCCGATAATCTATATCCATCCTCTCGGTTGAAATTGTTATGTTTCTTGATTTCTACCGCTTCACGTACTATCCTGGAGTAATAGTGACGATCGGTGGATAAGACTTGTGGTTGATGCAGTTCTATCCAGTGGTTTGGTCCAGACTCCAGCAAATGCTCAGCTATCGCCGACTTATTAATCTGTTGGTTTTTTACAGCTGCGATATGTTCCTTTACTCAGTGATAAGTCTCAACAGTGTGTAGACGTCATTAGTGTAGTGTGTCGGAGTACCGACATTGCGAACTTAAATAAAGACCAAGTGAGGGTAGGTGCCGAAACCCGCACTTCCACAAGACGGCGCTGAGCTCTCATCAGTCTCTCCGCGACCACGCTCGGTGCAAGACGAGCGAAACGTCGGAACCAAATAGGTATTTATACCTTACATAAGTTAGTTGTACGCGATTAAGACCTGCTAATTTATTTTGTATGATATTAGCTATCTCATTTACACAGATACAGGTACAGGCTTCACACACACTCTTGTTTCGGCTTATAAATTAAATATTAAATATTTGGCATATCAATGTTATGTCCGCATGTCGCAAGTAAAAACAGCTCTACCTACTCCGACCACTGCTTATCACACAAATCTTTACTCTGTATTTTAATTTTAATTTCAAGCTGATCCTTATAAGAAAGCCGGCAATGCAAGTACCACTAAACATTGAAAACTATGGTTTTACAATACAAACCACTTGTGTCCACAATTCTATATATTCTTTGACTCATTCTCATTTGAGACATTGTTATCACGTGTACCTACCATATAATGAATCTTATTTTTTTTGTATATAAGGTTGAAAAGCCTTTGATAAATGCTAAGTTAGTTCAGTTATTTCGGTATTGTCAAATGTAAACACAATCTTATTGCAAGGAACTGCAATAAGATTGTGTTTACATTTGACAGGTTGACTTGACAAGGTCTTGACTGCCCGACTGACAGACAACGCGCAGTCAAAACTATTGATCGCAAAAACCTGAAATAGTTATTGCATGTATCTTCCTTGGGGAGTGTTGGGGAGCACTGCTGCCCTCCCGAACCTAAAGTGCAGTAACAGCAAAATATAATCCTATAATATAATAAGGGTAAGGTTGTCCTGAAGGTAGACTTAAAGAATGCCTTTAACTCGGTTAGTAGGGACACCTTGTTGACACAAGCTAAATTAGAAACATCCGAAATTTTCAGTTTTCTTTGTCAGTGTTACAGGCTTCCTTCAAAATTGATATATAAGGAAGTTTTAGTATCCGCCGTTGGCTGTCAACAAGGCGACCCGCTTGGACCACTAATCTTTAGCTTGGCCATTCACCCAATTATCAAAGAGCTAAATTCAAAATTTAACATCTGGTACTTGGATGATGGTTCCCTTGCAGGTGATGTAGATACAGTTTATCAAGACCTGGCACTTCTAAAGTCGAAATTTTTAGCCATTGGCTAGAACTTTTTTTTTACTTTTTTTTATAGACTCACGCCTGTTTCCCCGAAGGGGTAGGCAGAGGCGTAATATTACACCCACATTTCGCCATGAATATTTAGGTCCCACGTAATAGGGGGCGAGCTTATTGCCGTAACGGGCACATTACCAGTCTCCGTGCTGTTACTGAGAATTTCCTACCGGAAAAACCCAATAACAGTTTGCCCGACCCGGGAATCGAACCCGACACTTCCCAATCCCACGCGCACATTTATGCCGCGAGACCAACGAGGCAGTTTTATGTGTAAATAGTCACTTAGCTATAGTTAGTTTTAATTTGATTGCAAATAAATATATAAATAACTACAAAATCTTATTGCACGGCAATAAGGTTCAAAATCCTTTAATAATGTGAAGTGACTAGTATTATAAGATTGGCTTATCGCATACGATACCTTGTCCGTGTGGTGACGGATTAAGAATACGGAATGTCACCACCCCATATCATCCCATGGGTATCGTAAGAGCCGACAGAGGGAGCATATTATGCAGAGAACAGCACTGTAAGAGAAGGAAAACTTGATACAAACTCTATACCAACCCGTTTGGCCAGCGTGGTATAGTAGGCCAATTCCTCCTTTCAAAGGAGAGGCCTAGTCCAGCAGTGGACTGTTAAAGGCTGATGATGATGATACGATACCTGTGTTAAAATCTCGGTTAAGAGCAAATCGTGTTGTGACTCATGTCCCGTAGATGTGATATAGTAGATGATAAAAGATTATTATTATTTACTGGAGGATGACCGCAGCACCTTGTATTTTTAATTTTACCGGTTCTGTCCGTTCCCGTGGGAATTTCGGGAAATCCCTTCTTAGTGCACCCCTACGGTCCCCAAGGAACATACATGCCAAATTGATTTAGGTATTAGCTTCTTACACACAGTAGTTTCGGCTGTGCATCGTCTGTAAGTCAGTCAGTAACGCAAGAGTTTTAAATATATTATAGAATATTTATGTGTTTATGGTTTCAAAGGTGAAGGCGACCGTGACAATATTTATAAAACAGGTCTATGGAGCGCTTCCGCCATAAGGCCAAGTTGTACTCGTTATTGATATGTATAAATAATTGATTGATGATTCATGATTTAAATAGAAAAAAAAAAGCCTAATAAGTAGTTATGGTTGTACGTTGCCAGTCAGTAACGCAAGGATTTTTTAAATACAGATAATTATAAATGTATTATGTACTAGGGTGTCTGCAGCTATAGTCCGTGCCACGAGAACATAGACTTTTTGTAAACAAAGAATTTCTACTAAGTGACTTAGTGACAGTTCTATCAAAAACAAATAATGTCAAATCCAATGAGCGCAATGGGACATAGATATGTGTCATTGGAAAGTAATATATCAATTAATAGGGTTTTATCATATATATATATATGGGTTTTATCGATATATGTATAGGCGCTGTTGACAGTGTTTTGTGGTACTGGAACATGGCAGACGCCTGGAACGTCAACATTTTGCGTTAATCCATGGAAATGGTAAATTTTTGGGCTTAGCAAGCATTTATCAGAGGATAAAATTATATTTTTTATATATGTCAAAAAGTGGTTTGTGAAAAATTTGATGCAAGTTTATGGGGTCGCAACGCTCGCCCCGCTGCCGGCATCGAATGGGTACGGAATAGTAGATGGCAAACTATTCGTCGTTCTGAAAATTCTTTACACCAATTAAAATAATTGCGTATTCTGACTAAACTGACGTTTTCATTTATGCAGAACGTAAAATCTCCATGCCTAGAAATTTTAATGCGATGTACTACCTAGTTGTCTGTAATATTATTCAAGTCGTAGAAGTCGTTTATTATTTAATATAATATTTAAGAATATCTAGGCTATTTTGTGGAAATAATTTGTTACCAATAATAAAAAAATCAAGTCAACAATTAAGTATCATGTATACTGGCAAATTCATGAACATTCGACCACCCAAACACAAAATTAAGTATGTTCCATCTCATTCTCTTAACCTACCCAGTTTCAATCTGGGGTCCGCTTACTAGTCTAACCGGATTTGGCTGAATATTAGCTTTTCCACGGAGCGACTGCCTGTCAATTAAGTATGTTTATTTCCGTAAAATTGTAAATATTTTGGACATGTCAGGCAGTCATAGATAATAATATTAAAAAATATAAATTTAAATACTGAATAGCTTAATTCAGCATTAAAAAAAAAATGTTCAAAGAGTATAAAAGTTCCCTAAGCATAAATCTAAAACACAACTGTTTGAAACAAAGGTTGTGAAGCCCTGAATGTGTGTTTACAAAACATCTATCTTCTCGTGGCACCAACTATAGGCCCCTACATTTTTATTTTATTTTAACCGTGTCTACCCGATCCTGTGGTAACTTCAGGAAATCTAAGTTCAAAGGGCCTTATAGTTTGGTTGTGCGTTGTCAGTAGCGTAGGAAGGGGGGGCGGGGGCGGTCCGCCCCGGGTGCCACCCTCTTTGGGGTGCCACCCATCCAAAAAAAGGGGTGACACTCAAAACTCATCTAAGAACAATGTCCAAAAACAGGCACTAGCTCAGCACTACGAGAGTTAGCCCGGAATTCTTGTGTGTTGACTAAAAAAAAAAAATGGTCATCCGCCAACTACCGCCCCGGGTGCCACCCAAGCTAGCTACGCCACTGTGCGTTGTCTGTCAGTAACGCAAGGATTTTATATACACAGATCACATGTTAATTGATCTCAGCCTAGAGCCTTTCAATGCTGGACATAGGCCCCTAAGGCTCTCCATACAGTCCGATTTTAAGCCGCCCGCAATTAACAACTTCCTGCGATGTTAACCAGATCGTCCTCCACCTTGCGGGAGACCTAAATTTGGTGCCGACTAGTCGCAAAATGTCTAATTCTTAAAACGTCCAGCAAAATGTCTAATCCGCTGAATGTCCAATTTGCAAAATTTCCAATTCGCAGAAAATCCAGTTTGGAAATATCCGATTCTCATACTTTCCCAATTCGCAGACCGTCCAGTTCGCAAAATGTCCAATTTTCCAAATGACCAATTCGTTGAATGTCCAGTACGCAAAAATAGGCATCATATCATACCATCAAACACTAATAGGCAATCCAAAATAGGGTTTTTATTTAATTCATCATCATCAGCCCCTTCAGTCCACTGCTGGACGAGGCCTCTCCTTTGAAAGGAGGAATTGGCCTACTATACCACGCTGGCCAAACGGGTTAGTATAGGGTTTGTTTTAAGTTTTCCTTCTCTTACAGTGCTGTTCTCTGCATAGTATGGTCCCTCTGTCGGCTCTTCGACACCCATGGGATGATATGGGGTGGTGACATTGCGTATTCTTAATCCGTCACCCACCACACGGACAGTTTATTTAATTAAAAAGTATTAAATGAGACCGCTGGACATTTTGCCTTGGTGCGTCGTCCGACCCGTGACTGGCGTATTTATAAATAAATGTACTTACATAAGTATGTCCTGTTCCTTCACATAGTAACCGTGGTCAGTTACGGAGGTACGTCACTTAGATTTCTATAGCACTAATTTTTATGGTCATAACAATGAAAGCATAAGCAAAGCATTATTCACCAAAAACGTCATTATGCTTGAAAAAATGTGCTATATGATCATTAAAAATCCGGCCAAGTGCGCGCAATCTATAAAAACGGCAAAAAATCATGTTTGTTGTAAGAGAGCCCGTTAATATTTATTTTATTATGTTTCTTAGTATTTGATGTTATAGCGGCAGCAGAAATTCATCATAATCAAATTCAAACGTCAAACAATCACGGTTCATGAGATACAGGCTGGTCACAGACGGACAGACATACGGAGTCTTAGTAATACGGTCCCGTTTTACCCTTTGGGTACGAAACCCTGAAAAAACGCTCTCTTTTTAATTTCTTTAAAGGTTACGCAGCATAAATGAAATAAGAATAGCCATTATTTACTACTACATAATATTATATAAATAATTCAAAGAAATGGTACATACTTGCTTAAACTAACTTCATAAAATATGGTAGGCTTATAGATTTGTAATATTATGTCACCGGCAAATAACAATTACCGTAAATTTATAAATTTTCTAGGAAATTTATAAACTTTCGCAGGATTCTATACGAGAGATAGGTAAATTGTATTATTTTACACCCACATTTTTGTAAATTGATAAACTTATCAAATTCATTTGTAAAATAACACGTAAGCAATAACCGAACGCCATGTGCGCTCTGATTAGTTGAATAAGTAACGTGTTCCATTTCCTTCCGCGCCACTGCCATTCTTCGCCACTTACGAATAAACCGGAACTTTAGCGATGATAATTAGGCTAAGTTGACGGAGCCCTGCTTTGCAGGGCGCCTATTTTTGTGTTCAGGGTCACAAGACAACCTAACATAATCTATTAAGTTGAACTGATACCGACCTTCATTATCACCGACAGTCAGTTTATACATTTACGACGAGATGTCGCAAATTGATAAATTTACGGAAATGATTGCGTAAAGTAATACAATTATCTCTCGTTTAGAATACTACGAAAGTTTATAAGTTTCCTAGGAAATTTATTTGCGGTTCTTATTATTTTCTGGTGACATATACATATAAGCACCTACACATTTAAATAATAATAATAATTTCACACAACTTAGATCACTCTCTGCAACCGAAACCTATAAATATCTGGGTATGTCGCAGGCATTATGCATTGATGAGGCTGGCATGAAACAGTCGTTGCAGGCGCGTTTCTCTGGCTGCCTGAAGAAAGTTTTAAAAAGCTTTCTTTCGGGCGGAAATAAGGTGAGTGCCTGTAACGGTTGGGCCATGCCGATCTTAATGTACTCCTTCGTGTCCGTATACGCAGCAGGACCCTACATTTAATTCGATTGAAACTTAAGTTTTTACGTGCGTGGTATTTAGTACTTTTCGAATTGTATAAGTAAAAAAATAGTACCTTCATTGCTACAGCGAAATCTTGAATTATTACCCAGCAGGACCCTCCGCTGTTTGAAGGTTTTCAGACCAATAGTATATGTCACCGTTTAGCGATGTATTAGTACCTTTAAAATACCTTGGTTTCATTTTAATATAATTATTAGTTTATGAGGAAAGCGCCTGCAAAACTTTTATCATGCCAGCAGGACCCTTTTTTGTTTTGACGCTTTCGGCCCCGACAGTCATATTTCTTGTTAGCATTTTAATAGTACTTTTCAAATAACCTTACGTTCAAATCAAATACTTTGTAGTTTAACAAGCAATTTGATTTAAAACTTTTTTCACGATGACCTTAAGATTATACCATTCCAATGATGCTATTATTTTTATGGCACTTAAATATTATTAAAATTGAGGGTAAATGCAAAATAAATAATAATCATATCATAACGGATTTTTATTAAATTGTGTTCATAAAAATTTAATATATAAGTTCATCTAAAAACACCGGTTTAAATTAATAAAAATCTCTTTGATTAATGCCACCATGCTAAAAGTTATGAAAGCTCATACCTACATTGGCCAAACTAAACGTTAAGTCGCTGAAAAAATATTTAAAAGTTTTAAAACATTTTTTCTGCTATAATACAAAATATTTGAATTACACGTAAGGTTATTTGAAAAGTACTATTAAAATGCTATTAAGAAATATGACTGTCGGGGCCGAAAGCGTTAAAACAAAAAAAGGGTCCTGCTGGCATGATAAAAGTTTTGCAGGCGCTTTCCTCATAAACTAATAATTATATTAAAATGAAACCAAGGTATTTTAAAGGTACTAATACATCGCTAAACGGTGACATATACTATTGGTCTGAAAACCTTCAAACAGCGGAGGGTCCTGCTGGGTAATAATTCAAGATTTCGCTGTAGCAATGAAGGTACTATTTTTTTACTTATACAATTCGAAAGGTACTAAATACCACGCACGCAAAAAGTTAACTTTCAATCGAATTAAACTCAGGGTCCTGCTGCGTATACGGACACTACTCCTTCGGCATACTCAGATGGACTCAGAAGGAATTGGACGCCTTGGATAGGAAAGTTCGTTGTCTACTCACCACATACCGGATGCATCACCCGCGTTCGTCAGTGATGAGATTGTACATCCCGCGGAAGTGCGGGGGTCGGGGCTTCTTAAGTGCCAAGACCCTCCACAATCGCGAGGTGTGCAATCTCAGAGAATACTTTCTCCACACTGCCGCGGGTGTGCACTGAGATGTGGTTGCTGTGGACAACGGACTTACCCCGCTGGGTCTGGCCAAAGAGAACTGGCGCAAACCTGCCGTACTTGGTATAGACGAGCGCAAGGAGGTATGGAAGGGCAAAGAGCTGCATGGACGATTTTACCGGGCCTTGCATGGGCCCGATGTAGATTTTCCAGCTTCAGTGTCCTGGCTACGTTTTGGCGATCTTTTCGCCGAAACAGAAGGTTTTGTATTTGCAATTATGGACGAAGTTGTCATGACGAACAACTACCGGAAATATATTCTGAGGGATGGGACGGTTGACATATGTCGGGCATGTCACCAGCCTGGTGAATCGCTCAGACATATAGTATCCGGCTGTTCTCGTCTTGCCGACGGCGAATACTTGCATAGACATAACCAAGTAGCCAGGATAGTCCACCAGCACCTCGCCTTAAAGTACCAACTTGTCGACTCCGAAGTACCGTATTACAGGTATGTGCCCGACCCAGTTCTTGAAAATGGTCGTGCTACTCTGTACTGGGATCGGTCTATCATTACTGACAGAACTATTGCGGCTAACAAGCCGGACATAGTGGTGATAGACCGATTAGAGCGCCTTGCAATGATCATCGACGTCACCATACCGCATGACGAGAATCTCGTGAAAGCCGAAAAAGATAAACAAATTAAGTATTTGGACCTGGCTCACGAGATTGTCGACATGTGGGATGTTGACTCGGCGATCATTGTGCCGATAGTCGTGACCGTAAATGGTCTTATTGCCAAGAGCCTCGACCACCACCTCAAGAGGCTCTCGTTAGACGGCTGGATCAAGTCCTCTATACAGAAGGCAGTATTGCTGGACACGACACGCATCGTTCGGAGGTTCCTCTCTCTGGAGCCCTAACCACCGGTAGCTTGGCCCCTGTGCCCGATATTATATGGTTAAATTTATTTTTTTGTGGAGTGATTTAATGGTATAAAATTAGATTAATGAGAATGTGTATAAATAAAGAGGCATAATAATAATATTCCACTACATTCACACAACACCATCTAGTCCCAAACTAAGCAGAAGCTTGTACTAATTACTAAAATGTATGTGTGTTATAATTATAATTAAAAACTTACGTGCAATAAATTTGTTTTCTTAAAAACCCTTGAAAATAAGAACATTATGTAAATGTATTAAAGCCTCTCTACATATTATAAATTGAATTGTCTATCTTACGCAGCATAATACCTACCTTATTTAAACAGATAGAGTAACATGTATGTTTGTTGCAGGTTCTGCGATCGCAATGCCATCTACACATACTGCGGTATCGTACTGGTGGCCATCAACCCTTACTACGATTTACCTATATACGGTGAGTAACACTGTACTTAGCGTGGCGTAGCGGGAGTGTAAAGGACTGCCACGCCAAAGGCCGCGGCTTCGATTCCCGCTCAAGTCAAACATTTGTGTGCTTGAAAATGGATGTTTGTATCATACAATTTTAATTAGCGGGTCTTACTCGCGATAGTTAACTTTTTAAGACCACGACCGTTGTAAGCCGTTTGAAGCGTTGGAGAATAACGAGAGGTACTTATACCTTTAAATAAGTCAATAGTCCAGTGGTGTACGTAACGGACTGCCGAGACGATGGTCTCGGGTTCGATACCCCGGGCACCCCGGGCGTAAAATAATACAATTTATCTCTCGTTTAGAATCCTACGAAAGTTTATAGGTTTCCTAGGAAAATTATAAATTTGC
The DNA here is from genome assembly GCA_944739405.2 of Euclidia mi. NCBI lineage: Eukaryota > Metazoa > Arthropoda > Insecta > Lepidoptera > Erebidae > Euclidia > Euclidia mi. Next base: position 9,700,744 of record OX123208.2, read on the forward strand.
GGTTTTTGTTATTTTCCGGTGACATATCATATAACATGATGTATAAAAATTGCGAAAGTTTCCAATGGATGTTTGTCTTTGTTTGGGTGTTTCTTTGTGCGATAGATGTCATTAGTTGTCCCATACAAATCTGGCCATAACCCATTACAGAGACCAAGTAAGTGTGTTAGTATAGTATTAACTAAGTATACACCACTACTTTTTAATATTAAAAATTTCATAATATCTATAAGGCTGATTTTAGTCTCACGCTGACCGTCAGCGCTCATAGCTCAGCGCGTAGTTTGTCAGCGCTGAGGCTCAGCGTGGCTCGTTTTAAGGCGAGGTTGCAGTACTTTTTAAGATTTTTGAACGTCTGAAAGTCCCATGAACTATGATATTTTTAATGAATAAAAATTAAAGTATAAAAGTTGAACATATCTTCTAGTAAATCGTAAAGATAGAAACACGATTTGGAATGGTTGGCTCGATAAAAAAAAATGTTAAACATGGCACTAAATCACAATTTTAAACGTGTACTGCTTAGAGATTCCATAATGAATTTATATGAAAGTATTATCAATAGAAACAGCTCTTTATTTTAAAATAAATGGTAAAAACAGATTTCGTAATTTCGTAATCATTTTTCTCCAAGAAAAAAAATAGTCAAAATGGTGGCATTATATCGCTCGCCGGCCGTTCATCAGTGCCTGTCTAGGCGTGATTGAGGACGGACGTACGTCGTTGCTCCGCAAAATCCCCCTTCACCCCCGCATGTACGTTTTCGCAAAAGTACAAAGTAATTCGTATTCCAAACTCAATCGTTCAAACCATAGACATACTAGTAAGAAACCGTAGACAGGTTACTGACAAGGTAACATGACGGAGCTTACGAGTGGCACGCTTCGCGAAAAGCGTACGCACACTAATATAAATATGTCAAAACGACACACTAAGAATTAGATAAGAAGTGTAAGTGAGATAACACATCTAATCGCAAGCGCGAAATAGAGATAAACATATACTCTCTGGACCGACGCGCATTGTGACATCATGCTGACCGTTTCACAAACAATAATTTGACTCAGATGCGACATGATCACTTTGTCTGTCTTGAGTAAATTCAATTCGCCTCAAAGTAAATTTGATTAATTCATTTAAGGTAGGGAAATAAAAAGTCGATGTGATTTATTTATAACATTTATTAAAAAAGTACATTTTATTCTTCTCATTTCATTCAGTGGAAACCTAAAACAGTACGTTAATATAAAAACTGTCCACTGCGGACCCACCGTAGCCCTGGCAATACCCCTGGGGGTATGGTGGGTCTTTTAAAGCTTAACCGTACTCCTGGCTGAAATGCTCGTAGTGTTATACCAACGTGCTACGTGGACATTAAACTGAACAGTGTTATCTCTCGTATGATAATGACTTACTACTTACGTTTTTGTATTTTTAGACAAGCGAAGACAAGCGCTAGTACGATGATGTAGTGCAACAAGGAGATAAATTAGAGAATAAAACGTTTAGGTATTACTGCTAATGGTTATAATGCTTTGTATATTATAGGTATAATCTGTGGTACTGTTGAAGACCCGTCATCATCATCATCATCATTTCGTATGGCGTCCTTTGCGCTGGATCCTATATGTCTATTTTTAGGTTTATTAGCCAGTCTTTGGCCGCTGCAGAGAGCTGGTGCAACTCGGACATACCGCCAGGGAAGCAGTGGAGCGGACAATCATTCACGATGTGGGCTAGAGTTAGACCCGTCATCATCATCATCCTTGCGCTGTCGGATCATTCCCACTAGTTCTATTAGCACAACTTGATGAGAAGAATAGAACTAATGGGAAACAGTTATAGGAAATTTACCACTAGTTCTATGTATGTTTTACAAGGGTAGTGTCACAACATCGCGCTCACATATCCGAATAAATATGTATGTATAAAAATGTATTAAACGAATGAATGTCTACAAAACAATTGAACGTCTACAAAACAAATGAACGTCTACAAAACAAATGACTACCAGAAAGTGATCAGCTGTCGATAGTGATTGCAAAAAACAGGTGCATGCGATTTTCGACCTTATTGACAATTCATGACAAACTTATTTTTTGTTTTTTCTCGCTTTCTGGCAATATTAGGGTAATATAATTATAAATTCTGACTAATGTCAATTAGGTTGAAAATCGCATGCACCTGTTTTCTGCAATCACTATCGATAGCTGATCACTTTCTGTAAGTCATTTGTTTTGTAGACGTTCATTTGTTTTGTAGGCGAACATTTGTTTTGTAGACGTTCGTTTGTTTTACACATTAAACAAATGAACGTCTACAAAACATATTCATTCGGATATATGAGCGCGATGTCGTGACACTACGGATCATTCCCAGTAGTTCTATTGAATACCCTTGTAAAAGCATACATAGAACTAGACTGGGACATTTCCTATTACTTATCCCATTAGTTCTGTTCTCCTGATCAAGTTGTGCTAATAGAATTAGGACAGCTCTATCATAGAATTGTTCAATACTACTACTATACTGGGAATGATCCCACAAAATAGTAGAACTTGAAATTAAGGAACTGAAATTAATAAACTAATTACACAACAATATTATCTGGGAGTACGGTTAAGCTTTGAAAGACCCACCATACCCCCAGGGGTACTGCCAGGGGTACGGTGGGTCGGCAGCGAAAACTGTGCAGTACATTCTACTAAGTTGTTTAATACTAAAAGGAGAAAAACAAGAACAAGTGAATGGACTTTGATCATCCGTCAATGTTTGTAACTTACGTATGATTTTGAATTTCTATAATAATAATATATTGTGTTGATTCAGCCTCAAATCACTTTTATTACTTGACAAAAACACACATCAGTATTTTATTATTACGAATGTCCCATCTGGATACTTTGTTCTTTAGTCTTTGAACACGCACAATACTGCTTCTCTTTTACACTCGCTAAATGCCAATTTTTTTATTCACTCTATTATTTGTGATACTGAATTTATTATAAATTGTAAATAAAACGTTGTAATATTATAATACTCATGAATGAGAAGTGACTCCATAACTTTTAGTCATTTTCCTACTATAGTTTGTGCAAAATCTCATTACACACGACGGCATTTTCAAATGTAATGTGTACACACACGCGAGTAAAAAAACGAGCGCTTCCGACCGCAGCTCGCAGCGCGTACGCGACTAAAGCCAAATGAGACATTTAGCCTGTTTTTAATGTGCCACTTTTGAAGTTCGCATAACTCATCTACGGTTTTTTTACGCTGCGCTGTGGCACACGCACACTCGAAACCCCCCTCTCCCCACCCCCCGCTCACTCGCTGACGCCACCGTCGTGTTTTTGTTTTTGCGGGGGGTGAGGTCGAGCTACGCACTGTACTGCAACCTCGCCTTAACATCGTACTGACCGCCTTACTGTACAGTCGATGATCAAAATGCAGAGTGTATTAATTATTGGTGCTTTGTACTATCTATCCCAAAAAAATAAAAATTGGCGACGACGAAGACTCCATGTTCATCCATTGATTGAGCAGAGAGCCGTTGCAGGAGAATTTGTCTTGTTTTATGGCACTTTGAGGGCTGACAAAAGTAAATTCTTCAATTACTTTCGAATGTCAAATAGAACTTTTGACGAATTACTGGCAAAGATGCAGGATAAACTGGTCCATTACAGTCTACGAATCGTGCCTGTACCGCCGATTAAACGACTCATCAATAACTCGACCTGTATCCACTTAGCGATTCGCCATGACTGTACGCGCGATGACATCCGCTCCGCTCGACACTAAAACGCTCACTGAAAGCAGAGGCGCTCGAGCGATCGTCAGCGCTGACAGCTACGCGGGGCCGACGCGCGACGCGTACGGCTGCGTAGCTATCAACGCTGACCACCGTGCGCGCTGATAGCTACGCGTCATTCAAAAACGCTTCCTAGAAGTTCATATATCTCGGTCATCAGCGCTGATGGTGCGCGTGCCGTCAGCGTAAGACTAAAACCAGCCTAAATAGCAAAGTTATAATCATTTGTTTTTTGTAAAAAATCTCACCTAAATCATAGACATATTTTACAATCCATTCACTACTTCATTTATAGTACTTACTTTCCGTCCTACTCTTACGCATTCTTTTCGTCGCACTTATAATGTGGGTAGCCTTAGACAATAAAATGAAGCAAAATAATAAGTGTAGGTAGTTACTGTTTAATTTTCTAAATTCTACCCTCTCTTTCATACTTCATCCGGGCTTAGTACCGGCAAAATTTACTGTTTTACAAGTAAATAAATAAGGAGGTATGTAATTAGAAAGCAAACACATATCAAAATAAAAGAAGGTATTCTGTAATAAAAGAAAAGAGTAATTTTGGCGTATTTATGAAGTTAGAATCATCTGCTATATACAAATATTATTTTATCATGATCATGTCAGCCTAGTGACGTCCACTGCTGGACATAGGCCTCACTCAAGGTTCTCCACACAGACCTATTTTCAGCCGCCCGCATCAAATTATTATTTACTTAAGTACGTATTATTTACTAAACTTGCAAGTGTTTCCATTGTCCTTCGAAACGTCCACCACCATTTCAATACACAGACACTTCTTCTTGACTGACTTGACTTTTGACTTCGTCAGAAGCGTCCAATATGCGCTGTTTTAATTGTTCGACACTAACCGGCTCACTTTTGTACATTCACAAAAAGATGTCCATGGGTACACAGCTGCACTCGCGATTCCTCCACTCAAAAAGTACGCACGAAGCATATCTACATACTCCAGTGACCAGTGATGTGAACTGATAAGCCATCGCGTCGGGCAAACGTAGAGAAATAATTAAATGGATGCGCTCAGTTCCGCTAGCAATTTAGCACAGTTTGTCGCATCGGGTCATGGCGCGGGCGCAGAGGGACAGTAGGGAATTTTTTCAATGGAGCATTTATTTACTACTGTTACTAGTCATAGAACGCGGGTCTTAATTATGCATTTACCAATTATTACGTATTTTTGTGGACAGTTTTGAGACAGTTTTGGGACTTAGAGTTTTTATTTTCTAACTACATAAATATGATCAGTTAAATATACTTAGTGCCCCGTTAAATCTTTTGTACTAATAAAAAAATTGTGGAGGGTATAAAATACCCTTAACGAAAACTGAAATCCTATATTGTATCAATCATTACGAACATTTTTACTTCGGCACCATACCTGGGAAGTTACTGGTTCAGGAGATATTGAGGCTCAAAGTTACTGTACAATTTTTCTAATTAGGTATAAAATTGATGAATTTATTCTGCCAATGTGTTCTATAGATGTCCTATGCACCCATGGATAAGTAGGTATTTCGAGGACTGCACGCGTCCCCTTTTAATTGCGGCTTAAAAAATGTGTTAACTTATAAAGAAGGTTCGTTTCCCAGGTATTATTTTTGCTTAGTATGACTTGGCATGATGTCCAAAACGTACACTTCGGTTTGGTGATGGGTCTTGTGACATCCTGTATATTATGTCTTTCCAGGTGATGAAACTATAATGGCATATCGCGGGCAGGCTATGGGCGACTTAGATCCACATATCTTCGCTGTGTCAGAGGAGGCATACACTAAGCTAGAAAGAGAGAGGAGAGACCAGAGTATTATTGGTAAGTCTTTTCTTTACATTGTATACAGTAAAGTTGATCCATGCTTCTGTAGTTCGTAACTTCGTACGCTTATATTTTTAAAGCTGCATAACAGATTTTGCTGTGATTTTTATTATAATTTTGAGAATTTCCAATTGGTTAACTGAAGGATTTCCTTCTTTGGCTTGACTTAATTTTAATTGGTTTCTTAAGGATTCCCTTTTTTGGCTCTTAATAGAATCCGTCCTAAATCTACTTTGCTTTACTTGATTGGATATCTTTACTAAAATTATAAAGCTGAAGGATCTTTGTTTGTCTGAATTTGCTAATATCAGAATTACCGTTTTTAATGAATAAATATTTTTAAATTGGATAGCCCATTTTATCGAAGAATAACGGTATGCATCACAATTTAATTATAACGTAGGTGTGTAACCGCGGGCGAAGCTAATTTATATCACTACATAGTATAAAACAATATCTGTCTTCTGTCTGTCCCTATGTATGCTTAAATCTTAAAAACTACGCAACGGATTTTAATGCCGTTTTTTAATAGATAGAATGATTCAAGAAGAAGGTTTATAGGCCCCTTGGGGTTGGGAAAAGTGATAGGATAAGGAGTGGGATGAGGGAGAAGGAATAGGGGATAGGGCCTCCGGCACCCTCACTCACCGAACGAAACGCAACAGTTTAGGTACTGTTACTTTACGTGGATTTTCTGTGAGAGGTTAGTACTTCCCCGGCCGAGCTGGCCCATTTATGCTGAAATCAGCAAGGCTCTACTACCTAGAAAAATAAAACTAGAAAAAGAGTCTAATTTATAATAAAATTTCGTCCCCTTTTTGTCCTATCTGTCTGTATATTCTATAACTACTTTTCTGCCAATTGATAGTATGATTCCTGAGGAAAGTTTAGGTGTATAATTGACGCGGGCGAAGTCAAGTTTAACTATAAAATCCTATGACTTTGCTTACAGTGAGCGGTGAATCGGGCGCCGGTAAGACGGTATCGGCGAAATACGCAATGCGATATTTCGCGGCGGTGGGCGGTAACGCCAGCGAAACGCAGGTTGAGAGGAAGGTGCTAGCTTCTAGTCCTATTATGGAGGTGAGTTTACAAAAAGTAAATAGCTAGAATATTTTAAGATTCTTCCTAGCCATCCTTGCGGCTACACTAAAACTAACCTGAGGGATGCTTCTGTCTCTGCAACTAAGATAGCCACGTATAGGGCCGCGGTTTTTGAGTTGTGCCACCGTCTCGAAAAAAAGAATAGAGAACCTAGTCCTTTTTTACCCGACTAGGGCGAAGGCAAAAGGAAGGGTAATGTTTTTGGCAGTCTATGTATGTATGTATGTTTATATGTTCCACCGTAGCTCCTAAACTACCGAACCGGAATTAATACCTCAGATTCTATCATTCTAATCTCAAAAAAAAAAAATGGGCTAATCATTACGTGCCTGGTATCAAAATAAAGGTATTGGTGAGCACATTACGAATTTTAAGTAAAACCGCATTTTAAACTTATATTTTGACTAAAATAGTATATATAATATATGTACATATTTGTAATATGCTCATTAATAGTTTTCTTTTGATACCAAACACGTAATGATTATCTCAGTTTAGTTTTTTTGAGATTGGAATCTGAGGTATTAATTCCGTAATAGAAAATTTTGATAAAATGTATATAACCTATTATTACAAATCTATTGACACCCCATTTATTAAAATCGATTCAGTAGTTTAGGCGCTACGGTGGAACATACAAACATACATACATAGACTGCCAAAAACATAACCCTTCCTTTTGGCTTCGCCGTAGTCGGGTAAAAAAGGGGATATAAAAAGGATAAAACAAGAAAATAGCTCATTCAGATATAAATCCAGAAAAGTATAAGTACAGAAATGCTCAAGCTAGAGCCGTGGTCGCACCTATTGTATACAAACAAACAATGCATACACGTGCGTTACCTGTATCGCGGGGGACTTTACAAACAAACATACAACCAACGAACACAATGATAACCCAGACTCGAAACAACAATTTATGTATATGGAAAGTGTTGTCTTGTGTGAGAATTGAACCCACAACACTCGACGCAGACACAAGCGGCGAGGCAGCTTCTTAAATCACTACGCCAAACGTCTTTTGATATTTAAGGAATTTTTGACATTGTTTTACTTTGTACTTCGGGATATGTACCTCGTACTTTTGTTTCAAGTATTTCATATATTGGCACTGTAGTAAGGGAGCCCACGATGCTCAATTAGGATTTACTCGAGCGTCATTGAGACCTATTGGATTGCAAAGCTATGACGATAAAATGATAAAAATTTAAATAATGTATAGGTACCTTTTCATCGGTGGAGGGAGCAGCTATTGATTTTCAAAACTTGAAAAAAAATATTGTTGCACTAACACCTCCAGATAATCGTCAGATTATAAGAAAGCACGTCTAGGACGTTAGGATGAAAGCATATACATCTTAATCTGACGCGCTTGCACGTTCTTATAGTGACCACAAGTTTGCGACACACCCAAATCGTCAGACTATTCAATGAGGACCTTTTTTTTAGGTTCTCTTAAGATCCCCTTAGAAAATCTGACACGCTTGATTGATTTTCTTTTTATTGCATTTTAAAACCTTACGTACGATGACCTCCATTAGGCAAACGATGAGATTAACATTCCTACTTTATTAAAAATACGTAGGACATGGATGCTATCAATATCTGACGCGCTCGAGTAAATCCCGAAATCCCTTCATGGGCTCCCCTACTACTGTTATGATGCTCAAGCGGCATTATCAGATCTGACTGATCTAACGATGAATATAAACTATCATTTGGCGTACTGGTTTAAACGCCCGCCTCGCCACTTAACATCGTTTCGAGTTTGGCTGTTCCTTGTGTCCATTGAATTATTGTTTGCTATCTCATGCGACACAAGGTCCATTATTTGTGGAGAACTGATATTTTTAAAAGAGGAGAAAAAGAAAAGACACAAACTGAGAAGAATGATGCAAACTGCCTATAACCATGTTATTATTTCTTTTAACAGGCGATAGGCAACGCGAAAACCACCCGTAACGACAACTCGTCCCGGTTCGGTAAATTCATAGAGATCCACTTCGACACCATGTACCGGATATCAGGCGCCAGCATGCGTACCTACCTCCTAGAGAAGTCCCGGGTCGTGTACCAGAGCGGAGCTGAGCGGAACTACCACGTGTTCTACCAGCTGTGCGCGGCGAAGCATCTCATGCCTGAGCTGCAGTTAGGTAAGGAAGGATCTATACGTACCTCCTAGAGAAGTCCCGGGTCGTGTACCAGAGCGGAGCTGAGCGGAACTACCACGTGCTCTACCAGCTGTGCGCGGCGAAGCATCTCATGCCTGAGCTGCAGTTAGGTAAGGAAGGATCTATACGTAGGTACCTCCTAGAGAAGTCCCGGGTCGTGTACCAGAGCGGAGCTGAGCGGAACTACCACGTGTTCTACCAGCTGTGCGCGGCCAAGCATCTCATGCCTGAGCTGCAGTTGGGTAAGAAAGGATCTATAGATACCTCCTAGAGAAGTCCCGGGTCGTGTACCAGAGCGGAGCTGAGCGGAACTACCACGTGTTCTACCAGCTGTGCGCGGCCAAGCATCTCATGCCTGAGCTGCAGTTGGGTAAGAAAGGATCTATAGATACCTCCTAGAGAAGTCCCGGGTCGTGTACCAGAGCGGAGCTGAGCGGAACTACCACGTGTTCTACCAGCTGTGCGCGGCGAAGCATCTCATGCCTGAGCTGCAGTTAGGTAAGGAAGGATCTATACGTAGGTACCTCCTAGAGAAGTCCCGGGTCGTGTACCAGAGCGGAGCTGAGCGGAACTACCACGTGTTCTACCAGCTGTGCGCGGCGAAGCATCTCATGCCTGAGCTGCAGTTAGGTAAGGAAGGATCTATACGTAGGTACCTCCTAGAGAAGTCCCGGGTCGTGTACCAGAGCGGAGCTGAGCGGAACTACCACGTGTTCTACCAGCTGTGCGCGGCCAAGCATCTCATGCCTGAGCTGCAGTTAGGTAAGAAAGGATCTATAGGTACCTCCTAGAGAAGTCCCGGGTCGTGTACCAGAGCGGAGCTGAGCGGAACTACCACGTGTTCTACCAGCTGTGCGCGGCGAAGCATCTCATGCCTGAGCTGCAGTTAGGTAAGGAAGGATCTATACGTAGGTACCTCCTAGAGAAGTCCCGGGTCGTGTACCAGAGCGGAGCTGAGCGGAACTACCACGTGTTCTACCAGCTGTGCGCGGCGAAGCATCTCATGCCTGAGCTGCAGTTAGGTAAGGAAGGATCTATACGTACCTCCTAGAGAAGTCCCGGGTCGTGTACCAGAGCGGAGCTGAGCGGAAGTACCACGTGTTCTACCAGCTGTGCGCGGCGAAGCATCTCATGCCTGAGCTGCAGTTAGGTAAGGAAGGATCCATACGTAGGTACCTCCTAGAGAAGTCCCGGGTCGTGTACCAGAGCGGAGCTGAGCGGAACTACCACGTGTTCTACCAGCTGTGCGCGGCGAAGCATCTCATGCCTGAGCTGCAGTTAGGTAAGGAAGGATCTATACGTAGGTACCTCCTAGAGAAGTCCCGGGTCGTGTACCAGAGCGGAGCTGAGCGGAACTACCACGTGTTCTACCAGCTGTGCGCGGCGAAGCATCTCATGCCTGAGCTGCAGTTAGGTAAGGAAGGATCCATACGTAGGTACCTCCTAGAGAAGTCCCGGGTCGTGTACCAGAGCGGAGCTGAGCGGAAGTACCACGTGTTCTACCAGCTGTGCGCGGCGAAGCATCTCATGCCTGAGCTGCAGTTAGGTAAGGAAGGATCTATACGTAGGTACCTCCTAGAGAAGTCCCGGGTCGTGTACCAGAGCGGAGCTGAGCGGAACTACCACGTGTTCTACCAGCTGTGCGCGGCGAAGCATCTCATGCCTGAGCTGCAGTTAAGTAAGGAAGGATCTATACGTAGATACCTCCTAGAGAAGTACCGGGTCGTGTACCAGAGCGGAGCTGAGCGGAACTACCACGTGCTCTACCAGCTGTGCGCGGCGAAGCATCTCATGCCTGAGCTGCAGTTAGGTAAGGAAGGATCTATACGTAGGTACCTCCTAGAGAAGTCCCGGGTCGTGTACCAGAGCGGAGCTGAGCGGAACTACCACGTGTTCTACCAGCTGTGCGCGGCCAAGCATCTCATGCCTGAGCTGCAGTTGGGTAAGAAAGGATCTATAGATACCTCCTAGAGAAGTCCCGGGTCGTGTACCAGAGCGGAGCTGAGCGGAACTACCACGTGTTCTACCAGCTGTGCGCGGCGAAGCATCTCATGCCTGAGCTGCAGTTAGGTAAGGAAGGATCTATACGTAGGTACCTCCTAGAGAAGTCCCGGGTCGTGTACCAGAGCGGAGCTGAGCGGAACTACCACGTGTTCTACCAGCTGTGCGCGGCGAAGCATCTCATGCCTGAGCTGCAGTTAGGTAAGGAAGGATTTATACGTAGGTACCTCCTAGAGAAGTCCCGGGTCGTGTACCAGAGCGGAGCTGAGCGGAACTACCACGTGTTCTACCAGTTGTGCGCGGCGAAGCATCTCATGCGTGAGCAGCAGTTAGCTAAGGAAGGATCTATACGTACCTCCTAGAGAAGTTACTTCTAACTTCGAAAAGTCAGAGGTGTGTGCCCGGGATACCGGGGAATCGAACGCGAGACCATGGTCGCGGTAGTCCGTTACGTACACCACTGGGCTATCACCACTTTAGACACCATCATATCAGCCGAAAGACGTCCACTGCTGGCACATAGGCGTTCCGCAAGGCTCTCCATATGGACCGATCTTGAGCCACCCGCATACATCCGCCGCTGGAAATCCCAAAACGGTCGTCAGTCTACCAATCAGAGGTAGGGCTCCCTAACTCGGCTCCGACGTTCGGTGCCTGGCCGCCACTCCAGAGCCTTGCTGCTCCAAGGGCCATCGGTTCTTCTAGCTAAGTGCCCTTCCCACTGCCAGATTGAACACAATGACAAAAAGAAAAGGTTTCATATTAAGATTTGTTCAAAAATAATTATTTATTATTTTCTTGATTATAACTTTACCAAAATATTTGTTCCAGACCATCAAGATTCATTCCACTACCTGAACCAAGGCGGCAGTCCTACCATCGACGGCGTGGATGATCTCAAGACTTTCAACGAGACTAAAAGTGCACTCACTACGTTAGGTAAGATAATTTGCTGTAACATTGCTAACATTCTATCGCATCTATCACGGTGAGTGCTCCGAAGAGCTCTTTCAACTAATCCCACCCTCTCCTTTCCTATCCCGAATGACACGTGCTGGGCTGAGGTGCCACTCTTACACGGTAGAACAGATACCGTCACGCACCAAACGGTTCGGCGCCTCTTATCTCTGCCGTACCATTAAGATGTGGAAGTCTTTACCAGCCCACGTGTTTCCCTCCACTTATGATCCAGCTTAAAGAAAGCTGAAAAAGCTTTTCTCAAGGCCGTCAAGGTGAGGGCCATCATGCCATAATGCCATGCTGGCTGCTGGGATGATGGCCATCACTATGGGACTTCACTGACTGCTTAACATCAGGCAGCGTGGAGTCAATTTGATCGGCAGAAAAAAAAAAAATACTTCGTATACCTTGTAATGTAGTGCATTTCTACCTCCTTCATAGTATATAGGTATTGCATTGTAAAGAAGCACTCATTTTACGACACTCAACAACACACTAGTATCTCTTTACACTACCGATCGCCGATCCAACCTTTGCACTAACATCGTTATCATCAACATAGTCATTATGGTAATCATCATCACCATGATCATCATCATTGTCTACATCGTTATCACTACCATTATCTTCACCACCACTCTCATCATTATCATATCCCATATCTTGTAAAATTATGATGTCAAACGTCGATAGGTCATGACATGAAGAATTGTATTGTTTAAATTTTAAGTCCATATTTTATAATCTACCAACAAAATAATATGTGTAAAAATCGTGGTAGTTTAAAAGTAGTTAAAATCATTCTATAGATTTTGGACATTTGGAAGTTTTTCTTAATATGATTCTCAATTTTAAGTATACTGTACAAAGATGTGGCCCAAGCACAATACATTTTTTAAACATCTCCTTTAAGTTTTTTATAAGTTATGCATCTCATTTCATGCAACAAAATATAGTTTTCATCCGATAAGCAGATGGTTAAAGTTCGATCTTATACGGGCATAGACTAAAGAGAGCCATTACTATCGTACGACAGAAAAGTATGGAAACGAAGGACGTACTACGCTTACTTCAAATAAATAAGACGAGGGCAAGAGGATGAGGATACTAATCTAACATAATTGTCAACAGGTGTAACAGAATCAGAACAGCGGGACATGTTCACGATCCTGGCCACGATCCTGCACCTGGGCAACATTGAGCTGAGCTCCTGTGACCCCGACGCCCCGCCCAACACCGAGTCGGAAGATGGCGCCTACATTAGTGTAAGTTATATCATACATACGTAACTTCACACCTTTATCGCCGAAGGGGTAGGCAGACGTGTATGACACACCCACACTTCGCCAGTTATGTTTCGGTCCCAATGCAATAGGGGGCGAGCCTATTGCCATTTACCGGGCGGTAATTAACATTTTAATACACACATATCTTCGGAAAGTCGGAGGTGTATGCCCGGGTTACCTGGGGATCGAGCCCGAGACCATCGTCTCGGCAGTGCGTTACGTACACCACTGGGATATCGCCGCTTTGTAACACTTTACATTTTAGAAATAGTAGATATAAGATATGGTAAGACTAGATCATCGTGTCAGCGTAGAGACGTCCACTGCTGGACATAGGCCTACCCCAAGGTTCTCCACACAGACTGATTTTGAGCCGCCCGCATCGCTAGCACTGTAACCGCTAGGACTACTCTCTAAAAAATAACTGGAACAGAACCTTCACCCTAACTAATAATTCGACTTAAGGTTGGGATGTATTTTTAATTCTATAAAACAGGAGTTCATCAAACTTAACGATCAGGAACAGAAAAATGGCCGTCTCTGCAAACAAAGAACATTTGCAGGCCTTCGACTAGATGTGCCTCAAAGAATTACTTAAATATGCAAACCAACTTTTTACTTCTACTTTGTTTATACCTCTTATTATTTAAAAAATGTCCAAATGTGTTCTATATGAGTAGAAGAGCATAAATACCGTTGACATCAACAATGCCCAGAAGGGTGTACCCCAGGGTTCTATCCTAGGACCAAACTTGTGTAAATTGTAGTTAACTAAGTTAGGTCTTGTAGTTTGATTATATAGTCCTCTGGAAAAACCTTGTTCACTCATAGCCATGATTGTGTTTTCTTGCCACACAAGAGTAAAGTATCACATTTAAGCCGCTGTCTTGTGGAAAAACAAAGAACTGCTTCTTTGTTGCTTGTCCGTTCCATTATAGTTCGCTGTATCTTAAGATACAACATTTTATCGTAACAGTAAGCTCTCGCTCACACTCGATACATCTCGATACACAAATCTGCATGTAAAATTTGAATATCTATTAAAAATACTGAGAAAGACAGAAGGAATAAACACTGTTTCGAAACAACATAAGGACAACTTTGAACACAATTGCGTTTTATGGCGTAGCAACTGTGACTTTTTCATATGCAGCGTTTTATCACGGCAGGGCAGTAAGGGTAACATTATAGGTGACAAGCGATAAACAAAAGTGGTTGGATGTAGGCGGCTCAAGTTCGGGCTGCATGGTGAACTTTGAGGGAGACTAATGGCCTCCTGTGGATATGTCTAGGATAAGATGATGATGAGATAAAATGGAGTTTTTCACTAAACACTTTTCTTCCACCACGACAAGCACCTCGTCATAATGTGCTTCCTACTCGGCATATCCCAGATAGAACTATATCGTTGACTAACCTACCGCGCGCCGTATAGCTAAGATAGATATAATGAGATAAACTACATAAATGCTTCACTAAAGGCACTACAGACTGCGTTTGTGGTCCAGTGGATAGCGTATGCGTCTGCTAATCAGGAGGTTCCGGGTTCGATTCTCGGGTCGGACAAAAATGTTACTGGATTTTTCTCAGTTGCAGCGCGGCAAAGCCCCGGTAACGGCAATAATAGGCTCGCCCGCTATTATGTGACCTACAAGAACTACATAACATGGCGAAATGTGGGTTTAATATACATATATATTCTGCCTGCCCCTTCGGGGATACAGGCGGGGGTTTATAAAACAAATATAATAATAAAGACTTTTCTTTCCAGAGCGACGACAAACACCTAGCCATAGTATGCTCCCTACTCGGCATATCCCGGGTGGAGCTGTCCCGCTGGCTGACCCACCGGCGCATCGCGTCCGCGCACGAAGTGATCGTGTCGCGAATGGACGTCGCGAGAGCTACGTTCGCGAGGGACGCGCTGGCGAAGCGAATGTACGGCGAACTGTTCGCGTGGCTCGTGCGCGCGGTCAACCGGGCGTTGGATACTAAGCATGATAATAAACATTTTATAGGTGCGTATAATTTTGTGTAGTTAGTAGTATAAAGTTTAATATATTTTATTTTCGTGGTGGAGATCCCGAGTTCAATTTCCGGGCCAGGCAAAAGCGTTACTGAGTTTTTACAAATGTTCAATAGCAGCACGGACTCTGGTAATGTGCCCGGTAACGACAATAGGCTTGCCCCCTATTACGGGGAGCCTTAAAAATGTATAACATGGCAAAATGTAGGTAATATTACCCCTAGTAAAAATAAAAATGTAATAGGCGGCAAACGACCAGAGAACACAAGCAACATCAGAAGAGTCACAAGTGCATTGCCGTCTTTTGAGTGTGGAAAAGGAATAGAAGAAGTGGTTTGAGGAAGAAGGAATAGCGTCTCCGGCGCTCTCACTTAGTGAACGAAACGCAACAGTACCTATATATATATACTAGCTTTCGCCCGCGGCTTCGCCCGCATGAAGTTTTAATAAAGAGTAGCCTTTGTACTTCCCCAGGTTTCAGACTATCCATATCAAATTTCATTACAAACGGATCTGCACATTAGCCGTGTAGCATACATATATTATAAACAGATAATAAGTACTTAAAATTACTTTTGTTTTTATATTCGTCAAACTTCAGGTAAAGATTAGTATGTAGTGTATATTTTTAAAGTTATTGAAGAGCTTATATACCTACTGAATAGAATTGCAGCAAAAATAAAAACTGAAAGCATTACCAGAAAGTACAAAATCAGACCGCCCCTCCTCCCCACTGCGCTTCAGCGCACCAACTCATACTCTCGCGCTTTTAATAACGCTGCGCTTAGGTCAATTATATCGTAAGCTCTATTCTGCCAATCAAGCCCTTTCATTTGATACCCATATTGGGGTATTTGTGGAAAATATGTCATCCGCCATTTTATGGCGACAGCCATCTTAGATTTTAAATAGTGAGCCCTATTCTACCAATCAAGCCCTTTCATTCGATACCCATATTGAGTTATTTGTGAAAAATGTAATACGCCATTTTGCGGCGACAGCCATCTTCGATTTTTCATAGTGAGCTCTATTCTACGAATCAAGCCCTTTAATTAAATACCCGTATTGAGGTATTTGTGGAAAATAAGTAATTCACCTTTTTGTGGTGGCGGCCATCTTGGATTTTTCATAGTGAGCTCCATTCTACCAATCAAACCCTTTCATTAGATACCCATATTGAGGTATATGTGGAAATATGTAATCCGCCAGTTTGTGGCAGCGGCCATCTTGGATTTTTCATAGTGAACTCCATTCTACCAATCAAACCCTTTCATTAGATACCCATATTGAGGTATTTGTGGAAATATGTAATCCGCCAGTTTGTGGCAGCGGCCATCTTGGATTTTTCATAGTGAACTCCATTCTACCAATCAAACCCTTTCATTAGATACCCATATTGAGGTATTTGTGGAAATATGTAATCCGCCAGTTTGTGGCGGCAGCCATCTTGGATTTTTCATAGTGAGCTCTATTCTACGAATGAAGCTCTTTCATTTGATACCCATATTGAGGTATATGTGGAAAATAAGTAATTCACCTTTTTGTGGCAGCGGCCATCTTAGATTTTTCATAGTGAACTCCATACTACCAATCAAACCCTTTCATTAGATACCCATATTGAGGTATTTGTGGAAATATGTAATCCGCCAGTTTGTGGCAGCGGCCATCTTGGATTTTTCAAAGTGAACTCCATTCTACCAATCAAACCCTTTCATTAGATACCCATATTGAGGTATTTGTGGAAATATGTAATCCGCCATTTTGCGGCGACAGCCATCTTGGATTTTTCATAGTGAGCTCTATTCTACGAATCAAGCCCTTTCATTTGATACCCAAATTGAGGTATTATTGGAAAATAAATAATCCGCCATTTTGTGGAAGCGGCCATCTTGGATTTTTCATAGTGAGCTCCATTCTACCTATCAAACCCTTTCATTCGATACCCATATTGAGGTATTTGTGGAAAAAATGTAATCCACCATTTTGCGGCGACAGCCATCTTGGATTTTTCATAGTGAGCTCTATTCTACGAATCAAGCTCTTTCATTTGATACCCATATTGAGGTATTTGTGGAAAATAAGTAATTCACCTTTTTGTGGCAGCGGCAATCTTAGTTTTTCATAGTGAACTCCATTCTACCAATCAAACCCTTTCATTAGATACCCATATTGAGGTATTTGTGGAAATATGTAATCCGCCAGTTAGTGGCAGCGGCCATCTTGGATTTTTCATAGTGAACTCCATTCTACCAATCAAACCCTTTCATTAGATACCCATATTGAGGTATTTGTGGAAATATGTAATCCGCCAGTTTGTGGCGGCAGCCATCTTAGATTTTTCATAGTGAACTCCATTCTACCAATCAAACCCTTTCATTAGATACCCATATTGAGGTATTTGTGGAAATATGTAATCCGCCAGTTTGTGGCAGCGGCCATCTTGGATTTTTCAAAGTGAACTCCATTCTACCAATCAAACCCTTTCATTAGATACCCATATTGAGGTATTTGTGGAAATATGTAATCTGCCAGTTTGTGGCGGCAGCCATCTTGGATTTTTCATAGTGAGCTCTATTCTACAAATCAAGCCCTTTCATTTGATACCCATATTGAGGTATTTGTGGTAAATAAGTAATTCGCCATTTTGTGGCAGCGGCCATCTTGGATTTTTCATAGTGAGCTGCATTCTACCATTCAAACCCTTTCATTTGTTACCCATATTGAGTTATTTGTGGAAAATATTCAAAATATGTAATCAGCCATTTTGCTGCGACAGCCATCTTGGATTTTTCATAGTGAGCTCTATTCTACGAATCAAGCCCTTTCATTTGATACCCATATCGAGGTATTTGTGGAAAATAAATAAGACGCCGTTTTGTGTCAGCGGCCATCTTAGATTTTTCATAGTGAGCTCCATTCTACCAATCAAACCCTTTCATTTGATACCCATATTGAGGTTGTTGTGAAGTAATATGTGATTCGCCATTTTGTATCGGTGGCCATCTTGGATTTACAATCATTTAAATATTATCTTTTAATCTCGATGACAATATGAGTGTATACCAAATATCAGATCAATCATCAGGAAAGGGGTAAAATTCCAATTACTAAATTTGACCCAAGCAAACAAATAAAGATAATACAGGATTTTCGCCGACTTAGTTGATACTTTTCCTTCTAGTATGGCAACATTATACATTTTTTCTATAAATTGTAGCCTATGTGTTATTCTGATGTATAAACTATATTACTGTAAAGTTTCATCCAAATCCGTTCAGTAGTTTTTGCGTGAAAGAGTAACAAACATCCATCCATCCATCCATCCATCCATCCATCCATCCTCACAAACTTTCACATTTATAATATTAGTAGGATATATATAAACGCACATCCTCAGACACCCCAATTAGAAAACCTTGTTACAATCATAATGCATGCATTGAAATATTTTTTTTATTTGCGTAAATAATGTTTTTTAAAGAAAGTATTAACTCAATTAAAAGTGAAAATCGTGGTCACTCTAAATCTGCGCACGCACACAAACGAAACGATTGCTATGGTAAACAAACAAAAGCGATCTGATAGGAACGAAACACGATACGATATAACAAAATGTATGAAATTCAGTCTGTAAACCACACTCTGATAGAGTGGGGTTTACAAAAATGATGTTTGAACAATTTGTCGGCCACTGTTGATATTACCAAAGATATTATGAGTATTTCTTTCCATCACACTTTGAGGCTATGGAGTGGACGGTCGAATCATTTATTGTTTGTTATTAATATGCACGATCTATTGTTTCTTAACATCGTAAGTGACTATTGTGACTATCTTAACTTAATCATACCTAGTTAGCATTATTGATCGATAAAGTAAAAGTATATCAATGAGAGAAATAAACAAGAACGGCGTGTTTAAAGTTGTCTTGTGAATCTAAATACTTACAATAATAGAATAATAAAATAACTTACAGGCTTAAATCAAAACTTCACTATTTCTTCACAAATAACATCTTTTCACTGTTTCAAAAGCAGCTAGTATCTTAATTAATTAACTACTCGGCACTTTTTCTCTCGTCACAATAAACTGGTGATTTAATATTTCTCCACAATGAGAAAGTCCAGGGGTGTCAAGTCAACATCAAGATGATGTTGAACATTCCACACTCGCACCGGCTTGTTGATAATTATTAAATTATACACCATTACACATTTTGTAAACAAGTGAACTTTTAAAAAGGTTTTCACAGCACTCACTGATGACACTGATAGAATCAGATAGATATTCCCGGTTGTACTTGTCATACCATGTCTAGCGCATCGCCCGCTGCGCTTGTCATACGCCAGCGCGAGCAAGACATTACGTCTCGCTCTTTCCCGTTGTTTATTACCTACGTTCGTGAAAGATGGATGATAGACATTTTGGTGGTCAATTGTGTGCTATTGTCTTTTGCCGTCTATTGTGTTGTATTAATGTGTGCGTTTGTGTAAGTCAACGTGGAACCATTTAACAAATGCATTTAAAAATAAGCCGTTCTGCTTTGATTTAAGGTTTATTTTCGAATAGCTCAATTTAAAAAAAAATGTGATGTATTAATGTGTGCGTTTGTGTAAGTCAACGTAGAACTATTAAACAAATGCATTTAATAATAAGCCGTTCTGCTTTGATTTAAGGTTTATTTTCGAATACCTAATTTTTTTAAAAATGAGTGACTACTATTTACGTTATTTTAATTATTTTAAGACTAAAAATAAACAATATTAAAAATGACGGAAATGGATTCAGTTGCCGATTCTGAACAAAGTACTTTCAGGATGTGCATTTAAACTTGTTACATGTTGTATATATATACTGTTACTTTACGTCGATTTTCTGTGAGAGGGTGGTACTTATCCAGTCGAACCGGCCCATACATGCTGCAATCAGCAAAGTTCTACTACCTAAAATCTCTTGTTTCCAGGCGTCCTGGACATCTACGGTTTCGAGACGTTCGAGATCAACTCATTTGAGCAGTTCTGCATCAACTACGCGAACGAGAAGCTGCAGCAACAGTTCAACTCGCACGTCTTCAAGTTAGAGCAGGACGAGTATATTAAGGTTGGTGTCTCTTAATTACTATGGTGTTACGTATAGTATCGTATTGGATCGCAACCGGGATGGCGCTATAATGATGCCAACTGTAGGATTACGTACTATTTATTATAAAAGCGGGTTTGTGAGGATGGATATGGATGTACGGATGTTGCTTGCTCTTTTTCACAGCAAATATTCATGAAACTTTGCAATAATATGGTATGCATTAGAATAGCCGCACCGACGGGCCGCAAAAACAGATTAGTATTGCATATTTGTTCACATCTTAGGCAGTGGAAAACGGGTCTAGTTCATAATATCGACAGTCACTACATCGATGGTCGCTGTATCGAAAACGTTCCATCGACGGGCTAATGTATCGACGGTACCCCAAATCGATGGTACGCTACATCGACAGTACCCCAAATCGTTGGTACGCTTCATCATTAGTACACTAAAACGACGGTATGCTACATAGACAGTAAACCAAATCGATAGTACGCTGCATCGACTACCCGAACAAGTAACTTTTAAGATTTACCAGCATGAGTTGGTAAATGTCCTAATTTTTAAATAAAAAAAACACTAAGTTGACGGAGCCGTGCTTCGCAGGGCTCCTATTTTTGGATTAAGGGTCACAAGACAACCTAACATAACCTACTTACTTGAGCTACAGCCTCACCTAACCTTCATTTCTTTTTGTCTTGGCAAATTGTGATTACTTTTAAAAATCCTGTGTTTTTATTTAAATCTGGCTCGGGTCGGATAGTCGATGCAGCGTACTATCGATTTGGTTTACTGTCGATGTAGCATACCGTCGTTTTAGTGTACTAATGATGAAGCGTACCAACGATTTGGGGTACTGTCGATGTAGCGTACCATCGATTTGGGGTACCGTCGATACATTAGCCCGTCGATGGAACGTTTTCGATACAGCGACTATCGATGTAGTGACTGTCGATATTATGAACGGTTACCGTAGAAAACGACTAAAGATATTCTAGTGCACTGTGAAAACTCAATAAATTATACGACCGCTGTTGGGTATGCTTACCTATGTACCGTTGCAGTGTATTAAACTTGTACCTATGACGTACGCGTTATAACGCCTAAAGACGTCTATCTAAATTATAAGATGGAATAAACGATGCACTTTTGAATTTACCTCAAAGTATCGTAATATAGGCTTGCATTACAGTAATGGTAATTTCAATATTTTAAATTTTCACCCGCTGGTTTTTGTGTATGGATATGTGGTGTACGGTGACTGCTTATACCACTGCGCTAGCTTCATAATATTAGCATAGATTTATGTAAATACTTTGTAAGTGCCTGGAGTCAAGTTCATATGTATCTTTCCCCAACAGGAAGAAATCTCATGGGAGATGATAGACTTCTACGACAACCAGCCGTGCATCGACCTGATAGAAGACAGGCTGGGCATCCTGGCGCTCCTGGACGAGCAGTGCCGGGTGCCGGGCGGGAGTGACGCGGGGTTTGTGAGCAAACTGCACCAGACCTGCCATAACTACCCGCACTTTATGAAGCCAAGGTTTGGGAATGCTGGTGAGTCAGTCGGAAATATTGTCTTTAAAATAGGAAGACAGTGGTGATCGTTAGATGCTCATTGTTAAGATACTACACCCACACTTTATGAAGGCACGGGTGGGAAAATATTGCCACAGTCAAAAAGTATAGGGTGGCTTATCAGCAGGAAATATGGCCCCCCAAATAGATAGGTTCTGGTGATATTTAGATAGATCGGTATTTGAGATACTCCAATGAAGCTACTGTTTGGGAATGCTGGTGAGTTGTCACATAGTGTTACGAAGTGCATAGACCTGATAGACAACAGGCTGAGCATCCTGGCGCTCTTGGACGAGCAATGCCGGGTGCCGGGCGGTAGTGATGCCGGGTTTGTGGCGAAACTGCACCAGAGCTCTGCCATAACTACCCGCACTTTACGAAGCCACGGTTTGGGAATGCAGGTGAGTTAGTCGGAAAATATTTCCAGAGTCAAATAGGAAGGGTGGTTTTCGAGTAGAAAATAGACACCCTCAAATAGCTTCTGGTGAAAATATGATAGGAGTTTTCAGCAGGAAATATGACACTCCCAGGAACATAGGTTCTGATGATCTTAAGAAGATCGTTGTTGAGAGTCACTCGCACTTTATGAAGCCACGGTTTGGGATTGGTGGTTAGTTAGCAGGAAGACAAACGAGCAAGCAGGTTACCCGAACCGCAGTCCACTGTTGGACGTGAGTATAACTTACCGCAGTGACATTGTTTGGGAATGCTAGTAAGTCAGTCGGGAAATATTATCTCACTAGAATAGGAAGATAGTGGCGATCTTTAGTCAATCATTGATCGTTAGGATATTATAAAATACTACACCCACACGTTATGAAGCCTCTGTTTGGGGAAGCTGGTAAGTTATTATATAGCCTTTTGGAGTACACTGCTGGATATAGGCCTCTTCTAATACTATTTTTTTTTTATAGTCCCACGCCTGTATCCCCGAATGGGCAGGCAGAGGTGTAATATTACACCCATATTTGGCCAAGATTTTTTTTAGGTCCCACGTAATAGGAGGCGAGCCTATTGCCGTTACTAGACACATCACCAGACTCCGTGCTGCTACTGAGAATTCGGAAAAACCCAGTAACACTTGCCCGACCCGGGAATCGAACCCGGAATCTCCGATCAGCAGTCGCCTACGCTATCCACTTGAGCACGAAGGCAGTCTATAGGAGGCAGTATACATATATCTTCTAATACTATTGTAAGTCAATGGAAGGTTTAGCCTACTATACTGCGCTACCCAGACAGGTTGGCATAGAGCTTGATGTCTAGTTACCGTCTCTACAATGATGCTATTTGCTTCGTTTATTTTTCTAAGTATCTTCTTACAACACTTGTGGAATGAAATGAGACAGTAACATTTTGTATACTTAATCTGCTATCACACGGTAGGATTGTAAGTTACTCGGAAACATTACTTTTCTCGAAGAGAGGTAGTGCTAGATAAGAGTCTTACAAATCTCCGCCAGCCCCAACTCGAATCATCATCACAAGTGTGCAGAAGCATCGGCTCGCAATGTGGCTTCCACCATCTGATCGAAAAAAGAAGCGGTTTTGGTTAGAAGACCTGTGCTTCATCATCAGCCCTTTATACTGTCCCACTGCTGGGCACGGGCCTCTTCTCACTATGAGACGGGCAAGGCCATAGTCCACCACGCTGGCCAAGTGCGGGTTGGCAGACTTCACACGTCTTTCGAGAACATTATGGAGAACTCTCAGACACGCAGGTTTCCTCACGATGTTTTCCTTCACCGTTTAGCAAGTTAATATGCACTTAACTTCGAAAAGTCATTGGTACGCGCTGTGGAATCGAACCCGAGACCCTCTGCGTAGCAGTCTGTCGGTCTCTCCACTCAGCTATCGCTGCCTTTGAAGACTTATTATATAAAGTATAATGTTAGGTCAATCAATATTAAAAAATATAGGCTAAGACATTTGTTCATATACAGTGGCCCCACACTTAGGCAAACCTAAAAGTACGCCAAATTAGCTCGGTTGGAAACACGAAACTATAAACACTAGAAATTAAGATAATAAAAAAAAAAACAAAACTACAGTATAATTATTTTTAACTTATTAATATATGGTTTATAAATATGGAAAGCTACATATGTATATACATATATAGGGTGTCACAAGACCCATCACTAAGCCGAAGTCTACTCGTTGTGGACTTCATGCCAAGTCATACTAACCAAAAATAATACCTGGGAAACGATCTTTTTTTTAAGTTTTCACATTTTTTAAACCAATGTGCAATGCTCGAAATACCTACTAATCCATGGGGTCATAGGGCATCTAAAAAACATATTGGCGGGGTAAATGCATCGATTTTGTACCTAATTAGTAAAATTCCATACTAACTTTGAGCCTCAATATCGCCTGAACCAGTAATTTCCCAGGTATGGTGTCGAAGTAAAAAATGTTCGTAGTGATTGGTACAACATGGGATTTCATTTTTCGTTAAGGGTCTTTTTACACCCTGTATTATAGGCATGAGACCGATATATCAAAACGAAATTGAAATCCGATTGCAGTCAGAAATCGTATCGTATCGATATTCCAATATGAGAAAACCGATTTTAGAAAACTTAAAACAATACCACGATAACGCAAACAATCTAATCCAAACCAAACGGAAACTGTGCAAGCGCAACCAAACTACAAAGTAAATCTAAAGCTTACGTTTTCGATAGTTTTCATATTCATTCGTTCTCTTTCACTCTACCCAACGACTACTTAGTTAGAATGAGAGAGAGCGAATTTCATATCTTTTTCTTTCTTACTTAGTGATCCGTTTAAAGAGCAAAAGAGATGAAGCGAATATCGATCGTTGCCAACCAAGCCAGTCAGCCAGTACCTAGTGCGTTATGGATTTTGGCGGTTTTATGAATTGCAGATTGAATAGAAAAAATAAAACTAAACATCGAGGCGATAAGATCTAATTCAGATTGCAACTAATTAATGTTTGTTTTGAAAATTGCAAATAGTTTTAATAGTTATTAGGGATTTATGTTTGGAGAGTTTTGACTTGATCAATGTTTATTTGTTCACTTGACCTAGGTGACACGTGCAGTGCGGTGCGCGCGTAATTATAATAAAATTAAGTACCTATATTTGGTTTTCGTGAAAGTTATACCTACTATTAGGATTTAAAAAGTTTTATTGTTACGTTGTTAGGATTGTAAAGTGTAAATAAATAGAAACAATTGGTGTTGCGTAATTTTAGTTTGTTTGGCGACTGAGTTTTTTAACAATTAATTTTAGGTAGTTAGTAGGTTAGGATTGTAAAGTGTAAATAAATAGAAACAATTCGTGTTGTGTAATTTTAGTTTGTTTGGCGACTGAGTTTTTTAACAATTAGTTTTAGGTAGTTAGTAGGTTAGGATTGTAAAGTGTAAATAAATAGAAACAATTCGTGTTGTGTAATTTTAGTTTGTTTGGCGACTGAGTTTTTTAACAATTAGTTTTAGGTAGTTAGTAGGTTTTCTTTTTCAATATGTCACGCAAACCAAGCGAAATATGGACGCATGACATGACAATACAATAAGAATTCGATTGTTTGCGTTTGTCTACGCAACTAGTAACTACGCTCGTCGCTCCGACATCCGCTACAGAAATCGATTTCTAAAATCGGTTTTTGAAATCGATTTCAGTATCTGAAATCGAATTTGTATCGGTTTGCGGAAAAATCCGGAAACGCCCATGCCTACTGTATTATTCTTGGTATATCAGCTCTTTTAAATGAACATTATTAAAATATCGTTTCCCATTCCAGCCTTCATAATAAAGCACTTCGCGGACAACGTAGAATACCAATCAGGTGGTTTCCTAGAGAAGAACCGCGACACAGTGTCCACAGAACAGCTGGAGTGCGTGAAGTCAGGCGCGGGCTGCCGCCTGGTGCAGGTCATGTTCGCGACCGAGACACAGGAGCAGGCCAACACTCTGCCGCCGCCGTCCAAGAGGAGGACCACGCCTTCCGTGCCGCTTACTAGCCTTACAGTGAGTGGAAACACATTATATTACTAGCTCACGAGTCGCGCATTTTAAAATGGCCTGGCTGACGTTAGCCCCTCGTGGCTGTGAAATGAACATTTTAGAAACTCTTTGGTAATGGGAATATCAAAGAGATGTTTTTTTGTAATTCAACATTCATACAATGTTGAATTACAAAAAATTGAGTAAGTGCGAATCGGACTCGCGCACGAAGGGTTCCGTACCATCATCTATAAAAGAAAATCACGTTCGTTGTATGTATACTTACTTAAATACTTTTTAAGTTTGAACTTGTTTATTGAGATCGAGTAACAAATTGCTTAAAAATTACGTTTGTTGTATGGGAGCCCCCCTTTATTATTTACTTTTTTTAAATTTAATTATTTATTTTGAAAGGTAATATACAACTACAAATTCTCTGAAAATTTAAAGCGTCTACCTATTACAGTTAGTAATTTTGAGCAAAAAGTACGAAAAAAACACGTTTTTTGTATGAAAATATTAAGGGGGGTATTTGTTGTTACAACAGCAACCGAAATACATAATTTGTGAAAATTTCAGCTTTCTAGCTATCACGGTTTATGAGATACAGCCTGGTGACAGACAGACAGACGGACAGACAGGCAGATAGACAGACAGACAGCGGAGGCTTAGTAATAGGGTCCCGTTTTTTACCTTTTAGGTACGGAACCCTGAAAAACATCTCCCTGTATCCTCTAGTTTCTTATATAAAATTACGTGTTTAGGCGCAATTTGTTTTCAGTTTACGATTTTATATTAGCAAGCGCTATTTGTCAATTGCCAGCAACCGCCCCGGCGCACGTCCGGCCACAAGCAGACAGTGGGCTCGCAGTTCCGCCAGTCGCTGTCGGCGCTCATGTGCACGCTGTCCGCCACCACCCCGCACTACGTCAGGTGTATCAAGCCCAACGACACCAAGGAGCCGTTCAAGTTCGACACCGTCAGGGCTGTTAACCAACTCAGGTGAGATCAGAACAAAGAAACCGATAATCCATAGTCATCCTAGACGACCCCTCGTCCTAAGTAGTAAAGCCTTGCTGATCTCAGCATGAACGGGCCGGCTCGACCGGGGAAATACTACCCTCTCACAGAAAATCAACGTGAAGTAACAATACCTACATTGTTGCATTACGTTCGGTGAGTGAGAGTGCCGGAGGTCCCATCCCCTATTCCTTCTCCCTCGTACCACTCCTCCTCCTATTCCTTTTCCCAACTTAAAGGGCGGCAACGCATTTGTGACGTCTGTGGTGTTGCTTGTGTCCATGGGCAGCGGTAATTGCTTACCATCAGGCGATCCGTCTGACCGTTTGCCGCTTCTGACATAAAAAAGAACAGGAGTGAAACCAATTGCAGCGCTCCAGGTTGCAGTTTCGATTCGCGCTCAAGTCAAACATTTGTGTGCCTGAACATGGTTTGGGTATGTAGTGTAGTCTTTTAATAATGGGTAATCTTTTATTCGTGAGGCGTAAAACCTATTTAAATCTATATAGAATTGTGTTAATGTATGTATTCTGTTACAGGGCATGCGGTGTTTTGGAGACAATCAGAATATCGGCGGCTGGTTTCCCTTCGAGGTGGCCATATCAAGATTTCTTCAACAGGTAATATTCATATAATGAAATTCTAATTTCTTTGGCTATGATCTAGAAAGGACACGTTATAGTTAATACATTTCTAGAATACTAGCTATTGCCAGCGGCTTCACCCGAAGATATAAAATTCGTTATCTTATCTTTCATACAAACTTGCGAGAGACCTTAGACCTTTTAACGTTTTGAATGCCGCAATACCAGACAATATACAGGGTGTAAAAAGACCCTTAACGAAAACTGAAATCCCATGTTGTACCAATCACTACGAACATTTTTTACTTCGGCACCATACAGGGGAAATTACTGGTTCAGGAGATTTGAGGCTCAAATTTTGTATAGAATTTTTCTAATTATCTACAAAATCGATGCATTTACCCCGCCAATATGTTCTATAGATCCCTATGACCCCATGGACAAGTAGGTAATTCGAACATTGCACGCGCGCGCTTTTAATTGCGATTTAAAAATGTGAAATCTAAAAAAAAAAACGTTTCCCAGGTATTATTTTTGGTTAGTATGACTTGGCATGATGTCCACAACGAGTAGACTTCGGCTTGGTGATGGGTCTTGTGACACCCTGTATAATATCTTATATGTCTTGCACGTATCAGTGCATCGGCTGTCAACGAGTTAAGCCAGCCCTTTAAACTAGGTACTTCCCTGCCAAGTTTCATCCTTATTCGTCCACATTTCGCTTTTATATATAAAGATTAATATCTGTTGTGTTTTAAATAGTCAACTATATTGCGTAGATATCGCCTGCTATGCCTGCACAAGGAGATAGACCGCTCAAACATTCGGTCGACCTGCGGCAGAATACTTACGAGGCACGTCAAAGATCCCGACAAATATCAGTTCGGAGCCACCAAGATATTCTTCAGGGCGGGACAGGTGAGTTATGATAGACCTTTATCGATCCAACTCCTAACCAAATTTAGAAAAGATTACATAATTATGATGACAAAAATAATTTACTGTTTATTTAATTTTCGGTATCACACGAGCTAGCCGTTATCTGCCACCAAATGCTGACTCATAGAAACGGATGTGTTCTTTTAGCATTGTCATTGCCAAAACGTGGGAAAGGGATGGCAAGGTGATTGTTTCGCTGGTGCTCTCTCTAACTTACGAAATATAACAATACTGTCACTTAACCTCTTGTATGCCGGAATACCAGACACAATTAAAAAGCTATTGTGTCTCGCGTAGATCTGCGTTCCGGCATACAAGGGGTTAACGATGGATTCCGCGGCGTGCTGACGCGTTCCCTCTCTCTTTCTCGCTCTAGTAAATGACGGTCCTAAGTGACAGAAAAGGATAGAAGCATAGGAAAGTGCGATGCGGTGCTGATAGGTGTAGCCAAGGGTGTAGCTCAACCCTAATGAGGCTCGTAGTGTGACTTGGCTTACTGTTCGTAATAAGTCGTAAAGTGAAGCAACGCTAGCACAGATCGCTACTCCGACGGGCAACCGCATGTGGCGTTACATCAGCGTGCTAATGTGATGCGGAGGGCACGTAAAACTGTCAGACCTGGTTTTCTTAAATCGATAGGCCATGTTGGAGGGCTACGGGCGGTCTGAAAACTCCGAAAACAGAGTTGTCTGCACACTCATAAAAGAAAAAGAAAGAAATTATATTACGAAAAAGAATATACTAGCTACTTCCAAAAGCAATAACTGTGTACTCTTAATATACTAGCAAATGTCCGCAGCTACGCCCGCAAGTTATAATTAAATTATTTTACTTTGACCGTTTCTTCCCGATCCGTGATAATTTTGAGAAATCCCTTCTTAGTGCTCCCTTACAGATTAAAAAACATACATGTTAAATTGCTTGCGCCCAATAATTGCTGTGCGTTATCTGTCAGTTAGTCAGCAACGCAAGTATTTTATATAGGTACCTAGATATTTTTTAGATTTAAAAAAAAAGACACCTCCCGCATTAGGACTAAATCCTGTGTCGTGAGTCTTGTTACACCCACAAAAATACAACTAACGGACACAATGAACACCCAGACTCGAAACAACAATTTATGAATCACACAAAGTGTTGTGTCGTGTGGGAATCGAACCCACAGCACTGCGGTGAGGCGGTCGCTTGAACCACTACGCCAACCGTGCAGTCAGATAGAAGATATTTTCTATGGAGCTATGTCAAATATGTATGTCTAGCAGCCAAATCCATAGAGAGAACAAATATTGGGTAAACCTAAAGTCAAATGGAGTGCTATTTACCCTCATAATAATAAACGTTTTTGTTTTCCCACAGGTAGCGTACCTAGAAAAGATCCGTGCGGAGATTCAGCGTGCGTATTGCGTGCGCGTACAAAGTTGCGTGCGACGATTTGTCGCGCGACGCAAGTACCTGCGACTAGTCGCGGCGCTGCGCGGACTGCAGGCGGCCGCTAGGGGATACCTCGCTAGACGGTTAGTAAACACACTTGTTTGTCGCGCGACGCAAGTACCTGCGACTAGTCGCGGCGCTGCGCGGACTGCAGGCGGCCGCTAGGGGATACCTCGCTAGACGGTTAGTAAACACACTTGTTTGTCGCGCGACGCAAGTACCTGCGACTAGTCGCGGCGCTGCGCGGACTGCAGGCGGCCGCTAGGGGATACCTCGCTAGACGGTTAGTAAACACACTTGTTTGTCGCGCGACGCAAGTGCCTGCGACTAGTCGCGGCGCTGCGCGGACTGCAGGCGGCCGCTAGGGGATAACTCGCTAGACGGTTAGTAAACACACTTGTTTGTCGCGCGACGCAAGTGCCTGCGACTAGTCGCGGCGCTGCGCGGACTGCAGGCGGCCGCTAGGGGATACCTCGCTAGACGGTTAGTAAACACACTTGTTTGTCGCGCGACGCAAGTGCCTGCGACTAGTCGCGGCGCTGCGCGGACTGCAGGCGGCTGCTAGGGGATACCTCGCTAGACGGTTAGTAAACACACTTGTTTGTCGCGCGACGCAAGTACCTGCGACTAGTCGCGGCGCTGCGCGGACTGCAGGCGGCCGCTAGGGGATACCTTGCTAGACGGTTAGTAAACACACTTGTTTGTCGCGCGACGCAAGTACCTGCGACTAGTCGTGGCGCTGCGCGAACTGCAGGCGGCCGCTAGGGGATACCTCGCTAGACGGTTAGTAAACACACTTGTTTGTCGCGCGACGCAAGTACCTGCGACTAGTCGTGGCGCTGCGCGGACTGCAGGCGGCCGCTAGGGGATAACTCGCTAGACGGTTAGTAAACACACTTGTTTGTCGCGCGACGCAAGTACCTGCGACTAGTCGCGGCGCTGCGCGGACTGCAGGCGGCCGCTAGGGGATACCTCGCTAGACGGTTAGTAAACACACTTGTTTGTCGCGCGACGCAAGTACCTGCGACTAGTCGCGGCGCTGCGCGGACTGCAGGCGGCCGCTAGGGGATACCTCGCTAGACGGTTAGTAAACACACTTGTTTGTCGCGCGACGCAAGTACCTGCGACTAGTCGCGGCGCTGCGCGGACTGCAGGCGGCCGCTAGGGGATACCTCGCTAGACGGTTAGTAAACACACTTGTTTGTCGCGCGACGCAAGTACCTGCGACTAGTCGCGGCGCTGCGAGGACTGCAGGCGGCCGCTAGGGGATACCTCGCTAGACGGTTAGTAAACACACTTGTTTGTCGCGCGACGCAAGTACCTGCGACTAGTCGCGGCGCTGCGCGGACTGCAGGCGGCCGCTAGGGGATACCTCGCTAGACGGTTAGTAAACACACTTGTTTGTCGCGCGACGCAAGTACCTGCGACTAGTCGCGGCGCTGCGAGGACTGCAGGCGGCCGCTAGGGGATACCTCGCTAGACGGTTAGTAAACACACTTGTTTGTCGCGCGACGCAAGTACCTGCGACTAGTCGCGGCGCTGCGCGGACTGCAGGCGGCCGCTAGGGGATACCTCGCTAGACGGTTAGTAAACACACTTGTTTGTCGCGCGACGCAAGTACCTGCGACTAGTCGCGGCGCTGCGAGGACTGCAGGCGGCCGCTAGGGGATACCTCGCTAGACGGTTAGTAAACACACTTGTTTGTCGCGCGACGCAAGTACCTGCGACTAGTCGCGGCGCTGCGCGGACTGCAGGCGGCCGCTAGGGGATACCTCGCTAGACGGTTAGTAAACACACTTGTTTGTCGCGCGACGCAAGTACCTGCGACTAGTCGTGGCGCTGCGCGGACTGCAGGCGGCCGCTAGGGGATAACTCGCTAGACGGTTAGTAAACACACTTGTTTGTCGCGCGACGCAAGTACCTGCGACTAGTCGCGGCGCTGCGCGGACTGCAGGCGGCCGCTAGGGGATACCTCGCTAGACGGTTAGTAAACACACTTGTTTGTCGCGCGACGCAAGTACCTGCGACTAGTCGCGGCGCTGCGCGGACTGCAGGCGGCCGCTAGGGGATACCTCGCTAGACGGTTAGTAAAACCCAGTTATTTGTAATATCACTACAAATTTAGCAATTTTTCGATGATTTGACTCTATGAAGCTCGCCAAACTACCGCTATAAGGATTTTAATAAAGATTATCGGATGCATTTAGACTAACGTCAGTCGTTTAATCACCGACTTAAACGATAAGCTAATAAAATATACACGAATAAAGATACTCCTAAATAAGATGAAAAGGAAAAGGCACTGACCGTTTCATGCAATGTAACGTGACGCGTGGTCACATTGGTCACTCTAGCAATACAAAGACAAGAGCGAGGTTGGTGGCCTCTTTGTTTTTCGACAAGTCCGGTACCACATGAGTAGATAAACGGAACAGAGACACAGCTTCATACAACAGCGCGAATCGGTTGCACTACTACGAGCACGCGGCTTATGTGTGCGTGACCACTGGCCGCTTGTCGTGTACGCGGCGAGAGTGGAAAGAACCGGTTTACGTAGGCACAGGCAGTTGACAATCTTAGGGTTATTACGCCGCACGTTGTTTGTTTTGTACGTTGCAAGTTTTAATATTTTAATGTAAAAAAGTGGTGTTTTATTATTAATAATGGTTGTTTATTGTACTGTGTGTATGGATAATACTAGATGAAATAATTAAATCATTATAAAGATTTTAACAATGGTAACGTACAATTGGGTTTTTTAATTAGGTATAACTCCTGATAATTTTGTCGCATTTGTTGAATTGCTCGAGCAAAAGTTTCGGGAATATTTCGATCTTGAAATAAATATTGTCAATGTTGACAACGAAATACTTAACAACTCATAAGTTGTGAAATTGTGTAAAAGCAATTAATGTTTACAAAACCAATGACTATCAGAAAGTGATCAGCCATCGATAGGGATTACAAAAAACAGGTGCATGCGATTTTCGACCTTATTGACGTAACTCAGAATTTATAATTTTAATAGCGTATCAATGTCAGAAAGCAAAAAAATACCAAAAAAAAGTGTCATGAATTGTCAATAAGGTCGAAAATCACATGCACCTGTTTTTTGTAAGCTCTATCGATGTTTGATCATTTTATAGTCATTTGTTTTGTAGACGTTCATTTGTCTTACACAATTTCTTTTTAAACTTATTTTAGATACCTATCCCCGTGGTAAAACTAGTGGCCATAATAGCTAAAGGAGATTCCTATGTTTATTAGCAAAATAGATCATATTACCAGAAAATATTCAACACTATTAGCGGTATCGTTGGGAATGTCAAATAAATCACGTCGTCACGTCGTGTCCTTGGTAACAAATGTATATTTTTATTCCGTGCTTTTAAAAGTTTCAGGTGCATGACTTTTTTGGTTCCACTCTCTATTTTATTTACAACTGTACTTCTGCCGTATAGCGAATCCGTCGAGTCCAAGAATCTGCCCAATCCACGAATCTGTCGAGTTGGGAATCTGCCAAATCACGAATCTGTCCAATCCTGAATCTGTCGTGTCTTTGTCTTAACCTATTGTGACAACCCTACCAAAATAGGTAACAAATTTACAAGCTCTTAAGAAGCTGTCTCTCTGTTCGGTTTATTTACTCATGTGCCGGTACTGTGCTTGTGCTTTAAAATTGGAAAAGAAAGCAGTTTATTTTAAAATTGTGTTATGTGTTTTATATCCTTGTAACCTATTTATCTAAATGTTACGCCTGTCTCCCATTGGGGTAGGTAGAGACTTTAGAATGTCAAATGCTGCGGTTCAAACACACCTCTGTCGCTACGTCTTTTTTTTTTATTACTGCCTGTCAAATTGACTCCATGCTGCCTGATGTTAAGCAGTCATTGAAGTCCCATAGTGATGGCCATCATCCCAGCAGCCAGCATGGCATTATGGCATGATGGCCCTCGCCTTGACGGCCTTGAGCCTTGAGAAAAGCTTTTTCACGCCCCGCTTAAAGGACCCAGGATCATAAGTGCAGGGAAACACGTGGGCTGGTAAAGACTTCCACATCTTAATGGTACGGCAGAGATAAGAGGCGCCGAACCGTTTGGTGCGTGACGGTATCTGTTCTACCGTGTAATAAGAGTGGCACCCTATCCCAGCACGTGTCGTTCGGGATTGGAAAGGAGAGGGTGGGATTAGTTGAAAGAGCTCTTCGGAGCACCTCGACACCTCGACATTCATTAGCCTCATCATGCAAGCTGCCCGGTTTGGGATACTTTTGATTTGTGCCTTTTTCAGTACGTCTCCTATTTGGTCGGCTTAAGACTGTCTTGAGCTTCCTCTGCCGACATATCCATTTATTCGTACTTGATATACCTTATCTTATTTCTTCTTTCATCCTTTCGTTCCAAATGTCCTTATTTTTACTACATTTTACTATTTCCTATCAACAGGAAAGCCCAAGAGATCCGGCGCAAGCGCGCTGCTATCAAAATCCAGAGGAATGTCCGCGGCTGGCTGTGCAGAGTCAAGTACCAGAGACTTAGGAGACTGGCCATCGGGCTGCAAGCGCACGCCAGAGGGTTCATGGCGAGGAGGCTGTATAAAGACAAGAGGAGGGTTTTGGCGGTGAGTAACTACTGTTACATTTATTTTGTTATAGACTCACGCCTGTCCCCGAAGGGTTAGGTAGAGATGTGAGGGAGGTCGCGGGTATCGAATCCGGAACCTCCCGATCAGCAGACGCGTACGCTATCCACTGGATCACGAAGGCATTATTATATATTTAATTTTTTTAAACTCTACGTCCAAAGTGCCATCAACGCCCTTTCGACATCCCGAAAGCGATATTCTTTCTTTTTTTTTTTAAAAGGCAACTCCACTACTAGGACTAAATTCGGTGTCACGGGGGACTTTACAAACATACAACTAACGGACACAATGAACACCCACACTCGAGACAACAATTTATGAATCATACAAAGTGTTGCCTCGTGTGGGGATCGAACCTACACACACACACTACACACCTAACACTCGGCGCAGTGTCAAGCGGCGAGGCGGCCGCTTAAACCACTACGCCAACCATGCAGTCAAAGATAGATAGAAGATATTTCCAACTAGTTAAATCAGACACTTTTAAAGAAATGTCAAAAATAATATTTTAGTACGGGTTTTGTATGAAATGCAAAGGTCAAAGAGTCTAGTATGATGAGTAGCCGTTTACGTTATAATTTATATTGTACAGGTCATCACTATCCAACGCTTCGCTCGCGGCTACTTGGCGCGCAAACGGGTGAAGAAGATGAGACGACAGATTGTCATCGCACAGGCTTCCGTAAGTTCACCACTTTTGTTTAAATTTTAATGTTATAATATGTCGATGTGGAGAGCCTTGGGAGGCCTTTGTCCAGCAGTGGACGGCTATAGGTTGATATGATAATGATAATTATATTTGTCAGATCCGGCGGTAAGTATGGATAGTGAATACAGATTTACATAGAAGCGCAGTTCTTAAGGATTTCGTGTGCCGATTCCAAGTGAAGACTGTCTCCAGTTTAGTTCGTAGTTGGCGCCGTTGGCAGCGCTGGCGTCGATCTCCGTCTCTCTTGCTCTCCTAGTTAAGATACACAGGAGGATTGTTCGTCTCTCTTGCTCTCGTAGTTAAGATACACAGAAAGAACGTTCGTCTCTCTTGCTCTCGTAGAGACAGCTGTCACAACGCGACTGCCACGCCGCCAAGCGGCAATTTGGGTCACAGAAAGTTTGGCTTCAGAGCGCCCATAGGAAATGCGCCTCTATGTAAATATCTGAGCTCTTTGGTGAAAAGTAAATGCACCATCTGACGCTAGTTCGGTCTCTGTCAGAAGAACAATCTAAAATCAAGCGTCACAACGACATACTTACGTTAGCGGATAGCTCGATTTCGATACTTATAAGATTTAGACACTTGTGAACATAGAGCATTCTTATATGCAATGAATATAATAACATCGAAGGTATTATCCGCTACACGGCACCGCTACGGCATTTATAGCTAAAGCATCACGCGGTCGTTATCTGACCACCCGCGAAGCAAGGCCACTTGCCGTGATACCTTAAACCTAAACTTACGACTCGTCACTCGAGTGTTGATATTTGAAATGATGTTTTTATGAAAGTAGATTAAATAAGCTTTGAAGTAAAGTTTGAATGGCGACTGAATGACGGAATGTTTGGTTTATGCGACCCGCCGAACTTGATCCTATTGTAAACAATGTCGTCTATCGACGACCTACTCGCCATTTTTGTTTGTCATGATAACAATATGGGTTATAAATTGCTTACTTTTATTATTTTGTATACCTGGTGGTATAAGCTTTACAAAACTATAAAATTAATAATAATAATAATAAATATTTATTTGCTCGAATATGGTGACAATAGTTTTTATGAAGCATAGATAAAATGTTCATGCATATTCTACCACATAGTGGCGTGCAAATACATTGAAGTCAATATTTCTATTAATTATACAATTTCATTCTTGTTATTATAATTATTGTGTAGTGACATTTAATTAATATATTATTTAGATTATGTAAGTTTATATTATAATCAAGGAGACTTCCATTGAATAACTAATAACATTTATTTTCATTTGTATTCCATTTAATTACATTTCATTTTAATTATATTTAATTTCATTACATATAATTTAATTTGAATACAACTTCATTACATTTAATTACATTAATTGGTTGCATTTCACATTATATTTTATGTCTTTATCGTTTAAGAAATCATTAATATTATAATACAATTTATCATCTAACATGTCAATTAGTGATCTCTTAAATGAACATAAAGGTAAATTTATAATATTGTCAGGCAATTTATTATATAGTTTAATACACATATAGTACACATTTTTCTTTAATAGTTCTAATCTGATTTGGGGCAGACATAACTTGTCCTTGCGTCGGGTTCTACTATTTGGATAGTCGCCAAACCTTTAAAACAATTCTGGATGTTTTTTAACAAATGTACATATGTCTAAGATATAAATAAGCATGGCAGTGGTAAAATTTTTAGCCTTTTAAAAAGTGGTTTACAACTGTCAAAGGGCTCCGCCCCACATATCGCACGCACACACCTTTTTTGAGTTTTAAATACTCTGTCAAATTCTACGGAATTTCCCCAGATTATAAGACCGTACCTAAGAATTGATGATACATAAGAATTATATGCCATCATTGCTGCTTTAAGGTTTACTGTTAGTTTTATTTTCCTTAACACGAATACAAAACGGTCAAGTTTTTTTATTACCTTGTCAATTTGTGATTTCCAGTTACAGAATCTGTCAACAGTTATACCTAAAAATACACATTCGTTTACACCTGTTATCTGAGATTCCTGAAATCTTACGTTAATGTTGTTGTGTTTAGAATTATATGTCTGAAATTGCACAATGTTCGTTTTCGCTATATTTAATTTTAAATTATTATGGTCTAGCCACTTATTTGTGTTGTCAAGAGTCAAATTTATTGCATTTTCTAAGTTGTTCGCATTGTCACTTTTTATAATTAGTGTTGTATCATCGGCAAATAATATACATTCGGTTCCAATAGCGTCTGGCAGATCATTTATGTATATTAAAAATAATAAAGGAGCTAGAATGCTCCCCTGAGGGGTACCGTGATTGTTTATTTTATAATTTGAAGTAAATGACATTAGTTGACTTTTGCATAGCTTTGTTAGTTCAACCCTTTGACGTCGATTTGTGAGATAGCTCTTTATCCAGTCATTTGCATTGCCACGTATTCCATAACAGGACAGTTTGGACAATAGAGTTTCGTGACAAACAAAATCAAACGCCTTTGTCATATCAAGAAAGGCACATGCGATAAGGGATCTATTATTTAAACTTTCTGTTATCTGTTTAATCAGTGAAAAACAAGCCAATGTGGTGGAACTGTTTTTCCGGAATCCAAATTGTTCTTTCTTAAATATGTCACAAGAAGTCAGAAAAAGCAATGCTGGCCTAGAAAATTATTTAAATGTCAGCATTTGAATTTTTTGTATATTTCGCTGTCTTTGCAAGTTGGGCGCGGGGCGTAATTATGAATTCAAAACATCATTGTAAACAAATAAAATAATTATATTTGATATTTTTATGTTTTAATTGTGAATGAACTAATTAATTATAAAATAAGAGCAAAAAAATAAACAAATCGATGGTCCCTACTTACATAAGGTCAAGTCAAAAATCGAGGTTTACAGGAGAGCGTAATTTGTGTTCAAAACGCCCTAGAAATAGTTCTATGACCAATAATAAATATTTTCTTTCTACAATATTTTAACAGTTTTAAGACGTTTATAATGCTATTTACACAAATTTAATTATTTTACGTTTTCTTGAAAAAACTGATAGATGACCGTTTCTACGCCGATAA
Organism: Euclidia mi; assembly: GCA_944739405.2. Taxonomy (NCBI): domain Eukaryota; kingdom Metazoa; phylum Arthropoda; class Insecta; order Lepidoptera; family Erebidae; genus Euclidia; species Euclidia mi. The sequence goes on from OX123208.2 coordinate 9,738,978, forward strand.
TAATGTCAGTCATGTCTATTATACCTTTTTATACGCTGTCTGTGTGGTGACGGATTAAGAATACGGAATGTCACCACCCCATATCATCCCATGGGTGTCGTAAGAGCCGACAGAGGGAGCATTTTATGCAGAGAACAGCACTGTAAGAGAAGGAAACTTGATACAAACCCTATACCAACCCCGTATACAAGACCGCATTCGCACCAAGTGGCACGCATTTTAAAACACCGTACAAAAAGAGCTTCGGTCCATATTCTTAACTATGTTTCTTAACTATCTATGAAACAAGAATTTTTATTAGCTTTTTCTTAACTGGTTAAGGAATAAGAATATTTTATCCATTTTCCTAACCGGTTAAGAAAAGCAGTTAGGAAAATGGATAATATATTCTTATTCCTTAACTAGTTAGGAAAGCAGACCTAAAAATCTTATTTAACCGATTATGATAGGGTAAACAAAAAGTCCATAGTTACTTTGTACTTTTTCTACGGGATATATTCCTATAAAAAGTCCATATTCATAGATATTAAAATGTTTTTTTTAATGTAAATGTATACAACATTTTCAGTGAAAAGAACAAAAAATTGAAAAAAAAAAACGGATTTCCTAAAAACTATAAGGAGCGATAATCTCTAGACAATGCCCAACAGTTATAATATTCATGTACTCAATCGCGGAGTTAATTTCCTAGTCCATTGTCTCATAGTTTTTGGATTTAATCTTCTTTCTATAGAAATAGATCTTTGTTTCTTTAACCAGAAGTTCTAACACTTGTGCCAGAGACGGATTTTTACTTCCCAAATATTTATTTATTCTAGCCTGCCACCCTTCAAGATCATTGGTGGTTCTTTTCACTTCTTGATAGCAACACCACTTTTTAATAAATGCAATATCACTTAACCAGTAAGAATTAAAGTACGAGTTAAATTTACGTACTTGTTCGCAGTTAGGTGATCGTCTCATTATATATTTATATCCGGACATTATGAATTTCAAGGGTCAACGCGCCAAGCCAGCACATTTAGCAACATGACGTCTTTGGACTCTGGGCTTTATTCCTAATGCCCTTGCCTTTTTAAATAAACTATTACAGAAGTGATAAAAACATCCTTTGATCACGGTCTTCGGAAAAAAATTATGAATTCCATTCATAGCTCACTTCTCATAGTCCATGGTAATTTTTTTCGTATACCTAGTAGGATTTCGACTTTTAATTAATTCCATTAATATCGCATACGTCTTCTCGTTTTTATTATGCAGAAATACAAAAAAAGTGGGACCACTTTTTTTGTAATTTCATTGTATCCATGGATGGTATAAATTTGCGAAAATGGTGGTGGGCAGGACTTGAAAGTTCCATCACATAAAAAGTGTTCAAACTCATCAGATATATTTTTTATGTCAGCGTTGCAAAACACGAGAATTCTCGTCCCCTCACCCATATCATTATAGTCTGCTAACAGAAATGATTCGAATTTTTGTGGTATTATTACTTCAGTAGGCAATTTAAAATTCAGCTTCGTTACACCTAAGTTAGTGTTCCTCGCGTGGTACAGCCCACTTTTCATGTTATTAAATTTCGGTAGGTCAGTAACTTAATGCACACAATCATCCTGAAGCTGACAAATCATATCTTCAAACTGTTTTTGTATGGGTTTTGTGTTAGTACAGACTTTTGTTTTTAGTTCATTATATTTTATCATGATATTATTTTTTGAGGAATTTGGTACACAGCTGGCATTATGCGAATTTACTTTCATAAAAATATTTTCACTGTTAGTTGTGATATTGCCTTTACATCCCTTAAAATTATAATACTGCCAATATTTATTTCCGTTACTAAACTTTTTTGAATTGTGGTACTGACGACGTCCGTAAAGTAATATAATCCCTCCACGTTTTGTTGGTATGAAATCAAAATGTTTTTCTTCACTTATTTCCATGTTGGAAATATTGTATCTTCTGCTAATTACAAATTGTTGCACAGTTCAATCGAACTTTACTGAAGTGAAATGAAGTTGACACAAATGACTTTAGTATGACATTTAAATATGATAAATGGCCAGTGCGTACGTTCTATAATAGTTTTGCAATACAATATAATTACGGACTCGGATTAATATCTATGAATATGGACTTTTTGTTTACTATATCATAATTGGTTAGGAAATAAGATTTTTAGGTCTGCCTTCCTAACTAGTTAAGGAATAAGAATATATTATCCATTTTCCTAACTGCTTTTCTTAACCGGTTAGGAAAATGGATAAAATATTCTTATTCCTTAACCAGTTAAGAAAAAGCGAATAAAAATTCTTGTTTCATACATAGTTAAGAAACATAGTTAAGAATATGGACCAAAGGCAAGATATGTAACAGATGTCCGTATCTACGACACTTATTCGTTTTATTTATAGTACTTGTTCTCTTATACGATTTGTAAAACAAGGTAAATAAATAAAGTTTAAAAAAAAATCGTATGTCAGTATGTGCGCATAGATAATCTAAAGCCAATGATGCAATAAAAAAAATATGCCATTTTCGACATGTTATTATATACGTAGGGACCGTCGAAATATTGTGTAATAATTTAATTCAAGAGGCTATATTCATTCAATTACCGAAACAACGGCATTTATTTTTATTGAATGAAAATATATAGATAAGGTTACATTTATGCTATGAATTATTGTTTAATTATGAGTATACTAGCTGACCCAGCGAACTCCGTATCGCCTTTTTAAGGGTTTTTATTTAATACCCTTTTTTCCAAGCCCCTTTTCCAAAGTAACCATTGACTTTACTTTTGCGCTTAATCTCTTATCATTCCAGGGTCTATAAATGATGCAAAAACAAACATAGATTTTTATATAATACTAGCTGACCCAGCGAACTCCGTATCGCCTTTTTAAGGGTTTTTATTTAATACCCTTTTTTCCAAGCCCCTTTTCCAAAGTAACCATTGACTTTACTTTTGCGCTTAATCTCTTATCATTCCAGGGTCTATAAATGATGCAAAAACAAACATAGATTTTTATATAATATTGAATTCCCCATTCCTTAAAATATCGGAGACGATACCCATACCGACTTAAGAAAAATCCCGTTTGCCATCTTTGATTTCCTATCCGCCATCTTTGATCACGAAATAGATGTTGTATTTAGATTCGAAATCCCTTAAAACATCGCATACTATAACCATATTGATTTTTTAAAACTTTCTCATCCGTCATCTTTGATTTCTCATCCGCCATCTTTAATCACGAAATAGATGTCAAATTGGGATTCCCCATGCCTTTAAATATCGGTGACGATACCCATATCGACTTTAGAAAATAATCCCGTCCGCCATCTTTGATTTCCTATCCGCCACCTTTGATCACGAAATAGATGTTGTATTTGGATTTACCATCCCTTAAATCATCAGATACGATACCCACATTGATTTTTTAATTTTTTCTCATCCGCCATCTTGAATCACGAAATAGATGTTGTATTTGGATTCACCATCCCTTAAATTATCAGAGACGATAACCATATTGATTTTTCAATTTTTTCCCATCCGCCATCTTGAATCACGAAATAGATGTTGTATTTGGATTCCCCATCCCTTCAAACATCGGAGACGATACCCATATTGATTTAAAAAAAAAGAAACCATCCGCCATCTTTGATCACGAAATAGATGGTGTTTTTGAATTCCCCATGCCTTAAAATATCGGAGACGATACCCATATTGACTTTAAAAAAATCCCGTTTGCCATCTTTGATTTCCTATCCGCCATCTTTGATCACGAAATAGATGTTGTATTTAGATTCGCCATCCCTTAAAACATCGGATACTATTACCATATTGATTTTTTAAAACTTTCTCATCCGCCATCTTTGATTTCTCATCCGCCATCTTTGATCACGAAAAAGATGTCCAATTGGGATTTCCCATGCCTTTAAATATCGGTGACGATACCCATATCGACTTTAAAAAATAATCCCGTCCGCCATCTTTGATTTCCTATCCGCCATCTTTGATCACGAAATAGATGTTGTATTTGGATTCACCATCCCTTAAATCATCAGAGACGATACCCATATTGATTTTTTAAATTTCTCCCATCCGCCATTTTTGATTTCCCATCCGCCATCTTGAATCACGAAATAGATGTTGTATTAGGATTCCCATCCCTTTAAACATCGGAGACGATACCAATATTGATTTTTTTTTAATTTTCCCATCCGCCATCTTTGATCACGAAATAGATGTTGTATTTCGATTTTCCACCCCTTAAAATATCGAAGGCGATACCCATATTGATATTTAAAATTTTCTCATCCGCCATCTTTGATTTCCCGTCCGCCATCTTGGATCACTAAATAAATTTCATATTATTAATCAGCGTCCCGAAAATCTCGAAAACGATACCCATATAGATTGTATCCTGTTCGTTTAGCCTTTTTTGCCTGTTTCCCAATCCTCCCCCTTCACGTTTGACAATTTTATTATTTTTGTCTGGCCCCTAAGAGTTGTGGCGTAATTTTATATAGCCTATAGCCTTTCGGAATAATTGGGCTATCATAGACAATAACAATGTTTAAAATCCGACTGCTAGTTCATGAAATTAGCCGACATTATCTTTTAGCCTTTTTAGCCTTTTGCCCGGCCCCAAAAGGTCGAAGCGTTATGTTTTATAGCCTATAGCCTTCCGGAATAACTGGGCTATCGTATACAAAAATAATTTTTCAGATCCGACCGGTAGTTCCTGAGATTACCGCGTTCAAACAAACAAACAAACAAACTCTTCTGCTTACTTATATTAGTATAGATATGCGAACAATTTAATCAACGTGCACAATATGACATTATGTAAGTATGACGTGACAGTACTGACAGATATGCGATAGCACATGCGCAGCAATCAATTATCAGCGCATGCGTTCTTACTTCCAAGAGGTAAATTTGTGCCGTACAAACTTCTACCCTCCCTACAATCCCTCCCAGTTAAATTTTTACAACTTATGGTAGCCTATATCCGTCTCCATGGTCCAATATATGTATCTCTATATTAAAATTCAACGATATTGGTTCAGCCGTTTTAGCGTGAAAATGGAATATAATATTAAGTAGGGATTATCAATGAGTTTCTTCTGACATGAAGCCCGCTGGGCGGCAGCACTGAGACTTCAGGTCCGGAAACCTGTCAAAACTGCCATCAAACTAAGAAGTAAATCAACGCGCACACAAATTTGAACTTTATGCAGCGGTAATAAATTACAAATTGACTCAACGTTTTAGTTAGAAAACGTTTGAATGGGAAAAAGAAAAGGGCTATTTTTAGGGTTTTTCCGGCAATTATTAGAATTTTTCTCGCCGTAAAAACCATCTTTGAACTTCAACAAACATTTAAAAAAAATAATTGGCCAAATTGGTCCAGGCGTTGTTGAGTTATGCGCTTACCAACACATTTTGCGATTCATTTTTATATTATAGATGAAGCCCGCTGGGCGGCAGCACTGAGACTTCAGGTCCGGAAACCTGTCAAAACTGCCATCAAACTAAGAAGTATATCAACGCGCACACGAATTTGAACTTAATGCAGCGGTAATAAATTACAAATTGACTTAACGTTTTAGTTAGAAAACGTTTGTATGGGAAAAAGAAAAGGGCTGTTTTTAGGGGTTTTCCGGCAATTATTAGAATTTTTCTCGCCGTAAAAACCATCTTTGAACTTCAACAAACATTTAAAAAAAATAATTGGCCAAATTGGTCCAGGCGTTGTTGAGTTATGCGCTTACCAACACATTTTGCGATTCATTTTTATATTATAGATATATCATATGATAGGTTCATTTATATATATATTTGTTGGCGGATAGGAAATCAAAGATGGCAAACGGGATTTTTTTAAAGTCAATATGGGTATCGTCTCCGATATTTTAAGGCATGGGGAATTAAAAAACACCATCTATTTCGTGATCAAAGATGGCGGATGGTTTCTTTTTTTTAAATCAATATGGGTATCGTCTCCGATGTTTGAAGGGATGGGGAATCCAAATACAACATCTATTTCGTGATTCAAGATGGCGGATGGGAAAAAATTGAAAAATCAATATGGTTATCGTCTCTGATAATTTAAGGGATGGTGAATCCAAATACAACATCTATTTCGTGATTCAAGATGGCGGATGAGAAAAAATTAAAAAATCAATGTGGGTATCGTATCTGATGATTTAAGGGATGGTAAATCCAAATACAACATCTATTTCGTGATCAAAGGTGGCGGATAGGAAATCAAAGATGGCGGACGGGATTATTTTCTAAAGTCGATATGGGTATCGTCACCGATATTTAAAGGCATGGGGAATCCCAATTTGACATCTATTTCGTGATTAAAGATGGCGGATGAGAAATCAAAGATGACGGATGAGAAAGTTTTAAAAAATCAATATGGTTATAGTATGCGATGTTTTAAGGGATTTCGAATCTAAATACAACATCTATTTCGTGATCAAAGATGGCGGATAGGAAATCAAAGATGGCAAACGGGATTTTTCTTAAGTCGGTATGGGTATCGTCTCCGATATTTTAAGGAATGGGGAATTCAATATTTTATAAAAATCTATGTTTGTTTTTGCATCATTTATAGACCCTGGAATGATAAGAGATTAAGCGCAAAAGTAAAGTCAATGGTTACTTTGGAAAAGGGGCTTGGAAAAAAGGGTATTAAATAAAAACCCTTAAAAAGGCGATACGGAGTTCGCTGGGTCAGCTAGTAATAATATATAATTCATGAGATATAGGCTTTCGAAAATTTTGGCGGGTAAGGCAGTCGTTTTTGGCGGGAAAAAGTAAACAATTGTGCAAAGTCCAATAAGAATAATTCTTATCGAAATCTTATCAGATATTGTTTTTTTAATTGGAAATCTAGTTGAAAAGAAACTTATCTAGGTTTGAATCTGATATATAACAAAAAAAAATATGTTTAAAAAAATAAAATACGAAAATTGGCGGCAATTAACAATCATTTATATTTTATATCTTTTTATGTTTAAAATTAAAATGTTTCTTTGCATTATATTTATTAACTCTGAAAGTAAATTAAATTACCTTTCTAACCGTGTACAATACTTATATACCTCCTATAATAAAAAATCGGGCAAGTGCGAGTCTGACTCGCGCACCGAGGGTTCCGTACGCATTTTACCTTATTTGAGGTTGAATTACGCTAGTCCTCTAAATCTGTATGAGCGCCCATACAACTTAAAGGACTATCTTAAATGGAGTCTACTATGTATGTATGGGGACACCCTTAAATTTTCCACTTTTTTAATTTTTTGTAATTTTTCCTTTATTTGTGCTGTAAGACCCTGCTTTTGGCCAAATTTCGTGATTCTAGTCCAACGGGAACTACCATAGAGGTTTTCGACCCAAAACCTATAGGGTACTTACGGTTGACCTAGAATTGTCAATTTTGGTCAAAACCAAGGTCTTACAGCACAAGTAAAGGAAAAATTCCGAAAATTAAAAAATGTTGAAAAGTAAGGTTAATTTTGGTACTTACAAGTTTTCGCAAAAATGTAATTTTGACCATATCTTTTTATTGGGTTGACCCAGGATCCTGATTTTCATACACCTAATAGCAACCATAGACCTCAGTATCTGGTATAAATTTCAATTTGCTAGGCCCACCCGTTCCTGAGAAAATCGGTGGTGACACACGGACAGACAGACAGACAGACAGACAGACAGACGGACAAGAAAGTGATCTTACAAGGGTTCCTTTTTTTACCTTGAGGTACGGAACCCTAAAAACGACGAGAAATATGAATATGTTAGAAATATAATAGCGCGCTCGAAAATGGCGGGAAAATATTATACCGGGCGCGCTTTATACCGCTCTTGCGTGGGCTTCAAGTATATTATTTGGTGTTAATTAATACCATTCGAAAGCTTATTTAATTACGCGTCTTTTGATATACAATATTAACTTAATAAATAGAAATATCCCATTCTTTCAACGAAAATATTACGCGCCCGTACTTAGCTTGAAAGCCTAGTCTCGAAAGTGGCCAAAATACTTCTTCGGGTGTCTTGAGATGCCTCGATGGTGGCCAAAATGCTTTGAGGGGTTATCTTTATCTTATTATATCAATTAGCTTGACGACCTTTTTGTCACAATGGCTTCGATTCTCAAACGGCATCAAAATGTATTAGGTATTCACGAACAGATTTAACTAATTTGCTAGTTCTTTGTATCCGTGTGTGGAAATCTCCATACATGAATAACAGTTACTCCAAGCAGTGCCTTTTGTACAAAGAAAAGTTTTTAACAGTCCTATGTAATGCTGTGTCTGTCACTGTCATTTATATCTCTGTCACTCTATAATCGTGATAATTACATCAGTGTCGAAATACCGGATATTCGATAAAAAGGTACATGATAATTATATCCCGAAAGAAAATTTAAAATTTAACTATTTATATTGTTCTAGTTATAATTTACTCTGAGACGAAGGAAAGTGCAATTTATTTCTTTATAGACTCACGCCTGTACCCCCGAACGGGTAGGCCACCCACATTTCGCCAGAATTTTTTGGGTCCCACGTAATAGGGGGCGAGTTTATTGCCATACCGGGCACATTACCAAACTCCATGCTGCTACTGAGAATGTCCTAAGGGAAAAACGCAATAACACTTTGCCCGACCCGGGAATCGAACCCGAGACCTTCCAATCCCATGCGCACATTTATGCTGCGAGGCAGACAAGCAAATCGCTCTCTAATACAGACCATGAGGGCTGTGCTCTCTAATTATGTACTTATACTTTTTACAAAATGTTTTTATCACAACAAAATTTTGTAGTTAGTAGCGTCCTTTTATAAAGATTTTATTCATAACAGTATCTGCGCAAACACATCAGTGGTGCAACTTCGTGGAGAATTAGAAATTGTGTTTATACTTGAGTATAGGTCTCGCAAAATATATAACGTATCGTAAGTTGCTTGCCCTCACGGGGTATTGACAGACCCGATGTCCACAACATTCACACTAGTATTATAACTACAAACGTCTATCTGTCGAATACGCTTTAACGGTTGAACTACTAAACCAAATTTAATTCAATTTTGAATGCATGCAGCTAAGAACCAGGATCAAACATAAGCTACCTTCCCTCAAACAATAACTGTTAAGAAATAATGAAACAGGGAACGAAAGCTTATTTGAAATGGCACAAAACTTTTGTTAACTGGTTATTCATGAAATGAAATTAATCATTATTTCGTGAAAACCTTTTTAAAGTGCTTACGAAAAGTAAAATTATTATTTTTCATTTGATACAGATTATATATATATTTGTTTTCATTAGTGCAGCTCAATCCCAAGCATTTTTATCGTATATAATATAATCAGAAATTTATAATATAATATATAAATATCGAGATACCACGCGATCGAAGCCGCGACCAATAGCAAGTAAAATAATCAAATCACTTTCCCAGATCCGTCGTTTCCTCGCCCGCCGTCAATACAAGCGTCTACGTATCGAAGCCCGCAGCCTGGACCACGTGAAGTCACTGAACAAAGGCCTTGAGAACAAGATCATCAGTTTACAACAGAAGTTGGGAGACGCCATGGAGAAGGCTAAGGGCATAGAGCCGTTGTTACTGCAGATAGCCGACCTTAAGTAAGTGAAATTAGAGTTTAATTTAGGTTGACGTTTCGTAGAGTTAAAGCTTGGAGACGCCATGGACAAGACGCCAAGGATAGCCGACCTTAAGAAAGTGATATTAGATTTTATTTTAGCTTGTCAGTTCTTAGGACTATCGAATCAAGAAAGCGTTAAGCCAGCTCTCTTTATAAAGCCTTAAGAACAAGGTCATCAGTTTACAACAGAAGCTAGGATACGCCATGGAGAAGGCTAAGGGCATAGAACCGCTGTTACTGCATATAGCTGACCTTAAGTAAGTAACATTTGAGTTAGTTTTAGGTTGATGATTCGTTAGGGCTAAAGCTTGGAGACGCATTGGACAAGACACCAAGAATAGTCGACCGTAAAACAGTAGCTTTAGAGTCTATTTTAGTTTGACGGTTCGTGGGACTATCCAACCAAGAAAGGGTTAGGGCACCTCTCTTCTTGAAGCCTAGAAAATAAGATCATCAGTCTGTAACAGAAGCTGGTGGACGCCATAGAGAAGGCTAAGGGCATAGAACCGCTGTTACTGCAGATAGCCGACCTTAAGTGAGTGAAATTAGAGTTCATTTTAGGTTGACGTTTAGTTGGGTCATCCATGTTGGTTAGGGCTCTTTTTGAGACAATAGTGACCGAAACATAAATTACCAATTTTGGAAGTTACTTGAAGATGATCATCCTCCAGGGTCCGCTTATTAGTCTAACCGATTTTGACTGATTATTATTAGCTTTTCCACAGAGCTACTGCCTATCTGATCTCCGCATCCAAAAGTGATAGCGATTTTCCATTGTTTGAAGTAGTACTCCCAAAGATCGTCCTGACAGCCGGGACCGACGGCTTTACGTGCTCTCCGAGGCACGGTACAAGCGATAATTAAGCAGTCAATACGTGTCTACATAACGCCGTAAAGTCGGCGGTGCGCGCCGTGAATTTGAACCCTCTGCATTGCTGTGTGTTATAATCTTCACTAGGCTATCGCTGCATTCTCTAATTATATTGACATTAATTCTCCTTAAATAACAATCGCCTTACCATACTGTCACTGATCCCACGATCTAAAATTTACTTTTTCTCTTCCAGAGCTAAGCTAGAACTCCTAAAACTCGTAGAAATCGAAGCTAAAGCGCTCCGCGTAGACATACATGACAAGAACAACATTATATCATCCTTACGGGAGGAGCTGACGAGTGAGAAGGACAGCAATAAACGCCTGCTAGAACAGAAGAAGGCGGTAGAGGTGCAGTATGAGAAAGAGAAGAAGTTGATGGAAGAGGAAAGTGAGAAGTTAGCTAGTGAGCTCCGGAGTACTAAAGAACATTATGAGCTGGCTATTGAAGGTAAGGATTTTATATATTTTTTGGTATTTAATCTTATTTAATTTAATATACGTGAAGTTATAACAAAGACGTCTCAAGAAACTCAAAACAAATTAGTGAGCAGTCCTTTGACCTGCAGTCGGAGTTTAAAAAGAGAGATCGAAGAAAAATAGAACGATTAATCGTTTCTGTTCACTTTCAAATTAATTTTACGTCAGTTATTCTCGATTTTAAAATGTTATATTTGTGCAAAAGTGCTTTTCTTTTATGAAGCACCCGTCTCTAAAGCTTCATTGGACGTAAATAAAAGTCGTATTTAAATATATAAGGCCGGTTGTGTCTAAAAATAGGATAGTTGTGATCATCGTTCCATGTCCATAACAAAATTGTTGCCAGATAGAAGACACCCGACGAGTAATCACAAATATTTTTTAATAAATTATGAAGATAACATATTAATGATAAATAGTAAAATGAATTCAATTTTATATCTCTCTGATAACAAAATAATTAAAAGTCTGCATTTATTATCAAGTGGCATTTGCAATCAGATATCATATGATGGACTAATGGGAGAACTGTAGAAATTAAATGGCGCCAGTGACAATAATTATGATGTTTAATTTCTTTCGAAATAAATAAGTATAATAAAAGAATGTACAATAAAACAAATGGCAATATTTTCTATTTGTTTCTGTTTGTTTCGGCGAATCTCCAAGGCAGCTAAACAATTTTTATAGATTTTTCAATAGCAAATTGATAATTTTATAAGGATTAAATTGGGCTACTGTTATGGTTCTGTAAACACTTTGTTTTCATGCAGGTGAAGTCGCACTTAATATTATTAACGGATAATTGCTATGACAAACGTTTAGTCAAGTCTATGCCATTCGTGCATTCAATTATATTGTATTCCAAAAACTGTCCACGTTTCAAGTTTATCTATAACTAGACGTCAAATTATACATATAAACCTTTATCTTGACTCATTCTATCTATTATAAAAACCGCATTAAAATCCGTTGCGTAGTTTTCAAGATTTAAGCATACATAGGGACAGATAGACAGAAGGCCGACTTTATTTTATACTATGTAGTGATGAGAAACGCGCGCGCTGGATTCGGTACGTATCTCACGGCATCTGAAATGCGCGTGCAGTAGGTACACCGTAGAGCTCACTCTTCCCAACGATGACACGTTTTCTTGCTCCCTATGGTATGAGCACATCGAACGATTTAATTCTCTGGTGTTCTTCTAGTTAAAAACGTACCAGCTTGGTTGTAAACATAGGGAAATAGAAAGAGGTTACTAAAAGTGTTACAATGGACAAAACACATGTATTTTCTATGACAATACAATCACATAATCAATCTGTACTAAATAAGTTACAAGGCGAAAGGCTTTGAACTAGTTTGTGACGAACATTATTACATTTGTTTTATACGTTTAGCTAGTTCCGCCATGTGTCTTTGTTTGCCTTTTATAATGATCTAAATAAATTTATATTCTAGTGTGTATTTAATAATATTGATAAGATTAGATTACTACATAAAGTACTTAGTAACATGATATTAAATTATAATGTCACTGTCATGTATTTCCAATAATTTTTTGTCATGAGTTTTTATAACCGAATATTGCTCACTTCTTATACAAAGAACCTCATTACAAAAGAAAGATGAAATATTCTTAAATGAGTAAAAGTTGCCTTATATAGACTAATGATAGGTGCATTTTTGTGAAGCTACCGTCTATAAACTTATTTGGAAGAAATTCCAATTTAATATAAACTATACCTTAACGAAGATACCCAAATGTACTAAGGTCCGAAGTTTTCATACCTTATTGTCCCTTAGTGGCATTTTACGTTTCCAATCTAAATGGACTGATGAAATTTAAGAGCTTTTTGAGGTACAGGGAAAATATACAATTACTGTAGGTATTTGTTTATCCATTATCTAGAACCCATAGTGCAAGTTTGGTTTGGGAATAGATGGTTTTGTGTGTATACGGTAGATTTTATTAATTGTATCATCTCTTCGTGAAAATTTTTGTAGAATTATTCACCAACTGTTGTACTTTATAAATCCTCATCAAACATACAGAACCTTTATATACCCTTACAAACACACCTACATACCACCCACACATAAACATGGTCTCGATAAAAACATATCGAAAGCACTTAGCGCGATAACAACTCGATATCTGCAGATAACAAATAAATTATCTCAACATTGTATCAATTAAAACAATCTATTTTCGTACAGGATTTTCGCGTTAGTATTTTCGAAGTCAAGGTTTACATATATAATGTTTGTTTTAAACTATAAAAGGGCTGTATCGATTCGTGTCAAAATAGTGTTATAGAAAGTGTTTAGTTTGTATGTTTTGAAGTAAATAGTGTTTTTTGATGTAGAAAATAATTTTAGACAGTAAAATGTATTATTAGATATTGCCACATATTAAAAAATAACTTGAAATTTGATTAGAGTTAATAGTGATTAATAATGTGAGAACCTAGTAGCAATTGATATAAGTACTTATATAAAAAAAGATAAAATGGAATAGAGCGTGTAAAGACAAAGTGCATAGCCTCGGAAGATATTTTGACGAATCATGATAAGTGACCATAAAGTGAAAATATCTTAGGTTTGCCATCGCTTAACTTTGCTCTTCGTGGCAATTTATGCAAACGGTATTTTGCGGCAAAGAAGGAACTTTTAATTGAACAGATTTTTGTGCAATCTATGAACTAAATCGTACAGCGCATAGCCATTATGCTTCTCAAGTGAGACATCTAATGTTATAAGACTTCTACGGTATAGAAACTCTTTTAACAGTGTTGAATATAAAATAGACATGTTGGTATCTGAGAGAATGCCGGAGGCGCCAAAGAGCTATGACGCCAACAATGAGATGTCGATCATGCATTGGTCGCAGGAGTTCGAATCCCGGGCGCAGTTTTGGAAAGGTTTGTAGATATAGTTATATACATACATGCATACAAAGACTCACGCCTGTTTCCCAAAGGGCAGGCAGAGATTACGGATCGCCATTTGCAACGATCCTGACATATTATCTTATATAGAGTTATATGCTTTTCTCTATTTCATTGTTAGATTCGCATACCCTATCCACTGGACCACGGAGACTGCCTCCATGGTCCAGTGGATAGCGTATGCGACTACTGATCGGAGGTCCCGGGTTTGATTCCCGGGTATGACAAAAGTGTTACTGGGTTTTCCCGAATACTCAGTAGCAGCCCGGAGTCTGGTGATGTGCCCGGTACTGCAATAGGCTCGCCTCCTAATACGTGGGACCAAAAAATTCATGGCGAAATGTGGGTGTAAAATTTACACCTCTGCCTACCCCTTCAGGGATACAAGCGTGAGACTATAAAAATAAGATTCTTTTGGCCCTACAGACTACGGTTGACATTTCAAACCAAGCAATTTCAAAAAAGCAAAAAAAAAAAGACCAGGCTTCATTTAGGTCATATTTGCTTATCATTATAAATACAGATAAATAAAAAGAAAATGTAATATGTGTTGAAAATCACTCAGTAATTAACTCACACAAGAAGGCAATTATTTATTATTATTCGGGATTGTTACGGTCAGACTTTTCACAAAGCTTTTATATAGAAGCGCTTCTTAAGGATTTTGTGTGCCGATTCAAAGTGGGGACTGTCTCCAGTTTAGTTCGTAGTTGGCGCCTTTGGCGGTGCTGGCTTCGTTGTCCGTCTCTCTTGCTCTCGTAGAGACAGCTTTCACAGCGCTACTGCCACGCTGCCAAGCGGCAATTTTGCGGGTCAAAGAAAGTTTGTCTTCAGTGCGCCTATAGGAAATCTATGTAAATATCTGAGCTCTTTGGCTATATTCAATAACTGTTACACAGACAATGTCATTGCTAAACTTCGAAATATTCTGCTAATGACGTATCTATATCATCATCATCAGCTTAGTTTATAATCTGTCCGCTAGAACCAAAAGTTGGCAAAGTTCTTCTAACAAAAAATTCAAAACATAACAGAAAACTTCCGCGTCATTGCGTTTGTGCCCAGCTCATTAAAGGCTTGATATTAATTTGTTTTCTTTGATAGATAATCAAATGTAGAGTTCGTTATAATTTTTAAAAGTCAGCTACATTTGGCAAGCTTTGAAAACCAGCAAGTCGTATCGCGGCTAACGTCACGAACGACGCAACGCTGAATGTCTGCCTCATTATCACATCGGCGGCGTACAGTTATATTTTTGAATGTGGGTATAGCTGAAAATTGTCGTGGGTGATGTATTAATGAGATTATCTACCTACCTACTATATTAAATGTACCTTATAATTGTACGTTGTAATGATGTGAGAATAAACAAATTATAATTCTGAATATTATACCTATAACTGCTTACTGCACTACGGTTTTCTGCCAACTAAGTTAGTACATATACATAATTGAATCGTGTGTCACCATGTAATAAAAATAAAGATTACAATATCGATATAAGTTATATTAATATAATGTAACATCATAATGATTGAGTGATTTCCAATAGATATCATCATGTTTTATTTGTTAACTTTTTATTAAAATGTCGGTTGTGTGAAATTAAGTTGAAGAGCAAATAACAAGTCAACAACTTCCACAGTACTAAACTGGCACAAAGTAGCGGAACATTTTATGTATTTTATATCTGAGATATTCGTTTATATATTTTTTAGTTTACTACTTGATTTTTCTACACTTGTAATACAAAAATCTAAACGATAATCTTTATTTAAGCATTGCTGAGTCAGCAGGTACATAATATTATTACAAGCAGAGGCCACTCCTCTTAGCATTAGCCTCGTATGGCCATTTTTCCAATTAGCAATATCAAATTGATTATCTTCTTTCTTTATCGTGAGAGAGTATGGCCAACAATGGTGTTGTAGTTTTCAGACCTTCCAAAGCACTCCGATATAGCCGGGCCTGACAGCTTTACGTCTCGTCCAATGCACGGTAACACCCTGATCTAAATGCCACTCTACTTTACATTGTGGAAGAAAATATCAGTCTGCTACCCTAATAAAACGTTGTCCTCGAGGGCCTTACTTTCGCAATAACGATTGAATGACACATTATTTTTATTGTGACCTATGTCAAAGAGCTCAGATATTTACATAGAGGCGCATTTCTTATGGGCACTCTGAAGACAAACTTTCTGTGACCCAAATTGCCGCTTGGCGGCGTGGCAGTCGCGCTGTGACAGCTGACTCTGCGAGAGCAAGAGAGATGGAGAACGACGCCAGCGCCGCCAACGGCGCCAACTAAGATCGAAACTGCTTACAGTCTCCACTTGGAATCTGCACACGAAATCCGTAAGAACTGCGCTATGTAAATCTGTATTCATTGCCTATGTTGATGATAAATATTTTTTGTCGTTTCACTATGATGCACGTGGATGCTCAGCCCATGATATTGTTTCTCGCGAACAAAGTATTTTATTGGGTATTATTAAGGTTATTAGGTAACATCCGCATACATACACGAAGAACTACAACACCTACTTTAACGTCTGTATCAAAGTTCTAGGCAGAGTTATATATTCACGTGTTTGTCAATAATATGTTCTTTTAAATCAATATGGTTTGATTTCAATCAAATAGATTAAACAATTGATTTACTGTGATACTTATTTAGTGATTAATTTAAATCACATTGTTTTAACGTGGGGTATCATCACTTCATAGTATAAAACAAAGTTTGTCTTCTGCCTGTTTGTCCCTATGTACCTATGCTTAGTTCTTAAAAACTACGCAACGGATTTTAATGCGGTTTTTTAATAGATAGAATGATTCAAGAGGAAGGTTATGTCTAATTGACGACGTCTAGTTATAAATACATCGCTCTTTTCTACATATTTCCAGTACCTACAGTCCTTGATATCACATAAATACTCTACTATTGTAGAACAATTATTATACAAATTATCTATATTCTATACTAATAACATAAACTGCGAAAGTGTGTTTGTTCTTCTCTCACGTCGTAACGGAGCGATGTCATGGTGTGTTTTTAACCGACTCCAAAAAGAGGAGGAGGTTCTCAATTCGGCTGTATTTTCTTTTTTTATGTTTGTTACCTCATAACTCCGTTATTTATCGACCGATTTCCAAAATTCTTTTTTTGTTTGAAAGCGTATACTTTCAGGTGGGTCCCATTTAAATTTTATTAAAATCAATCCAATAGTTTCATTAAAAACTCAAATTTTATCAAAATCAATTCAATAGTTTCATTAAAAACTTCTAAAATTAAGTCATCCAAGTAAACGAAATTAAGCATTTACTGTGACTTTTCTTCAGTGGACACTAGAATAGTCGCGATCAATGGGCCTACTTCGGGCTTCATTACCAGGTATTGATGAAACCGGGAGGAAGAAAGGTTGAAGAGTAAATCTATATATATAAAATTGCTTGAGCTGACTGATTCATCAACGCAGAGCTAAATCCACAGGGCCTTGAGACTTGAAATTTTGACAGTCGATGCATTTTATGACATAAGCACCCACTAAGGAAGGATTTTTATCGTAGATTTTTATACATATTTATGGTTAGAAAAAATAAACACGCAATTTAGATTTTTTTTTCAAATCTAACAACTAAGAAGGTGATATAGGGGTAGAAAGTTTGTATGGGAGGTCCGTCTTTTTTAAAACGATAGCGTGTAATTTTGTGTGCAAACTTCTGGTTAGAAATAAAACAAACAGATACGTGTTTTAGCGATTTCTAAAATCTACCGTTGAAAAGGGTGAAATAGGGGTTGAAAGTTTTTATGCGAAGTGAAATTTCATAAACTAGCTTCTGATTAGAAATAAGTGATCATGTATTTATGCGTTTTTGGAAATAGGGGTTGTATTTTTATATGGAAAGTCCGTCATTACGCGCGAGCGAGGCCGCCAACTACTAGCTTATACATATAATAACTTTGATTATAAATCACAGAATAACTAATAGTAGTATGGTTTAATTCAAAGAGCAGACGATGAGTACGTTCTTCAGTGTTTACACGATTTAATATTTTTCACTGTAAGCCCGCATTTGTGATAACCTCTTTTCACGCAGTTCACTACTTTCTCTTGAAATGGCCTTGGACCGAGATTCCCTACTTTGAGATAGACGTTAATCCATTTCTTCGCTAGTTGTGGAGTACTGCTCATATCTCTGGGCCGGAGCGCCAAAATATCTGCTTGATCCACTTGACTCCCTACAGAGCCGAGCTGTTCGAATCGTCGATGATCCCAATCTCACGGCTAGACTAGAGTCGCTGGAGCAGCGGAGAGACTTTAGTTTTCTCTGCATATTTTACCGACTCTTTCACGGGGAGTGCTCCGAAGAATTGTTTAATTTGGTACCAGGGTCACCCTTCTACCAACGTACCACTCGCCGACGCAGTAGAGTTCACCCGTACTACCTGGAAGCGTTCTCATCTAGTACGGTGCGCTTCCAGCGATCTTTTTTACCACGTACGTGTAGGCTCTAGAATGAACTACCTGCTGCGGTGTTTCCCGAGCGCTATGACTTGTCCTTCTTCAAACGAGGTTTAAAGAGAGCATTACTTTCACGGTAGGCAGCGGCTTTGCAGTGTATACCCTGATATTAGCGAAGTCCATGAGCAGTGGTTACCATTTACCATCAGATGGGCCGTTTGCTCGTCTGCCACTAGCAGCAATAAAAAAAAATAGTTTTATTTAAACGGCGCTGTCTCATATGGGCAGCGCGTTTAGTAGGTCTACTCATTTTTGATCGAGAGGAGAAGTGCCTGCGTTACGTTTAGGTTGACTCAGATACTCACCGGACACGGATGTTTTGGCGAGTATTTGAACCGAATCGGCCGCGAGGCGACGCCGGCATGCCACCACTGCGGCAGTGACCTGGAATCTGCCCAGCATACGCTTTCTGAGTGTCCTGCATGGGAATCCGAGCGGCGAGACTTGGTCTCTGTTATCGGAGGCGATCTTTCTCCGCAGGCCGTCGTCCAAACCATGTTGGCGGAAGACATCCGGTGGGATGCTGTGGTCTCCTTCTGCGAAGCGGTCATGCTCCAGAAGGAGGCCACCGAGCGGGATCGCGAGAGAGCCGATACCGCTCGCAGACGCAGGCGGCATCGTGGTGGTGGCAATGGCAATCAGAGATGGCAATCTGGCTGCCCGACCACGGACGACCCCGGGAAGACAGCGGTCTCGGATAGCCGAGGGACCACTGTACTCGCACAGTACGAGGCGCTACCTCGTACTGTGCGAGTGGGGAGGACACTTCCAGAGACTGAGCCCTACTTACGGGAAAAAGCGTAGCGGGACACAGGAGCAGCACACCCGCGTTCCCTGTGACCCATTCTTTGCCCGCCACGCGGAGAGACACTCGGCAAAACAGATTCTCCAGTAAAAAAGAAAAAACGTCTACCCATCTTTAATTTTGATAAATCAGATAACTGCAGAAAGGAAAATTCACTAAAAAACAGGAAATAAAAAAATTTTAACAAAAAATAACCGCCTCCAAAAAATCTGAAGTATGTGGGAAAATAGCACAAAAAAGTAAAAAATAAATTCCGTTATTTTTACTTCAATTTACTTATAAACATCACCTATTCAACTGAATATTATATACTTATATGAATTATACGTATCTACCACTTAATTCACATACCTGACACAATACATATTTTTATATAACTAACGAACTAAATGAAATACCTATCACCAGAAATCAGATAAGTATATTATATTTTTGGACTAAGTACTTAGAAAAAAATATTTTATTAGGACTATAATATACAATTATACTTTTTTTTGGAGTCGGTGCCAGCCAAAAATTTTAGTAAATAATTTCTTGATAATGTACAAAATATATGAAAAGCTGTATTGATACGATAATTTAGCAAAGCTTCATCAAACTTGTAACTAATTTACAAATGACGAGAAATCAAATCAACAAATATAAATCAAATTTTGGGCAGTTTTCTATAACACAAAATATATGTACCTAAAGTGACATTATCCGTGTGGTGACGGATTAAGAATACGGATTGTCACCACCCCATATCATCCCATGGGTGTCGTAAGAGCCGACAGAGGGAGCATATTATGCAGAAAACAGCACTGTAAGAGAAGGAAAACTTGATACAAACCCTATACCAACCCGTTTGGCCAGCGTGGTATAGTAGGCCAATTCCTCCTTTCAAAGGAGAGGCCTAGTCCAGCAGCGGACTGATAAAGGCTGATGATGGTGGAAAGTGACATTAATACCACAATGTAGGATCTAACCAAACCTATTTTGCAAATAAAGAAAACAACGCAACGAAAACCTAGCAACAGGCGCGACAGTATTAACCTTAATACCTATTTACAATTACCAATCTAACCAAAACAAGAACTTAAAGCGATTCTTGGAACAAATCAAATTCTGAGAAGTTTTAACAAAAAGATCTCAAAATGTGAAAAACAAGAAAAATAGAATTATGTCAGCAATATCAAACCTATTTCAATGAACACATATTTCGTGTAAAATAACTGTGAAGAACCACAATCCACTGCAATACAATAATTACCTGCATACAAGCGCATAGAAAAAATGGATATCGGAGACAACCGTCAACCACGTCTGCCCTCACGCGTCTGCCCTGCCCGCGTTCGGGTCGGTCACTTAATAACATCTTTAATTGTTAAAATCTCAGCTGGCACCGACTCCAAAAAAAAGTATAATTGTATATTATAGTCCTAATAAAATATTTTTTTCTAAGTACTTAGTCCAAAAATATAACATACTTATCTGATTTCTGGTGATAGGTATTTCATTTAGTTCGTTAGTTATATAAAAATATGTATTGTGTCAGGTATGTGAATTAAGTGGTAGATACGTATAATTCATATAAGTATATAATATTCAGTTGAATAGGTGATGTTTATAAGTAAATTGAAGTAAAAATAACGGAATTTATTTTTTACTTTTTTGTGCTATTTTCCCACATACTTCAGATTTTTTGGAGGCGGTTATTTTTTGTTAATTTTTTTTTATTTATGTATCGAGATACGGCTCTGGATAGTGTCATAGGCGATTTCCCGATTCCCACGCTGGCGGAGCCGCGGTCGAACTGTAGTAGTGCATATTTCTAAACTTGTGAAATAATTGCATATTGCAATATTAGGACTATATTATCGTATTAATTTTACTAAACCATACTATTAGCTTTGAACCTATCTATGCGTATGGTTGCGGGGAAATTACTAATGTACTCTAATGTACGTGTGTACACGGTTGGTGTGTTTACAAAATCGCTAAATTCTTGAATGCTATTTTGTCTACAGAGCGCGACAAGGTTCACGAGCAAGAGAAGAAAGCGTTGAACGCCGAGTTGGAAGCTGAGAGACAGAGTCGACAGAAGTTACTGTCAGCGCAGTATGAACTGCAGGAGAGAATAGACTCGCTGCAAAGGTCAGACATGTCGAATTTATTTATTATTAGCAGTTGCAGTAATTAGACCTTACTGTCCCGGATTCCGAACATCCATATCATCTACTAGACCAGTCATACAATAGCAGCCAACTGGCACAACACAACTGACTAATAGTCAATACATCCCCCTCGAAATGTCCCGGAATTGATACGCTTGGATCTGGCAACCCTAAATCCAGCCCTTTCGTAAAATCCATTCTTAGCGGACGCCTATTATGTATAAGCTATTTCTTTGTCAAATTCTGTCCATCAGTTTTCGAGATTTCGTGATAAGGGACCTTTCGCCCCGTGTTAAAGATATCACGTCGTTGAAAATCCTTCTGTAGTGTTGTTGTAGGTGTTTCAGAAATAGATTTTTCGTTCATCGATTTATTTCAAGTCTGATTCGAAGTGTTTTGGCTGTGTAAGTAGTCATGGTACCACAAATTCTTTATACTTTAGAATTATGACTTTAAAAAAGTGACATAAGTTTCTTTCAGACTCTTTTATAGCACTGCCGAAACTGGTTGTAAAAAAAATTACGTTCATAAGTGTTCCCTTGTAACCTGTTTACATATATTAAAACCTATACGAATAAATTAATTTGAATTAACTGCCTACGATTATAACTATAAGTTTAAATGTTAATTTCACTGTAAAAGTTCCCTAGGGCTATGTTTTGATTCAATTATATTTTTCAGGACGCCAGTACCGAAGGAGCACAGGCGATCGTTATCCGATGCCAGCAACAATTCACAACAAGAGACAACTGTTGAAGATGTAAGTTTTAACTTACAAGTAGTATTTCCTAAATATTTTAAATGCTACTAGAGGACCCCTGCTGCTCCACAGCATATTTTAATATTGTAAAAAAGCTCTTACATATAGGTATGATGAGTATATTGTAGCCTTATCTAATAAGTAAAAAGATGATATTCTTACCAAAAATATAATATATCACAAAACTTCTTTTCTCACAACATTGGCTTTGCGTTGCACCTTAGGTATCTTGAAATTTCCACCTTGGCATTACTGAATGGTTTGCCGCGCAATAGGGATATATATAATATGTATAACTGAACATTGACAAAAGAAAGTTCTTCAATATGACTGTGCCCTACCATTCTTTTCATTAGGACAATGTAATGTCCTTCGTCCAGGTGCTCAGAAAATAGTAAGTTATGAACAATTTCGCCAATACCATAGTCAGTAATCGTATTACTGTTTTCCAGGTGAACTCTGAATTGACACTCGGGATATATAGCTCACTTACATTCTGAAGTTCAGCATGCCCTGCGTACTGTCCATTGGCACCCATCACACGTTTGTAATCTGTTGCATTTGTAATGGTCTGGCCATATGCTTCGGTGAAGTTACTATATACATCCCACTTATTGACAATGTTATCAACAGTGGCCAAACGAATTTCATAATGTTTATTCTCACTTCCTTAAAAACAATAAGAAATTGCCCGGAATAAGCAATTACCAGAAATCAATTGAAAATTGTTGATGGTAGAATTAATCAAATCTGAACCCGTTTCCACCCGTATTTTTTTAGCAGTAGGAGGACCATCCGGTACCAAATCTCCAACAGGGCTGTCATTGACCAAGATTCTTTGTTCAAGCTTTCTCTGAGCATTTTTCAATTTCATTATAATTGAAAACACAACTACTTACTCACAAAAAATACGTTATTAAATCAGTAACTAACTTACGCTAACTTCACTTTTTTCTTTATCTGTCAATATTTTAGTATCAAAATTAAAAATATAGATAAATAACTTTTATTATAAGTAAGAAAATAGGTTTTATTTCTGTTATCCAGCTAAGTCTGTCCGTGTGGTGACGAATTAAGAATACGAAATGTCACCACCCCATACCTATCATCCCATGGGTGTCGTAAGAGCCGACAGAGGGCGCACATTATGCAGAGAACAGCACTGTAAGAGAAGGAAAACTTGATACAAACCCTATACCAACCCGTTTGGCCAGCATGGTATAGTAGGCCAATTCCTCCTTTCAAAGGAGAGGCCTAGTCCAGCAGTGGACTGTTAAGGGCTGATGATGATGATCCAGCTAAATATTTCTGTGAGAAGCACGATTTATTTTGTTTTGTGTATGGGTTTGATTAATCCATCATAATTTAGCATAATATATTAGTCTATGATTTAGAAATGTAATAATGACGTTTATAGTTTTGGTCAAAATTGTACTTTTGGTAGGAATGGTAGCTTTGGTAGCAATCGTAAGTACCTTAAATTGCTACCAAAACTACAATATATGGAAAAATACAATTTCTACCAAAACTACTATTCCTACCGAAAATACTATTCCTATCAAAACTACTATTTATACCAAAACTACTATTCGTACTAACACTATCATATCTACCATTTTTTTAAAACTACCATTTCTACCAAAACCGCCGGTGCTGTCAAAAGTACCTACCTTTTCTTTTTCAAAACTACTATTCTTACCAAAGCTACAATTTCTACCATAACTACCACTTGTAATATAATTATATGACAATAGTACTATGAACCGCTGTAATATGTTCCACATAAAAAAAATCAAGATGCCCGAAGAAAGTCCGTAATTTAAAAACACAAAAATTTTCCTAAAATAAAATGTAAGGAAAATTCCTCAACATCAGAGATCAGTTCACCCAACATTAAGGGTTAACTGGTAACATTCGGGGAATATTACCTGCCATCAGCGATAATTCACTATAGTGATAATTTGACCAACATCGGGTATAATTTTACACACCACCACACTCACACCCGTATGAAAGTAAGGCAAGGTCACCTTAAAGGAGGCATAACGGTTTTTCCTGGCAGTTACCGCAAGGAACTTATTAGATGCCATAAAAATATTTTTGAATTAAGAACCGTCCATGTAGAGATAAAGCAATGGAATCTTAAGAAATTTATAGGAAAATATTGAAAAATAAGTTCAATGTCCACACCTATCTTCCTTCAAACTTACCCAATTTAAATGAGCATGCCATCAAATGAAAGAGCTCTTTTCAGCGCGTGTTTTAGGCCTATAACGAAACGCCTACCTCAATGAGAACCAGATATATAGAAGCGAAAAGTCATTGACTACGGCTTCGAAAACGTAAAAAATGTATCGGAGAAAACTGTTTTTGCATATAACTTGATGAATGTGCAAGTTAGGTAATTTCTAATGCTTGATGACAAATCTATGCAGCAAGAGCTTTCATTTAAAAAAAAATCATGCAAATCGGTTGGGTAGAACGGGCTGGCCGACTCGTATTATAAAACACAAATTCTTTTAATAAGTAAGGGTAATTTAGCAATATTTATGTAACTGGAACAGTTTAGAATAACGATGAAATTTGCCCTGATGTTTTGCGGCGTAAATTACACTAGCCATGGTCACAGTATGATAAATGACATTCATCATCATCATGTCAGCCTAGAGACGTCCACTGCTGGACATAGGCCTCCCCAAGGTTCTCCACACAGACCGATTTTGAGCCGCCCGCATCCAACCGCGCACCGCGATCTTAACCAGATCGTCGGTCCATCTTGCCTTATATTAAATGAAAATTAAATTAAATTCTCAAATGACATTCGGAAACTAATAAATATTAATTGAATATAGATTTCTTGATCCTTAGGTTTTTTTTATGTTCTAGCTTTTCACATCTCGTATGTTACCTACATTCAATTCGACGACCGGTTGGCGCAGCGGTAGTGTAAGCGACTGCTACGCCGAAGGTCGCGGGTTCGATTCCCGCTCAAGTCAAACATTTGTGTGCGTGAACATGGATGTTTGTCTTGGTCTGGGTGTTTCTATGTATAATATATATGTATTTACAAAAAAAAAGTATATATGTATGTTTATCCATTATCTAGTACCCATAGTACAAGCTTCTGCTTAGTTTGGGACTAGATGGTGTTGTGTGAATGTGGTAAAAAACAAAAAAAAAACAAAAAAAAACAAAAAGTTTTGTATAAAGTGATTTTGTACACTGTCTGCTGTAGTTCAAGTTGCTGGCAAAGTATTTTTACAAAAAAGGTTGCCAAATATATTACTGAATAGATATTTCGGCACGATGTTAAACAAAATTAATAGTTAATTGTATATTTAAATGCGTTAATATGTTATTATGATATTTATTCGCAGGACTATGGCTACGGGTCAGTCAGGTCAGTGGAGAGCACTCGTCCCGCGCTGGAGGCCGTCAACTGGTCCGCGGGCTCACACAACGGACCCACCATGCCGGTGAGATATCATATCATCATCTTTAACATCATCAGACCTAAACCGTATATGGTTTAGGCGGAAAACGTGCCATTCGCAAAATGCCACATGCATACCAGCTGGTCGAAATCAAATTTAAATCAATGGCCCAATATTATAATTTTCTATGTTACATGTTTCACCAAATTTAGTTATGAATACTGCATGGTTCCATGTGTTGTTTTGATTAACATAACAATATATATGTATATGTGTAGCAGCACTGGTGAACCCGTAAGTGTTAATATTTTTTACCAATTTTAAAACCTATTTCTTCAAAGTGTGAAAAACGGGCACGGGCAAACTTCTCACTATGAGATAAATTTCGATGCATTAATGTTGTTAAAGATTTCTGTAGATGATGCCTTAGAAGTACTTTAGTACATATATATCGATGCCTTAGAAGTTACATAAGTCATGTTCATTTTATGATAGTTTGTACCATGACCCAATATAAGGCCTGCTTAATTAATTCGTTGACAGCGTGCCACGGGACAGGCAAAATGACGTCATATTTTTATACACCTTGGCACAAAATCATAGGCCTTATTTACTTGGCTAAATGTAGAAACAGATATACCACACACCACAACACCCACGCCACCCCACGCGTATTGATACTAATCAAACCCATACATTTACTATGGCAAGATGCAGATATACCACACCCCACCCACCCCACGCGTCAAAATCTATTCGATCCAGATCGGCGTGTTGACGGTGTGGAGGGGAAACACACGCCTTATGACGTTTGGCAACCAGTGTGTTCTTAGTTAACACCCGACGCCATGTGTCAGTTGAAAACATTCCTGTCATGATGATATTTTTATAGCTTTCGTTGAAAAACATAACATCAGCTAATTGAATTACCTAGTAAAATTTTACTCCGCATTATAAGATTCGAGTTCATGCTAATATCGTAATCATCAAAATAGAAATATTGCCGTAATCATCAAAATAGGAAATTGTCATAATTTCGTAAATAGTGATTTTGAACGAAGCTTGTTGTAGCATCACGTGGGGTGTTGTATATGTGCACGGTATGAATCGGGTGTCGACATGTGGGGTGGGGTGTCGTATATCTTTTTACACCTTCATGGTTTTAAGGGACAGTTGAAAACTACTTAAAGTATTAATCCAAATATTGACGAACCTTTAAAAAAGAGGGCAATCAAAACCATTGACTTTCAAACCGTCAAGTCGGTATTGCCTGCCTGTATTGCATTTTTTTTTTGTCCGTGTGGTGACGGAAAGAATACGGAATGTCACCACCCCATATCATCCCATGGGTGTCGTAAGATCTGACAGAGGGAGCATAGTATGCAGAGAACAGCACTGTAAGAGAAGGAAAACTTGATACAAACCCTATACCAACCCGTTTGGCCAGCGTGGTATAGTAGGCCAATTCCTCCTTTCAAAGGAGAGGCCTAGTCCAGCAGTGGACTGTTAAAGGCTGATGATGATAATTATTTTTTAATTTATAGATATGTTTCCATGTTAACCTCCAACATTTTTTACCCTTTTAACATATTTAACACGTAAACATGTATTTGTTTAGGTGGCGGACGCGGGGCTAGTACTCCGCATGCGCAACAGAATATCAGCGCTACAGAGCGAGCTGTCGCGGACCACCAAGCGAGCCAACGACTTGGAGGAACGGCTCATGAGTAAGATATACTTACATTACATTATTTATTTCAGGGTATTGCTTGAATATATGAAGTCGAGGAGCTAGATTGTTAACCGTTCTTCAGACAATTTCAAACATAATCATCATATTAGTCTAACCGGATTTGACTGAATATTTCCGCAGAGCTACTGCCTGTCGAGACCGCCGCAGCTCGAAATAATAGCGATATTCCATGGTTCAGACTAGTGTCCGTTTATTCAGAGGTACTGACCCCCTATAACGACTGTCTAAGATGTTCATGATAGTCGGGACCAACGGCTTCACGTGCTCTCCGAGGCACAGGGCAAGCGATA
This sequence comes from Euclidia mi, assembly GCA_944739405.2. Taxonomy (NCBI): domain Eukaryota; kingdom Metazoa; phylum Arthropoda; class Insecta; order Lepidoptera; family Erebidae; genus Euclidia; species Euclidia mi. The sequence goes on from OX123208.2 coordinate 9,766,702, forward strand.
ATTATTAGTAATTCAATACGAATATAACTCTGTAAATTCAGTGGTGCGCGCCGTGGATTCGAACCCGATATATATATAGTATCTCCACTAGACTATCCCTCCTCTTTGCACTATTCGATGTAAAATTAATTACTTTTTCTTTTGACATAGACCGTCACTCATCCCCGCCTACAAACCCCAACATAGACCGGTACAAGCTTGAAGAATTGGAGATGGAAAACAAGAAGCTTCGAGAACAACTGGACAGACTGCGGGCTTCAGGGGACTCTATGCTTGTTTCTAAGGAGGTTATCGGTAAGTAAATATTTTCTTTTGACATAGACCGTCAGTCGTCCCCGCCTACAAACCCCAACATAGACCGCTACAAGCTTGAGGAGCTTGAGATTGAGAATAAGGAGCTTCGAGAACAACTGGACAGACTACGGGCTTCAGGGGACTCTATGCTTGTTTCTAAGGAGGTTATCGGTAAGTAAATATTTTCTTTTGACATAGACCGTCAGTCGTCCCCGCCTACAAACCCCAACATAGACCGCTACAAGCTTGAGGAGCTTGAGATTGAGAATAAGGAGCTTCGAGAACAACTGGACAGACTACGGGCTTCAGGGGACTCTATGCTTGTTTCTAAGGAGGTTATCGGTAAGTAAATATTTTCTTTTGACATAGACCGTCAGTCGTCCCCGCCTACAAACCCCAACATAGACCGCTACAAGCTTGAGGAGCTTGAGATCGAGAATAAGAAGCTTCGAGAACAACTGGACAGACTGCGGGCTTCTGGCGACACTATGCTTGTTTCTAAGGAAGTTATCGGTAAGTGTCGTCGTCCACTAAGCCTCTGCTTTGTCTTTTTTGTCTCATGGTAGAAACCTCAGTGTGCGGGGTCCTCTGGGCCGAAATTTTCAAGCCTCGGCCAAGGGGACTGTGAGACTCCCCGATGAGAAGCGTCTGGTCTACTCACTACAACCACCATGGTGTTGCTCTATCCGATCCCATTGAATGGCGGGGCCTTGGGACCTACGTAAGCTTTACTTCTGCCGCGATTCCGCCTGAGCTGACTCGCCGAGACGGTATTCAAGGCCCTGGAACCCAGTATATGCTTACTAGTTTAACATGTTTTTCGTGTGAGTGTGTGGCCAACGTTGGTATCGGTATTTTAGACCGCCCGAAGATCTCCGCCGTGGCCTAATTCTTATCCTGAGACAAGAACCGGGACTGACCGTTTTGTCCTCCGAAGCACGGTAGCCTCCTGGTGTAATTTCCACACGCTGTCACCCATCCATTTGGTGACCTGTGCAAGCATTCCTTAATTTTGTCGATATATTACGACTAGTTATTTAAGGCTATTGCTCCGCTCCCGAGGCTCATAGCGTGATGTTATATATAGCCTATAGCCTTCCTCGATAAATTACCTATCTAACACTGAAAGAATTTTTCAAAGCGGACCGGTAGTTCCTGAGATTAGCGCGTTCAAGCAAACAAACAAACTCTTCAGCTTTATATATTAGTATTAGATTTGCAAGCCAAGTCGCGCTATGAGCGCTACAAGGACGCTGCCTGATGAATATGTTTGTTCACAGAACAAATGAACGTTATGCAGAAGGAGTTGGATAGAAGAAGAGACGAATGTATTCAACTAAAGAGTGTGCTCACCAACCAGGTAATTGTCAATAATATCATTACTCTTTACTATACTGAAAATCAGGTAGGTATTATTTAGTACGTGTAAGTGCCGATCATAAGATTCCTAGGTCGAAGAAAGTCCTTAAAAACCACCACGGTGTCCTCTACGTCCTGTAACGGCGGAATCACGAAAATTCCCGTAATCCCGGTTGGCTTATCTTCACTAATGATGAAATGAAATGATATCATATAAACATACACCATAAGATGCCATAATATTCTACATATTTTTACACTTCCTCATCGCATGCGGTTCAATCAATAAGGTTGTCGGAAATGGAAATGTAAAAAAGTAAGAGAAGCGTGTTATAGGTTCTGATGTTAAGTTTTCTGTCTCTTCCCATAAATACAATTTGCTTCGTATATGTTCCTTAGTCTACATACTACACCCACGCCACGAAGTTAAGTGGTGTGGTGACATTTTATATTTGAAATTCGTCACCACACGGAAAAGTCCGATATTACATTTTTAGACTAAGCCTTTATAGTGGTAACAAGCCTAGCTTGTACTACTCTTTACACACACAAACTATACCATTTATCATTTGTAATGTGAAAGAAGGGTAAACAAACACACTTTCGCATTTTTATTTATATTTTATTTTTATAGTCTTACGCCTGTATCTCTGAAGGGGTAGGCAGAGGTGTAAATATTTCATCCACATTTCGCCATGAATTTTAAGGTCCCACGTAATAGGGGGCGAGCCTATTGCCGTTACCGGGCACATCACCAAACTCAGAGCTGCTACTGAGTATTCGGAAAACCCAGTAACACTTTTGCCCGACCCGGGACCTCCGATCAGCAGTCGCATACGCTATCCACTGGACCACGGAGGCAGTCACTTTCGCATTTACATGCGGATAACACTTTTTCTTAATGGGTGTGTTTGTGTGTGAGTTTTTATTTACTAATATTTATTTGTGGAGATACATTATGTCCGTGCTGTTAAAAAGTCGGTGTTGTTGGTAAACGTCACTCGTCACAGCGGACGAATTTATCTCGAGACCTGAGATACTTTTATCTGTGATAAACGTTGATTTAAAATGATAAAAAATGTGACATGTTTGATCTTAATATGTAGAAACGTACATATTTGTCTGTGTGTTTAGTCGTTTCGGTTGAAAATGAGATACTTATTTAACAGAATAGGATAAAAAATAACACAAGAAAACGATATTTAAGAAGTACTTAAAAATCATTTCGATTAAGTTGAGGACCAACGAATGTTTTGAACAGAATACTTTGTGCTGAACATCCTGCATGATTTCTTTCTTTATTGTCCTATAATATTTATGAAATTTAAACATATTTGGAAACTGATTTATAAAGAATACACGTAACATCGTTTTCATTATCAAGTCACGGGTTTAACTATCAAAATTTAACAAGCGAACAAACGACACTTAGTTAAACTTTGTTATATAACATATTTCATGAAAAGTAGTTCTTATTATCTTAGTAGTTAGACAAACAGACAATTGTCAAATTAAATTAAACCAGGTCATTTCACACGTAAATTAATTCTATAAAGCTACATGTGAACAGACAAGTAATATTTTTTCTATCTTTTATATTATATATTTGTATCTTTTAACCTATTGTTGAACTATACCACACCCCCCATTTGAGTCCATAATGGCAATAAAAAGTAGCCCATGTCACTCGCCAGTCTCCTAATTACCTCTACACTCAAAATAAGACCATAACATTACTGTGTTGCGACGGAAAAGAAGGACATTAATAGGGAAGTTTCCTGCAAGTGAAATAAATCATACAAGTATTTTTATCTAGTGAAACATGTCAAAATAATAGTAGTTTTATTCATCAATTCATGTTAAAACTTTATTTAAATGTTTTTTGTCCATTTATTGATAATAAGTGTTCTACTTGACAGCATAACATTATGACGTCACTACGTCATATTTCATACAAAACCCTTGGCAAAGATCGTTTTGGAAATTTTATTAAAATTGCTTGATTTGACTAGTTGGAAACAACCCTATTAAAATGGTTAGTTTTAGTTAGGAATAGAAACTAGTCCAATATCTCTTATATAGCATCAGCTTTTTGCTTACAAAGATTAAGCATTGATTAAACTATAATATACCTAGTATAAAGAGTTCGATTCCTATAACGGTTGTTTTGATATACCGTAAAAAATATCAGACATAGTCGCAACCCACAGCTAGTGTATGCTCTAAATATTTTCTTTTCGGCTTTAGTATTTGCGTTTGTCTGAGAACTGACTGACATATTTGATATTTTCTCAGAACCGACAGTGTTTATTGTTTACTTAATATTATTGTTTTTTATTTACAATAATATATTTTATCAAATAAAAGATTTCGTAATAATAGTGTAGTAATATGGACAGCATTGGTTAATACTGATGCAAAATAATATATTATTTGTACTGTTTTTATAAACAATTTATTTTATTTGAAAGTTTTAAATTCATTCCATGCTTACATTTCTAGTGTTATGTATCATAAAAGTTATTTTTGATAAGTGTTCAGTTACGAGGGAAGTTAAAGACACCGTAGTGGTTTTTAATGCGTAGACCCAAGTTCTTTCGGAGAGTCGCACATACTCCTGGGTTTCTTCTTACCCAACAAAGTTCCCAGTCTTCAAGATGTGATTTTGTCAGAGTTAGAATGATTTTAATGTATTTTCGTATTTTTATTGCGAAATGGCTACACCTTTAACTGGTATACAAGTAACAAGGCAACTATTTATGGATAGGCCGATACACAGGAGCAGTTTCTATCATTATCAGAATGAGGTATGTGTATCAACTATTTAAAAATAACTCATAGGGCACGCGGAGTTGTCAGACACTTCAATTTATAGAAATACAATGAATTAGGAAATAATAATATTATGCTGGCCTCCTATAGTAGTGGGATCTTATGATCGGCAGTTGCGGTAACAAACTCGCTAATGTATTTATGTGTAGATGGCCTTTTTTTATAGTATTAGGTGGCAAACGAGCAGACGGATCGCCTGATGGTAAGCAATTACCGCCGCCCATGGACACAAGCAACACCACAAGAGTAACAAGTGCGTTGCCGCCTCTTGGGGTCGGGAAAAGGGATAGGATGAGGAGAGGGATGAGGGAGGATAGGGCCTCCGGCACTCTCACTCACCGAACGAAACGCAACAGTTTAAGTACTGTTACTTTACGTCGATTTTCTGTGAGAGGGTAGTACTTCCCCGGTCGAGCCGGCCCTTTCATGCTAAAATCAGCTAGGCTGTACTACCTGTAGCCTCAGTTATGGCCGGTTCTTATATTTGATCTATCTCTGGATTAGGCTACTAGAGATAAATATTTGTCATAAACACTATACAAAACAAAATATATTGGAACCGGCCGTTAGAGTCCAGTGGACAGACTTATACGATGCATTTACTTTCAAGGATCTTTAGTTAGTTAAGTAATATTAATTGTCATCTTATTTCTATGCGGCTCTACTAAGTAATGGTGTATATGTAAGAACGAAACTATAATAAAAGCGTGTCTGCGCTATCATAGTGAATGATGGTCTAGTCTTTCTTTCAGTTTAAGCTGGTTCGTAAGCAAATCTCGTATTATTTAAGTGTATATAATATACTAGATGAACTCGCGGTTACATCCGCGTTATTTACGGCTACTGCTCCGCTCCCGTTGCTCATAGCGTGATGTTATATAGCCTATAGCCTTCCTCGATAAGTGGGCTAACTAACACTGAAATAATTTTCCAAATCGGACCAGTAGTACCTGGGATTAGCGCGTTCAACCAAACAAACAAATAAATTCTTCAGCTTTATATATTAGTATAAGATTTAAATAATATATTAATGTATATAATGTATTTTGTTCTTGCCCATAAAAGAAACCATGGTTCCAAGCGCTGAAGAATGTCGTGAGTAAATTGATACTTACATAAACAAAACCTCGCTTTACACGCTTGTTTATGTTGTTTTTAGTTATTTATGTTTATTTTATGTAACGATGTTATGTATTTGACCCCTCGACGTAAGCTAGATTTACCCCAAAACCTTAAACCTACAAGCTAGGATAACATCTTAAAATTTGAGCCCTAATTAATCATAATAGTATACTCATTTAGTAGATCCCTGCCAGCTACGTATACCTCCAAAATAATATATCTATAAATACATATATTTTACATTTTTTTCCTTCCGTGTGGTGATGGATTAAGAATACGGAAAGTCACCACCCCATATCATCCCATGGGTGTCGTAAGAGCCGACAGAGGGAGCATATTATGCAGAGAACAGCACTGTAAGAGAAGGAAAACTTGATACAAACCCTATACCAACCCGTTTGGCCAGCGTGGTATAGTAGGCCAATTCCTCCTTTCAAAGGAGAGGCCTGCCAAGCAGTGGACTGTTAAAGGCTGATGATGATGATGATTTTACAAAGAAAATGATAATGTCGAGACAAACTAATTCATCATCACAACAGATTATATTAAAATTTTGTTTACAGTGGCACTTTCATGTTAACATATTTTTTACCAGAGCAATCTTTTTTGCAGAAGACAATGTTTTAATTATTATTTTGAATGGCTTCTTTTTGGAGATGAATGTCTGACCTTAAAAAATATTTGAATTAAATTATTTATTTGCCTTTTGTTCACTTTCCAGAACATTTTACTTTATAATAATAAAATTAAATGTTAACATGTTTGTATGTTTGTACAGACCGTGAACCTAAAATCGCTGGCATCATCCAACTACGGCTCTGACGTGGACATTATCAACGAAGACGGTGAACTCGCGACGGCGTATGAAGCGCAGAAGGGTATTAACAGGTATGTTGTTTAAAAGTTTGGCATATGATAATATAGCAGTGTAACTGCCTCCGTGGTCCAGTGCATATATGTATACGGTCGTGTCTGCTAATCTGGTCTGAGCCAATCTCGGGTTCAACTCCCAGGTCGGGCTAAAAGTGTTACTGAGTTTTTTAGAATTCTCAGTATAAGCAAGGAGCGTGGGCAGTGTACTCGGTAACGGCAATAAGCTGGCCTATTACATGGGACCTAAAATTCTTAACATGGCGAAATAAGAGTGTAATATCACACCTCTGCCTAACCCTTAGGTGATATAGGCCTAAGTATATAAAAAATCTGAATCTCGGAAATGACTTCAACGATTTTATATGAAATTTATAAATATTCCGGCGGTTTCATACCCAAGATTCATTATTAGAAAACAACATTTCATAAAATAAATAATACCGAGCAATGTCCGGTCATTAGGTCCTATTAATGTATGTGAGATTGGTTTCGTCTTACAGACAATTGCAAGAAGAGTTGATAGCTGAAAAGAAATTCTACTCCGAGCACATATCCAAGTCGAAAGCTGAGATAGACAGATTAAGGGAGGAAAACGAGAAATTCCAGAAGTAAGTGCCTTTTATTTATATAAACAATTATAATTAAAAGTAAAAAAATATAGACCTCAACGCTGGCATCTATTTTAGTTTGTGGGTTCGATTCCTAACTCAGATACTAGTATTAAATCTAGAGGTCCAAAAGCCAACTTCAATTGAAATCCTAGATATCCCTATGGCAGATAGTACTAATGAATAAAGATAAGAATAAATAATGTAGTTATAAGTATCACTATAAAATATATCTTTAAATATATTTAGCCTCAGACCAAATCTAAATGAAAAATTATCTCTATCCGTTTGGTGTTTATACTTAGAAGCTTTTTAGGCAATGGCATTTCAGTTGTGAAACCATTTTTGACTCGAGTATTTAACAACAACCGTCTCACATTTTTAAACTATTTTAAACCTTCGTTTTATACCCAGATAGCAACAAACTTGCAGCAAGTTTAAATCAAACTTGCTAGTTTCACTGTGACAAACTTGCATCAAACTTGCATGAAGTTTGCTTTTGCAAAGGTTGCACAGGTACAAGGCACAGGTTAGTAGTCCCACAACAGCTGGTCGCCGAGCACCTCCTGCTGTATCTAGGAGGTCGACCGACCACCAACCTGTGCTCGTCGTCATCCAAATCCTTTGAAAAACCAACTTCATGCAAGTTTGTCACAGTGAAACTAGCAAGTTTGATTTAAACTTGCTGCAAGTTTGGCAAGTTTGCATTGTTATCTGGGTATAGTCTTACGGGATATATAGCACTTATCTCTGTTTCTAGTATTCGATATTTGGCACTGTTGCAAGCGCCATCTTTGCAATGAAAGAGGGTCTACCTATTTACTTGTTCGTGACATTCATCCGCACGCAATACTTCACATCCGTGATCACGGCGCGTGCAACAGTGCCGAAATATATACACAAAATACACATACTTAGAGATACTCAAAACCAGTTGGCGCAGCGGGAGTGTAAGCGACTGCTACGCCGAAGGTCGTGGGTTCGATTCCCGCTCAAGTCAAACATTTGTGTGCATGAACATGGATGTTTGTCTAAGTCTGGGTGTTTCTATGTATAATATGTATGTATTTACAAAAAAAAGTATATATGTATGTTTATCCATTATCTAGTATCCATAGTACAAGCTCTGCTTAGTTTGGGACTAGATGGTGATGTGTTTATGTGGTAGAATATTATTATATTATTATAAAGGTAAAAGTTACGTGGTATATATCCTGAAAGACTATATACAACTAAAGATAAAAGACCGTTAGAACGACAAAGAACCACTAAGCTCTATTTCGTATCAAAATTGGTCACAATATTATTTAATATTTAATTTACAGCCACGAAGATAATACTAACATTCAAGTGACATTAAGAAGATATTATTTCAGTAACCCCAAGGAATATCTAAAACATATATTATTTTCTAACGAAATTATTTTACAGTTGACATTCACTATACTTAATGTTTTCTAAAATCGTGATTATTTGTTTAAATTATAATAAATGTATATTTAATTAATGTTATTAACCGTATTAGTTATAATCCTGTAATATGAAAGAATCAAGAAAGCCTTAATAAGAAGAAATCATTGATAAATAATCAAGTAATCATCATCATCATCACATAGTCACTTCATCAATGTAACATTGTGACTATCATCATGTGTCACCATCAGGTAACCATCATGTATTTGTGTATAATCATTATTGTAACCTGCTGTCTTTATCTCATTCTTATTACAATTAATTTATTTTCCGTTTTGATTAGTTTAGAAACTTTTACTACAGAGTACTATGTTATCTCGATATTGGTTCATAACAGGAAAAATTCTATTGGGTACCTACATTAATGTGCTATTTTCGCTTTGACGCAATTTCTAGTTTAATCGCTGTGACTAACATCATTGTCATAACAGCTTTTGTCAGGGCTGTAGTGTGACTACCATCAGATCACGGCATCAATTTAAACTTGGCTCTCATCAGACATACATTGTAACCACCATCACTGTAGCCATCGCCACTGAGCATCCTTATTGTAATCACCATCACTGTAACTATCGACATGTGACCAACATATAGTCAAGTTGTGATCCCCGTAACTGTAACAATAATCATTGTGACCGTAGACCGTATCAGACATACATTGTAATCACCATCACTGTAACCATCGTCATGTGACCAACATCATTGTGATACCCATCGCTGTGACCATAGCTTGTATTAAAGCTACACCATCCCATCATCATTGTGGCTATAGCTCATATCAGAGCTACATTGTAACCACCATCACTGTAACCATCATCATTGTGACCATCATCACTGTGACCATAATCACTGTGACCATTATCACTGTGACCATTATCACTGTGACCATCATCATTGTGACCGTAGCTTGAATCAGAGCTGCATTGTAACCACCATCACTGTAATCATCATCAGAATCAGAATCAGAATCAGAATCAGAATTTTTTATTTGTTAAACATAGGTATACATAAATTGTGGTGGTCTTAAAAAAATATATATAAAGTGCGCTATGTTTTGTCATCATGACATACAAATAAAAAAAAAAAAAAAAATCTTTGTTACTATCGTCATAGTAACCATCGACATTGTGACTATCATTATAGTAACCATCAACATTGTGACCATCGTCATAGTAACTATCATCATAGTAACCATCAACATTGTGACTATCGTCATAGTAACCATCAACATTGTGACTATCGTCATAGTAACCATCAACATTGTGATCAAAATCATAGTAACTATCAACATTGTGACCATCATCATAGTAACTATAAACATTGTGACTATCGTCAAAATAACCATCAATATTGTGACTATCGTCATAGAAACCATCAACATTGTGACCATCATCATAGTAACCATCAACATTGTGACCATCATCATAGTAACCATCAACATTGTGACCATCATCATAGTAACTACCAACATTGTGACTATCGTCATAGTAACCATCAACATTGTGACTATCGTTATAGTAAACATGATCATTGTGACTATCGTCATAGTAACCATCAACATTGTGACCATCATCATAGTAACCATCAACATTGTGACCATCATCATAGTAGCCATCATCATTGTGACTATCGTCATAGTAACCATCAACATTGTGACAATCATCATAGTAGCCATCATCATTGTGACTCATCATAGTAGCCATCAACATTGTGACTATAATCATAGTAGCCATCATCATTGTGACTATCGTCATAGTAACCATCAACATTGTGACCATCATCATAGTAGCCATCATCATTATGACTATCGTCAAAGTAACCATCAACGTTGTGACCATCATCATAGTAGCCATCATCATAGTAGCCATCATCTTTGTGACTATCGTCATAGTAACCATCAACATTGTGACTATCATCATAGTAGCCATCATCATTGTGACTATCGTCATAGTAACCATCAACATTGTGACTATCATCATAGTAACCATCATCATTGTGACTATCTTCATAGTGACCATCAACATTGTGACAATCATCATAGTAGCCATCAACATTGTGAATATCATCATAGTAACCATCATCATTGTGACCATCATCATTGTAACCATCAACATTGTGACTATCGTCATAGTGATCATCATCATTGTGACTATAGTCATAGTAACCATCAACATTGTGAACATCATCATTGTAACCATCAACATTGTGACTATAGTCATAGTAACCATCATCATAGTAGCCATCATCATCATAGTAACTATCAACATTGTGACAATCATCATAGTAGCCATCATCATTGTGACTATCGTCATAGTAACCATCAACATTGTGAACATCATCATTGTAACCATCAACATTGTGACTATAGTCATAGTAACCATCATCATTGTGACCATCATCATTATAACCATCAACATTGTGACTATCGTCATAGTAACCATCATCATTGTGACTATTGTCATAGTAACCATCAACATAGTGACTATCGTCTTAGTAACCATCAACATTGTGACTATCATCATAGTAACCATCAACATTCTGACTATCGTCATAGTAACCATCAACATTGTGACCATCATCATAGTAGCCATCATCATTGTGACTATCGTCATAGTAACCATCAACATTGTGACCATCTTCATAGTAGCCATCATCTTTGTGACTATCGTCATAGTAACCATAAACATTGTGACCATCATCATAGTAGCCATCATCATTGTGACTATCGTCATAGTAACCATCAACATTGTGACTATCATCATAGTAGCCATCAACATCGTGACCATCATCATAGTAACCATCAACATTGTGACTATCATCATAGTAACCATCAACATTGTGCCTATCGTCATAGTAGCCATCATCATTGTGACTATCCTCATAGTAACCATCATCATTGTGACTATCGTCATAGTAACCATCAACATTGTGACCATCATCATAGTAGCCATCATCATTGTGACTATCATCATAGTAACCATCAACATTGTGACCATCATCATAGTAGCCATAATCATTGTGACTCATCATAGTAGCCATCAACATTGTGACTATCATCATAGTAGCCATCATCATTGTGACTATCATTATAATAACCATCAACATTGTGACTATCGTCATAGTAACCATCATCATTGTGACTATCGTCATAGTAACCATCAACATTGTGACCATCATCATAGTAGCCATCATCATTGTGACTATCATCATAGTAACCATCAACATTGTGACCATCATCATAGTAGCCATAATCATTGTGACTCATCATAGTAGCCATCAACATTGTGACTATCATCATAGTAGCCATCATCATTGTGACTATCATTATAATAACCATCAACATTCTGACCATCGTCATAGTAACCATCAACATTGTGAACATCATCATTGTAACCATCAACATTGTGACTATAGTCATAGTAACCATCATCATTGTGACCATCATCATTATAACCATCAACATTGTGACTATCGTCATAGTAACCATCATCATTGTGACTATCGTCATAGTAACTATCAACATTGTGACTATCGTCTTAGTAACCATCAACATTGTGACTATCATCATAGTAACCATCAACATTCTGACTATCGTCATAGTAACCATCAACATTGTGACCATCATCATAGTAGCCATCATCATTGTGACTATCGTCATAATAACCATTAACATTGTGACCGTCATCATAGTAGCCATCATCATCATAGTAACTATCAACATTGTGACAATCATCATAGTAGCCATCATCATTGTGACTATCGTCATAGTAACCATCAACATTGTGACTATCATCATAGTAGCCATCATCATTGTGACTATCGAAAGACATAAAAGACAAAGACATATTTATTTCTGCATTTTGGTTGTTTACAACACTTATACATGTCAAAACCCTATTCTAGATGAGGCCGGCTTTTCCTTGCTAAATGACTTCTTGAGAAGAAAAGCCGAAACAAACTCAGAGTCATTATTTTTTTTTGTCACTTCAATTTCTTTAGTCTTTTCTTGATCTTTTAAAGTCCAGACAAAAAAAAAGGGTTTAGTATGCAAGTACAATGCAGGAAATCACCTGACGCTTTTGACTGACTCGGCCCACTGATGGCCCGCATTCAACAGCAATCGTACGGCTCAACCTTGATTGAGGGGGCCAGCACGATCTGTATCACTATGCCTCCACGCCATCAGAAGGTGTATGCATAAGCATGTCAGCCTAAGCCATCAGACAGGTTGCCACAACTATTTGCTTATATGTTTAATAATGCCCACATCGTACTCACAACTTTACATGCTAATACATAGTAAAATACATGTTGTAGACAATATGTAAAATTATACAAATTTAAACAATAAAATGTCATATATTTAAATGTCAAAAAATATTATTGAATGTCAATTTAAGAATGTCTAAAAAATAAAATAATAATATATTACTTAAGTAATTTTAAATGTCAAAAGAAAATAACAATGTCAAAACAAAATAAATAAAATTACAAATGTCAAATCAAAAATGTCAGAATGTAAAGATACAAGTACTACAAATGTAAATAAAAATATTATGTCACTAATTTCTAAATGTCAAAATTCATAATGTCAATTCATAATTTAATGTCAATTCATAATTTTTAAACTCAATTCCAGGCGTTTTTGTCTGCTAAATAATCTTTAACTGTGTAATAAGCTTTTGAACACAAGCTCTGTTTAATAAATACTTTGAATTTATTAATACTTAGTTCCTGAATATTACCTGGAATTTTGTTATAAAAACGTATGCTTTGACACTTGTATGAGTTACTTATTTTTTGTAGTCTAGTTGAAGGTAGAACAAGTTTGTTTTTGTTTCGTGTATTTATTTTATGAATGTCGCTGAATTTAGAAAACATATTTATATTTTTCCTGACATATAACAAGTTCTCATAAATGTATTGAGATGCGACAGTCATTATCTTAATTTCTTTAAATTTTTCCCTCAGTGAATGCCTTGAACCAAGACTGTAGATTGCACGAATAGCCCGCTTCTGCAGTACAAACACAGTTTGAATGTCAGCTGCGTTGCCCCATAATAAAATTCCATATGACATTATGCTGTGGAAATAACTAAAATATACTAATCTGGCTGTGTCTATATCAGTTAACTGACGAATTTTATAAACCGCGTACGCTGCAGAGCTAAGTCTATTCGACAACTGACCTATATGTGGGCCCCACTGTAGCCTAGAATCTAAGGTTATGCCTAAGAATACGGTGTTATCTATAAGATCCAACTCTTCTCCATTCAAACATATGTTAGGTTTAACTTGTTTTACATTCGGTCTTGAAAATCGTATACATTTTGTTTTTCTTTCATTTAACAGTAAATTGTTAGCAGTAAACCATTGAACTACTTTAGAGAGAGCGTTATTTACATCGTCATTATTTGATTGTTCTCGTCTAAGTTTAAAGATAAGTGATGTATCATCAGCAAATAACACTATCTCTTCATTATTTTGCATAATATATGGCAAATCATTAATATATACAAGGAAAAGGAATGGACCAAGAATTGAACCTTGCGGCACTCCCATCGTGACCACTGAACCCATAGAAACTTTTCCATTTACCTCAACTCTCTGTATCCTATTACTCAAATATGATGTTAGGAGATCCAAAGCAGTGTTCTTAACTCCATAGTAATGTAATTTCCTGATCAATGTTTCATGGAAAACGCAGTCAAAAGCCTTAGATAAGTCACAAAAGACTCCTAGAGCATCATGCGACTCCTCCCAGGCATCAAAAATACTATCTAAAAGCTCAACTCCAGCATCGGTAGTTGAGCGACCCCTAGTAAAACCAAATTGCTTTTCATGTAACAGCTTATTGTTATTAAAATGAGTTTGAAGCTGGCCTAGAATTATTTTTCAAAAATTTTACTAAACGTGGGTAGCACAGATATTGGCCTATAATTTGTGGGGTCAGATGTGCTACCTGATTTAAATAACGGAATTACTTTACTACTTTTCATTTGATCAGGAAACACACCACAGTCAATGCATCTATTGAAAATTATTGCCAGTTCAGGTGCTACTGTGTTGATTATGGATTTCGTAATCACAACAGAATTGCCCCAAAGATCACTAGTCTTCTTCAAATTAAGAGTATTAAAAGTTTTTACAATATCTTTGTCCGTGACATAACTAAATCTAAATTCAATGTTACACCTATTGACATTTTGTTTTAATAGAGATTCGGCGTCATTGGGGGATGAGTTCAGGGATTTAGTGGTTGAGACTGGAATGTCTGTGAAGAAATTTTCAAATGCTGTGGCAACCTCAAAATCTGATTTTATTATCTTTTTATTTACTTGAAGCGTGTAATTGTTACTTTTAATCTTGACCCTTCCAGTCTCATTGTTTATAATATCCCACGTTGCTTTTATTTTATTGTCACTATTTTTAATTTTTGATTTTAAATAAAGTGTCTTAGCTTCACGACAAATCTTTTTAAATAACTTAGAATAATTTCTTACGTATTGACAAAATTTTTCATCATTTTTATTAATTACTTTCTGTTCATATAATTCGTAAAGCTTATTTCTACTTTTATAAATTCCAGTGGTTGCCCATTCACTGAAGGATGTAGTACCAGCAACTGAGATCCTCTTAGGGACAAAGATAGAACTGAATATAGTACAGTACATGTCAAAGAAAGAATTGTACAACTTATTGGGATCGTTATTATAGCATAAGTATGGTAGTGTACTTGTGAGTTTATCCTTAAGTCCCTCCAGACGACGCAAAGTTTTTGGCACCACATTCAATTCCTTTCTACCTACTTTTTTAGACTGCATAGCAAATGTTAGAGATTGTCCACAATGATCTGATGTTAATTTGTTAATTATTTGCTTTGTAACTGGTACAATATCTGTAAATATATTGTCTATACAAGTAGATGTCGTGGCAGTTATCCTGGTGGGTTCCAAAAATAAGCATGCAAGATTATATGATTTGAACAAATTCTTAATTTTGTGGCAATTCAGGGAATCTTCGAGTAAATTAATATTAAAATCGCCACCTACTATTATAGATTTATTTTGTTGGCATAGCTTCCGTAACACATCATCCATGACACTTTCAAAGTTATCATAGAAGGACGATGGTGGCCTATACACACTCAACACAACAAGTTGGTCCAACTCCACACAGGCTATTTCAACTGTCCGTTCAACAGAGAAACTAACAATGTCACTACGATTCTTAAATTTAAGCAGCTTGTTAACTAAAATCAACGATCCACCATGTATTGCATTTTGTCTGCTGAACGAACTACCAACTAGATGGTTATTAAAATTGCACATGAACTGGTGATCTTTAAGCCAATGTTCTGTTATACACAAAACATCAACGCATTCACCGTTCATGAACAACTCCACTTCTAAATCTTTATTTGACATACCTTGTATATTTTGATGTACCAGTTTTAATACTTGCGAATTTCTAAATGTATTATTAGTTGAATTGGGCTTATTCGTACATACCAGCCCATTATTAATGAAAGTGTTATTGCAAGAGGTATTCTCTATTGTCGAAATATTTAATTTAAATTAATAGGAATGTCAGACTGTGTAGCCAAAATATTGGCTGAATCATTATAAATGTCATTTTGTTGCTGTATAGGGGCAACACGTTTATTAGCCAAATTCTTGGCTGAAATGTCAATACAAAATGCTAGCGACTCGGCTAGTTGTCTTTTATAATAAGAATTCAGATAACAAGTATCTTGCGTCAAATGTAAAGCTTTACTTACATAATTGTTAGAGTCAAAAACATGAAATTGATCGTTATTGTATGACCAACTACACAAATTTATATTAAGACTATGTCTAATATTATTTTCTTTCTGTGGCAACCCTTTACTGAAAGGTAAAGTGAGCATAATAATTTGATTTAAATTTAATTCACATAATTTACAGTAATAATTGAATAAAAGTCTTTTATTTAAAGATCCTCTTTTACCAAGTAGACCCATACCTTTTCCAATCTCGTCACTAAATATTATCACTTTATTTTTATTTTGTAATATAGTTTTACTGTCTAGTTTGTTATTTTTTAATTTATTTACAGTGTGTTTAATATTTGATTTTGTATTGTTTATAGAACATTGTGATTAAAATCATAGTAACCATCAACATCGTGACCATCATCATAGTAACCATCAACATTGTGACTATCATCATAGTAACCATCAACATTGTGCCTATCGTCATAGTAGCCATCATCATTGTGACTATCCTCATAGTAACCATCATCATTGTGACGATCGTCATAGTAACCATCAACATTGTGAACATCATCATTGTAACCATCAACATTGTGACTATCGTCATAGTAACCATCATCATTGTGACTATCGTCATAGTAACTATCAACATTGTGACTATCGTCTTAGTAACCATCAACATTGTGACTATCATCATAGTAACCATCAACATTCTGACCATCGTCATAGTAACCATCAACATTGTGACCATCATCATAGTAGCCATCATCATTGTGACTATCGTCATAGTAACCATTAACATTGTGACCGTCATCATAGTAGCCATCATCATCATAGTAACTATCAACATTGTGACAATCATCATAGTAGCCATCATCATTGTGACTATCGTCATAGTAACCATCAACATTGTGACTATCATCATAGTAGCCATCATCATTGTGACTATCGAACATTGTGACTAAAATCATAGTAACCATCAACATCGTGACCATCATCATAGTAACCATCAACATTGTGACCATCATCATAGTAACCATCAACATTATGACTATCGTCATAGTAGCCATCATCATTGTGACTATCCTCATAGTAACCATCATCATAGTAACCATCAACATTGTGACTAAAATCATAGTAACCATCAACATTGTGACCATCATCATAGTAACCATCAACATTGTGACTATCGTCATAGTAGCCATCAATATTGTGACTATCATCATTGTTATCGTCATCATAGTAACAATCATTGTAACCATTATCATAATAACCATCAATTATTACTCTCATCAGACTACAATGTTACCATTATTATCTTAATCACCATTATTGGAACCATAGCTCTCAGCAGATCTATAACTAACCTTTGCTATGGTGACCATAGCTATCGTCATATATCATACATAGCTATCGTCTGTACCTTTAGTATACCTGCCGACATCTGCCACAATCTAATATATAAAATTCTCGTGTCACAGTTTTCGTTCCCATACTCCTCCGAAACGGCTTTACCGATTTTGATGAAATTTTTTGTGCTTATCCTTATCTATGAGAATCGGCCAACATCTATTTTCAAAAAAAAAAAAAACGCTTGCCGGGTCAGCTAGTATTATATAAACTATATCTAAATTAATCTCTATGAAATTACTTACTAACTCGCAATCCACCTGTTATTTTAATAAATTTTATCCTAGTTACTGTAATAGGGATGATTCCTACTAGTCAAGTAAGACACTTTATGAAATGTCAACAACAATCCGTAGTTTATTTTACTTTCAGGCATCATCCCTATTGTTATACTCTTCCTGTAACCATACATTTTAAGTATTTAACAGTCCATATAACGAATTAACCTTTAAGCATTGTGTAGAATGTTCTAATAATATTTTCATTATGTCATCATACCAAGCTAATGAAAATTTATAACAAATATGCACTGGTCAAAACTGACTGCTATCCATAACATAATTGATATTCTAAGGGATCGGTTCTTTTATTATGTAACTATTGCATAGATACGTTCTTATTTAACGAAAAGTATGTAATGCTAATTCTTTGTAAGAAACTCTGCAGGGTCTTTTGAAGTTATTATATACACAGTGTAAGTCAGTGTTTTCCCGAAAAGTATGTACTTAACCCAGGATATTGAAGCTACCTACAGCATTTATTTTAGAATTCAAATTTTGTTATTTTTTGTTTGTGTTTGCATTCTCGTCACAGCACTACATACAACATGACGGTCGATGCGTAAAGTCGATGTTCGCTATTTTTTAACTACAAACTAGCTTAATAATAGTTCGACGACCAGTTGGCGCAGCGGGAGTGTAAACGGCTGCTACGTCGATGGTTGCGGGTTCGATTCCCGCTCAAGTCAAACATTTGTGTGCATGAACATGTATGTTTGTCTTGGTCTAGGTGTTTCTATGTATAATAAGTATGTATTTACAAAAAAAGTATATATACATATATGTTTATCCATTGTCTAGTACCCATCCATAGTACAAGCTCTGCTTAGTTAGGGACTAGATGGTGTTGTGTGAATGTGGTAGATTATTTATTTAATTTATTGCATTTATAGTACACGTGACGTTGCAGTGCTGTTAACTTTTTAACGATATACATACATACATACATACATACATACATAGTCTCACGCCTGTTTCCCGGAGGGGTAGGCAGAGACTACGGAACGCCATTTGCAACGATCCTGACATACCTCACTTGCTTCACTCACTCCCATCAAGTTTCTCATGCATGCTCTTCTGTTAAGGTTACTTCTGACTTGTCCTTTTTTCAGGATGTCTCCAATCTGGTCAGAGAACGTTCTCCTAGGTCTTCCCCTTTGTCCTGTCCCATTCACACTAGCCTGATATATCTTCTTTGTCAGTCTATCGTCATCCATCTTCTCCATGTACCCAAACCATCTTAACATGCCTTTCTCAATGCTTGTCACTACATCTTCTTTTACCCCACACCACTCTCGTATCACACAATTCTTTACTCTGTCGGTCAAAGACACACCACACATACTTCTCAGTGCTCTCATTTCTACAGCATTTATTCTACTTTCAAATCTCTTCTGCCAAACCCAACTTTCACTACCATACATAACGATATATTGCCAAATAAATGCTATAGGTAGCTTCTTTATGGTGGTCTGAGCACATATTTCTCGGGAAAACCCTGACTTACAATACACGCTGTATAAATCTGGTAGGTATTTCCTTTACCAGCACGAAAACTGCCATCAAGACGGCAAATTATGTTGGTTACACAGCTACCGGCTATTTCTGGGTAATCCAAACAGGTGATGTTATTTAGTTGATCTAATGCGGGTCGTTGTTGTAGGATATTGAGCGCAGATTTGAGCCAGGAGCCCAAGAATAAGGCGCAAGAGTTCGCGCAGAATGAGATCATCAGACTTGCGGCTGAGAGCTTGGCTTTGCAGGTAACATATATTTTCTTTTATTTATGATTTTTGTCTGAGTGGGTCATCATCCTGCTAGCGTTATTTTCAGTTACAACCCGGGGTCCGCTTATTAGTCTCACCTGATTTGTCAGAAAATTAGCTGGTATATAGTGCGACAGTCTGTCTGACCTCTGCCTAAAGGGATAGCGATATTCCATGGTTTAGACTAGTGTCAGTTTAATCAGAGGTACTGACTCCCCGTAACTACTGTCAAAGATCTTCATGACAGCCAATACCGACAGCTTAACGTGATCTTCAAGGCACGGGGCAAGCAATAATTAATCATTTGATACGCACATAACCCCAAAAGCGCGCTTTGTGCGGTTTTGTGCGCTGTGGATTCGAACCCCTTGCCATCTGCGTGGCAGTCTGTTGGTATCTCCACTAGGTTATTGCTGCCTCTATGTATAAGATGAACGAATTCATAAAAGGTACGTTGATCCTTTGTCTAGTACCCATAGCATAATCTCTGCTTAGTTTGTAACTAGGTGTTGTATTGTATGTGGTAGAATATAACTAATCCAACAATATTATTTGGCAGGAGCGCGTAGACAAACTATCGGAGAGCTGTCGCCGCTACAAGAATCAGATACGACTGCTCGTCAACAAACTGAAGGAATGCGGCATCGAAGATGTCAACGACATACTTGAGAACAATGGTAAGTAGTATACCTATAGACAATGAATACAAATTTTACATAGTAGAAGCGTATTTCTTAAGGATCGTGTGCCGATTAAAGTTGGCGTATTGACGGTTGTCAGTGTAGTACGTAGTTGGCGGCGCTGGCGTCGTTCTCCGTCTTTCTTGCTCTCGTAGTTAAGTGACACAGGAGAAGCTTTCGTCTCTCTTGCACTCGTAGAGTCAGCTGTCACAGCGCGACTGCCACGCCGCCAAGCGGCAATATGGGTCACACTGGTCACAGAAAGTTTGTCTACAGAGCGCCCATAAGAAATATGCCTCTATTACTAAATATCTATGCTCTATGCTATAGATTAATGGCCAGTTTCACCGGGTAGGCAAAATCTGCCAGATAAATAAAAGATGGAATGACATTTGTATGGGTTCTGTGCTATCAATTTTAAACTTTTGCGAGTTGTATATATCATTCAATTTTATTAAACGGGTCTTACTCGCGATATTTAATTAATTTTAGGTATGAATACCTCTGTATTTCAACCACCTTAAGCAGCTGTGTTCGTGTTACTAGTATTATAGGTAAACGCCGTCTTTGAGAAGCGCGGGTTTTGGCAACTACCCGCACTTGATTTTTAGACTCCTTTAAGTAATTTAATGCAGCTAGGAAAACCAGATTAATAAAATTCTACGTAGAACTTATCGGACAGCGGTGAGACTGGTTATACTTCACTTTTTTGTTATCTATGTGAGAACGACGCTTTCGAACCGAAAATCTAAACTAAAAAAACATTACATTACAGACCAAGTGGCCCCGCCCAACGCATCGATGACTTTAGAAATGGCGCCAGTGACCCGTAAGAAGGAGAGAGAATACCTCGGCATGTTCGAGTACAAGATACAAGACGAAGGCATCATTATCAAAAAACTTATCTCAGGTCAGTCAGTCGTTTATTATTTTTTCTTTTCACTCCCCAAGGATAATCATCAACGTCCAAGCGTCATCCCAGTTGTCATCCAAGATTTGGAGACACTACTTGGAGCCAGGGGTCCGCTTACTTATTCTAACCTGATATAACAGAATATCAGCTTTTCCACCGACAGCTTAACGTGCTCTCCAAGGTTCGGGGCAATAATAAAAAATTAAAACTTCAAAAATAAGTGGTGCGCGCCGCGCCGTGGATTCGAACTCAATACCCTCTGCAGGGCAGTCTGTTGGTATCTCCACTAGGCTTTTGCTACAGAACCTAACAAAGGCAGTTATTATCGACTTTGGAATTCGTTTTGTAATATTTTTTTTTTATAGGCCCACGCCTGTATTCCCGAAGGAGTAGGCAGAGGTGTAATATTACATCCACATTTCGCCATGAATTTTTAGTTCCCACGTAATAGGGGGCAAGCCTATTGCCGTTACCGGGAACATCACCAGACTCCGGGCTGCTACTGAGAATTCGAAAAAACCCAGTAACACTTTTGCCCGACCCGGGAATTGAACCCGGGACCTCCGATTAGCAGTCACATAAGCTATCCACTGGACCACGGAGGCAGCAATGATTAGTGATAGATTTATCTTTAAAGAGTAGTGTCCGTTTTTTTTAAAGACATCTACCGCACTAGTACTAAATCCTGTGTAGCGGGGGACTATAAACATACAACTAACGGACACAATGAACACCCAGACTCGAAACAACAATTTATGAATCACACAAAGTGTTGTCTCGTGTGGGAATCGAACCCACAATACTCAACGCAATGACTAGCAGCGAGGCGGCCGCGTAAACCACTACGCCAACTTTGCAGTAATCAGCTTTATAATTTTTTCGTCTTCCACAGACCTAAAACCCAAAGTAGCCGTGACGCTCCTCCCTGGGTTACCCGCCTACATCCTATTCATGATGCTGCGGCACATGGACCACGTGGACGACGAGCCCAAGATGCATCAGCTGATGAAAGCTGTTCGGACAACGGTCAAGAAGACGCTCAAGAAACGGGCTGACAGCGTCGAGTACAACGCGTTGTGGCTTGCTAACATGCTTAGGTAAGTGACCAAGCTTTATTGTCCTTGTAGCGGTAACTACATACCACTGACGCCATCTATCGTATGACGGTGAAGACAATCAACATGGCGGCTTCTAACGGACACGTCACGTTGTCTGCCGAGCATCCTCGCCGCTTGACCCTGCGCGCAGTGTTGTGGGTTCGATCCCCACATGACACAACACTGTGTTATGCATATAATTTTGTTTTGAGTCTGAATGTTGATTGTGACCGTTAGTTGTATGATTATAAACTCTCCCGTGACACATCATTTATCCCTCATTTTGTCTTAAGAAAGTTAGAAAAAATAATACATTCCTGATTTGCCAAGCATAACTTTCTCGATCACCCTGCGTAAGATTGAGATTACTATACCCTGTGCGCTGTAGCATCATGCGGATGATAGTTGCCTATATAGGCAACTATCATCCGTCAGTACCACATGACTAGGGATGTGACGTAATGCAATTAATTTTTATCGATCTATCGATATTCACAACATAAATCTAGTTCACATTAATAATGTTATCAAAAGTTGAGTGTTATTCGGTTGTGCAGTGTAACTACGTGTATTAACTTGTCAATATATGTATATATTTTATGGCTGCATAATAATATTTTTGTACTTATATAAAACTAGCTGATACCCGCGGCTTCGCACGCGGATAAAAGTAACATTTAATAATTTTCGCTGCCAAATCTAACCTTTATAAGGCCGGTGATTTTCCACATTTCATGACGACTGACTATTCACTTTTATTATATTATTACACATAGATAAATATCATGACGCCACCAGCAGGTCAAATTTTATACCTAATTTTAAGTGCCTGGGGACAAAGGCAAACGCCTTATTATTTGTCACGCAGGTACAGAGAGTGGATTCGTCCCTAATTTTATTGTTTGCTGGCTTTTAAGTATAAAAAAACTACAGAGTATCATGAGGAGATGAACTACGAAAAATTTAAAGATTGGTTCATAGGTCTATTAAATAATTTAAAAGAGCCTATGACTATAATAATGGACAACGCATCCTACCATTCGGTACAAGTTAATAAACCCCAAACCAATCCAGCCTCAAAAGCGAGTTGGTGAAGTGGCTGAATGAAAATGGAGTTACAGCAGATATAAAAATGTTAAAGGCAGAGCTTATTGTCTTAGTACGGTGTCATAAGCCACCAGCTCCTAACGACAGTGCACACTCTGGACGAAATGGCAAAAGAAAAAGCCACCAGTCCAAGGGGACTACCACCCTACCATTGCCAGTATAACGCTATTGAGATGATTTGGGCCCAAATAAAAGGTCACGTCGCAAGAAATAATACTTCGCCGCCATTTACAGCAAATAAAATGTTGGTTCATTGCAAGCGGCCATCAACAATGTTCAACCTGAAGACTGCTCGAGGTTTATGAATAAAACAAAGAGGGACATTGTCTGATTGGGATCGTGACATTCACATTGACAATATAATGGAGTCATCGTTGATAATATCCGTCACAGATACAGATGATGAATTTAGTGACAATGCAGATGTTGCTGACTCTGATATGACTTTAGACGAATGAAATCTATTATATATATATGTTCTGTTGTTTCATTAATATAATTATAGACTTTTTATAATATGATTTGAAGTACGCCCAATATACGTCTTTTTATTATAAAAATATCGAATATCTATCGTAGCAGTACATCCCATCACTAAATAAGTCTATGGTGTTATGTTATACGCAGAACACTTTGCTTAATTTTTCTTTCCATTCGATTTTATTTGTAGACTAGAACATTCTGGTTGGGTATAATTTTATGTACCACATTAATAAATGATTTAAAATATTACAAATGTGGTACAACTGAAATAGTAAGTAATAATAATAATACATAATTTGTAAATCGCGGCAACTTTCAAAAGTGAAATGAAACGTTACTGAAACTGCCACCCGCACGATGCTACAGCGTAGATAGTATAATTAGGCCTATAGAGGTCTTCGTCTGTTATCATGGATTAGTTATGTTACAATTTAATATAGGTGTCTAATCATTTGACAAAAAACGAATGAAAAATTTTCATTTGACAAATAACGTTTGACAAAATTATTCTTGATAAATGTATTATTTTACAAACTATTGTTTAATAAATTACTCATTAGACAATATACTTACTATAAAAAAGTTATTATGCTAAAACATTAATTTACAAATTGATTATTTTTTAAACATGTTATTTGGCAAATCAACGAAAATCATAAATAACATTTGACAAAATGCATTGTTTGGTAAATATTTTATTTACCAAAATCTACATTAATACAACAATCTTTGTGTAGGGTCAACTGTAACAATGGTTGGTTAGGTTAGGTTAGAACTGCGACCACAACGCCAGAACCGAATTCTACTTATTTCACTTAATACAGGCAGAGTGTATTTTTTTAAAAGACTTGTTATATGGAATTAGTATTAATACAGAATTATTACTTGCCTATAAATAATCTCTCCAAGATGAAAATTGCAACTATGCAATTAAACATTTTAAAAATTTCGCGCAAGTATTGGTTAGATATTAGTTATTTTTAAAAGGGATATTTTTAACAGCGTATCAAAAATGTTATGTAACACACTGAAGCAGGCCTCCTTCACTCGTGTGTACCTACAGCGATAAGTGCCTACACTTTGGCGCGGCTTCCACGCCGCGTTGTCACCGCTCGCGCGCAGGGCTAGCTAATAACGTGAATTTTAATAGTAAACAACAAAAATTTTCACATCACAAGTCTGGTGCGAAGTATTGCTCATTTAACGGATGTGTGTCGGAAGCAACTTAAAATTTTGATTTTATTTATTTTACGAGAGCAACTTGAAAATTGTACTTTTTATTTGTTGAGATATCTCAACGATTATGGTGTCTAATTAAAGGTCTAGTTCAAAAACCATTTTATCTGTTTGAGTCATGTAAATCGGTCTACGCGTTTAGGAAATAACTAAGAATTAGTATAGTGAAAATGTAAACCACCAGAATTTTTGTGGTTTTCGTTTTACGAGCTCAAATAGTGGGATAGGATACTTATAGTATAAATATTTATTATTAGGTACGTGGTCAAGTAGGTAGATAGACGATGAATAAATATTATAGTAGCAGCGGCAAGTCGACAACCCTAGCGCACCGCTCCGCGCCAGACAGTGACAGCGTTATGTGTTAGAAAAGAGCGGGAACAGTTAGGTCAATATCGCGTTAGGTACTGAATGCTCATGCGAGCTGAATTGCACTTTCTTGCTTAGTAGCAAGAGTCGCCATTTCTTTAAATTGGTTTGCGAAGTGGTGCTTCTGTTCGTAAGAACTATCTATTCTGTGACTGAAGTGAGTTACGCAAAAAATCTTTATTATTTCACTAAAATACTGACTTGCACACCAAATATGATGATCTTTTTACAAAATATCATTTGATATGAAAAGTTTCGTCCGCTCGGGAAACTTATCCACTCAGAAAACTTAATAGGTTATGTTAGCTTAGTGGTGCAATTAGTATTTATGGTGGAAACCAGAAATAAATTGACTAACAGTTAAATACAACCCTTTTTAAAAACGAATAATTTATCTTCTAACTTTTTGTACAATCACCAATTTGGCAAACGAATTATTTAGTCAAATGATTATTTTTAAAATAATTATTTAACATTTGAATTATTTTCTAAGTAAAATATTTGCTTAACCTGTATTATGTCAAATGATAGTTTTTAAAGTAATATGTTTGCGAAATGAAAGTTTGTCAAATGATTAGTTTTTCAAACGTTGTTTGTAAAATGATCTTTTGTCATACGTTTTTTGTCAAACAATAGTAAACCTTTAATATATTCTGTCAAGTCTGGTTAGACTAGTAAGCGGACTATCAAGACAAGTGTGACACGTATGCTGGCTCCGAGGCGTGTACCTAAGTCTTGGATGCAATCCGGATAACGCTAGCACGATGATGATAATGGGCTATGTTTCAATTTAATATTCAACATTATGTTATCATCATCATCCTCTTAGCGTTATCCCAGTTTCAATCTGGGGTCTGCTTACTAGTCTAACCGGATTTGGCTGAATATTAGCTTTTCCACGGAGCGACTGCCTGTCTGACCTCCGCAACCCGAAGGGATAGCGATATTCCATGGTTTAGACTAGTGTCAGTTGATTAGAAGAATATTAGAAGGTACTGACGCTCTTTAACGACTGTCAAAGATCTTCATGACAGCCGGGACCGACGGCAGTAGGGTAAAATTGGGGCTTCTGCATCACTTGCTCTCGCGTCGCCGCTCGAGCTGCGTGATACAGAAGCCCCAATTTTACAATCGAGGTCGATTCATATTAATGTGTTCTGCATAACTCAGAGTGCCCAGTAATACCATACTGTTATAGTTAACATCATTTTTAAAGTTTAGCGATTATTTAGTGATCAATGGTAGCGTTACTTTTAGTGAGTTTTTATTATGAATGTGTGTACCTAATGAATTCCTCACTCCATGTAATATCAATGTAATCATGTTATCAATTTAAAAAATAAATGGATATGTTAATGAGTCTAGGAAACTATTAAGTAAAATAAAACAATGTATATTATCAATTTAAAAAAAGTTTATTATCAATGCACCATTTTTTTAAACACAAAACATTTTTTAAAGCACATATTGAGTCATGATAAATACAATTGTACAAATCTTCAGAACACTTATAGCGATCATATAAACATAACAAATTAGGACAACATTTATCTTCTAAATTAATTTAATTATGACACGTCCAATTACATACTAACAGATAGAAATGATTTCGTCATCGAGCAAGGCACCACAATAACTCAATCAGTGAAAGTTGGGTAGGCCTTTGGTATGGGACGCAACGTGTGTCGATACCCTCGCGCCATCACATCTTCCTAGCACAGCCGGTTGTGCGGGCGCTGCTGCTGCTACAGCGGAGACCCTCAAACGGCGCAAATACGTAAACCTAGTAGGGGATTACGTATTTGAGCCGTTTGGGGTCGAAACGTTGGGGCCATGGGGTCCAAGTGCGAGATCTCTTTTTAGAGACATCGCAAAGAGACTTGACGACGCCTCGCGTGACCAGAAGGCTGGGTTGTATTTGGCCCAGAAGGTAAGTATCGCCATACAACGTGGCAACGCTGCCAGCGTTCTGGGCACGCTGCCAGTTGACGGCGATGTGGATGAATTTCATGACGCGCTCTAAAATTTTTTATTTTTCTTTTTCTGTATATATTTTTTTGTGTGTTCTGTATATATTTCTTTGTATAGTATTTTAAGACTTAGTTACGTATAAAATAATAATAACCTATATACCAAAAACATCTGCAATTAAATATTGATAATTTGAGTAAGGTATAAATCCTTCACCCCAGTATATTTTTCTGTTACGTTCAATCCAGCAAACCTGCCGTCTTTCTGATTTAGTCAAATCGTAAAAAGGAAATGGTGGTTTGATTAAAAACACTTGTAGGTTTTTACTACACCATACAGCTATTTCTTTTAGTATAAATTCATTTGCTTCTGTTTTAAAGCCTTGAACGTCAACAATGGCCGTCATGATAGCCTACGCACGATGTTGCTTAGAGGTTTGTATTCCACAATTCGGTACTGAGCTACTAAATTCAGCCACAACATTTATTTAATTTTTACATAAATATAAAGCATGCATACAAACATTGACTCATAACAATTACACATTTTTAAAAAGATAACATTTATTTATTTTTAGAAATACAACTAAACTTAAATAAAAACATTATCTTAAGACTACTCAGTATCACACAATTTCTTACTTATTTTTTTTATTAATGTCTCTGTGATATCCATTACATCATCATAAAGCTCCTCAACCACATATTGTGCACTTAAGCAAGCCTCGTTTTTTTTATTTTTGTCTACATAATCTAATTCACGAATATCTATTTTAATTAGAAGACGTCCTTGCTTAGGACGATTTCTTCGAACAATGTACGAATTTGCCGATGACGTTAATAAACTTTGGCGCTTTTTAGACGGTGACAATTTTTTTGACTGTGTAGAAAAGTTTGGTTCAATGTATGTTATGCCATCGTCTTGAGTGGAGAAATATGGGCTAGTAACCTGTAAAAAAATAAATCACACATAAATATATAATAATGTGGACGCGCACAATAAATGTTTATAAACATAAATACATTTTATGTAGTGCTTACCTGATCAGAGGATTTGTTCCGATGCTTTTCAAAACATTCATAATTTCCTTGAGAGTAAAAAAATGGCTTGTTTTTTAACTGTCTACCATTCTCTGCCAAAGCATTGTCCTGCAATATAATAACATAAAAAATATAAATGAAAGGTTCATAACTATATGAATTTAACTATGAGGAATAAAATAATATTTACTAACCTCTTGTATTTCTGTCTGGTCAACTTCGTCCAAAGGACTTGGGATTTGAGAATCAACATTATCAAATACAAATCTGTTAAGTCCTCCAATGTTGAGAATGCTGGGGCTGTATGACATGATTCTGAAAATAAAACTAAAGTAAGATATCTAATTATTCATATAATAATATAATATAATATTGTAATAACTAATAACATTAAAAACGTACTTACCAATAAAACTTGATTTCTCTGCTAGCAACAGGTCCTGTTTCGGCTGACTATGACAGCATAATGAAATAAGGAATGCAATTTTAAATCTGTATGATATTCAATACCAAATTAAATCAATTATTAAAAATATAATATTGTAATACGAGAATACAAAATTCCTAACTTTCTAGACCTGTTCAAACATGTTAAATGCTGTTATTTATACTTTATGATATGTATATCTAATTTAGTGTTAAAGTTATAGCTACCTATAAATATGCGTGTTAGACATTCATTACAGTAATTGTCAAAATGAAGTTGATCAAGCAACCCATATCTTTGAAAATTAATAATATAGATTTAAATGAAACTTCTCACCAGATCAGACATAGTCCTTTATTACTGAATACGATTCGATGTATAATGTGCGGTCCATCGAACTGTGGTAAAACAAACGTTATGATTAGTTTGTTGTTACATGAAAATGGTCTAAAATTTAAAAATCTTTATCTTTATTCCAAAACTTCATTTCAACCAAAGTATCGTTTCTTGAGTGAAGTATTAGGAAGAGTCTCGCAGATTAACTTCTACAAATTTAGCGATGATAAAGAGGTAATTTCTCCGAGTGAAGCTTTAACAAATTCTGTGTTTATTTTTGATGATGTTGCGTGTGAAAATCAAGTTAATATTCGCAATTATTTTTGTATGGGTAGACATAAACAAATAGATTGTTTCTATTTATCTCAAACCTATTCCAAAATTCCAAAACAACTGTTGCGTGACAATGTGAATTTTCTTATTATATTCAAACAAGATGATGTGAATTTAAAACATATTTATGAAGAGCATGTTACTTCTGATTTACAGTGGAAAGAGTTTAGAAATATTTGTCAAACTGTTTGGAGTAAACCTTATAATTTTCTACTTATTAATAAAGAATCGTCATTAAATAATGGAAGGTACAGACAGAACTTTGATATGTTTTTTAAATTTGACTGACTGTTTATATGTATATATATATAAGTAATTAACATGGCAAATCAAATTCAGTATAATTTGTTCTTTAGCTGAATACAGTTGTTAATAAGTATAACATGGAGAAAAATATTAAAATAGAATTAATGAAGTCTGTAGACTCCATAAAGAATAAAATAAAACAAATGAAAAACCAGGAACACTCTACGAACTTATCACTTGAAAAAATGTTAAAACCTGTCACAGATCCCCTTAAAACTCTAGTTGATTCAAATAAAACATTAGAAAAAATACAAAATTTTGAGAATACACACTCTAATTTTGAAGACGTGGAATTAGGTGACATTAATACTAGCTCATCTACTAAGTTTGAAGAATGCTATGACCCAGAACTGAATTCTGTACTGAACGTTAAAAAGCCTCCCCAGACGGAATTACCGGATGATTTAGAAATATCATTAGAGGGTCGTGATATCCATGATATTTATGACCTAAACATACCATTTGGAATAAGGAGTGAAAACAAAAAAATATTAATGGGTAATTCAATAGTTTCGTTTTCTAAAATAGATAGTGCAAATAATGATAATACCATTTTAATTAAAGTTGGTGACAAAAGCTTCAATTTAACCCCTGGTTTAAAAGAACTTTTACTTCGAAGAAAACCTGATTTGAAACAAATATCGAGCAAAGATAAACTTGTCTATAAAGATATGTTGCATTATACAAATGCACATAAGAGAGATTTCAATCCTAATGGGCAAATAAGAGGCGATAAAGGTATAAAATATCGTGAAATAATCAAACCATTGTTTTCTGAATCGTCAAACAATAATATTGTCACTAAATTTGGAGGAAGCTTACCAACGTTAAAGAAATACAAAAATAGCACTGACTTGGTATATTGGGACGATCCTAACGAACTGGTTGAAAGATTGAAACTATTAATTGCTTCCCGAGATGCTGGTAATACAAATCATGATAATGAAATTTTATCAATAATCGAAGAGTTAAAAGAAGCTGACATAATTAAATAATAAATAGTCCTAATAATATACTTTTTATTCAGTATTATAGCAGAATTCGAGACAAACATACCTACTGAGTTGTGAACATGAGCAAAGCTGACGTGGTAAACGAAATTCATAAAAATGCGAGAGTGAACTATCCGCGAAGACATGTTGTAATGAGAGATATAGATGACTTGTGGCAAGCAGACTTAATTGATTTTCAATCAATTTCAAAAGAAAATAAAAATTATAGATATATTCTTACCGTTATTGATTCATTTTCGAAATATGCTTGGGCCTTTCCTATGAGAAGTAAAAGCAAAGAAGATGTGTATAACTCTTTCAAAACTTTGTTGGATAAAGGGCGTGTTCCTAAAAATCTGCAAACCGATAATGGAACAGAATTTTATAATAACAAATTTCAGAAGCTTATGAAATCGTTTCATATTAACCATTATTCAACCTTCTCAACAAAAAAAGCTTCAATAGTCGAACGATTTATCAGAACATTGAAATCTAAAATCTATAAGGAATTTAGTTTAAAAGGCAATTACAATTGGGTAAATAATACCCTCAATGATGTTATTTACAAATACAATCACACTCACCATCGCACTATTAATGAAATCCCTGCTAATGTGAACAATATGAATAAAAAACTGATATTAGAAAGGTATTTAAAGTTGCCAAAAAATGATAATTTAAAAAGCAAGTACAAAGTAGGTGATTATGTGCGTATCAGTAAATACAAAGGTACATTTGAAAAAGGTTATACTCCCAACTGGTCAACAGAAATATTTAAAATTCGTAAAATACAAAATACAACTCCTATAACTTACTTAATTGAAGACACTATCAGAGGTCTGCCTATTTTAGGAGCATTTTATTCACAAGAACTTCAAAAAACAAAACATCCCAATATATATCTAGTCGAGAAAGTTCTTAGAAGAAAAGGTAACAGGGTTTTAGTAAAATGGTTAGGTTTGTCTTCAGCTGAAAGCAGTTGGATTGATAAATCGAATGTAATATTATAAATAGAATAACGTTAACAAACTCGAATCACATAACTATTTATTAAAGTATTCAAACCGGAATCATCAGTCTTATAATGTGTTTTGGAGAGAGTAGTCTTCTCAATAGGCTTATTAATAATTTACCATTTGAATTACACTTACCAGGATATAATTACTGTGGCCCAGGTACTAAATTAATAAAAAGACTAACAAAAGGAGATAACGGCGTAAATAAGTTGGACGAATACTGCAAAGATCACGATATTGCATATCACAAGTCATCAAACTTAAAGGATCGACATAAGGCTGATTTAATTTTGTTAAAAATGGCGAAAGAGCGAGCGGTTGCTTCCGATGCCAGTATAGCTGAAAAACTCGCGGCACGCTTAGTAAGTAAGGCTATGTCAGCAAAAATTAAAACTGGTTCTGGTTTGGACAAAAAGCCTTCTCCAAAAATTACACCTGGAAAAGGGTTAAAAAGTAAATTAAAATCTGTTATTACAAAAGCAAAAAGGCATATCAAAAAATTAAAACCTAAGAGCAAGAAAATGGCAATAGAATTAGCTATTGCCGCTACTAGAGAATTAGCTGATGATTCATCGATTAAGCTCCCTCGCGTTATTCCTATTCCAAAAACTGGGGGAGTATTACCTTTGATTCCTATTTTTGCGGGATTATCAGCTGCGGGAGCTTTAGCAGGCGGTGCAGCTGGTATTGCTAAAACCATAAATGAATTCAAAATGGCTAAAAAGCTGTATGAAGAATCGAGAAGACATAATGAAAAAATGGAAGCTCTATGTATTGGGAAAGGACTACACCTTAAACCACATAAAGGCGGCCTTGGAATTTTCGTATCAAAAGAAAAAAACTAAGATATCGGCTACCCAAACGGGCCTTAACTAACTTAGACATTTTAACGTACGGGAATAGAATTCCTTATTTTAGAGGTGTCTTTATGAGAGATGAGCTCCCTAAATGTCCTTATAAAAAAGAATGTGGAGTTATTAATTTGGATAGTTCAAAAAATCCTGGTTCTCATTGGGTAGCCTATGCAAAATATGATGATTATGTTGAGTATTTTGACAGTTATGGAAATCTTAAACCTCCGAAGGAATTTATAAAATATGTAGGTTCTAACATTCAATATAATTATGAAAATATACAACGTGATCACCCCTTCAATTGTGGACATTTATGTTTAAATTTCTTAAAGAATTTTTGGTATAATCATGAAATAAAATAAAAAGGATCATCTAAAAGAGTTCAGTATGCAAGCATGTCTACTACGGTTACCATCTCTGAAAATAAATCGGAACTGATTTCGTATTTTCAACCACCTCTTCATTTATCTGATCAGTACGAGTGCGGTTTACTATACTTTTCAGTATTAAAAACAAGACCGAATGTGCCCGTTAATAACAGCAGTTTAACAGCTGTTATCAGAATTGAATGTGATCTTGTACACGGTTCATACTGCAACGGATTACCGACTCATTTTATTTATGAATTTATATCTGATACTGCTCCAAGTCACGGCTACATAGAAATACCTCAGAACGTTATTTACTTTCCAGTTAACAAAAATATAATTTCATCCATATCTATTAGGATTGTAGATCAGTTTGGTTACCGTATTGACTTTGGTGAAGAAAATATTCAATTACGTCTTCATTTAAGAAAAGCAAAATGATAGTATATTATAAAAACCCTTCAGTGAAAATAAAACGTCCTATTCCGTCAACAACCATAAAGGTGCACAGACGTAAGAAAAACGTGAAGAAATTGACTAAATCAAATAAAGATTTTCTTAAAGCTTTAGGGTTTAAAGTATGAGTATACTACAGATTACCGACTTACCACACTTTGATAGTTCGATCGAAAGTTATGAAATCCATTCATACAATCCCTACAATAACAGTTTTAGAGAAAACGATGAAATCAGAATCCCCATACACCAGCAAGATATATACGTGCTACCATCAGCCAGTTCCATCTACATCGAAGGTCAAGCAAAGCTGTTCGGTAACGTTACGTTTACTAATAACCCTGTTATGTACTTGTTCCAAGACATCAGGTACGAAATGAATGGAATTGAAATAGACCGTATAAAAAATTCTGGAATAACATCAACAATAAAGTCATACATCTCATTTAATGAAGCAGAAAGTAAAGTTTTTGCATTATGGGGTTGGAATTTAAACGGTTTCCAAAGTGATGGACATTTTAGCGTTGTGGTGCCCTTAAATAAGATTTTAGGGTTTGCAGAGGATTACAATAAAATTGTGATAAATTGTAAACACGAACTTATATTGAATAGGAGTAATTCTAACTTAAATAGTATTATTCTTACTGATGAAGTCGTTCAGCTTCAAATAGATATACAGAGAATTCAATGGAGAGTACCACATATAAAAGTTTCCGATCGAGAACGTTTAATACTTTTAAAGCACTTAGAAAGAGATAAACCTATTCAGATGGCCTTTAGAAATTGGGATTTATATGAGTATCCTTTACTACCTAAAACCACAAAGCATTCTTGGTCAGTAAAGACTGCTTCTCAATTAGAAAAGCCTCGGTATGTCATTTTTTGCTTGCAAACTAATAGAAAAAATAATAGAACTAAAGACAGTTCGGTATTTGATCATTGTGAGATGACAAATGTTACGCTCTTTTAAATTCGCAATATTATCCTTATGAGCCTTTATCTTTAAAGTTTTGTGAGAACAAATATAGTATATTATATGAAATGTATGTGAAATTTCGCCAGTCGTATTACAACTCTCCGGTAGAACCGTTGCTTGATCTGCAGGATTTCAAAGAAAAGGCCCCAGTCTTCATCTTAGACTGCTCGAGGCAAATAGTTAGTTTAAAAACTGGTCCAGTGGATGTAAGATTGGAATTTGAATGTTCAACACAAATACCAGATAAGACAACTGCATACTGTTTGATTATAAACGACCGACTTGTGGAATACAAACCTCTGAGCAACATCGTGCGTAGATTATCATGACTGCTATTGTAGACATCCAAGGCTTTAAAACAGAAGCAAATGAATTTATAATAAAAGAAATTGCTATATGGTGTAATCAAAGCCTGCAAGTGTTTTTAATCAAACCGCCATTTCCTTTTTACGATTTGACCAAATCGGAAAGACAACAAGTTTGCTGGATTGAGCGTAATAGAAAAATATACTGGAGCGAAGGATTTATACCTTACTCAAATTATCAATATTTAGTTTTAGATATCTTAAAAGATAAGTCTGTTTTCGTTAAAGGTCTTGAAAAAGTGTCATGGTTGAAAAATATTTTAAATAGTGTTAATGTAATTAATTTAGAAGATAAAGGTTGTCCTAATTTGTTAACCCTATATGATCGCTATAAATATTCCGGAGATTTGTACAATTGTATCTATCATGACTCAATATGTGCATTTAAAAATGTTATGTGCTTAAAAAAATGGTGCTTTGATAATAAACTTTTTTTAAAAGATACAATATGGATTGTTTCATTTTACTTAATCGTTTCCTATACTCACTAACATACCCATTTAGTTTTAATATATACTATGATTGGAATATTACATGAATTGATACACATTCATAAGTACAATAAAAAACTCAGCAAAGAGAACAGTTACATTGGTCACTAAGACAAGGAGTTAAATTCCTAACCTGACAACCTTAGAATAGGTGTTATTATTCTAAGCTGAAAACATAATGTTAATAATCTATATCGTGAATAAAACGGATCGCAGATAACAAAAGTAGGTATTATTGGAGGCGTCTGCGTCGCGAAACGAGCGAAGCTAGTTGAGTGACGCAGAAGTCAGAACACATTTATATTAATCGATCGAACACTACACGTGCAGTCAATCTGCTTTATCTCGATACGTCCGCATCACCTGGAATCCGAGTGACCGTGGGTTCAAGTTCCATGTAGACGAAGTCAGAGGCAAAAGGTAGCTGTGGATAAAACAATTATATAATTCATAAGTACATACATTCATAGTCTTATGCCTGTAACCCTGAAGAGGTAGGCAAAGGTGTATTACTACACCCACTTTTCGCCAGATATATTTAAGTCCCACGTAATAGGGAGGCGAGCCTATTGCCGTACCGGGCACATTTCTAGACTTCATGCTGTTACTGAGAATTTCCTAACAGAAAAACCCAATAACACTTTGGCCGACCCGGCAATCGAACCCGGGAGCCACCCGATCCTACTTTCAACATTGTTAAGATTTTGCATTCATTCATTAAAATTATCAACGAGCTGTGCAAAGATAACAGTATGTACCTACCTACATATAAATTATTATGAATGCATCGCTGTGCCCGAGCCGCACTGAGCGCGTCGAACGAACTTGAGAATGTTGTTTATATTATGTCATCCCAAGTAAAAACATTGTTACTATGCTACCAGTATTACGATGCATCGACGAATGAAATAATATTATACTTCTAATGCCAACCGTCCGTATCGCAGATCATGTTAGTAGTGTGATTTTTGGGGCGCTCTGCATTGCGAACGGAGCGAAGCGAGGTGAGTGATGCAGTAAGCAAATGAATTTATACTAAAAGAAATAGCTGTATGGTGTAATAAAAACCTACAAGTGTTTTTAATCAAACCACCATTTCCTTTTTACGATTTGACTAAATCAGAAAGACGGCAGGTTTGCTGGATTGAATGCCTGTAGTAGATGAAAATGAAATGCATAATTATTATTATTAAAAGAGTAATTAAATAATCTTATAAGAAATAAGTGATTCCTAATCTAACATTTATTGTATTTTAAAGTGCTATTTGTTTTAAGACTAAGATAAATAAATCATCCATCAAGAATCCTAATTGTCTACTACTTAAATATATTATATATTAGAAGATTTTACTATCGTAATTATAAAAAATAAACGTTTGTACTGAGTTATTGATTATCTTGGATAATTCTATACACGTCATGTTAAGACAAAGTGGTCCAATATTTTATCACATCTTTGACGACACGTTTGGCGCATTGGCTAAGAGTATGACTCGCATCACAATGTAAATAGTAGGTTTAATAGACGCAGCAACTAATGCACCAACGTGTTGCGGGTTCGATTCCCGCACGGAACAAATGAGTATTGTTCCAGTTTGGATTTTGTTTTTATGTTTTTTTTTACTTTATTTTTTTTTGTATTATAAGCAATTATTATGTCTCCATAATACCTACTGTTGGCTACTTACTAAGAAAGAAAGAAAGAGAAAAACTATTTATTTGTCACAGACACAGAAAAAGTATTACATATAAAAGAAAACATTGCAAGGCATAAGATTAGTCTGTGCCAAATATGTGCACTTGATGTGCACACTCAGCTATATTTTTGCATTGTGGTAGTGTCCACAACTCTATTATTGAGTTATAGTTGCTAGTAAAAGCTAACCTCTCACTATACGGAAGGCCTATGCATTCATTAGTACAAGATGTGCACCAAATCGTTTCGATGCAACGATGTGCCGTGATCGAACATGATATTGTTGTTTATTGTACTTATTTAAGTGCGCGCGATAATTTTTGCTTGGCTATGTCAGTTCGACACCATACCAGATTATGATACACACAACAACCGATCGGACTGATCGCGTCGACTGAACACAGCAGTCTAACTTGAGAATGTTGTTACATTAGCATCTCAAACTAGAAACGACAGTAAGTTGTCCCATTGCATTGCTACTACAATGATATGTCGGTGAATGAAATACAATATTATATCGTGAATCAGACGGATCGCAGATAACAACGGTATTATTGGGAGCGTCTGCGTCAGCTCACTTTGTTCTGAGTGATGCAGATCACATTTATATTAATCGATTTTGATTGTAAAATTGGGGCTTCTGTATCACGCAGCTCGAGCGGCGACGCGAGAGCAAGTGATGCAGAAGCCCCAATTTTACCCTACTGACGGCATAAAGTGCTCTCCGAGGCACGGGACAAGCGATAATTAATAATTCAATACGCACATAACTCCGAAAAGTAATGGTGCGCGCCCTGGAATCGAACCCGTTACCCTCTGCATGGCAGTCTGTTGGTATCTCCACACGGCTATCGCTGCCTATTCAACATTATGTTATACTTATGTTAATATTATTTGACAATTATGTTTAAATTCTCTTTCCAGACTCCTAAACAACCTGCGTCAATACAGCGGCGACACGATATACCAGTCAGCGAACACTCCCAGACAGAATCAGCAGTGTCTCCGTATATTCGATCTGTCGGAGTACCGGCAAGTACTCAGCGATATCGCCGTGTGGATATATCAAGG
Organism: Euclidia mi; assembly: GCA_944739405.2. Lineage (NCBI taxonomy): Eukaryota > Metazoa > Arthropoda > Insecta > Lepidoptera > Erebidae > Euclidia > Euclidia mi. The sequence goes on from OX123208.2 coordinate 9,805,053, forward strand.
TAAATATGTCGAAAAAATATTGAAAAGAAAAGAAATATACATTATTTCTAAAAAAGAACTATGTGGGCACACAGCTGGGTTCTTGTGCAAATGAACACACACTACGCACTTTGTACGATACAGTCCGGATATAGATAGTACATATACGGGTAGTCTAAAGATATGACTCTATTTATAACTATTTGCAATGCACTGTCTCTGGACCCATTAGATATTGTATACAAACTAATTACCAAGCAGTACAAAGCTATCTGTTATAAATATTAAATCATAATAATATATTTTGGAAAGGGCATGTTAAGATGGTTTGGGCACATGGAGAGGATGGATGACGATAGACTGACAAAGAAGATATATAAGGCAAGTGTGAATGGGACAGGACGAAGGGGAAGACCTAGGCGGACGTTCTCTGACCATATTGGAGACATCCTAAAAAAAGGACAGGTCAGAAGTACCCTAAACAGAAGAGCATGCATGAGAAACTTGATGGGAGTGAATGAAGCAAGAGAGGTATGTCAGGATCGTTGCAAATGGCGTTCCGTAGTCTCTGCCTACCCCTCCGGGAAACAGGCGTGAGTCTATGTATGTAATAATAAATTTATCTAAGATGCAAAATTAAGCAAAATAACTTATTTTTCCTTTCAGGTCTAATCCATCTCCTAGAGCGTCAACTAGAACGCCTTATCGTCCCCGCCATACTAGAACACGAAGAGATCTCGGGTCTGTCAGGCCCCACGTCTCGACCGCCCCCTACCGGCAGCATAGGCGCCGGGCCTGCGAGACTCAAGGAAGAACTTAGCACTACACATAATCACCTACACACGTTTGCTGTCGATCAGCCGCTCAGGCTTATGATATTTAAACAGGTAATTAATTCATAGATAATAGAGTATATAAATCTCGGGTCTGACAGACCCCACGTCGAGACCACGTCCTACAGTATAGGTTGGGGCCTGCGAGACTCAAGCAAGAACTTAGCACCACACATGATCATCTCCACACATTTGCTGTGTATCAATCGCTCAGGCTTATATTTAAACAGGTAATTAATTCATAGATACTGATTTGAAGAGATCTCGGGTCTATCAGACTCCTTATGAAGAGATCTTAAGTCTGTTGAAGTCAAACAAAAATATTTCGAGTCTTATCACACACGCTGTCTGGGCCATGGGGTTAATTGATACTCAAGCAAAAATTTGAACTAAGCGTATGAATTCATTCATTCACAGATAATTGTAATGTAGTAAGTAATGCAGTAAATGTAATGTAGGGTTTGTCTGGCTTCGTATAAAACGACTTTAAGTCTGTAGGACCCACACGATGATTTTGGATTATAAATATGCAGTTATATGCTTAAGTTATAACCCAGATAACAACAAACTTGCAGCAAGTTTAAATCAAACTTCCTAGTTTCACTGTGACAAACTTGCATCAAACTTGCATGAAGTTTGTTTTCCAAAGGATTTGTATGACGACATGCACAGATTGGTGGTCTGACAACAGCTGGTCATCGAACACCTCCTGCTGTATCTAGGAGGTCGACCGACCACCAACATGTCGCTCGTCGTCATCCAAATCCTTTGAAAAACCAACTTCATGCAAGTTTGTCACAGTGAAACTAGCAAGTTTCATTTAAACTTGCTGCAAGTTTGGCAAGTGTACATTGTTATTTGGGAATTAACCTAATCACATTTGGTCATCTACACACATAAACAGACTACTACCACGGACTTTTTAGACCTACTACATGTAGGTCCTATAATTAGGGCTATAATTTGACCCGGTAGGT